>CM053770.1:270787815-270811377 GCA_028658325.1 Potorous gilbertii
ATGCCCATCAATTGGGGAATGGCTGAATAAATTATGGTATATGAAGGTAATGGAGTACTGTTGCACCATAAGAAATGATGAACAAGAAGACTTCAGGAAGGCCTGGAAGGACTTATATGATCTGATGCTGAGTGAAAGGAGCAGAACCAGGAGAACTATGTGGACAGCAATGACCACAGTGTGCGAGAGTTTTTTCTGGTAGACTTGGATCTTCAAAATAACACTGGAAATTAAAAAAAAAACCATCCCAATGGTTTTCTAAGGCAAAATGCCTTAGAAAGAGAAAGAACTATGGAATTCATTCGCAAAATGTAGTAGATCATGTTTGTGTGTGTGTGTATTTGTGTATTATGTTTTGATTTGTTATATGATTTCTTCCATTTATTTTAGTTCATCTAAATAGCATGACTATAGTGAAAACATATTCAATAGGAAAGTACATGTAGATTTATATAGAATTGTATGCCGTCTTGGGGAGGGAGGGGGTAGTGGGGGGGTAGGTGTGGGGGTTTCAAAAATCTAAATTTTATGGTAGTGATTGTAGAACATTAATAAATAAATAAGGGGTTTTTAAAAATAATCTTTCCATGATTTGTCCCAATTTTCACTGAGTATACATTAATATTCAATCGTCTATTGCTAGTCCTAGAAGGTTGATAAGCCAGACAAAGAAGCAAAAAATTTCTCAGTTACATTTCCAGGTTCAGCACAGACTCCCCAGAGGTTATGAGATGTTGGCAAATCCCATTTCTGACCTTGGGAATCCTAGACCTACCTTTCTGCTACAAGCCTGATCATTTTATACTTTCTACATCAGGACTAGTATAGAAAGGGCTATAATCTATATTGAAGTTTGAGGAATATAGGAAAGGCTCTGTATCCCACAATTATGTTAGTCTGAATAGAAAGCAAACTCCTTGAGAGCAGAAACTATCTCACTAGAACCAAATGCATTGTGTGGGATACATAGGTGCTTAATAAGTGCTTGATTAATAATGTGCTTGAATGATTCACTGAATATCAGCTCCTCCAAATCTGCCTAAAACTTGAGTATGGTCTATAATCAGCCTTATGTTTAACTTGCATTTATTAGCTTCAATTTATCTGTAATCTCATCAATAAGAATATTCTTTCCAACGGTACAAACTACATCCCCAAAACACTCCACATGAGGTTCACTCAAAGTGCTCTGGGACCTTCTTTTTCTATTGTACAATGAAGCACAAAATTAGAAGAATAAAATGAGAAGAAATAGAATGTAACCAAAACAGCTTCAATTCAGCGTATTCAAATATTCTATTGATACCAAAGAATGGGAAATGGACAAAGGAATGGATACCAGCATAGACTATCATGGCTTCCTGGGAATCTTAATTAACATAAAACAATTACCACAACAGGAAAATCAAAAGACCCCATAAATCTTGTTCTATCACTTACTAGCTCTGTGATCAGTCTCCCCACCTGTCTGCTTCCTACTAGTAACAGGTCCCTTGGCTTCTCTGGGCCTAAGTTTCCTCATTTGTAAATTGAGGATGTTGGCTCTGATAACTTCTAAGATCCCTTCCAGCTCTATACCTATGATGTTAGGAAATCTCTGCATCCAACATATTGAAACTTCCTTGTCAAGTGGAGCAGAATGATGATCCTGAGAAATGCTGATTTAGAATACAAACTCACTAGCAAAATTTTACAAAGAATCAGATTGTGGGCAATGCTGCCTCACAAAACAATAAAAACAGGAGAGGAAAAATCAAGTTCACAGAAAGCTTGGGATGAGACCCAATTACACCAGGTTATTCCAAAAGTGTTTAAGAATGAAACTAGAAGGAGGACAAACAGGTCAGAAATTTTTTTTAAACTCTGTTGAGATTTCCACAAGGATCTATTTTCTTCATCAGTGACAATGAAGTTGCCACTTTTGGACTCCAGCATCACAATCCCTAAACTCCCAATTTCATTAAAGAAAACATAACGTAAAGGTAGTTGGACCAAATTAAAAATACACAGAGTATGCTGGAGACAGTACCATTTTGAGGGAAATGCAGAACAGACTCAAGATATATGAAAGAGAATGGCAAAAATCATGAATATTATTACTGCTGAGAAAAGGTTACCAAAAAGATGTCAATAACTACTGGTATATACACCCACTATCTCCTTATCTTCAAAATTTATGAGAATAATTTACATATGTATCAAAAGCATTCTTGGTAAAGATGAGAAAAGAGACGAGGCAGGCTTGTACAAATACTATTTTAACGCAGACCTTTACTGTCACACAATTGACTGAAAGGTACAGCAAATATAAGGTCCTACTGCATTTACTATCTTTTTTTTAAAGGACATTTTTAAGCCAGGTAACTAACTTGGGGGATAGAATGCTAGAGTTGGCATCCAGGAGATGAACTGGAATTGTACCTCAGATGTCTACTGGCTGTGTGACTATGAGCAAATAATGTAACCCCTCTGTGTCTCATTTTCCAAATCTATAAATTAGATCTAATAATAAAACAGAAGTGAAGTGTTTTGCAAACTTTAAAGCACTAAATAAATGACAGTTATTATTGCTGCTACTGTTAGGATTATTATTAAAAAGCTTTTGAGTTGGTAAAGAAAAATGCCATCTTTAATGTTCTTTTCCAACAAGGCATCATTCATGAATATATTAATATCATCATAAAGTCCTCAAAAGACACAGTTGTGATTTTATTCCAAAGTCCTAATTTTTAACATCAAGATAATGATATACGCAGGGTTTTAAGTCATGGCGATCGTACAGGGAACTCTAAGATAAGGGAGGTCCTTATACTCTGCAGGATGGTACCATTTCTACAACTGACAGCCTTAGAGTGTTGCGTGGGAGTTTTAGACAGAACTTGAATCCAGATCTCTTTTGTTCCACTATATTACACTGCTTTCTGCATCAAGGAAGTCATTACAAGAGGGAGATATGGGTTCACTGTTTGCAGCTGTAATGGAACAGTCTCAGTGAAAGAAGGATTCCTCGGTGAAGTCCTTCAAATGCTCTTGTTGACAGACTGCATCATGCAAATTGTTTTAAGCCCTTAGGCAGTGCAGAATCTCCTAAATTAGATTCATAAATGCTCAAAAAGAGTTTGGCCCAACTATCTATATAGCAAAAACAAAATGGATGAAAAACATTTGTATGATACCCATTTGGAAGGACAGCCAAAGAGCCAGTCCATGACACATATGTAGCAGATAGATAATGAGTTCTCAGGATTCAGATTTATAGGAGGTGTGATGAGCTGGATCCAGAACTAAATGTATTGGGGCCATTGTGTAGCATTTTCAGGGAAACCAAATTTCCATTGGAAACAAAACCCCATCTTTTTAAGACTTCTTCAAGGGATGCTACACTGTGGCATATCCCAGAATGCCACAGTCTCTGAGGAATCACACCTGTGGATCACTCAAACAGGAGGGGAAAGCCTCAAAGCAAGATCAATAGATTGCTGCTTAACACTAGTGATGAAATTTACTACTTTTCCACCAAAAAAAAGTGCAGGTAAAGTTATCACTGAAGAAATAATGAATCCATCATGTAACAAATACTTTGGAGGTTTCATTTTAGTGGTATATCTAATATAATTAATAGCACTTATAGCACTTTAAGGTTTCATTTGATCCTTAAGCAACCTTGTGAAGTAGGTACTAGTATGATTTCATTTTTATAGATGAGGAAACTGAGGTTCAGAAAGGCTTAGGGTCACCCAGAGGCAAAATTGGAACCCAGGTCTTTTTGACTCAGAGTCCAGCACTCTAGTCTCTATCCAGAAGCAACCAAAATGGCATCATTCCAATTCAGTGTCCAGTACCCAAAATTCAACCACTAGATAGATATTCCTCTGGTTTTCTCTGCTTTAAATATTATTTTTTTTGTAAATTTTTTATTTTAAACTTAAATACAAAGAAGAAAGAAACATTGCCATGTACACAGCAGACCATAAGAAAAGATTCAATATAAAATAATAAATTTACATTTCAAGAAAACCTATATAATAAATTCCATACTTTTTTTCAAAGTTGCCTAGGTTTTTTTTTTTTTGCTTCCTTGTTGGTTTTCTTTAGTTCTCAGCTGTGCACTTTTTTACTTTATTTTCTCCCCACTTTAAATATTCTTAGTAGACTAATTCATTAAACTGATTTACACTAAGGTGCTAAATGGCTCATCAGATTGGTTTTCCTTTTAATAAGAGAGGCCCTGGTGAGATAATAAAAGCAGCTTTAGTGTGGGGGGAGTACTAAGGATTCTGGACCCATCTGTCAAGGACCATGGCCAGAAGCACTCTAAGTGTATCAGATATCAGAACTCTGTGATATTTTATTTCTGAAAGTAGCTGGGTCATGATTTGAAAATTGTTCTAAGGAAACAATGATGTATCTTTGCCTTTGGATACAAATTACAAATGATTCCCTTTCTGTTCAAATGCATGTATGCATGCTCAAAAGTTGGCAACCAAAAATCCTAAAGAACTGGGGGGTTTAATTTAAGGTAATTGCACAATTGAATGACATTGCTTAAAGATAAAGCAGTGAAAGTAAAAAAATAAATAAATAAAAGTCACTTGGGCCCAGTGGTTCCCTAAGAGAATGGAAACTTTTTTCTTAGATGCTAATTAACTTGAAGACCTCTATTTCCTGCCTTCTCTCCTACGGTGGGTTAGACTGGGGAAAACGCAAGTGATGAGTTATTTCTGAATATTTTTTAAAAGGCTTACCATTTTCTATTACAAAACCTGGACACTTGAGCTGCAAGCCAGAAGGCACCAGGCAGGAGAACATGCTGCCACGAGCAGCATCCCCATGATTGCTGAACATTTTACAAAATTGCCTGACTGTGCCATCTGTTGACATGCAGATTCTGGGTTATTGCCATAGAGAGATGGATCTCTAATCTCATCCATCTAGCCTGGGAGAGCAGCCTTAATTACTCCAACCCTCGAAAACTTCCCAGAAAAGAGTATTTGTTCAAATAAAAATCTATGTCCCTGGCAGAGTGACTCTGAATCTCCCAGCATTCAGAGTGACTTGGGTGAGACAAATGAATGATCCTGGGCCATCACTCTTCCTCTGAGAAGGAAACCAAAGCACACATTTAGTGGGCTTATCCCGATTCTTGCTACTGATATTAACTCTGACTACAACTATTTTAGATACTACATGAACCTTACTTATCTCTACACTTGATGGGGTACAAAGAGCCCTGAATAAGTCAAAAGAATTGAGTTCTTCACTGTGATCCAGGTGTGGGACTTTGGGACTGGGCTTGTGATTTCAATAGCATTGGAATCTCTCAAATGAGGAAATTTCCTCTACCTGTAAAGGTTAGTCCTTTCTCTGGGACTTATATTAGTTGTCTAGAGCCCTGAGAGGTTAAGTGATTTGCCTAGTATATGTGCCAAAGGTGGTATTTTGACCTAGTTCTTTCTGGGTTTCAAGGCCAGGTTTCTAACCATTAAGTCATTCTGTTTTAATGTTGACATCTGAGATACAAAGACAAAATCAAGCAAAATCTTTCCTTTCAAAACCTATATTCTACAGTGGGGATGCAATATGTAAACATGTAAGTACATACATGTTAACTTGAGTGGAAGGGGATGGAGAGACAGAGACAGAAAGAGAGATCAAGTAGAGAGGAGGGAGAGACAGAGAGTAAGAGACAGAGAGAGACAGAGAGAGCATGTGTCTGTGTGTGTGCGTGTGTGTGTGTGTGAGTGAGAGAGAGACAAAGAGAATAAGAGACAGAGAGAGGAGAGAGAGTGTGTATGAGAGAGAAAGAAAGAGAGAGATCAAGATAGTTTACAAGGAAATGGCACCTTAGTTGAAACTTGAAGGAAGGTAAGGATTCTAAGGAGCAAAAGTAAGAAGGCAGTACAGACCAGGCAGAAGGATCATCTATACAAAGGCATGGAGGTAGGAAAGGAATGTCATATTTAGAGAGTAGCAAGCGGGCAAATTTGGATGAAATCTGGAGTATATGAATGCAACTCAGGTAGCTAGGTGATGTAGTAGAGAGAGTGCTCATCTCAGAGTCACAAACAGGAAATAATGTGCAGTAAGTCTAGAAAGGTAGTCTTGAAGTTGACTGTGAAGGGTTTTAAATGCCAAGCTAAGTAGTGTGTTTTTTGTCCTAGAGGCAAGAGGGAGCCCTCAAGGGTTCTTGAGGGAGAGGGAGAGATATGATATGGTCATACCTGTGCTTTAGGAAAATTATTTTGGCATCTGTGTGAAGATGGATTAGAGCAGGAAAAGATTAAAAGATGGGAGTCCTAATATAAGAGACTCTTTCAATAGTACCAGCAGGTTTCTTAATCTCCCTGGGTCTCAATTACTTTATCTCTAAAATGAAGGGGTTAATCCAGATGATCACTAAGGTCTCTTCCAGCTCTAGTAACACATGATCCTTAGACAAATCACTTCACCTTTCAATCTCAGTTTGCTCTCTATAAAATGGAAAGATTGAACTACATAATGTCTGAGGTCCCTCCCTCTCTCTACCATCCTGCATAATTGCATCTGAAATAGGATTATGCTGTTATTTAACCATATTTATCTCCTCAGGAGAAATTTTTATAGCCTATATTTCAACACATAGGTGGGCACTGTTTGTCAACATATTGATTTAAATTCATGAAACCGGTTCCTAAATGGTGTTATTTATGCAAATAGGACTAAGTATAAATCTAATTTATTACACTGTAAGAACACATGGTAGGAGAAAATGTTCTTCAAATTACTTGTTAAATTGGATGATACAACTTTCTGCATACTTCTGGCACTTCTCAACAGTATTAAAACTCCTGAGATCTGATCTCAAGCTAAAAATAAAAGTTCTGAGTTCTCAACTATAACCAATGTGCAAGGCTAGCTCTGACTTGACAGCAGAGGGAGGTACTCTCACAGAAGGCAATGTGGTAGAGTTTAGAAAGCATGGTCTTTAGGATCAGAGGGCCTGGGTTTGTAATTGCTTCTTTCATTTATATTTTGCATCATCTTGGATAAGTCACTTGATCTATGGGCTTCAGCCAACCCATCTTTAAAATGAGAGGGTTGTATTCAATGGCCTTTAGGAGCCCTTCCAGGTCAATGATCCCATGATCTAATTCCATGGGAACTGTTGCTGTCAAAGCTTCCAGTTAGCTTGATTTGTTCATCGGAAAGGAATCCAGGATTAAAGTACAAAAGGGACCCTTTTTGGTCACCTTTGGGAGTGGGCTGAATACAGCTAGGTCCAAAATAATTCAAATGATGAATCCTATGGTCGCATTATTTGGATTCACACTGCATACTTCCACTGAGGCTCTTTTACATAATCATAATTTTAGGAAGTGTGAATTTTAATACATATAGCTGTTTTAGGGATTTATTAATTACATTGATTGGGACCTAGCTGTATCAGAAGATGCTATCCAAAGGGAAGGCTGGTGGTACCGATTTTTGTTTGTTAGTTTAAAATTGAAAGGAATTTTAGTGATCTAGTCCAAGAAGAAACTGAGCCTCAGGGATGGGACAAAGTCTGACTATCCAGTCTCATTCTCACTCAATGCTATCAAATGAATTTTTTTCTAAAATGTCACTTTCATTGTAGAATTTCCCTGCTCAAAGGTCATAGGATCAAAGATCTAGAGCTGGAATGGACTCAGTGATTGTGTCATTTTATAGCTAAGTAAACTGAGGCTTAGGGAGGTTAAGAGACTTGTCTATGGTTACATAGGGAATGAAACTTAAGGTGGAATTCAAATTGACTTCTGGCTCTTTTGAGCCCCCAAATCAATTTTCTTTCCACTATACCATTCTGTCTCTATCATCTTTGGGTTAAAAACCACATTTCTCAGATTACTGTTCAAAACCCTTCATAATTTCTACCGTACCTAGTTAGATATCCTCATGTCCTTTCAAAACAAATGCAACAAAGCCCCTCTATTCCGACTAGGCTAATTTCTTCACTATTCCATGAAAACTCCATGTTTAAAATCTCCTATGCTTCTCTTTGCTCCTTCTGTTCCCCTGTTGGAAATTCCCTTTTTCCTCTCTCCATTTCTACTATCCAAATCTTGACTACTCTTGCTATTATAACATTTCTTCCATGATTCTTTTCCTGGCAGGTAGCAAGTTGGGTGTCTTGCCATGTGCAGATTAAGTTAGTGTAGTTTGGAGGGCTGAACAACAAGCTATCAAGTCAGGCTTCATAGTCAAGCTCTAGTTATGGGTCTAGTTTAGTTCGCACAGTGGGTATAGTCCTGGGCCTGGAGTCAGGAAGACCTGAGGTCAGATCAGGCTTCAAACACTGTGTGACCTTGGGTAAGTCACTTAACTTCTGTTTGTCTCAGTTTCTTAATCAGGAAAATAAGGATAAGTACTATATAAATGTTAAATTATTTTTAATATCATCACTGTTATAATTATTATACACACATGGATATACCTCCAAATACATATACAACTATCTATTGAGCTAATACTATCCCCCACTTGGTTCTCTAGGAATCTCCTGGATTCCAGAGTACAGCAGAAGAACAGACTCAAACTTGGCTGGGCGTCACATTACAGAAGATACTTGCATTTGGTACACATCAAAATTAATTTGTTACAAATTGACATTCTAAATGGCAACTAGGTGGTGCAGTGGATAGAGCACCGGTCCTAGAGTCAGGAAGACTTCTCTCTCTGAGTTCAAATCCAGGCTCAGACACATACTAGCAGTAAGACCGTAGGCAAGTCATTTAAACCTCTTTGCTTCAGTTTCCTCATCTGTCAAATGAGCTGGAGAAGAAAATGGCAACCCACTCCAGTATCTTTGCCAAGAAAACCTCAAATGGGATGACAGAGTCAGACAGGACGGAAATGACTGGACAACAAAAGATATTGTAAATTCACTAGTACATGGCATAATATCAATATCCCTATGACAGAAGCAGGTCAGGGCAGCTCCTGAATCCCAAATCTCATTCTCTTCTCACAGCCCCATGTCACTTCCCTTTCTGGAACTTCTTAGCTAATCTGAGATTTTCCAACTTTCTGGAAGATTTTTATATACAAAAACCAACTGATGGGAATAAATAAGAGGTGAAATTGCATTCATTTGCTCATGAATATTTCTTGTATGAATATGAATCAACAGTGTGACTTGGGGGCACAGTTTTTATAACATTTGCTTATAAATATAGCCCTTCAAGGTGGCAGTGAAAAGATGTCAGGGAATGAAGAAAAGTAAGTAGGTTTGGCAATAAGATCCTGACAGCATCAAAGTATTTTGATATATTGGTTGATTTTGTTCAATTTTTTGCCTCCATTTTCATTATATACAAAGTATCTCAAAAATCTTAGTGCAGTTTTAAGCTATATTTAAGCTATTTGCTTTTTACTCATTTTTCAGTTGTTCCTGACTTTTAATTAGAGTTTTCTTGGCAAAGATATTGGAATGCTGTGCCATTTCCTTCTCTAGATCATTTTACAGATGAGGAAACTAAGGCAAGCAGGGTTAAGTGACTTGGCCAGGGTCACAGAGCTAGGAAAATGTCTGAGGTCAGATTTGAACCTCAATCCTCCAGACTACAGGTCCAGCTCTCAATGCTGCCCTGCTACGCTCTTTGCCTTTTCAAATATTCTCAGAGCCTTGGTCAGATCTTTGTTTGGTACCCTTGTAATTAATGTCCCCATTGGTGCATGCGTCATGTTCCTCTCCTTCCTGCCTCCCCCAGGAAGATGTAAGCTCCTCAAAGACAAGGGCAGTTTCATTTAGAGCCTAGCAGACTGTCACACCCAAGTGAGGCATGTGATAAATGTTTATTGAATTGTAATTACGCTATTATATGTGTACAAATCTTGTCTCTTTGACAAGATATGCTCCTTGAGAATATAGAAAACATTTTATATTCATCTGTATTCTAGAGAGGAAATAGAACAGAACAAGGAGTCATCAAGTATAGATTCAAGTCCTGACTCCAATATTTAATTAGGTGACCTTAGTGAAGTCATCTGACCTCTGTGAACCTCAGTTTTTCTATCTGTAAAATGGGAATGATAATGCTTGTATTACTGAATGATGAATGTGGAGTCAGAGGATCTTGCGACCTTGGACGAGTCCTTCAAACTCTATGGGGCTGAGTTTCTTCATCTGCAAAATGAGGGGTTTGGAAATTACCCCTCAAAACCTAAATCTTTGATCCTGAGACCTCAAAAGGTTATTTTGAAGAACAAATAACTATGATAATGAATAGAAATGCCCCGATAGCCATAAAGCACTATATAAACGTAAGCTGGCGTGTTCCTCAGTGCTGGCCAGACAGAGTGAAAGCTGGAAGGACGGAGGACATCACGTAAAGAACTCTCTTGCTTTATAGATGGGAAACTGAGACTTAACTATTCAAGCTCACACAGAGAGCAGGGAGCAGGAACTAGACTCCAAATCTAAACATCTTTCCATCAGTCTACGTCACCAAAATAATTCTTGTCCATTCAATAAAGAATCTTTTCTTCCAGGCTCTTTGCTATTAGGAAGATGCTAATCAGCATGTTTGACTTGGATAATACCCACCTTCCCAGTGTTTGTTTTGTTTTTTGGGGGTGTTTTTGGTAAAAAGTCCATCTAGAAAACATGCAAAAACTCACCTATTGAAGGGAGTGTCAGGAATCTTGGTTTTCATCTCTTTTGTGACATTTTTCATTGCTTTCAAATAACCAGATTCTGGTAAATCTTTCTGGTATCTGGGATTGTGTCTCATCAGGTATTCACCCAGATAATTAATTGGATTAAATTTTTTCCTCCTTTTGGATCCCAAAAGCTTCCTCTTTTCAACCTCCTTTAACAATTTTTCAACTCCTGGTATTAGGGTAGGCAACAGCTTCTCCAGCAAATACGCTTGAGTATCCAATGTCATTTTGTCATCATTTAACCATTCGCTGGCCAAGCTATCCAAAGGGAACTTTTTATCCATCTTTTTGTCTAGTTCCTTTTGCAGAAGAAACTTGTTGATTACATTATCCTGCATGGCCATGGATCTTGCCTCAATTTTTTCAAAGAAATTGTCCCTCCATGGAAACATGCTTTCTGTCGTCTCTGGAGGTTGCAAAGTCACATTCTCTAATGTCTCTAATTCATGAGCACCTGATGTTGCTGTGATGGATGCCCTTTCAGAAAAATACTTAGGCATCTTTTCGACTTCATCTTCCTGTACTTTTTCTTCTGGGGGAAGAAACAACAAGCAGGAAGTCAGTGATAGAATTGAAATCTATGCAATTGTAAGATTGCTCGAGAAAATGGTTTTCCCACCTATATAAAAGGTCTCTGTTTAAATGTATTTCCTCCTACTCTCACATCTCCAGTCACTTTCTTTTTCTATTTTGATAAAACATGGTTCTATTAGCCATTGGAAGTTTTCCTCACACTTTTCTTTAATCCATTAGATGGTAAGCTTCTCAAGGGCAGGGACTATCTTTTGCCTCTTTCTGTATCCTCAGTTCTTAGTATGCGAAGCTATGTGCCTGACACATAGTAGGCATTTAATAAGTGTTTATTGATTGGTTGAATTTCAATTCTATAGTTAACTAAAATTCCTCTTTAGGTTCCATGTTTTCCCACTTTCCTAGGAAATCTTCCTTTTCTGGATTTGGACTCAAAATATTAGAGATAGAAGGAAATATTGAGTCATCAAGTCCATTTTACAGTTGAGGAAACTGAGGCCCAGGGAGGTTAGGTGATTTGTCCAGGATCACCCTGGTAGTACATCCTGATACTTGTGCAACTATAAGCATGTTTAGTGCAATGCATTTGTAGAAAGCCTCTAAATGGAACCTTAAACTTTAACTAGTCTAATCCCTTCTTTTGACATAGTAGGAAACTGAGACCCAGAGAAGTCTTGACAAAAGCCATACGACTAGTTTCTGGTACAGTTGGAAAAGGCCTCAATTGATTTAACTCCCAGTTCATTGACATCACCCCACTGGTAACATTTTTTTAATGTATATTTTAACTAAAAAATAAGTAAATAAAATGAGGTTATATATAATACCATAAATTCAAATTTATTTGTAATTGGATAAAAGAGGGAAATATGTAATACTTAGCAAAATAACAGCGAGAGTATCTTCTTTGAGCTGAGTCTCCTCTAATCTCTTTTCTGTCTATACGTTTATTTTATTTCACTGCTTTTACATAGAGGTTTAATAAGCATGGGGGAGTATCTTTAGAGTTTACCTACAGGAAGACTTCCCCAACCCCTGCTAATCTAGTCCCTTGCCTCTACCAATTATTTATTCTATATGTAGCTTGCTTTGTATATATTAGTTTGCATGTTGTTCACCTCCCCTCCCAATAAGCTCCTTGAGGGGAGGGGCTTTTGTATGCCTCTTTCTGTATCTCCACTGATTAGCAGAGTGTGGCACACAGTAGGTGCTTAATAAATGTTTCCTGATTGATTGATCTTGTGTGATTCTTGACAACGTTCTCATCCCAGGACATCCTGCCCAATGTGACTTTTCAGTACATGAAAATACATGAAGGTTTTGTAAACCTAACATCTTGAGGAATCCCTTTCACAAAAGCTGATGCCAGCTGCATTTAGGAGACATCTTCTAAACAGCTATCTGAGGCTTCGCAAGTTAAAGAACGTACTTGGATCAGATAGTTAGTCGGTGTTAAGGACAGATTTGAATTCTCCTATCCAAATCCAAGCCCAGCATTCTAATACTGACATTGCACTATGCCTATACATAGCAATGCAGTGGAATATGACTCAACCATAAGATGGTAAAGCTTAGAGGATACAGAGAAATATGGAAAGACAAATGGCTCAGAAAACAGCAGCACAGAACAGTGGAAATCACATAAGGTGCTGGGGTCAAAGGACCTGGGTTCAAATTCCAATTCTGATCCATACTGTCTGTATGAACTTGGGCAAATCAAGCTTTCTGAGCCTCAGTTCCTCAGCAGGAAACAGTAGGATTAGATGGTATCCAAAGTTTCTTGTGACTCTACAGCTATGATCCCAAGTGAAAACTTTTTAAGAGGGGAAGGGAAAACATGGATTGGTAATTTAATTGGTCTGGGAAACTCTCAAAAAGGAAACTCCTTCTATCAATATGGATTGGTATCTGCTATGCAATTTATAGTTTAAGAGAGTTGGTTGGGGCACTGAAAAGTTCAGAGATTTGCTCAGGATAAAGTCTTCTGTGACTTTGGGTGGGTGGGTCTTGTCCTTGTTCCCTAGGCCCCCACACTGACTTCTACCTCCTGGAATTGGGCCCCACTGGATCTTTGAGGTTCAGAGTGCTTGGCATCTCAGGTCAGAATGCTTAGGACCTTGGAGCCCTTGGGACAGGGGACTCCTGGTGTGAGTGCTACTGTACCCAAAGAGACAGTGACCTTTACCATCACATCAAAAGTCCCTCCCATGTGTTCCCAACCACCATGAGGCTTCTCAGGGGATCCCTCCAGGCTCACTGCCAACACATACAAGCCCTTGCAGGCCACAAGTATCTCTGGCCTGACTCTAGTGATAAGAGATGGTTTGTTTGCTTGCCCCTATCAGTGTTTGCTTTGGCCCATGGACTTCTGGCTGACTCTCTGTGCAGTTCTGAGGTATAGGAGATAACAATTCTCAGTAGATTTCTTTATTCATTTGGGTACAATATTTGTTTTGGTTTTTTGCTAGAGTAGGGATGTAGGAGCTAACCTGCTTGCATCCACTTGGGAAACCATTTGGGTCAAATTTCTACCTCCCCTCCCATTTTACAGGGGAGAAAACTGGGATCCAGAGAGCTGAAATGACTGTCAAAGGTCTTATAACAAGTTTACAGTATAGTTAGACCAGGACTCAGGAGTCCAGACTCCTTTTCAATAGCATCTTTAGCAAGATAGTCCTAATAGAGCACTGGACTTCGAATCAGAAAGACCTGAGTTCAAATCCCATCTCAGACACTGCCTTATAATCCTGGGCAAATCACATACCCTCAGCCCAAGTTTATCTGTAAAATAAAATTTCAAGGTAGAAAAGTCACTTTAAAAAAATCTCCTAACCCTTTCATTTTACAAGTGGAGAAATTGAGGCCCTGAGAAGTAAGGTGACATTACTGAGTCAACGTAACAAATTTAGGAGGAAAAGAGCATTTACTAGCTATGTAACTAGGTTCTATTTCCTCATTCATAAAATGAGATTAAGAATATTTGTACTCTTACCTCCCAGGGTTGTTGTGGAGAAAGTACTTGGTAAAATTGTTAATTGCTATACAAAATTATTTTTTATTTAAAAAAATATGTTAGCACCTACCTTTCAAGGTTGTTGGGAAAATCAAATGAGATAACATATGCAATGTGTTTTGCAAACCTTGAAGTGCTTTGTAAGTGTGGCTGTAATTACTGTTGGGAGGCCGTGTGGTAATCAATTTCACTTGAGTTCAAGTACTATCTCTCTCTCTCTCTCTCTCTCGCTCTCTCTCTCTCTCTCTCTCTCTCTGTCTCTCTTCCTCTGGTCAAGTCATTTAACCTCTTGGTTCTTCAGCTGACTCTCTAAGAGTCTAAGTTATAGAGAAGCTGATGATGTGAATTGGTAGGAGTACTGTATAGTAATAAAATTAAAAACCCTATTCCAATTAATATTATCAGAATCTCTAGGGTTTGTCCATTTTAGTAACTTATTTTTAGTGTCAGATCCGTCTCCCCAAAATTGTACAATTCACAACTCTACCCAGTCGTGTAACTCAGTGTCTGTTTTCCCCATCCTTGACAACATTGAATTGCATTATTTTTAACTGTCTTTGACAATTTTATGGCTACTATTGTTTCTCTAATTTTTTTTCTTTTGCATTTCTCTCATTAAAGAGTTTGATCACCTCTTGCCACAGATTATGAATGGTTTGCATTTTTCCCCTTGAGAATGATTAATTCATGATTAATGCCCTCCGAAGGGCAGAGGTCTACCTCATGCAAATTTGTATCAGTTTGACATAGATCCTAGTGGACTAGATTACTTATGCCTGGGTGTGGAGAAGCACAAGCCTCCACTAGGGAATATCTGATGATTGTGGGCTAGGGACTGAGTACCCACCCACTATAGAGCAATCACATTCCTTTAAATTGTCTATGTCAAACCCCTACTCAGAGTGACATCCCACCTTCTCCTCTCTTCCATCTGTTCCTCCACTAAGACTGCTCAGCACAAAGGGTGGCACAACTTGTTAGATGCCAACACCAACAGTGCTACAAATGTACAGGATTATAAGAATTCTTTATCAACCACAGTATAAATCAATGTATTATGTACCCAATAGCCTTCAGAGACACCTAAAATAATAATAAAGTACCCATGGCTTTAAAATGTTAATAATATGATATATGGGGGTGGGTAGGGAACAATAACAAAGAAATCCAAAGTTTTTCCCCACAATCATTATGTAAAGGAGCTTTGAATATAACATACACTCCGGTCACTTTCCACCCTACTCCTTGATGTCACTGTTCACAATTCATTTCTAAGTGCTGATGCAGCTAAATTTTTTTCCCCCAAAACAAAAAGAGCAATGATCCAGAAACTCCAGAAGACATCTATATTTGGCTTTGCAATGCATGATATGATTTTGTGGGTGGTGACCTTACTTACTAATTATAGTTTTCCTGGGCTAATCTTTGAATTAATTGGCAACCCTTAGCAAATAAACATACTGGATGCCAGTGATTAAGAATGCTGATGAGGAACTCATCCAGGATAACAACAGGTTGCCACAAATAATTTTATTATCTCTTAATCCATTCTAAGATTGTTGCTGTTGTCAGTTCCACCTCTTTGTGACCCCATTTGGGGTTTTCTTGGTAAAGATACTAGAGTAGTTCGCTATTTCCTTCTCCATCTCATTTTACTAATGAAGAAACTGAGGCACACTGGGTTACATAGCTAATAAGTGTCTGAGGCTAAATTTGAACTCAGGAAAATGAATCTTTCTGACTTCAGACCCAACGCTCTATTCCCTGCATTGTCTATCTGTCCTCACATCCCAACGTTACATTAGGTTTTTTTTTCAGTGTCAAATCACACTACTGAATTATACTGTGCTTTCAGTCCATTAGAACCCCAGACCTTTTTCATAACAACTGCTGTTTATTTATGCCTCTTCCCAACTGATGAACATTTCCTTAGTTTCCAGTTTTTTGCTGTAACAATAAGAACTGCTACAAATATTTTTATACATAAGAATTCTTCATCTTTTGTTCTCTTTGGGGTTGCAAATTCTTTCAGTGCCCTAGGATATAATTTGTCCCAGGTAGTATTATTCCCCCTAATCCTGCCCAAGGAAGATAGAAGCAGGAATGGGACCTGTCACAGGCTATGACTAAGGGTTTTTCTACCTTTATTAAATGCCTATTGTGTGCCAGGCATTATACTAAGCACTTGGGATACAAAGAGAGGCAAAGAACAGTCTCTGTTATCAAGAAACTCACAATAAAAAGGGAGAAAACAGGCAAATGTTTTCTATGTACAAACTATATACAAACAAACCATGTATAAGATAAATTGGAGATAATCTTAGATGAAAGGCACTAGGATTAAGAGGGGTCAGGAAAGGTTTCCCTAGAAGGAAGGATTTTAGCTAGGACTTGAAGGAAGCCAGGAAAGCCAGGAGGCAGAGCTGTGGAGGGAGAGAATTCTAGGCATGGTGGACAAGCAGTGAAAATGCCCAGGATCAGGAGATGAAAGATCTTGTGCAAGGAAAAACAAGGAAGTTAGTATGATTGGATCACAGTCTACATGGTGGGGTGGAGGGGTGGGGTGAGGGTGATAGGTAAAGTATAAGGAGAATAGAAAGGTTGTGTGTTTGTCCCTCATTGACAAAGATGACCATGCCATCAGAGAAATAATGACATGACTTACACTTGACTTTGTTTTGAGTGAGGGAGGGCTGTGCAGGTCACCAGTCTCACTTCTCCTCCAGAGCCATCTGCAAGACTGGAGATGACCCAGGATGAGGCAATTGGGGTTAAGTGATTTGCCCAAGATCACACAGCTAGTGAGTGTCAAATGTCTGAGGTGAGATTTGAACTCAGGTCCTCCTGACTCCTGCAGTGGTGCTCTATCCACTACATCACCTAGCTGCCCAAGAAGAATAAAAAGGGGAAGGACTTTGAATGCCAAAGAAGGTTTTATATTTAATCCTGGATTGTTGTGTTTTTCCTCGGTTTTTGAAGAAGACCATGACATTAGAGAAATAGTGATTTTGTTTTGAGCCACTGCACTTGAGTGAAGAGGAAAGTGACATGGTCACATCTGAGTTTTTGGAAGATCACTTTGACAGCATAGATCAGGTAATTAAAGCCATCAGAGAGGAGGAGATCACTAAGTGAAGTGGTATAGAGGGATAAGGGATGAGGGCCCAATGCAGAGCCTTGTGGGATATTCATGGTTAGTGAGCATAATATGGATGGGGATCCAGCAAAGAAGAAGGAATAGTCAGATAGGTAGAAGGAGAACCAAGAGAGAGAAGAGGATATACTGAAAACCTAGAGAGAAGAAAGGATCAAGCAGGAAGAGATGAACAGCAATGTGGAAGGCTACAGAGTGGTCAAGGAGAATGAGGATTGAGAAAGGGCCCTTGGATTAAGAGATCATTGGTAACTTTAGAGAGAGCAGTTTTGGTAGAATGATAAGGTCATTCTTTCCATGGTACAACATGCCAGGTGGGCCCTGAAGTTTGGGACATTATCAGATTGTAGATTTAGAATTAGAAGAAGTCTTATGGAATACCATGCAGAGAGAAAGTCAATGTACAGAGAGATATGAACTGAGCTGGGAGACTGGTCCAGTAAACAGGGGTTGTTCAATGGGTAAATAAAGTAATGAGAGCTGGTGATCAGAATGAGAGCTATCCAGTCAGGATGTCCAGGTTCCAAATCTTACGCAGTTCCCCACACTCCCTATATGATTTCATATGGATTCTGCATAGTATGATGCTCTGTTTCTCTTGGCAGACCCTGACTTCTAGCATCCTTTAAATTAATTGCAGCTAAGTAAGAGAAAAAGAGGGGCAGCTAGGTGGTACAGTAAAAAGAGCACCAGTGCTGGAGTCAGGAGGACCTGAGTTCAAATTTGACCTCAGATACTTGACACATACTGTGTGACCTTGGGCAGGTCACTTAACCCCAACTGCCTTGTCTTCCCCCCCCCCCAAATAAATAAATAAGAGAAAAAGAATGGGAGAGCCAGATTTGGGATTTAATATCCATCGAATAACTCTTGGCTCATTTCTGATGTTATTTTTTTATTTGTCCTTAGGTGCATATTTCTTCACACATGCATGCGCCACACACACACACACACACACACACACACATACTTCCTGTTGTTTGTATATATCTTTTTGAAAATCTGGGTTGATCAGAGAGCTTCTTGTGTATCTTTAAGTGCTGCCACATTTTCTTTGAATGATCTCAAATTCATTCATAATTGTCTAGTTTTATTCTTAAGAACCTTCTACTCCATGTGATCTGTCTTTCCTTTTAAAGCTTCATGCTATAGGAGTATATATGTATATATACAAAGATATATTTGTATTTATATGTATATATGCTATATATGTACATAAAATATACATATGTGCTTTTTTAATCACAAAACTTGATAAATTATCTCTTACTGTTCTTATGGAGATGCTAAATATAGACTAAAAGATAATCTAATCAGTTGGATTCAGAAGTGGTTGGATGGTGGCCATGCCTACACAGTTAACTATGATAAATGGTTCAATGTCAATATGGCTGGCGTCTTCAATGGAATTTCCCAGGGATGTGTTCTTATCCCTCTGACCATTCTTATCAATGTTTTAGAAAAAGACATAAATGGTATGCTCATCAAATTTGTAGATGGCATCCAGCCAGCAGGAATAGGCAACATATTATGATATGAACCAGCTAGAGCAAAGATGTCAAACACTGATCCAGCAGGTCACATGCAGACCACAACATTCCTCAGTGCAGGACTGAAGCAGATTAAAATGTAATTTGGAAATATTTAACAAAATAAATAAAATAAAACAGAGACAATGTTAATTTGTGGTTCTCTAAGTCAATGTGCAGCCTGTGAGGATCTCCACACATAGTTTGGTGGCCTTTGTTTCTATTTCAATTTGATACCATTGGACTAGACCAATCTAAATCTAATTCAATGAAAATCAGGAGAGATAAATGTAAAGTCCTGCTCGGCTACAAAATAATCAACTTCTAAGATTGGGAGAGGTATGATTTGATATCAGTGATTCTGAAAAAGATCTTGAGATTTTAAGGAACTGAAAGCCTGATGTGAGTCAATAGTGTGATTTGGCAGCCAAAAATGATAATTCAATCTTGGGCTGCATTATGACAGGAGGTAATAGCCCCACCATGTTGTGCCCCCTTCCAACATTAGCTGATGTATTGTGTTCAGCTCTGAGCACCATGGTAGAAGGGCATTGATAAGCTGTAGGGTGTTCAACCCAAGAAAGGCTGTGGTGACTCATGAGTCATGACCTCCATAACTTATGAGGATCAGTTCACAGACCTAGGTATGTTTAACCTGAAGAAGACTCTAGAGGAATGTGCAACCTTTCTTCAAATGTTTAAAGGGCTATCTCTTCAAGGGAGTGTTAGACTGGTCCTGCTAGGTTCCAGAGAGCAGAGCAGAAGTAATAGGTGGGTGTTACTAAGAAGCAAACTTAGGCTTGATATTAGGAAAAACTTCCTAAAAGTTAAAACTTCCAGTAAGTAGAATGTGTTGCCTCAAGAGGCAATAAGTTGTCAGTCTTTGGAAGACTTCAATCAGAAACTGGACAACAACTTCTTGGCTATATAATAGTGAGAATCTCTTACTTGTATGAGTTTACTAAGATGGCCAATGAAGCCACTTCCAGCTCTCAAATTCTGCCATTCTGTAATGATGTCGGAAGATTGTGAATTACAGAACTTTGTAATGTCTGAAGAATCAATATTGGTACAGTAAGTCATGTGGCATAAGGAACAATGTATGCTGGATTTGAAGTCATGCAATGTTATTTCAAAGCTGGCTCTACACCCTGAGTGATCTTGGGCAAATCACTAAATTTCTGGGTTTCAGTTTCCCCATCTGTAAAATGAGAGGTGGGGGTTGAACTATATGACCTCCAAAGTGCCTTGTAGTTCTAAATATATCATCCTATGCCATAAACACATGGATTACCAACTTGCAAAGAAAATAATTTTAAACTACTCAAGTTACACTGAACATAATTTTATCTTTAATAATTCAGAAGGTATTTAAGAACCTTTCAGGTCATTGGGTTATCTTTATAAATACCAATTATCTTTGCACTAAAAATGTGCAGAAGTATGGGGTAATTAAGAATACCAATTAATAAAATGTTGCACTGTATTGCTGGCTCACATTCAGACAAAAAAAAGGCTTTGGAAGTGTGTTTATGTTTTAAAAATAATTGTTTCCTCAATAACAAACAAAACTTATCAGACTTGGAATCTAAACTGAAGTTTCATTTCATGTTTGTTTGTGTCTTTAACAGAGCCTCCACTGACCAGTAAGCTGGCTTTTGTGTGCTGAGAAAGGGTATTTGCATGTGGTAGAACCATAATAGATTCAGGACTTCCTGCCCTCAAAATGTTTTGCTTCTAGGATTTGGGGGCTGAATGAGAAGAAAAAACCAAGCATCTGGGAACAGGCTTTTGTATAAACATTCACTCTGGGAACCCATTTTTTAAAAAAATGATGATAAGGAGATATCAAGGACAACAGATGTATTGGGATCAAAGATCAAGATGCCCTGGACCTCTTTACTGTCCTTTCTGATTGCTGCTATGTGGCACCTGGTTCTAGAAGCGAAAAGGCCTATGCAGACACCCTTAAACAGTCAATATTTTATATGCAGGATGACCCAAATTGCTAGGGGACAACATTTTATGAGGCTCCTTCCAGGGCAAATTCTCCTGGTCAGATATAAGCAAGGGGGGCAAAGGTGATTGCTTTATCCTCTCCAAAACCATTCAGTTCTGATTGGTGTTTATTTAACAGTTCAAATCCTACCTTCCCTTCCCAGCCTCTCCAGCAGCCAAGATCTTATCTACCTTGCATCCCCTTTGCATTTATCTAGTGATTTATACAACTTCTCTTCCCCTTTAGAATGTGACCTCCTGGAAGGAAGGGATTGCTTTTGGTTTTTGGTTTTCTTCCCTCACTTAATAGTATTTTATTTTTTTCCAATTACATGTAAAGATAGTTTTCAACATTCACTTTTATAAGATTTTGAATTCCAAATTTTTCTCCCTCCTTTCCTCCTCTTCCCCTTCCCAAGACAGCATGCAATCTAATATAGGCTATACATATGCAATCATATTAAACATATTTCCCCATTAGTCATGTTGTGAAAGAAGAATCAGAACAAAAGCGGAAAACCACGAGAAAGAAAAATACAAACCAAAAAAGAGATAATAGTATCCTTTGATCTGCACTCAGACTCCATAGGTTTTTCTCTGGATGTGGATAGCATTTTCCATCAAGAGTCCTTTGGAATTGTCTTAGATCATTGTATTGCTGAGAAGAGCTAAGTCTATCAAAGTCAGTCATTGATCAATGTTGCTGTTACTATGTACAATGTTCTCCTGGTTCTGCTCACTTCATTTAGCATCAGTTCATATAAATCTTTCCAGGTTTTTCTGAAATCCACCTGCTCATCATATCTTATAGTGCAGTAATATTCCATTACATTCATAAACCACTACTTGTTCAACCATTTCCCAATTGGTGGAGATCTCCTCTGTTTCCAATTCTTTGCTACCACAAAATGAACTGTTATAAATATTTTCATACAAGTAGGTCATTTTCACCCCTTCTTAAAATCTCTTTGGGATACAGATCTAGCAATGATATTGCTGGGTCAAAAAGCATGCACACTTTTATAGCCCTTTGGGCAAGTTCCAAATTGCTCACCAGAATGGTTGGATCAGTTCACAACTCCACCAATAATGCATTAGTGTTTCAATTTTCCCACATCTTCCCCAACATTTATCATTTTCCTTTCTTGCTATATTAGCCAATCTGATAAGTGTGAGGTGGTACCTCAAAATTGTTTTAATTTGCATTTCTCTTATCAATAGTGATTTAGAGTATTTTTTCATATGATTACAGATAGCTTTAATTTTTTCATCTGAAAACTAAGGCAGGGATTGTTGGGACTATTCTCTATGTCTCTGGCTCTTAGCCCAGTCCCTGGCACTAGGTGGCTGGGTGGATTGATTGAGTATTGCATTTAGGAGTTAGGAAGAAATGAGTTCTACTCCTGCCCCCAGAACCTTATTTTCTGGCTATTTCTAAGAAGTGAGGTGTTCCCTAAGGGCAGCTAGGTGGTGCAGTGGAAAAAGCAATGGGCCTGGAATCAGGAGAACACATCTTCATGAGTTCAAATCCCTCCTAGCTGTGTAACTCTGGGCAATTGCTTGACCCTATGTGTCTCAGTTTTCTCATCTGTCCAATGAGCTGGAGAAGGAAATGGGCAAAACACTCCAGGACCTCTGCCAAGGAAACCTGAAAATGGTGTCATTAAAAATGACAGGAACAACTCCAGGAAAGTCACTTAACCTCTGCTTTAATTTCCTTGTCTGTGAAATGCACTTACCTCCCAGGGTCGTTGTGAGGAGTAAAGGAAATAATAAATGCAAAGTCCTTTGTAAACCTTAGGGGACTAGGTAAACACTGGCCATTATTATTGACATGTCATGCGTCCTTAATAAATGCTTGCCAACTCTTGTTAGCAGGCGACAAGCTTTCTAAAGAGGGTTTTCCTTCTATCGGAACACAAGGTGCCTTCTTCTCACCCACACTTGCTGTCCCTATTCTTATGTGTACCCAATGTACAAGGAATGAATTTTATTCAAGTCTCTGAGTGGAAAGAATACCTCTTCCTAGCTTGTCTCCTCCCCTTTCCCTCCCCAGCCTCACACAGGGTAGATCTTTCTTCCTGCTTTCAGGGCAGAGCTGGAGATGAACAGCAATTTAATATATAACCATCTGTCCTTGGTTCATTAGAAAACTCACCCATGAATTAGTGTGTGTGCTCAGTCTGGGATCCAGGAAGCCGCTTCTCCCCCAGTGTGTTTCACTGTAACAGGTTGCTAAGCAATAATCCCGGTGCTTGATTTGGTCCTTTCTCCCTTCTCCCCAGCCCCAGTTACCTTGGTTCTTCTAGAAGGGGAGATCCAGTGTTTGTAAAAAGTAATGGCCATGTGTGCAAGAGTTTTTTCTGGTAGACTTGGAACTTTGTAATAACACAAGAACTTACTGAAAAAAAAATCCCAATGACGATTTTCTAAGGCAAAATGCCTTCCACAATCGGAGAAAGAAATATGGAAGTCATTCGCAGAATGTAGCAGATCATGTTTGTGTGTGTGTGGGTTTTAGTGTATTATGTTTTGATTTGTTACATGATTTCTTCCACTTATGTTAGTGCGACTACATAGCATCACTATAGTGAAAATATGCTCAATAGGAAAGTATATGTAGAACCTATACAGAATTGTATGCTGTCATGGGGAGG
>CM053770.1:270811877-270878616 GCA_028658325.1 Potorous gilbertii
ACAGAATTGTATGCTGTCATGGGGAGGGAGGGGGGTAGCGGGGGGAAGGTGTGGGGGGATAAAATCTTAATTTTAAGGAAGTGATTGTAGAACATTTATAAATAAAAAAAATTAAAAAAAAATAAAAAGAAAATGAGCAATAAAAAGATACTGAAAAAAAAAGTAATGGCCAACATTTAAATATAGCTTTAGAGTGTGCAAAAATCATTGTACAAATATGTTAATCCTCACAACAACTTTATAAGGCAGACACTATTATTATGCCCATTTTAAAGATGAGAAAATTGAAGCTAAAATAGATTAAGCCCATTGCCTAACATCTGAGATAGGATTTGAACTGACTCCCTCTCCAGGACTCTGTCCAAGGTGCCTACCTAGATTAAGTGACTTGTCAAGGGCATACAATCAATATGTGGCCGAGGTGGGATTTGAACCCAAGTAATTCTGACTCTGCAGACACCTTTCTAGCCCCTCTGCCTCTCTCCAGGTCAATTCTGGGGTCATATATTGACTTTTGGAATGCTTTAAAGAGAAAGAATGAGAGCTCAGGAGAGATTCTTCTAGCCAGAGGCCCTAGACAGATCCACTTCCGTCTGACACTTGGTCCTCCATCCATGGTTGCGGCTGTGCTGATGACAGCCCCAGCCCAACCCTTGTGGAAAGGGTATTAAATAAAAATTAGCTGTCATAGGCCTCAGCAGGTATTTCCTTTCCCAAGGAATCATATAACTCTGGTGAGGCCAGCTGCTAGTTATACTGTCTAAAATCAACACAGAAGAGTTACTCAAAGAGCTGGGAGATGTGCCCTCTGAAAACAAACCCTGGGGAAGTCAGCTGGCTCACTCTGACAGGAGAATTTTTCAACATTGAGACATAATGTGGCAATGGCAAGGAAACAGAAAGAGGAAGTCTCAAACAGCCTGAAATCAAACCCCCAGGAACTCCCACAAAGATCTGAGCTTGACCTTTTGCCGCTTAACATTGCTATTAGTGACTTGGATAAAGGAATAGAGGGCATACATGTCCCACCTGTAAACAACACAATGTTGGAAGGATAGCTAACACATGAGATGATGCAGTTAGAGTCTAAAAGATCCTGACCCAGTAGAGAACTGGGCTGAATGTAGTAAGACAAAATTCAAAAGGGATAAATATAAAGTCTTACATTTGGGTGAAAAAGTCAATCTCACTAATGAAGGGTGGGGGAGAGGTGATTAGCCAGTAGCTTGTCTGAAAAGGATCTGGAGGTTTCAGTGGACCACAAGCTCAATATGAGTCCGAAGTATGATATGGCAGCTAAGAAAGTTAATGCTATTTGTAGTTTCATATAAATCTTTTCTGTTCTTTATACGTAAAAATGTTTGTGGTTTCTAAGTTTATAATAATAAAAAGTTTATAAAAATAAAAAATTATAACAATAAAAAAGAAAATAGAATTTAATAAAATTAGGACAAAGGAAAAAAGAGTTAATGAAGTCTTGGGCTTCCTTAAGAGAAGTACATCTTCCAGGAATAAGGAGCAGATTGTGGCGTACCATCCTGTGCCCTTGTCAAACTACCTCCGAAGCACTAGGTTCAGATCTAGGCACCACAGCATAAGAAAGGCACTAGGAAGCGGCCAGTGTAAGTTCAACCAAAATGGATAAAGGCCTTCAGTCGAGTCAGGTGAGAACTGATTGAAAGAACTAGAGATGTTTAATCTGTAGAAGAGAAGATTAAGCAGATCCATGACGGCTATTTTTAAGAATTTGAAGAACTGTCTTGTGAAGAGGAGTAGTATTTGTTCCACATGGCCCCAGGAAGCAGAACCAAGGGGGGAAAGTTTCAAAAAGTAAATTTAGGTTCCATATCAGGTGTCCCAAGGTGTCCTGGATCACTCTAGGAGGTGGATTGCTGGATTGCTGAAGGAGTTTCCTGGTCTTACTGACTCAAATCTCTCCCTTCTCTAATCCATCTTCCACACAGCTGCCCAATCAAAATTCCTACAGCAGAATTCTAACCATATTCCTTTACAAGAATGTTGTTCAACAGTTTTCAGTCACGCCTTACTCTTCATGACCCCATTTGGGGTTTTCTTGTCAAAGATACTAGAGAGGTTTGCCATTTCCTTCTAGTTCATTTGAGAGATGAGGAAATTGAGACAAACAGGGTTAAATGATCTGCCCAGGGTCACGCAGCTAGTATGTATCTGAGGCTGGATTTGAATTCATATCCTGTGAATTCCACACCTAGCATTATCTATGGGGCCACCTAATTGCCCCAGTAAAATCTAGTGTCTCTTGATTACCTCTAGCATCAAATATGAAGTCCTGTTTGGCATTCAAAGCTCTCTATAGCCTGGTCCCTTCCTACCTTTCTGGTTTTCTTACACATTACCTCCCTCTACATACTCTGCAGTCTACTTATACTGGTCTGTTTACTGTTCCTCACATATAACATTTCATTTCCCACCTCCATGTCTTTGCATTCTAATTATCCTCATGCCTGAAATGTTCTCCCTCCTCATAGCTATCTCTTGGAATCCACCCCTGGTTTCTTTTAAGACTCAGCTCAAGCACCACCTTCAGTGGGAAGCCTTTTCTGGTTCCCCCAGCTCCTCAAAAGTCACCTTTTATCTGCTTTCTATGTATCGTATATATCTATGTGTCTTACAGGTTACCTTCCCTTGTTAAGGGAACTTCTTGGGGGCAGGGACAGTTTTATATTTTCTTTGCATCTCTTAGCACAGTGCCTGATACATAATAGGAGTGTAACAAATACTTGTTTGTTGGCTGTTTGATTGACTGGTAGGTTTCCCCTTGTTTGAAGGTCTTCAAGCAGAGATTGGATGACCACTTTTCTGGTATGTTACAGTGAAGTGATGTTTTCAGAGGACACTCCACACTAAAATTCCATGATTCTCTAAAATTTAACAGCTATGAAAATGGATATTCTTCCTCTTCTTCTCCCTCCTCCAAACTTCCCCAATTCTTTTTCCTTGTGACTGTGCAGGGGAAAGGCCTTAAGTGGAAAAATTAATAAGTTCCTGGGAAATATTCTACAAATGCTTAGAGACCTAAGAATGAGGAGGACAGGTATTGACGAAGCTGTGAATGATTCATTTGACACCTTGGAGGGTATCAATCAATCAGCAAACATTTATTAAATCCCTCTACAGTGGTAGGCATGGTATTCAGCTGCCAGGCACCGGGGATCCAAAGATATAAAATGAAACCATCAGAGAGAGACAACATATACCCAGAACAGATACAAGGTAATTAGGAGGGGGAAGGCAGCAGGAGTGGCTTGGAAGAGGTGGTGTGTAAGCTGAGTCGTGAAGGAAACAAGGGATTCTAAGGGGGGGAAGGGGGAAAGAGAGGTCATCCCAAACACAGGAGGCAACCCTTGCAAAGGCATGGAGACACAAGATGGAATGCCATGTCTGAGGAAAAGACTGCAGGCCAGTTTGGTCAGACTTAAATGTGCAGTTCAAGAAGGCTACTCTGGAAAGGTAGGTTGGAGTCAACCTGGGAAAGGTTTTATACCAAGTGGAGGAATTTCATCATTCACATGATAGAAGCCGTTGCAGTTCATTGAACACTCAAATATTTTGGATGTCTTTTCAAGTATGCTAACGGAAATCTGAGAAGGCCCTAGGGTTCATTGTTTGGCTGAGAGTTATGATAACCAAGGAAATGAGCCTCACTGGAAACACAGAAGCATCAAATAGCTCCTTCCCTGACACTACTTCCTTCAAATACAAAAAGGAAACCTAGACCAGAGGGCAGAGAGCATCAGCCTGAATGATTATTGAACAGATATGGATTCGTGAAATCCTTCAGGCAACCATGTATTAGATGGTCCACTGAGCAACTGCAGAGTTAGCCAGAACTGACAATATATTAGTGAAACTTCCCCCTTCTTCGATAAAAAAAAAACCCTACCAGCAACCCAGGAAGTTCACATGTAAACTTATGAACTTATATATGTGGATAAAAGTTTATCCACAAACGTAGTCAATATATGAGCACAAATGCCTTGTCTATCTATCAGGAGCAGTTATGCTTTTCAGAAAGGCTGAGGATAAGGAAGGCCTAGACCAGGGGTGGGGAACCTGTGGCCCTATAAGTCCTTAAGTGTGACCCTTTGACAGAATCCAAACTTGTGAATTTGGATTCCATCAAAGGGCCGCACTTGAGCACTTAGAGGGCCATGTGTGACTTGGAGGTTGCAGGTTCCCTACCCCTGGACTAGAGAGAGATGGCATCTTTATATTTAGAACTGGGACTTGTCTGGAAGAGCCCAGGGATCACTTCCCCAACTCATGTTTTCAAATATAAAACAAAAGAAAGCAATTATATTGAAATATGTTTACCTAAGTAACAGAAAAAATCCAAATTCACTGACCCCAGGTTAAGAACTCCTGCTCTAGACAATCTATATTTTAATATAGGCTGATTAAAATAGATAATTTAATGTTTTGTTCAAACTCCAAAGAATTGTATAAATTTGAAAGGTAATAGTCTTCCCAAGTGAAATGGTTAGGTGCAGAGTGAAAAAAATTGATTTGGAAAGTCTGGCCCTTAGTGACAGGTGAAAAAGAATTTAGAAAAAATTGATGCGGGGAAACTGCCCAACCAGCAGATTGAAGACTGGGGTAGAAAATTGTTGGAAACTTCTGAACAGGTATGGATATAGATGTGGATAAGCAGACAGAGACAGAGAAAGACAGAGGCAGAAAGATAGAATGAAAGAAAGAGTGAGAGCAAGAGAGTGAGAGACAGAGACAGAGAGAGACATGCAGAGAGAGAGAGACAGAGACAGAGACAGAGACAGAGAGACAGAGAGAGAGAGAGAGAGAGAGAGAGAGAGAGAGAGACAGAGATGGAAATAGAGATGGGAGATAGGAACAAGGTCTATGATTTCATGTTATGGAGACCTTCCAGATGAGGAAACTGCCTCCATCAATGCAAGCTGGCACTTTCTCTACAATTTATAGTCTTAGACACTTGAGTCACCAAGGGGCTTGCCCAGGATTACACAGTCAGGATATGTCAGAGGAAGGACCTGACCAGGGTCTTCTGAGTTTCAAGGTCAGCTCTCTAGCTACTATGCCAAGATTCCAAATCTGTATATATTTGGTAGTACATGTATGTATCTATGCATATGTAATAACAGTGCACATTTATATAACTCCTACTATGAGCAGATATACTCCAAGAAGCTCTACAGGGCTATAAACAGCAGGGAACATGGTCCTTCCATTGGTGGAGACAGTCCCCTTATCTGTGCCAATAAAATCACAAGTTTGCAGTACTTATCCAGAGGGATTTAAATGGTGGCTTTATGAAAACAGATTTGAATTCAATTCTCTACATGGCTGAAAGATCGTTTGTTACCTACCTTCAGTTCCAGATGTGTCACTTGCATTGACCATTGGTGTTTCTGAACGTTGAGAATGGATGCTTTTGTTGCTTGCGGTCACACTCTAGAAATGTTTGGGTTTTTTTAATAAAAAAAGAAGATTATATCAAAATGGGCTACTTCTCTTCAATGCTCTTACTAAACCCACCCAATTAAAGGATGTTAATAAACGCTTTCCTAAGGTTACTGACTATCTCTCTTTGAATTTCCCAGGATTGTGGTTTAGAAGCAAGCAATAATCACAGATTACTTTGCAGATCTGTTCCATTTAAGGTTCTCACAGAGTAAAACTCTGTTGTTTGAGGATGGCATTAATGGTTTGTGCTACTGACAAGGCACAAGGGGGACCTATCCAGATATGAATTAACATTTTAACTACACAATGTCTACCATATACATGATGCTTTTTAAAAAAAGTCTGGGTCTCCCTTTGTCACCCAGACTGGAAGTACAAGGGCCACTTACATGTCTGACCACACTGCTAATCAGCACAGGAGCTTTGACCTTTCTTTCCAACTCTTAAGTACCCTGGTAGTCCCCCACTCCCAGGGACTCACCCTATTGGTGGCAGACAGTGTGAATATCAAATCAGCTTTAGTTCTACTGCAATTTGATCCAGAAGTCCCAGCTTCCCCAGTAGCAGGGACTCCAGGTATTCACCACCAAACCTGGTGACTGGAGCTTCTCCTATAACCTTTAATGGATGCTATCTAAACTTTGAGAGTGTGCCTAGCTTTTAGTCCTGTTAAAATCACCCTCAGCATATATATTGGCCTTCCTTCCCTGCAGAAGCTTCCTCTCTAAAACCTACTTTCCTGACTGGTGAATTCCTAGCCCAAATCACTATTTTCTGAGGCATCTAGGCCATGCCCACTTCTCTTCTGTCTTTACTTTCTCACTCTGAACTATCCCACCTTCTCACCACTTTCTACATGTCTTTTATGTGTAATCTCCCCCACTACAGAATGGATGCTCCTTGAGGGTAGGAATTGTCTTGCTTGCTTACTTGTTTCTCTACTTTGAGCACTTTGTTTGGCACTTAATAAATGTTTTATCATCTTTCTTTCCTTTTTTCCTCCTTCCTTCCTACCTTTCTCTCTCCTTTCTTTCCTTCCTTCCTTTCTTCTCTCTCTCTGTCTCTCTTTCTCTGTCTTTCTCTCTCTCTCTCTCTCTCTGTCTCTCTCTCTCTCTGTCTGTCTGTCTCCCTCCCTCCCTCCCTCCCTCTTTCCATTATTGGAAACTTTTTCATATAAATTGAGGAAATAAAAGACTGCTTCTATTGGCTGATGGAAAATGCCTTCACATACTAATTTGAACTTTCAAAAATTACAAGTCACTTGGACAATTTCACAATCTACCACGAGTCAACTTAAATACAAAACTACAGATTGAATTTCAACTGCATGTTCTATTCTATAATTTTTTTCCAGCCTATTTAAATACTAGTCAGTAGCTAAAAATGATTACATATGCAAATTACAACTTTCATGTGGCAATAAGGGTTACCTAGGAACTAAGAGATGCTCCAGGGAACAACAGGCAGTTGGTCTGACTTTGGCTGGCAACCTGATTTCTGCAATAGACTCACTGACTGCCGTTTGATTTAACAGAGGCAGTTCCTTACAATAGATTAAAATGAGGTAGGGATCAGTTTGAAAAAAAATAATCTTTTCCCATTTTCCAACTACCCCCACTTTTATGCTTCCTTTTCCCCTCCTTGCAAGAAAATAAACTACTTAATTCATCTATCCACTGGGAGTTACTAATCAGTACATTGCATAGCCCCTGATACATAGTGAGTGCTTTGTAAATGCATGTTGATTAACTCACTATCCTCCCTAGCTTCATTCTACCAGACTATTCATTTCAGCTCTGACTTTAACTTGCTCTACTCTTGGAGCTTTGGATACATCACGCGCTGATTCTGGGTTTTCTTTTTTTGAACATGCCTGAAGTGGGGACGGTGATGACAATTGTCTTCCAAAGGGGGAATTGTAATTGAACCAATGTTTTGTTTTTATCTTTGGGTCTTCTCCAGTGTCAACTTAAATGTTTATTAAACTGAATTGCTCTAGAATGAAAATGTCTGTTGACATTTTTAACCCGTAAAGATAAGAAAATGACGCAAAGGTGACAGCACCAACAAGTCCAGAAACTAAAAAGGTTCCTGCCCATACAGAGGAAGCCTATTAAAAAGGAGCAAATTGCTAGATGATGGCAATTCAGAAAAGTCAAACTCAGGTCCTCAACATTGACCGAAGTCAATAAGTCTAAAGCATAACCATTCAGATAGGAAAGGAAGCAAATTAGGGAGAGACTATGACATTGCAACAGCCCAATGGGAGGACTTCCAACTTCACCTCCCCTCCAACATTTAAGAAAGTTATTTTGACTATTAACCTGAGATGAACCAGCCAACCCTGGTTCAACGGGGCCAGATTTGGAAGCAGAGACAGATCTGGAAGCGGAGGCAGATCTGGAAGTGAAGCCTTTCTCTTTGACACTTGCCTTACTCATCCTGTCCTCACAGAAGAGGCAATTAGTTGGATTCTAGGGTGGGAGAAAAGTATCATCAAACTTACAATTTAAAGTAGAAAAGCTCAGTTTTTAGGCCAGAGAAAAATATTTAGATAAATATCCCACCTCAATATTCTGAAACATCAGACTCTCTACTCTCTTACCACTTATGTCCTTAGAGACACTCCTGGTACGCAGGTTCTTAGCTAGGAAATTTTTTGTTCTTTTATTAGTAATTGTTTACAAGAAACTAGATCAGTGTTTCAGAAGATAGACACCACATTGCAAAGAGCATACCTGAATATTAAATACATATTTGTATTTTTAAAACATTGACCTAGATAATCATGAAGAGAAACAGAGTTCAGTATTAAGATCATACTACTGAGAGTTGAAAGGGGCCATGGAACTGATCCAGTCTTTTATAGATTTGTAAACTCCAGCTCAAAAGCTACACAAGGCAAGAATTAAACTCTTCTTTTCTGACTTAGTTAACTGGTTCCTTTGATAAGTCTGGCTATGGATTATACATATACATACATGAATTATACATATCCTATCAGCTCTACCATGTGATTGGAAATTTTATTAGTGGTTTAAGATTAGAATTTTCTAAAAGGATTAGGCCAGTTAGGTAAGTAATTCAGAGCCTGAAGTTTTGGTGGAGTTTGTTGGAGCTGTCTTGGTACAGGGCATTCCTGAATTATTTGATTTGTTTTTCTAGACTGAGGCAAACCATTGCCAGATTTCATTTTCTAGACATAGCCTGAGGTCATTATCATCGTCATCCTCAAAAAAACACACACTGGATAACGTACTGTGTACACAGTAAATTACATAGACCTAGTTTCTGTCTTCCAGAAGCTTTGTATCCAACATCTCTTGGTTTCAAGTCACTACTTTATTTCCCATTTCTTTGTATCAACAGAAGAATGTGTGCTAATTTGAGTAAGCAGAAAGAGGTATCTTTGCAGGTATTTTATTCCACAATTAAAAAATAAATTCTATCTTCAAACTATTTCCCCCTAACTTTCCATTTACAAATGTTCTTCCCTATGTTTGAAACTTTATAATTCCTTCCACTGTTTCAAAGACCTCTTCTCCATGAACTCTCCCAGACACCAAACGTGCAAACAAAGAAGCCAGCATTGAGCATTTTATCGTTATCACATATAATATTGATTACATGCCTTTCTGCTCATGGTACTATTTGGGACGCCTTACAAATGGATTCAAATAAAGATGGTGTCTGTTCTCTAGGGATTTGACAATCTATTATTCATGAAACTGGCTCTTGGTGTTGTTACATCATCTCTTGGTTGTATAAATTCTCTGTTTGTCAGTATTCACTTCTGGAGTTGTTCTGTACTGGAGTTGTCTGTTTGAAAGCGTGAGTTCTTAGAGGGTAGGGATTGAATTTAACATACTTGTACAAACAAGCTTCCAATATATGCTTATGGGTGTTGAAAAACTACTACTCAAAAATCATGACATACTGTATCTAAGTACAACTCCCCTGGGGTAGTGACCACATGTTGTGACACTTTCCATGTTCATGGAATGCAATTAACGTAATCTTAAATGGACCCACAAAGTGAATATCAATGACTATTTGAAGACTGGATCTTGAAAATTTCCCCATCAAACATATATCCTCTAACTATGACATGGCCCACACTCTGATTTTGATATTTTAATAGAGGGTTAATGAAATCCCAGAAAAAGTGTAACTGCTGTACTCTGATAATTCTTTTCATTCATATTCTCTTAGTTAACCCTTATTTAATTGCAGTAATACATTTGTTTTCAGTTGATATATTGCTCGAACTGGCGTTGTGCACAGAGCTCTAGGCCTAAAGTCAGGAAGACCTGAGAAACTTATTAGCTACGTGACCCTGGGCAAGTCACTTAATCTCTAACTGCCTCCGTTTTCTCAATTATAAAATGAAGGTGATAATAGCCCCTACCTCCCAGTGTTGCTGTAAGGATGAAATAATAATATTTATAAAGCACTTGGCACATAGTTGGTGCTTAATAAATGTTTGTTTCCTTTCTTTGTAATTATAGCTATATCTTTTCAAGAGCATTTTTGATTTGCCTGAACTGAATAATAAGGGTATAAATTGTGATTCATTTTTCAACCCTCAGAGCAGAGCCTAAAATGTGGTACTCTATAAATTGTAGACTCTCAGTAAGAGTTGATCAAATGCTCTGGAAGGGGTTGGGGGTGGAGGGGGGTCCCTAGCCCACACTTACTGGACAAGAGTTGTCAATGAAGGAATACCTTTCCTTGCTTGTAGAATCATTCATTTATTCATTCATTCACTTAACCTCTTTGCCTCAGTTTCCTCAACTGTAAAATGGAATAATAAAAGCCCCCTACCTCCTAGGGTTGTTGTGAGGATGAAATGATAACTTTGTAAAGGGCTTTGGCACACAGCAAGTGCCTAATAAGTGTTCACTTCCTTCCTTTGTAATTGTACCTAGATCTTTCCAAGAGTGTATTTGATGTCCTTGAACTGGATGATTCCTTTTTCAACCCAAAGAACCCAGAGTTGTAAGAATTAAATGAGATAATAACACAATCCCTGGCACATAATAGGTGCCTTTGTTATTGCTGTTCAGTCATTCAGTGTCTGATTCTTTATGATCCCATGGTTCATAGCGCTTTAATATTGTCTATAGGGTTTTCTTGGCAAAGATAACAGGTTTGCCATTTCTTTCTTCAGGAAATAGGGCTGCTAGGTAGTATAATACCAGGCCTGGAGTCAGGAAGACTCATCTTCCTGAGTTAAAATCTAGCCTCAGACACTTATTAGCTGTGTGACCCTGGGCAAGTCATTTAACCCTGTTGGCCTCAGTTTCCTCATCTGTCAAATGATCTGGAAAAGGAAATGGCAGATCACTCCAGTATCTTTACCAAGAAAACCTCAAATAGAGTCACTGAAGAATCAGATATAACTGAAAATGACTGAATAACAATCTCCTGTAAACAGGTGCTTAATAAATGTTTATTCTTCTTCCTCTCATTCATTCAATCAACAAGAATTTATTAAACATTGACAATGTAAATGTTTAATTACTATTCTAAGTGGTGGAGACAAAAGGAGGACATAAACAATCCCTGTCTTCCTGGAGATAGCTTTCAAGTGGAGGAGATGGCTTGTAAATAGTTAGGTACATATAAGATACGTAGAGTCAGTGAAAGAAAGGTTGCATGGGGCTGGAGGGACAAGCAGTTAGGGGATCAGGAATGGCCTCTTACAGAAAGTGTTTGAGCTGAGTCTTGAAGGAAGCCAGAGATTTGGAGGGGAAGAAAGAGAGCATTCCAAACATAAAGGACAGCCAAAAGAAAGGTAGAGAGATCAGAGATGAAGTGTCATGTGTGAGAAACAGCTAGATCTATGCTTTTATGTAAAGGAAAGATGGCAAGGAAGGGAGTAAAATATAAGACTGAGAACGTAGGACAGGGCCAGGTGGTAAAGAGTTTTAAAAATCAAATGGAGAAATTTCTCTTTGATCCTGGAGGTAATGGGGTTGCCAATGGACTTTATTAAATGGGTGGATGACATGGTCAATTACTTTGGAAGAAGAGAAGAATGGAGCTCATTAAACAATGGGGTTCATCTTTCATACTCAAAGAAGACCCAAATGACATCACTATGTCAGTGTCAAAGTCTAGTGCAGGGGTAGGGAATCTTTGGACTCCAGGACACGTGCAGCCCTCCAGGTCCTCAAGTACGGTCCTTTGGCTGGACACAAACTTCATGAAAAAATCCCCTTAATAAAAGGATTTGTTCTGTAAAATCTGGATTCAGTCAAAAGGCCACACCCAAGGATCTAGAAAGCCACATGTGGCCTTGAGGTCACAAGTTCTCCTCCCCTGGTGTAGTGTGTCCAAATGTGGCCTATCAGACCAATATGAGCTGGGCACAAGTAGTCCATATGAACGTTTGGAACAGAGATGCCTCTAAATTTGTGCATTGCATGTTTCTTCTGAGTTACTACAATTCTGCTTTGCTAAAAGTTCTGGCAATGAGTACATCAACCTCATCATTTATGTGCATATCCCGAGAAAGTATACCACCAAGTTAAGTGAACTTATCCACAGTATTCAAAATTTCTCCATCTGGTGTAACCAATGGTTTCACTTATGGATGGTATGTGCTGGCTGGTGGAGAACCTCTGTTTTCTTGGTGAATTTGTAGACAATCATAAATTGACATTTTGCTTTATTGTATCTTTACTTTGTTAAACATTTCCTAATTACATTTTAATCTAGTTCAGGTTGCACTCTGGAGTTTTCTGGATGCAGGTAGGGAATTCAAGACCTCTTGGTCAAGAATGGATTGTAGTGGAAAGAAATCTGAGGAGGGAGACTAGGAGTTTCAATGAGAAGGAATAAGGACCTAAAAGGTGTGAGTACCATGAAGTGGATGTTGTTGTTCAATCATTTTCAGTCATGTCTGATGCTTCATGACTCTGTTTCAGGTTTTCTTGGCAAAGATACTGGTCTACTATTTCCTTCTCCAATTCATTCTGCAGGTGAGGAAACTGAGGCAAACAGAGCTAAGTGGTTTGACCAGGGTCACACAACTAGTAAGTGTCTGAGACCAGATTTGAGCTCAGGAAGAATGTTATTCACTAGCTGCTCTTTATCAAAGAGATATTGTGAAAGTAGAAACAAAAATATTTCATGACTGATTGGATATATAGTATGAGTGAGAGAGGAATTGACCGATTGACTGGAAGGATGTTGTTGCCCCCAAAAGTAATAGAGAAGAGTGGAAGGTTTGGTGGGAAAAGTTCTCTTTTGTATATGTTTCATTTAAGATGCCTACGTTCACTTAGAAATATCTAATAGGTGGCACACGATTGAAGTTTAGGGGAGAAGTGAGGGATAGATAAATAGATCTGGGAATCAACTGCACTCATATAATTGAACCCATGGTAGATGATGAAATCCCTGAGATAATCTAGCCTAGAGAAGAAAGAAGACCCAGGATACAGCATAGGGGGTCACAGTCAGGGGTGTGATCTGGATGGAGATCTCTCAAAGGTGAAAGAGAAGGAGCAGTTAGAAGAAGCTGGGAAGAACCATATCTTCTATCTGGAAGGAGGCGATTAACATGCCAGTGAGAGATCAAGCAAGATGAGGACTGAGAAAAGGCCATTAGATTTGGTAATGAAGAGATGACTGGTAACTTTGGAGGAAGCAGCTGCTGGTCAGTGATGGGATCAAAACTCAGATTACAGAAGATGGACAAGAAAATGAGGAGAGAGGAAAGGAGAAGTGGAATTTGAGTCCAAATCCTCTGACTCCACAATCTCAGCATTTTTCTATTCCTTCAAAGTACAGCTCAGGTGCCAATTCCCCCATTGAACCTTACCTGTTTTTTCCCATCTAGAAATTAAAATTTCCTCCTTCCTCAAATTTTCTTAGAGGACTTTGACTAGATCTATCTTTTGCTCCCATCTCCCCTTACCTTGTACTTGTCTGTGTACATGTGAGACCTCTTCTTAACCCTAATACCACCAAGTCACCTAGCTTTCCTGGGTCTCAGTTTCTTCACTTGTAAAATGAGAAAGTTGGATTAGATGGCCTTGGACATCTCTCCCAGATCTAAAGAAGGAATGAATTTCAGGTATGGGGGATTGTGTAAAGTCATGGAGGAAGAAGAAAGAATTAGGGAAACATTAGTCCAGTTTGTCTAGAACACAGTGTGAAGGAGAATAAGACATTTATATCTTATTCAAGCAGCAACAGCGAAACACTGAAAGTTTTTGAGGAGAGAAGTGATAAGGACTGATATTTACCTTATTTGGCATTATTTTGGCAGCTGTATGAAGAGACCAGACACAGGGAGACCAGTGGGAAATTTATCACAGTAAATCTACTTGACAAGAGCTTGAATCTTGAGTAAAGATAAAGGGTCAACTCTAAGAGATGCTATTGAGGCAGAAATATACAGTATTTTGCAGATGATTAGTTGTGAGAGTGGGAAAGGAAAGAGTCTAGGATTCAATTGTGAATGACTAGGAGGTTGGTGGTATCCTCAACAGAAACGAGGAAACTGGAAAGAGGGGCAGATTTGGGGGAGAAGATAAATTTCATTATAGATATGTTGGACTGAGATACTAGTGGTAGATCTGGGGTGTGGGGGCGTGTATGGAGATGTCTGTTGAGGGTTGTGGAATTGCAACTCAGGGAATTCATTTTACAAGATCAGGATTGGCTATATAGATTAGATTTTCATATCCCCCCAGTTTCTCTGCTTAGTTTCTATTTTTCAAACATCATATTTCCCCCAGGACAAGTTCATCACCAGAAATCTCAAGATTACTTCAGCTTTGGTATCCATGCCCTTCATATCCAGTGCCCTCGTTCACAAGATACTTTCTGGCACCCCTCTACTCCTTTTCATTTTCCTTTCATGTATTGCCTTCTCCCATTAGATTTTAAGCTCCTTGGTGGGGGGGGGTGTGGATTGTCTTTCTTTTTCTTATCTGTAACCCCAGTGTTTAGCACACTGCCTGGCATATACTGAGTGCTTAATAAATGTTGAATGATAGATTGGGAGTGATCTAATTAGAGGTGATAATTGAGTCAAAGAGATCACCAACAAAGGATATTTAGAGAGGAGGGAAGAGAGTACCAGAGTGTTGACACCCAGGTATAAAGGTTCCCTCACCAATCTCCAAGACTTCCTTCAGCCTTCAAGGTTTCCCAGTAAGGATGGAGAAAAGGGCATCTGATTTAGCAAATAAGAGATTACACTGTCAACTACAACAGCAATTGTAGAGATTAGAAACCTGATTGCAAAGGTAGAGTTGTTTGCGTTCAGAGAGATTAAACTACTCTTTTTTTTCTAGAAGTTTATCAATGAAAGAGCTTGAGCATGTTTGAAGGTAGGAGGGAGTCAAGAGTGGAAAAAATGAGATGAAATGGCCAATGTGGTCAACACCCTCAAAGGGATGGGATGACAAGCACAAGTAAAAAGGGTTAATCCTGACAAGAAGGAGGGACATCACATCATCCAACACCGAAATAATGAGGGAGAGGATAGATGAAGATGCAAAGTTGTGTGGAGGAGAGGAAACTATAACCTTCATCCTTTCAAAAGCCGACAAATCATCTGCTGAGAAGGTAGGATGGTGATGGAAGAGAGAAGGAAAGGTTTGGAGTAACTGCTGTGAGGAACAGTAGGAGTGAATGAAAGTATTGCCATGGGAGGGGAGAAGCATTGCTATAGTTGAAGACAATTCCATCAAGAACAGAGCCAAGTGTTAACAAATTATATCTGAAGGATTCTGAAATCTTTTTATGTAAAAGGTCATTTGGGGAGCAATTAGGTAGCACAGTGATAGAACACTGGGCTTGGAGTCAGGAAGACCTGAGTTCAAATCTAACTTATTCTTTGTTTGCCTCAGTTTCTTTATATGTAAAATAGGAGTAGTAACAGCACCTACCTCTCAGAGTTGCTGTGACAATCAAATGAGATAATAACCATGAGGTACTTAGCATAATGGCTGGAACATAATAAGCTCTCTTTCTATATATACACACACATAGATATATATATATATATAAACATAAAAATATCAATATAAATGTATATATATAAATATATATACACACATATAAAATTCAACACTATTTGTAGTAGCTTGGATGACAGGGGGGAAGGGGAAAGAGAAAAAAGAGAAGACCAGCTGTCAGGTGTAATTGGTCACCTTGGACAGGATTCTTGTTATGCCTTTCTTTCTTTGACTGCTCATTTCCCAAGGGCAACTTTGATTCATCAGTTACCAAACTCTGCTCCAAACCTACTGGTCAATGCCATAGATTTCTCTCTCTCTTTCATTCTTGCATCCCTAGTACAGTGCCTGGCATATAGTAGGTGTTTACTAAATGCCTAGTGATTAATTAATTCAAGGAAGATGTTCAAGCTAATGCAACTGCTAATCCTTTGGCATGTTAATCTGCCTACCACCCCCACTGATAATTATTGTACAATAATTATACAACTACCCCCCTATAATATTATTTCACTTAGCAGTTTTTTTTTCTGGAACCAGCTGACAATTTTCTGCTCTCAATTTAAATTCCTTATTCAAAGGAATGCTCTCTTCTTATAGATGATCACATTGGCTTTCTGATATAACTCGTATGTGAGTTTGGATAGCACGAGACAGTCCTGCCTACAGTCTAATCACCCCTAATGAACTAAATATTGGTCACCAAAGTTTTCAAACCTGGGAGGCTTGACCATGAGGAACAGATTGGTAACTAATCTCAGCAGTTTTGTGACCATTGACCTATTTCCTTTACATGACAAAGGCTATGGACTATTCCTGCACACACCATCTTGGTTTGGCTTTTACTGTCCAGTGTTTAACCCAATGTGATCACCTGATGAATGCTTACTGACTTGATGGGCATTTTGTATTGTTCTCTGCACAGAAAATGGACTCAATAATGCAGTTGATTGCTTGGAGTAAATACTGTAAATTTCACAAAATTCTAGAATTCATAGAGGGTTGGTAGGGACCTTGGTTGGCTACTTTGATCCCATACGTATACAGGAATCCCTTCTATGACAAGTGGTAATCTAATCTCCTCATGAGGAACTTCAGTGATGGGGAAGGCCATCTGTTGAAGCAGGCCATTCCACTTTGGGCCAGTTCTAATTATTAGTAAGTTTCTCCTTACATCTAACCTAAAGCTGCTTCTCTGGAATTCCCCCCTCTCCCCACGCACATTTTTCTACCCTCTGGGGAACAGCAATTCAAGTCTTATATTATCTTCTATATTACAGTTTTTCAAATACTTGAAGACTGATCATATCTTTCCACCACCCCACTGCTCAAATCTTCTTTTCTCCTGGATCCTTCTCCTAGTGCTCCTGTGTCATAGTGTCTAGTCCTGTTACCAGCCTGGACACCCTGAGTATGATTCCTTACCAGAATGTGATACCCAGAACTGAATCTCTATCCAGATGTGTAAAACCAGGACAATGCAGTAGGATTATTGCCTCCCCCATGCTTTGATGTAGCTTTTTTGACTGTCGCGTGGCCCAGATCTTCCCCTGGACCCCACCCTGAGAACTGTTGGTTAGCTGTGTCCTTCTCACCTGATACTTTTGCAGTTGACTTTTTGCTCTAGCCTAGTAAGCTTTTTAAAGTGGCCATCCCAACACTTGGCAATACCTTCTCAGTTTGTTTCATTGACACATAGGCTATTCATGCATTTATCTAAATCACTGATAAAAATGTTAAACTCCAAAAGAATCAGTCTCTCTCATCAATCAAAAGTATACAAATCTCCAGCCATTAAATCTAAAATTAGATATTTATCCCTAGACTTATTACCTAGAGGAACACATAAATTACTCTAAAATGTCATTGCTTTTCTCATTAAAATTATTCCCTTTACAAATCACATCCATTTCCTTTCCAAGTTCACATGGCTTCCTGTTGTGTACATTTCTTGGCTCACTCTCCTTCAAGTGTAAGGTCCCCTCCCCCACCTCTAAGGCATTTGTTCAAAGTTCTCACCCATGAGCTTTGTTCTCACTTGCCTGCCTGCTAGGTGGTTCTCTGAAAAACATTTCAGGAACATTGATCTGAGAACTGTACCATATGCTTTGAATTGCTTGTTCTCAGGCTCCATTGTCCACCACCAGGGGGCAAAACCCTTCAGAACAATCTTGGCCTCTCGACAATAATTCTCTACTGTAGAGGGACCTTGTGTATCTCATTCTTGATGTAGCCTCCCTGACAATTATTTCAACCACAGGGCACCAGAGACATTACAAAGGTCCAGCACAGAGGGTTCTTCTAGCACTTAGGCAGTCAGAAGCCTGACAGCCCTATCAATTTAAAAGGAGGGGTGTGAGTCAAGCATGTTGAGTGACAAACAAGAGGTGGGTTTTGTTGACTCTCTGGGTCTCCGTAGGATTTCACTTATGGAAATGTTTGCCATAACATCCCCTCAGAATAAGCAAGTCAACTCACAGGAGTAAGGGCTGGAAGAGATCTTAATGGAGGATCATCTAGTCTCATTCACAACCTTTTGGACTGGTGAAGCCTATGTATGGACTCCTTAAAGTTTTCAAATGCACAAAAGGCCTAGGATTACAAAGCAAACCAATCCTATTGGAATAGTTATCCAAATATTTTCAAAACAAGTTCACCCCAGGTTAAGAACCTTTGAAATAGTCAAACTCTCTCATTTTACAGATGAGGAAATTGAGTAGAAAGGTTAAATAACTTCCTCAAGGCAACAAAAGGAATCAATTGTGGAGCTGGGATTTGATTCTATATTCTCTCATTCCAGATCTCAAGCTCCTTCTACAACTTTGAATTCTCTCTCCCACCTCTGGTCGGTCTCTAGTGGCAGTTTTATCTTTCAGTACCAGTTATTCTATTTTTGTTTTGTTTTGTTTGAAATCATGGTAGTCTATTACACTTGCCTTTTTTTCAAGTTTGTGGGTCTCTTGGAAAATGAATTCTTAAAAAGAAATGTTGACTTTCACATTCTCTTTTCAGAAGTAATGAAAACGAGAGAGCGAGGAGGGAAAGGAAACTACAAGGGGAAGATTCTGTTGTCTCTAAGAATTTCTGGACAACAGAAAGGAATGGGGGGGTGGGGCAGAACCAGCAATCCGTGCCCTTAAACTGCCTCTAACCACACCCTTCTCTTTCTCCAGGGTTTACTCAGCCTCTGTATCAAGGAGGAGGTGGGGGAGACTGGGAATGGGGGAACCTGAAAGTAATAATGAGGCCACCTATTCTATAACATGTATATCCATTACAACTTTTCTGTATTTAAAAAAAAGTAATAACCTAGGAAGAGGAAAACCTTGGGATCACAGAAAGAACAGATTGCCATCCAGGTCACAGAAATTTCTCCTGGACTCCTGGGGAAATCAATCAACAAAAATTTATTAAGCATTCACTATGTTCTAAAGACATTGTGTTGGGCACTGGGAATACAGACACACAAAAATAAATGAACCCGGTCCTTAGTAAGTTTACAATCTACAAAAGGATACAATATATTATGTTCACAGATGAGTAAAAGGTAGCTAGATACAAAGTTAACATAAGGTGATGGGTGTGCCAACACTTTGGGGAAATCAGGAAAAACCTTTTCAAAGTGACCCTTGAACTGTCGTTTGAAGGGAATTGGGTTTAAAAGAAGAGGTGAAGCTCTGTCTGTAAAGGCAAAACCAAGGAGAAGGGCTATCAGGTGAGAAAAGTATATAGACCAATTTGATTAGAACTTAGAGTTCATAAAGAGAATCTATAATCAGTCTGGAAAGATAGGCAAGGGTCACATTATCCAGGGTTTTAAATGCCAGAGAAGTATCATAAAACCAATAGGGAGCCACTGAACGTTTCTGAGCAGGTTAGTGACAGGAATATCAGTTTGGCAGCAGGAGAAGGGAGAGCCTGGACAAGGCTATTAGGAGGCCACCCCAAAAGTCCAAGGTTGCAGCCGGGACTATGGAGGTTGTAGCCTGAGAGAAGGGGGAGAGGTGCCCGGGAAATACTTGGGCTGTGAAACTGACCAGACTTGGTTATGAATGGGGGTGTGGAGGCCGGAGAAGGGAAGGTCAGAGGGGAAAGTAGAGGAAAAGACCGTAGAGATAAGACTCTATCTGGTAAGATGACTCTTTGATGGGAGATTTCTTAGACTCTGCTAGATTTGGAGACCTAAGAGGTATTCTAGTTCACTCTCCTTCTTTTACATTTTACAGATGAGGAAACTGAAGGTATGCCTTTCTCAGAGAGGGAAAGTGACTTGCCCAAAGTCCCGTCCACAAGCAGTGGCAGAGGCAGAATCTGAACACAGCTCCTCCAACTCCAGAGCCAGGTGAATATTCCCGGTGGAGAGTTCAAATCTCCCTCCTTCTCCTGGGCACTTAACATGCCTATAAGTTCACTGCCTTAGATATGAAAGGGACTTCAGAAGCCATCTAGTTCAGTCCCTAGATTTACAGATGAGGAAAACTGAGGCTCAGGGAGTGGGGTCCCTCAGACTAAGGTCTTCTAGTTCAGTCCCTAGATTTACAGATGAGGAAACCGGGGCCCGGGGGGTGGGGCCCCTCAGGCTAAGGCCATCTAGTCCAGTCCCTTGGTTTTACAGTTAAGGAAACCGAGGCCCAGGGAGTGGGGTCCCTCAGACTCATCTAGTTCAGTCCCTAGATTTACAGATGAGGAAACCGGGGCCCGGGGGGGTGGGGCCCCTCAGACTCATCTAGTTCAGTCCCTAGATTTACAGATGAGGAAACCGAGGCCCAGGGGGTGGGGCCCCTCAGACTCATCTAGGTTCAGTCCCTAGATTTACAGATGAGGAAACCGGGGCCCGGGGGGTGGGGACCCTCAGGCTCAAGGACGGGGCCCAGGCAGGGGACGTGACTTGGACGCGATGTCAGCGGCGGAGGGGAGATTTGAACCCAGATCCTCCGGCTCCAGCTCTTCCCCTCCCCCCCACTCCCCCAGGGCCCTCCCAGAGTGGCTCGCCGAGGGGGCGGGGGCGGGGGCACGCACGCTCGCTCGCCGCCGCCTCTCTGCCTCGCTCAGCGCGGCCTCGCTCTCCGCCTCGCCCTCTGCCCCTCTCGCCCGCCAGCCCGGCAGCTCACGGGTTAAGGCGGCGGCGCGCGCGAGCCGCGGGAGAGGCGGTTGCTGACAGGTGGCGCCTGCGCACTGGGCGCGCTCATTGTGCCCGGCCGCCGCCGAACCGCCCGCCCGCCTGCCGGCCCGCCCGCGCGTCAGTGTGCGAGAGTCCAGCGCAGGGCGCGGAGCCGCGGGCCTCGGCCTGTCCTGCGCCTCCCCCGGCCCTCCGTCCCGCCCCGGCCCCGGGACCCCCGCCGGCCCTCCCCGGCACCAGGAAGAGAATGCCCCGCGCCGAGCAGCCCAGCAGCGCCTAGATGGCTTTGGTCACGGTCCAGCGCTCGCCCACCCCCAGCACCACCTCCAGCCCCTGCGCCTCGGTGAGTTCCGGCCGCCGCTCCTGTCAATGCGGCTCTGCCGCCGCCGCCGCCGCCGAGCCCCGGCGAGTCCCGCCGAGCGCTACTGCGCACGCGCCACGCGGCTTCCCAGGCCCTGGCACGGAGCTGCCTCTGCGGGGGAGGGTTGGGGGGGCGGCAGCTGCGGCCGCGGAGCCCCCGCCCCCGGGCCCTGGGCGCTCCCCCCCCGCCTCCTCGCCCTCCCCGGGGCCCCCTCCCCGCTTAGCGAGCGCTGCCGCGGAGACCCCCGCCCGCTCGGACCCCCGCCCACGGCTTCGCGAAGGCATCCCCCGGAGGAGCAGCGTCCCCCGCATCGCTGCCCATGGGCTCCTTCCCGGGGTGCGGGGGTGCTGTGGATGGCGAGTGCACGTCCAGCATCTTCTCAGCTGGAGCTAGCCAATAGCCTCTTCGCACGCTTCTTTTTTTAATTGCCTCTTTTTCTCTGCTCGTGCATCTCTCAGGGTGTTCCTTCTGACAAAATTCACTGGCAGAATGGCAGTTGATTTTGCATTAAGGCGGGGGGGGGGGCAGCTAGGCAGGTTCTTTTATGAACCGCTGATATCGGGAGCTTAAAAATTCATGCTAGTGAATCAAAAATAAATAAGGAGCAAGTGGGTATCTCCCCCTGAATTGTGCACAGCGCTATAATTTCTTTAATTAATTTTTTCCGGTTATAAAGCATACACCAGTCATTCTTAAAGGGTGGTGAATTTAGCGTTCCCAAGTTGGACAGAGTCAGTAAGGATAGTTACGTCTTTCTGAACATAAACATTGTAGCAACATTAGTAGTTATACTAATCGCTATACCAATGGAGGAATGATCTTGGCTATCTTGAAGACATACACTTTAACTTGAGGAGAGTTTCCTGGATTCGTATAGCTTGCTGCCTATCATTCTATGACATAAGTCATTTTTGTGGCATGGAGGGTGACCATACTGACTACAGTGCCCTCATCTAGACATGACTGTTCTTCGGTGATTGGGTTATTTTCTCTAATTCCTGATGACAAAGCTAGGACCAAGGGGTGGAAGTTACAGACATAATGTAAGGAAGAACTTTCTTGAACAGAGCTGTCCAGCTCTGTTAAAGAGTGAGCTCTCCATGAAAATAAATATTCAAGCAGAGACTGGATAATCATCTCTCAGAGATGGTTTAGAAGAGATTCTTACCTTTGGAGGGAGTCTGGACTTCTAAGGTGCCTTCTCACTGAGCTTTTGTGACTCAATTATTGGCTTATTTCCTTCATTTCAGATCTGGTAAGCATTTTTATAGCTTCTGCAAGCAAGAAACACAGGAATGAGAAATTTAATGGTTTTTATTCTTGTCTGTGGTTCTTGAAGAAGCAGAGTTCCTCCCCCCTTCAGGTTGTATATAACAAGATTCTTATTATATTACACTATTGAACTCTGGCAAGAGCAGCTGTTTCCACAGTGGACTTTGGCCATGTATTTTGCAAAAGCTTGTGTCATGAAGGAGGAGTGAAGAGGCCCTGTCATCATACAGAGGAAAGAGGACTGATCTTAGAGTCATCTAGCTAGGTGAGCACAGACAAGCCTCATTTTTCTAATCTGTAAAACACATGCCATACTTACCTCATAGGTTTATATGAGACTCAAATGAGACAATGTGTGTAAAGAATTCTGTGGACTTTGGAATGTTTTATAAATGTCACATTATTATTGTTAACATAGTACTACAAATAATATAGTAGCCACAAACCCTACAAACTTAAAAAATAACAAACCCAAAACAGTGGCTAACTTAATTGGTAGCATCAAGTGATGAGTTAGGAAAAATTGTAGTTTTTCCCTGGGCTCTGTAGAGTTGCAGTCAGGAAGGCTAGATCTGCTGGGCTATTCTGGTTTTTTGTCTGTGGCTCTAGTCCAGTCTGCAAAATAGGCTTAGGAAGGTATAAGGTTGATGAATATTTTTTTTTCCTCCATGTAGATTTTTGGTTTTAATTACCTGAAGGGCAGATTTATCTTGTGAGCCTGCTATTGTTACCTGGGCCTTGAAATTGTCTTCAGATAACACTTCTTTTATTAAGTCTCTTATGAAGCTTTCTTTGGGAGTCCCTTTTGCCACAATATTAATTTATCCTGTACATATTTAGCTTTGAAATCTTTTTGATGCGTGGGACAGTTGTTTGAAAGTTCTTTGTAAAGGCTAAGAATCATGCAAAAGGTATGTATAAAGTGATATGTTTTGATCCTCGAAGTTTAAATTAGTTTATTGATGAGGTGAATTCTTATGTTTGTACTGTGGAAACTTTACAAGCAACTATGCAACACTTTTTTTCAGCATTCAATATTGTGAATATTTTATTAACCTTTTTTGGTAAAATTCACAAATGTAAAGTTCACAATTTTGTGACTTAATAGGCAGGCGCTGTACTAGATACTGTTGTTAGATTATGTCCAGCTCTTTGTTACCTGTGGACCATAGCGCATCAATACTGTGCATGGGGTTTTCTTGGCAAAGATACTGATGTGGTTTTTCATTTCCTTCAGTGGTTTAAAGCAAAACCGGTTAAATGACTTGTCCAGGGTCACACAACTAGTAAGAATCTGGTGCTGGACTTGAACTCAGGTCTTCCTGATTCCAAGCCCAGTGCTGTGTCCAGCAAACCATCTATGACTTCACTAGATACTGTACCAGGATGTATAAAGGATAGGCTTGTTTATTTGGAGCCTAAAGGGGGAGGAGAGACCTCAGACATCACCTCGTCAAACCTCTTCATTTTATGGATTAAGAGAGTGAGGCCCAGAGAGCTTCAATAATCTGCCCAAGGTGTTATACAAATAGTTCAGTGGCAGAGTTCAGATATGAACCCGAAGTCCTTTGATTCCAAATCCAGACTACTGTAGTAAAGCAAGTCACAAGAAGTGTTGGGTTTCCCAATGCATATAGAAGTTTTGTTTATGCTATAACTGTAGTCTATTAAGTGTGCAATAGCATTATGTCTAAAAAAAGCCACGTACATACCTTCATTAAAAAATACTTTGTAGTTGAAAATTGTTTAGCTGTCATCTTAGCCATCAGTGAAAGTCATCATCTTTTTACTGGTAGATCATCTTGCCATGATGTTGATGGTTGCTGACTGATCAGGGTGGTGGTTGCTGAAGAGACTGGCAATTTCTTAAAATAGGACAGTGAAGTTTGCTGTATCGATCAATTCTTCTTTTCACTTAAACACTTAGAAGACATTGTAAGGTTATTAATTGGCCTAATCTTAATATTGTGTCTCAGGGGACAGGGAGATCTGAAGAGGGGGAGGCCGTTAGAACACATACATTTACTGATTAAGTTGGACACCTTATGTGGGTGTGCCCCAAAACATTTATAACAGTAACATCAAAGATCACTTGACAGATCCCCATGACAGATATAATTATATTTTAAAAAATCTGAAATATTGTGACAGTTAACAAAATATGACACAGAGACATGATATGAGCACATGCCATTGGAAAAATGATGCAGATAGACTTGCTCAAGGCAGGATTGCCACAAACCTTCAACGCAGTGTCTATGAAGCACAATAAAATAAGGTATGCCTTGAGCCTCAGGAGAGATATAGGAGAGGTGAAACCTTTTGCACAAATAACTATAAATAACGTATTTGTACCCGTTGAGTGAAATAGACCCAAGGTTTCTAGTCTGTAAGCTGCAGATTTCTTGGGAGAACTGAATTACTGCAGGTGGTTTGCAAATCCACATACTTTCTGTGGACTGAATGATAACATTTCACAATATTATCATTTTTCAAATCTATTTAGAAGCTATTATGATTAATAAAATGCAAATTTATTTAAAAGCATTACTGCATTCATAAAGCATTTTGTCAATGAATATTAGTGGTAGAATTACTATTATATGCAGAGTCTGAGAAATTCTTTGACGTCAAGACGGAGTTTTCATATGCAAGAAATAGTCCACTCCAGGCGTGGATTACTAATGTTGTGGGAGTTCAGAGTAAGAAAAGGTATTTAGGGGTTCAGAAAAGTCTTCACACTCTGGTATTTGACTTAGGCCTTGAAAGACAATCCCAGTTTGGAGCCACAAAGAAGGGAGGTGCTACCCCTAGGGCTATGGTGGTGATGGTGGTGATGGCTCCAGTGGCAATGGCTCTAGTGGCAGGACAGACAGATTGGGTCCAAGTGAAGGACTTTGTAGGAAAACAGTAGGAGAGAAGTCTGGAAGGGCAAGTAGGGAACCACAATGCCTGAGTTAGGAGTTTGAATTTTATTCTGTGCCCTTGGGGAGCCACTGACAATTGTGGAGAGGGGCATTGGCATGATCAGGGGGATCTGCTGGCTAGATTGAGTATGTGGATGGATTGGAGACAGCATAGACTCGAGGCTGGATCACTGTGTGGTAAGAAGGGTCTGCATACCAGCGACTGATGTAGGGATAGAAAGTGCTTAGTTATATGCTTCAGGTAGAATCTGCTGGACTTGGCAACAGATTGTCTGTGGGGACAGAGCGGGGACAGGAGTGTCACTGCTGGTCAAAGGGTTAACATCTTGCCATGCAGTATTGCTTAGTATCTGGATCCTTTTTCATCCATTTATTTCCTAAATAACAGTAAGCATTTTAATACTCTTGTCCTAATTTTATAAAATGTGCATATTTTTGTTATGGTCATATCATACCTTGTAGCAACAGTACCTTATATATATTTAATGCAATATGGCTTTCCTGTTTACTTTTCTTGTAAAGGGAATTATAAAGGGCTTGTTTCCCCAGGAAGGTACACCACCACCAACTCAGATGGGAGTGGGGGTAGCTTTTGGAGTTGAGGTGGAATGTGTGAATTGGGGAGAGGAAGGAAAAAGAAGGGAAAGCTGCTAGGGATAGGCTTTAACAGGAAGTGATAGGATAGCTGACATTTTGACTGGGAAGGATGAGAGAAAAATATCTATAAACAACAAGCATAAGAGCTATAAAAGCACAGCAGTCTGAAGCAATTTACCATAGCCCCTCTCCCACCTCCATTTCCCTTGAGGGCATCATTCTATTATGCAACATTAGCTATTTCTAGTGATGAACTTGATTTGTAAAGAAAACTGAGTTATGTTCAGTATTCCGCTTATGCTTTTGTAAGATAGTAGGGAAGTACATAGTATCTATTTAGAAAAATTTCTATCAACATGTTTTATTTCATAAAAAAAAAATTGCTGCTATAGACAAGGATTACATGGTATAGGAAGGCTAGGTTTATGATGTGGCCCATGTCAATGACATCCTGGATCTAATGAAGGATTACAATGTCGAGGTTTGGATGCCTAAAAGGGTAAATTTCAGTTACGTGGAACATTCACTTCGATGGAGTGTTGAGGATAGATAAATGAGCTGTGCTCATGTTGTAGTTTTTCTGAATGAATCATCTCCTTCTCCCTGGGCAGAGAAATTGGAAGTAGGAGAAGCATGTATCTAGTCTCTGTGAAAAAGAAGTATTTTTTAAAAGTAGTTTCATTATTTTTAAAAACTATATTTTGAAATTTCTTGTTAAAGAGAGATGTAGCTTAGGCAGGAAATCATAAGAAATATACAAAGCACCTCCTCTTTCTTGATTTCTTCATTATTGTGTTTGTGTCTTCCCAAAGGCAGGTCCTCAACTTCACAGGCACCATGTGAAGTAAATAGTATAGTTATTATTTTTTCCCAGTTTACAGATGAGTAAACTGAGTCTGTGAAGTTAAATAATGTACCTAAATTGTACAACTAGTGAATAGAACCCAGACTTCTGATGCCACGCCCATTGATGTTTGTTTTTGTTTTTTTCTGCACCATCACAGTCACACTGCCTTCAAACCAAGGATTCATCACCTTTTTGTGTCATGCTCTCTCTTAGCAGTCTGAGGAAGCCTCTGGGCCCCTTCTCAGAGCAGTGGTTTATTGCCTCTATTAATAATTGAAGGAAATTCCGAATTTCCCTCAGAGGCTAGTGAAAAAAATGGATTTCTCCCCCCCTCTTTCATGCCTCATTTTAAGTTCATGGACCCCTTGAAATCTGTCCATGACCTCTGAAACCCTACTTTAGACTGTGATTTCCCAGAATAAAGGAATGGTAAGGTTTAGCCTAGGGGCAGTTAGGTGGCACAGTGGATAGAGCACCAGGTCTGGAATCGGTAAAACTTGAGTTCAGATTCGGCCTCAGATATGTGCTAGTTGTGTGTGACTTACCCCTATTTGCCTCAGTTTCTTCAAAATGATAAACCACTCCAGTAACTTGGTCAGGAAAACACCAAAAGGAGTCACAAAGAGGGAAAAATAACTGGACAACATCATGTAGGTTAAGCCTGATGGAAGTTGTTTTCCACCCTTTTCATCAGATAGATTCCTCCAACATAAAAGAAAAATGGAATTTGAAAAGCATTTTAAGAAATTAGCTATGTCCTTCTTAAAATGTAAAAGGCAACTAGTCTGATGTTCTGGTATCCACAGAAGATGGTGCAGGTTATATTGCTGTCTAGTGGGATGTAGGAGGTGTAGCACACCGAGGAGACAATTCAGATATTCAGGGATTTAGAGTCAAGACAGACCTTAGAACTTCCAATCCAATCCTCTCATTTTACAGATAAGAAACTGAGGCTCTGAAACTTTAAATGATTCTCCTATGATCATTCACATAGTAAGAGCTGCAGTTCAAACTTATGACTTCCAATACAGCCATATTTCCATTGTACCACACTGCCTTTAAATATTTTTGAATTTATTATGCACTATTTGCAATTTTATATATTTTGTGTTTATTTTCACATTTATATACTTTAATGAAAAGGATAATATATATTTCTGTATATACTTTAATTATCATTTTTAGTGAATTTTGTAATCTTGATAAAGAGAGATGGACAATGTCTTAATGTACAAGCATTTATTAAGTACTTACTATGTGCCAAGTACTGCATTTAATGCTAGGGACACAGAAAAAAGCAAAAAACAGGCACAGTCCTCAAGGAGTGAGAGAAGCAACATGCAAATAAATTGATACCTACAAGAGACTGCAAGATGTTGTCCCCATAGGCCTCCTCTCATTGCTGTTCTCCCTTTCAACCTTGAACACACAATAACTAAAAAAATGTCTTTTAGCATTAGTGTGCCCTTGAATGGAATCTACTTTTGGTTTTCCATAAATGTTTATTAGATCTAATGACTGAGGTACAAAGGAGTGGCAGTGTTATTAGAGTCATGGGGTTATAGGATTTTAGAGCTATGAGGGACCTTAGAGATAATTTATTTAATCCAGTGTTTTCCATCCTATTCCACCTAAGCCTGCTGTTTCATGAGAAATTTTGATGCTAGTGATATTTTCCACTCTTACGTACTAACTTATTTACGTGTTTAAAATAGGTGGGAACATGCTTGGTATGAAAATAAGCTTAATTTCTTCTATTTTGTCATCAAATTTCTCTGAACCTTTTTTTGTCCTGGGAGTATTCTATAGTCTCCAGGTCCCCAGTACCAGAAATTTATGGATTCCATCAATATTTCAAGTCCCAAAATGTTCTGTGGCCTCATTAATTTGGAAAAGCCTTTCTACCTTAGCCTCCTTGTTTTTAGATTAAGAAACTGGGACTGAAGAGTGACTTGCCCAAAGTTAACCAGTTAATGACATAGCCAGGACTGGAGTCCAGATTTCTTCCTGCGTTGGTCTGTGTTGGTAATATCAAAGGGCAGAATGGCCCAAGGTCATTATGATTTTGTTCATCAGCTCCCAGCTAGTTGTTTGTAAGTCAAAATCATTTGGTTCTGTATATTGCTTTATGCTGCAGTCTTCAATTAGAAAAATTACCTCCTGTGCACCCTATGTTTTTGAGATTTAGAGGTGACTTCAGGTGGATATTAGAGTTCCTGACAGACTACAATCAGACCAAAGTTACGTATTCTGATGTGTAATATATAGTTCAGATACAATTGCAAAGAGAATCTCTATATCATAGGAAATTTCCAGACCCCAGGAGCTCTCTTGAAAGAAAGCTTCAGTACAACAAAATAATCTGGACAGTTTCTTGAGGTTTATTTCTAGTTGGATAGAACCTCCGTGTTATGCACCCACTGATGGATTGGTCAGTAAGAGACACGCTATGGTACAATGGAAAGGGCGCTGGGCCTGGAGTGTTTGGGTTCCAGGCCCTTCTCCCACATGGCCTGTGTAATCTTGCGGGGAGTCCCTTACTCTCCCCCTGCCTCCTTTTCCTCCATGAAATGAGGGCCTTAGGTGGACATGTATGTCCTCTCAGGGTCCCTTCAGCTCCTGTTCTGGGTTTCTCTGTGCCCTGGTTTTTCTCCCTTATTCACAAGATAGCTCACCAATAGCTCAATTACATCTGGCCAATAGGATGATCTGCTTCTTTAGGACAGGGATCTTCTAGTAGTAACGTGGATTTGAGGAGCTGAATATTCTTCTGTGGCTAGTGTCAAGTTAACTTTTTTAAAATTAATTTTATTTATTTTCAGTGTTCTACAATCACTACCATATAACTTAGCTTATTATTTTTCCCTCCCTTCCCCTTCCCTCCCCAAGAGGGCATACAATTTTGTATAGGTTCTACACATACATTCCTATTAAATGCATTTTCACTGTAGTCATGCTATGTTGAAGAATTAAAATGAGTGGGAGAAATCATCTAACAAACCAAAATGCAACACACACACACACGCACACAAACACAAACACAAACAAATGATCTGCTACATTCTGTGATTGAATTCCATAGTTCTTTCTCTGGATGTGGAAGGCATTTTGTTTTAGAAGACCACTGGGAATTTTTTTTAAGTCCTTGGATTGCAGTGAAGTTCCAAGTCTACCAGAAAAAACTCTCACACTCTGTGGTAAGTTAACTTCTGAGAATGTGGTAAAAAGAAGGGGAAGAGAGGCTCTGTGCCCTTGGGGGAGCGCCTCATCTCAGGACACCAAACCATACATGCAGAGACATAGCTCCTGTTTGTACTGAGGACACTTCATTTACCTGAAGCCCGAGCTGCCCTCTGCCATCCCTCCACCTTTGATTCCATGCTTCTCTTCCTTCGTGTTTTTGGCTGGCCCAGACTCCAAACTGCTCCAGTGCCAGTTTCAACCTCACTGAGCCTTCTATTGCTTGGGGATTGACTGACATAACTGGATTTTATTATAAGATTTGGATCCCTTCAGGCTGAGAGTTCCTAGAGTGACAAAGCCTTCATTTGCCTCTTTCTGTAGCCCCAGCACTTGGTACAGTGCCTGGCACATAATAGTTCTTAAAATATTGATAAGACCCTTCACCTTATAGGGCAGTGAAATGGTACAGGGAATAAAACTTTGGGCCTGAAGTCAGGGAGCCCTGACTTCAAATCTAACCTCAGACACTTCAGCTTCACTGCTATGTACCTTAGTTTCCTGATCGAGTACCTCCCTGGCTTGTTGTGAGGATCAAAGGAGATAATATTTGTGCCTGGCACATAGTGGGTACCACATAAATGTTAGCTGTTACCTGCCTTGAGATGGGCTTGAGGAGGAGAGGTTTGGAAGGGTTAGGGGTTTTCCCACCTTGTGTTTCCCTTTGACTTCTTCCCTCCACCTTGGAGGTGACTCTCACAATCTTAGCCATTCCTGTTCTTGTACCTCAGGTGGTTCCAGCGACTCAGTGAGTGCATAATTTTTTGTTTTGATCTGGGCCTGTGTTGTCATCAGTATGGAGAACCCTTGGGGTGTAAATTCCCAACACTGCCACAGGTTAGCCACTCTCCTGGAATTGACAGATTGAGAATTGCTTAGCACTTTCTGAGTCCCCAGGAAGATGTAAAAGGGGTTGCCTGGGGTCATATGGCTGGGTGAAGTGGGAGACAAGACTTGAACGCAGGTCTTCTTGACTCCAGGGCTTCCTGCTCCTCCAACTCTACAACCTGCTGCCCCTGTAGGATGCTAGCCTTGTACAGACAGCCATATCTTTCTTTTTCCAGGCAGACTTGGCCACACAGAGCCAGGTGTAGCCATCTGTCACCTTGCTCTTTGCTTCTCTCCTGATAAGGCATTTGGCTGAATTCTGCTTGTCCAGAGAAAGTGTCTAGTGAGACATTCTTGGCTCCTAAACCTGATGAAGATCCCCAAGGTTCTGCAGTCTTTTCCATGGAGGGAAATTTTGTACTTACTGCACTGGGGAGGCCTTCCTTTGAAACAGATGAGGAGGCAGGGTAAAGCATATTTCTGACCACATTTCATGACATCTTAGTAAAATATATTTTCTTGTGAATTTTCAGATTTGGGCTCTGGCTATTATGTAACTCCATCCTTAACATAGAACACCTATCCTTCTAGCTTTCTTTTTTGTCAGAAAATGTGGCCAAGCTAATTCCTGAAATTTGGGGTGTATAGACAGCAAACTGAAGCCATCCATACCTCACAGTGTGCTCTGAAGACCCTCTGTTTATTCTGGGACCGCTTCTCCAGTCCATTCTTAGCCCTTCCAGTTCTCTTGCCTGGCTGTCTGAGAAATTCTGCTGTTTGTTCCTTGGTATTAGTTAGAATGATTTTGTGAAGCAATGCCCTTTCAGAAGCTTCCCCTGAGGGTAATGAGGAAGGGGTTTTGCCGGGGTCAGCGTTGCACTCACTGCTTACTTCAGTCTTTTCACTGGGCTTCCTATGGAGCTTGTGGCTGTTGAGGCTAGCTGGAGTGTATGTGGTTGTCTAGGCCCAAGAAGCCTGAGAGTGAGTCTTGAGAGTTGGACATCAACGGAATAAAACCCTCTCTTCAACCCTAAAGAAACCCTCCCTGGGTCTGCGTGTTGTTTATAGCCTGAGGGAGAGAACAGATGTAACCAGGATTTTGTTTTAATCAGGAAGGCCAAAGCTAGCCTCTCCTTCAATTTGATGACATGAACAAAGAAAAGATCTGAGCTATAAAAGGGAGGCCATCTTTTAAAAGAATTCCCGTGGATCTCACTGCTCAATTGCTGGATTAGGGAAGTCTCTACAGGAGAAGCCAGAATTCGAAAGATGTCTCTCTTCCTAATGGCCGCCTTCAGCATTTATTAAGCAGGGCTCATATTTAACCACATTATGCCGTATGCCCTTCCTTCTTGTTGTTTTTATTTAATTTATTAAAAGGGGTATGTTCCTTTCTTGGTTTGAGAAAGTGATTGTGGATTAGAATGAAAGGATCACAGTCCCTTTGCCCTAATACGGGCCATGAAAAATCCCCAACAAAATAATTCCTGAGTCTCTTATGCTAATAACTGCTGCAGTATGATTTGGGGCTGCTGGTTGTTATTTGGAGATCATTCTTCATAACATGAATTTGGGGAGCAGAATGTTGACTTTATGATATTTCGTTCAATTCCAGTAAATAGCAACAATGTCCTGTTGGTATTTGGGCTAGTTTTTCCCTACTAATTGTAGAGCTATCTTGTAATTGTCAGGCTCCATAATGGAGTATGTTGTGCAAAGTATGAATTTGTAATAACCCTGGAGAAAGCTGCCCAGGATGACTGATGTAATTGTGATCTTTAAAAACCTCTCTTGAGGACCTTTGAATTTAATAGACTAGCATCAGCACCATATTAATCTGTTGGATGTGCTTGATAAGCTACATACTGCAGATAATTGCAACCAGGTACTGGGTTTTTGTGTAGTCAAATCAGGGCTGTATTTCTAGGTCTTTTTAACTAGTGAATCTATGAATCATTGGAAAATTGGATGGAAATTTCCAAAGAGTTTCAATGGAAATGTGGGGATTCCAAAGACTATGAATGGATTCATGGTTTTGAATATTTCTTTGTGAGAGGCACACAGTAGATGAGGGGACTAATCTATTTGATCTAGCTCTATCAAGCATTTGGCTGTTGAAATTGAGTGCAGCTGGGAGAGGATGCGCTTCCAGAGAGCCTGAAGGAGCATGTGAACTGGATGAAAAGAGGGCTTTTGAATAACATTGCAGCATTTTTATCAAACTTTGTAAGAAAGTACAGGCAACTGTTTCTTTCCGTAGAAAGTGAGTATTGAAAAAACACACGCATACATGTTCCTATATATGCGGTATTCTGGTGTGGAGTCTATCTTTGACTTTCTCAGTTCTGAGCAGTTTTATGCTGGTCTTGTCGTTTTCTAATAAATCTCAAAACCATTTTGAATGATGGTAAATGGAATTCGGTTACACAAGGTAGAGCCAACATAGGAAAGGATTCTTTGCCAAGTCAGGTTTTCCTACAACTCTAATACTTGGCTAAATTCTCCCTGAGAAGGAAAGGGAATGTTGAAAATCAAACAAGTCAAAAGTGCTTAAAGGGAATAAAAGCATTCCCACAGGACTGCAGTTTTAGAATCTTCTTGAGGGAAAACTTGTAATCCCCAAACAGAAAGCTCAAAGGAGTTAGGAGTGGGAAGGGATTTTAGAGGTTCTCCAGCCCGTTTCTCTGACACGTGGATTCTCTCCTGATCCTTGATAAATCCTCCAATCTCTGCCTAAAATTGTGATTTTATCATCTCGTGAGGCTGCCTGTTTTTCATTGAAACTCTGATTGTTAGGAAACTCTTCCTTAGAAGCGGAAACCTTTTTTTTATCTCTTCCTCTTAGATTTTCCCACAGATTCTGAAATTTAAAGCAGTCTCTACCACCTTTTCCATATGACAATCTTTCAAGTACTTGACAAGTACTATCCCAATATTTTCAATAATATTGTCTTGTAGGAAAAAAAATGAAAAACAGCCCTCGCCCCAAACTGTTTACTAGGAAGAGAGGTGCTTTAGAAGCACAGGAGAAGGGTGGGATTACACATTTGCATGACATCACACCATTAACATAACATGTTAAGATTTCTAGTCTGTAATAAACTGCAGCAGTATGTCTTCTGTAGTTGGTGCTGATCTGACCTTTCTAATGATTTAAGGACCTTTCAAAAGCTACACTTTGAAGAGTTTGAACCTGTTGTCTCTTTTTCTAAACCCTCATTTTCTTTGTAGCTCACAGGTTCTGGTCTCTTTTTCTGCTTCTCATTTCCAGGCATAGTTTTGTGAACCACAAAATTGGGCATTGAGTGTTTCAGTAGAGTTAGTTTATACTAGCTTTTTATCTGGGAAAGTTTAAAGAGGAACTGGGCAAACATTGAATTCATGGTTACATTTAGAAATGCCAGAGTACACCAAAGAAAAGATGGTGCCAATATAGGAAAGGATTCTTTGCCAGGGAAAGTTTATATTGGAGCAGCTGCAAAGGACAGACACCCAAATGCATTGTTGACGGAGTTGTGAATTGGTCTAGTCAGCTAAAAAGGTTTGAAATTATCTCAGTAAATATTCTGAGAATTTTTCATGAAATAATTCCTTATTTTGGATTTTGCTCATTTTCCCCTGGTTTATTACTTTGCCTTTTAACTTGTCTGCTTAGAAACTGGCACTACAGAATTCCTTTTAAATTTTTTAAAATATATTTTGCCCTCACATTGTCTTCTTTTCAGAATAAAATCTTTTTCCCTCCTCTGCCTCTGCCATGTAAAAAAGAATTTAAAAAAAAACACCACAGAAAAAGAAAACAGTTCAGCAAAAGTAAATATATCAATAAACATCTGACAAGTATGGGTTCTACCCCCATAACTCCCGACCTTGACACTGAAGGGAGGCTCATCTTCTCCAACTCCTCCCAGAAGGACTTGGTTGTCATAGATGATACAGCCTTCAGTTTTATTATTGCCATTGTTCTAACATCTACATTGTTACAGTCATCGTATAGGTTGTTTTCCTGGTTCTGCTTACTTCTCTCTGCATCAGTTCACAGAAGTCTTTCCATGAGTCTCTGAATTCTTTATAGTCATCATTTCTTATGGTACAGTACATTATCTTAATTTGCCAGTTGGTTTAGCCATTACCTAATCAATGGGCACCTATTTTGTTTCCATATCTTTGTTACAACAAAAAAAAAGTACTGCAATGAATAACTAGTGTAGGTCTCTTCTTCCTGACTTTGACTTCCTTGGGAGAGGTCAAAAGGAAAGGATCTGCCTACAGGATATGAACATTTTAATTACTTTCTTAGCCTAATTCCAGGTTATTCTCCAAATGATTGGACCAATTCACAAGCTCCTTCAACAATGCTTTTATGTTCTGTCTTTTGCAGCCCTCCAACATTGACTATTTCCATGTTTTGTCATATTTGCCAATTTGCTGGGTAAATGTTTTTTTATTTTCATTTATGTTAGTGAGTTGGAATGGTCTTTTTAAAAAATTGATTTATTTGTTTTTAGTTTTCAGTAATCACTTCTATAAGTTTTAAATCTTCTCCCCCTCCCTCCTCCATTCCTCCCTGAGATGGCATGCAGTCTTATATGGGTCCTACACATACATTCTTATTAAATACATTTTCACATTAGTCATGTTGCGTAAAAGAATGAAAACAAATGGGAGAAACCATGAGAAAAACCAAAACGTAGCACAAGAGAAAATAGTCTCCTTCATTCTGCGTTCTGATTTCATACTTCTTTCTCTGGATGTGGGTGGCATTTTGCATCAAAAGTCATTTGGGAATGTTTTTGGTTCCTTGAATTGCTGTGAAGGGCTGAGTCTATCAGAAACAGTCCTCATACCCTGTGGCTGTTACTGTGTATAATGTCCTCCTGGTTCTGCTCATTAACTCAGCATCTGTTCATGTAAGTCTTTTCAGGTTTTTCTGAAGTCAGCCTGTTTGTCATTTCTTATAGCACAATAGTATTCCATTACATTCATATCCCACAACTTGTTCAGCCGTTCCCCAATTGATGGGCATTCTCTCGATTTCCGGTTCTTGGCCATGACAAAAATGCTACTATAAATCTTTTTGTACATGTGGGACCTTTTCCCATTTTTATGATCTCTTTGGGATACAGCCCTAGAAGCAATATTGCTGGTTCAAAGGGTATGCACATTTTTATAACTCTTTGGGCATAGTTCCAAATTGCTCTCCAGAATGGTTGGATCAGCTCACAGCTCCACCAACAATGAATTAATGGAAAAGTCTTTCTTATGTTTATGAATAGTTTGTAGTTCTTCTCTGGAAAATTATTCATATAAATCTATTGGAGAATGGCAGGTGGTATTACATACTTGTTACTTCCATGTATACCTTGGTTATCAGACCCTTATCAGAGGAATTTGATGCATCAGAATTTCACAAAGTTCAGTAGCAGGTAAGATCTCTCAGGTATATTTTAAAAGTTGTTGTTACATCTTTCTGGAATACATAGTATTAGAGAGTAAAATTATTTGCATATTAATTTCCTTTCTATAGATTTTTCTGTATTATTAAATTCATCTCTCTGGTTAGTTTATAATGAATTTTGTGTCTCGGATACTGTTCCTGTGTACAATGCTGAAAACGATATCCCAGTTAGAGATTTAAATGCTTTTTATAATGAAGTCATCTTTACATTTATAAGGAAGCAGTGGATTTTGATTACTGCTTACCCCGAATCAGATTTGGATTACTCTTCACTGTGTCTGGCTTTGTATACAGTATTATATACAGTACATACAGTATGTCAAGTTTACTTTTTATATAGTAGATACAATTTCATTTATATATGGAACATGATGAAGACTTAGGAAATGTTTTTTTTAAATCTAGTCTTTAAAATTTGCTGTTATTGACTGATCAGGTTTTGTTTTTTGGTTCCTTCTGTGTTTTTTCTTGTCAGAATGAAATGGATTTGAAAATAGTGAGAATGTCGAGAGTGTGCTTATCTGTAGGTGCTTTTAAAGCTAATGAAAAGTTTAGTGAGAGGTTAAGTTTTTAAAAAATCTCTATCCCTGAGAGTATAATTTGGGCTGGATTTTGCTGCAGAGCCGAAAAGCTCTCGTTGTGCACCCAGCAGGCACAGGTGAGTGAGGAAGTGACTTTAGCTCTTCATCCACATCATTGCTTTTGTTCAAGGAAGTTCCCTTGGCAGCTGAACTTCTTTGTGGTTTCTTCAGCAGCAAAAGACCTGATTGTGTAGCCATTGCCAATTATATCACCCTTCACCTTTAGGGTTTGTGTTATCTGCAGTTTAGGTTGATGGCTCTGGGCACCAGCTTCCTAAATCTTTTACCCACAGTGAAGTTGTGATGTGGGCAGTGTAGTGGTGGCAAGCCTTGCAGTTGATACAATGACAGATCCTAACTAGCTTTTTAGGTTGGAGAAATTTGGATACTATATATGTGTGTGTATGTGTGTGTGTGTTTTTTAGCTTCATCAGCTCTGTTTAAGGAGGCCATAAGGAAACTGACAGGTGCATTTTTGAACTTAGGATCTTCTTCATGAAACCTTCCTATAGACTTAAATGTCAGAACTTTGCTTCATGGGTAGGAGTGATAAGATCTCATCTCTAAGCAATGAGGGAGATCCTTAAAACAAACAAACCAGGAACACACTGCTTATGCTGGCATCTTTAGGAGAAACTGGTGCTGCTCCAGGAGACATACTACTGGGGCTCAGTGACCCCCTTTCAAACGGTGTCTCACTTAGCACCTACCACATCATTTGGCTTCTACTTCTCCTGAGCTGCCTTAGGAGATGTCCCATTGGAATATAAGTTTGAGAAGGGAGGGGACAGAAAGGAGAGGGAGTAGGGAGAGAAGGCTAGTTAGTGAATCAGACTGGTGTAGCTAGAGGTACCTTTTAAAATTCTGTGTGTGTCTACAAGCATTTATCGAACATCTGTTGTGGACCAGGCTCTGTACTGGGCCGTGAAGATCCTCAATGTAAAGAATGAAATAATTCCTATTCACAGTGTTAGCATCTAATGTAGGAGACAAGTACTTATATGAGTAGAATAAATATTAAATCAAATGCAAAGTAATTAGATACAAGGTGGTTTGAAAGGGAGACCACTTGCACTTAGAGGGTGTGGGGAGCCCAGGAATCAGAAAAGCCTTCATGTAGAAGTCGTACTTGAGATAAGTCATGAAGGAAAAGCCTGAAATGAGGAAGAAATGCATTTTAGGCATGAAGAAGAATTGACACACAGGTACTGAGGTGTTTGCTTGGCTGGACTATGAGTGCAGGATGAGTTAGGCTGTAATTAATATCCAGGGAGATCAGAAAACAAGGTTGGGTCCTGGTTAGGTAGGGCTTTGAAAGTTGAACAGAGCTTTGGGAACTGGTAGAGTGGATGGAATAGAGAAGTCACTTGGTCAGATCTGTGCTTAAATAAGATCACTTTAGTGGCAGAATACAGGATGGTTTGGAGTGGAGAGAGATTTGAGGCAGCTACTGCAAAAGTTCCAGCCTGAGGTGATGAGGGCCTGCATCCGGGTATTGATGATGTCAGAGGAGAGAGATGCTAGAGAAACTCTCACTCATTTTAAAATCCATTTTTAAGAAGTTGTCAGCAAACTTAAGGTTTATTTTCCACATTCTTTACCTCTGATTCTGAGAGTCAAATGAATTTAAGCTCACTTAATCCGTACAATATTTGGTTTCCTCCTTCCAGAAGTTCTTGAAATGACAGGTGTTCATGCAAGAGTCTCTGGGTGCTTTACAACTATTATCATAACCCACAGAATATTGATTATGTATGTCCTTGATGGTGAGGATGCTGAGATCTTCTGAGACTGATTTACTCCAGACCAGAGCATGAGTCAGTGGTGACTCTGCCTTCTTCTATCTCAGACCATTACATTAGCCAGGAGCTATACTAGAGGAAACATCCCCGGAACTGCTTCAGAATTTATTCTAATGCCCACTCCAGTGCCTTATCCTGATGGAAGTGACGATGGGTTTTTTGGTATCCTCCAGTCTCTCCCCCTATCAATCTATCCTCCATTCAGCTGCCAAACAGATATTGCTAAAGCACTGTCTGACCAAGTCATTCCCTTGCCTAATAAGCTTCAGCTCTTGTGTTGCCTCTAGGATGATACATAAGTTCCTGTTGTCATTTAAAGCTGTTCATGGGCTGGCTCCAGCATATCTTTCCAGGTCTAGTTCACGTTACTCCAGACTGATCGGTCACTTAGCTGTTCTTTGTCCACATTATAGTCCAGCACTTACCTTCATATCTGAACTGTTCTTCCTGTTCACCTTGTCAGCTTGGAGTCCCTGAGCCTGTTCAAGGCTCAGCTCAAGTGTACCCAGTTCTGTGAAGCCTTGCTTATCTCTCCCTATCCTTCCTTGGATTACTATTTCTTCATGCTCAAATCTTTGTGTGTAATTTTTGGTTATATTTTTCTACTTTGTTATATTTGTCCATTGAATTTACTTATATCTTTAAGTAAGTACATATTGTTTCCCTAAGTTCCTTGAAGGTAAGGACTTTTTCATCTTTCTGTGTCTAGAACAGTGCCTAGAACAGTGCCCAAAATGTAGTAGCTACTTCATAAATGCTTTTTAGATAGAATTGAATTGGGATAGGCATCGCTAGCTAATTGATGTAAGTGGTACCAGCCAGCATGGCTGCCTGGAAGGCAGGAAGGCCTGGGCACAAATGCCACCTCAGGAGCACTGTTGTTTTGGCCCTGTGAACACTGCTTGACATCTCTGAGTCATGTGGTGGAGCTAATAATCACACCCAGCTCCCAGGGGAATTGAGGATCATTCAGTAAGATAATATATGTGAAGCACTTCACAAACTTTAAAATACCACATAAAAGAACAGTCGTCTTCATCATTGCTGAACTTGTAGCACTTTGGGATGGAGGCCCAGGGAAGTTTGACAAATATGTCTGTTATCACAAGAGCAGCCTCGCTAAGCTTGGATAACTGTATTGCCAGAAAGTCTGCCACAAGGAGGTGAATTTTTCAGCAGCAACTCAAAAAAACTAACTTTTAGGATATTAGAGGGATCACAGCTTGCATCAGGGAGGAAGTACCTGTATAGAGACCACCATAGATCCTCCAAGTAAATTGGAAGTAGAAATGTTGGATTGTTGCTCCTGTTTCTCACCTTAAGTAATGTGAAAATATGATTTACCTCCAGAGTAGAAAATTAAATTTAATTTGATCCCTAGATAACATGCATGCTATAATTCAATTTTTAAAATGTGAAACACATTTCTGTGCAGAAATTAAGCCTCAACTTGTGGAAGTTCGTAGACAGAATGTTTTCAGTGTATCAAACTGGTATGTACAGAATTTCTGGAAAGAAGGTAGAAAACTGATGAAAGTCCTCTGGGAGCCATGTTTGGGAGAATGTATTTTTGTTTCTGTTTTCTCAGAGTTGGACTAGATGACCTAGTTCAGTGATCTCTTTCTGCTAGAGCTCAGGTGCTATGAATCTGTGGCAGGCCAGGATGCCAACAGTGGTAGTTGGTGTGCTTTATGGCCTCAACAGGGCTTGACAACAAGGTTTTGAGCTGCTGGTATTGTTCTAGGCATGATGCACCATTGTTAACTTTAGTAGTGCGTCTTTGACCTAGAATCCTTTGGCCTCTTTTCCTCTTGTCTTAATTATGCATATGCTTATTCTTTAGGACTATCATTTGGGCAGCTTTCTGCAAGATGGATTTTTTGGAGATGAGATTGGAGGCAGGGAATCCAATTGGGAGGATACTGAAGAGTTTACAGTTGCCTGGTGGATGCTGGTAACTAACGCAGTTAGTTGTCCATGCTTTCCAGTTAGAAACTCAGAAAAGGTGGGAATTGTGTTTATTTTAGTTAACAGAAGGAAGAGTGACACTTCTCAAATTTTAGCCGAGGGCCTGAGATTTTAAGCGTAACACTGATAACCTATAAACCTCTAGGAGCAGTGACATACTCTTGTTCATCAATAGTTAGATGTTATTTCTTGAAAGTAAAGCCTTCACCTTGTGATTTGTGGCTTGATATAGAACTGTTCTGTTTTTAAACAAAAGAGGAAAATCTTGTTTTTGGGTGACTCATGCAGTGATGTCATGGGTTACTGTTCAGCACCAAAACAGCACATAAGTACTTGAGGTGATGGACACAGCCTAATCATTTTCCAGGAGAGCCCCAATCAGAGATTTAGAGCTGGAAGAGGGCTCACGGGTAAGCTGGTTTGACTCCCACAGTCAGTAAGTTTTTCTGGACTTGTGTGTCCTAGACTCTGGTTCAAGATAGACTTATGGGCTCCGTCTGCAGAATAGTTGAATTTCATTGTCTGGTCGGTGCAAATTTAAGGGGTGACATTTATAATCTCTGAACTGTAATTTGCTCGTGTTTTTTAGAATTTAGACCATCTAGCAGTCTTGCTCTTAACAGTGATTATTTAATCAATTCTCTCTGCCCCTCAAGCTCCATCTATTTATGTTAAGTGATTTGTTAATTTAAAAATTGATTACTTTTAACTACTTTTTCAGTTATGCTTTAAAGAAACTCTCTCTGCCCATGGAGTATGGCATGAATCTAATAGAAATTTGACTTCTGGGCTATAGGCAGCTAAAAAGGTATTGCTTATAATGCCTTTTTATTACTTGTAAGTCTTGTTCACCAGGTTGAAAAAAAAGGAATAGTGTAGAGGAATTGTAGACAGAAGAGGTCAGAGATTTCTATCATTTTCTGAAAAATGAGACAGGACCATAAGCTGAGGCTAGTCTTCTGTGTGGTAAGCAAGGAAAAATATGTACTTTTGTTAATAGAGCTCTTGAAGTTGAGTCTTGAATAAAACCTTAATGAGAATCATGGCTAAAGTTTTGGGAAATACTTAAGATCTGGGCCAGATTGATATGTTATGATTGGCAGATGGGCTTACCTAGGAGGGAGTGGAGCATAGAAAAATCACAGTTGTTTGGTGTTTTTTCTGGCCAGAAATGTGAGCAAAAAAATAGCCATTTGGGGTCTGGATCCTAATTATCCTCTATCTCTATAGGAGGGACTTAGTTGGTTCAAACAAAAGTACAGTTTAAACATCCAGACCAGTATTGTCCCCTCCAAAGGCATCACCTTTGGAGGCCAGGCACCTATTCCAATGATGCTGCTATGACTTAAAGCATGTTTGGGGATTCATCCCTTGGACAGACTTGACAGCTTTTAGAAGTTGTATCTCATTCTTTCTTCAAAGGTGGTAAATCTTTGTTTGTCATGTAAAGGTAGATTTTATTTTTGGAAAATAGCTCAAAGTCTGATGAAGAAATGAAAAGAAAATGGTGGGTTTTGGTAAACAATGAGGTTGGCTTATGAAATTGGTTGGTTTTTGTAGGATTTAGAGCTGAAAGGGACCCTAGAGATTCATCATGCAGTCTAACTTTATTGAGATTTTTTTTTTAAAGGAGGACCCAAGAGATCATGACTTGCCCAATATCCCACAGGTGGAAAAGAGCAAAGCACAAGGATTCACATCCAGGACATGTGATTCCACATTTACTCTTTCCTCTCTCCTGCCTTAGTTCATCATAGTGAGGACATTTCCAAAGGAGTAGGTCCCAAGACCTACTTTCAGCACTCCCAGATCACAAAATGTTAATGCTGAAAGGGACCTGTGAGATCCTTGTCTGTCCAAAACCATTGTTTGACATCAGAAGACTTGGGAAAGGGGAGTGGCCCCCCCCATGGGGTCAGAATCCAGCTCTGATACTCTTCACATTACATCTGTTTGCTTTTAATTCACATCATTGGAACGAACATGCTATGTCCCAAAATAGCTTAAAGAACAGTCCTTGTGGATAAAAAAGTTTGAATAGAAAAGTTTTGAAATATATTTTAAAAACAAATTAGAAAATAAGTGTCATTACTTTATAGTTACACCTTGTATATTTTTACAGTTGTCAGCTACTGCCTGCACCAATAGTTAAGAATTCTCAAAAATCACTCAGTTGGCAGAATGTGCATCAGCCCTGTCTATTTCCCAATGGCACTTGGTATTTTGAAAGGAACACTGAGCAAGAAGACCTGGTTTGGGTCCAGATTTTCTGCTTGACTGCCAGTGTAGCCTTAGAAAAATCATTTCACTTCTCTGGCCTTGTTTTCTCATGTCTAAAAGGGGGTGGCAAGGTGAGAATCCTTGTATTTCATTGAATTGCTGTGAGGAATGTTCTGTGTAAATAGCAAAGAGCTATTATTAAATATTGTTAAAGTTAATATTATTATTTCATCCTCATTCTCTTAGATATGTCTGCTTCTTCCTACCACTTTGCATATGAGTCCCAAAACCATAAGAATCTGCCCTCATCTAAAATTTCAGAGATTCTCAGAGAGAGAAAAATCAATGTAAAAAGTTGGAAGGCAGGGTTGAATTGCATTTGTATGTCTGTACTACAGGTAATATCCAAGGAGAATGATTGAGGACAAAAGTTGGAGCTTTTTCCTTAAGAAGATGGAAATGTTGTGAAATGAGTAACAGCAAACTCACCTGAGATGGAAAAGACACATTTCTGAAGAGGGAGTTTTCTGTAAGGCAAGGAGTCATTCAATCAAGTTACCCTGAAATATGCAAAGGGAAATTGGAGCTTGTCTGTCACCAGTTGTGCTCTATCCTTTTTTTTTTTTTTAAATAAAGTGAATGGGGAGGGATGGATGTAGAAAATACTTCATTAGCAAAACAGGCATGTAACTCTATAAAGAGTTGGCAGTCGGCCTTTGCCTATTATCTGAGTTGTGTGCTTTTCCTTCTAAGAGGTGAGGGTATGCTCTCATGGAAGGTACTTTATTTTTTTTTTATTTTAAATAAATTTATTTAACTTTTTACATTCATTTTCACAAGATTTTGGGTTCCAAAATTTTCTCCCCATTTGTCCCCTCCCCCCTCCCCAATACACTGGACATTCTAATTACCCATATCACCTATCTGCCCTCTCTTCTATCATCCCTTCCTTCCCTTACCCCATCTTCTCTTTTGTCCTGTAGGGCCAGATAACTTTCTATTCCCCATTACCTGTATTTCTTTTTTCCTAGTAGCAAGAACAATACTCAACAGTTGGTCCTAAAACTTTAAGTATGGAAGGTACTTTAAAGTTTAAGCAAGGGATGGCAGCCTGGGTGAAGTTAGACAATGTAGTTTTATGGCTGGACAGTCTGAGGGAACGCTTTCATGTTAGACAATCTAAAAAATTAACCCAATGAATGAAATGAAAGGAAGATGCTCTGTATAGTTTACATTGGAAAGGTCCTGAAGTTCTACATTTCAATCACAACCACTGGTTCCAAACCTGTACAAGGTCATTGAGAGAGAGACAGGAGGTATATGTCTGTGTTTGGCAAAAGGGGATTGGAATCCCCAAACTCCAGGAGCAAAACTCCAAAGCTGTGACCTTAGATAACTTGATCACATCATTTAAAACCTAGTTGTAATTTGCCCCATTCATAACAAAGGCTATTTTTGGGTGGCATTTGCGATTTTGTGCCTTTGTTTTGTCCCATGACAGAGAAGACTTGGGTAACATTTAATTTGAACTTGTTGGAAAACTTTCTATTTCCACATTTTGTATAACAAAAGTTGTCATGTTGCTCAAGAAGTGAAGATGAAAGAAAAGTGACCTGCTCCCCCGGTACATTTGAGTATTTGCGTGTAGTGTGTGGGCGGTGGTGCCCATGCCGTGTACTGGGCCTGCCCATTGCTTCTTTGTTACCATTCTGGCCGGGTGGCAGATTGGACCAGAGGATAGATACGACTTTCTGAACCCATTATCAATCTCTACCTCTGTGACAGCTCCAGGTAGCAAGCACTTGTATCCTCAACCCACTACTTACTTACCTAAGCCTATTGGCAACTCTGTCATTATCTCTAATTACTCTTCTCCTTCTAGATAATATCACTTCTTTTATCCTTAATATCTTTGATGGTCTTCTATGCATGATATTGTATGAAGCCATTTTTAAATATTTAAAGGTTTTGAAGAGATTTACGGATGTGAAATGTGATGTGGGTGTGAAAAGATGTTAGGAGAGCAGTGGTAACTTTCTTCTTGATGGGAAAACAAATGTTTTTAAGCAATGTTACTTCCCTAACTTCATCTCTGGAGAATTGGCTCTTCTGTGGGCAGATTTCATGCTCATGTGCCCTTGGGCAGGCCTCATCCACCCTAGACTGTGGAGTCTCCTTCCTCACTCACTGACCTTTCCAGAGGATGGATTGTATCATTGCCATACTTAGGGACTTTCAGTAGCTTCTATTGCTTATTGAGTGAAACAAAAAAACCATTTAATTCACCATTTAAGGACCTCCATAATCTAAGTTGTAACCCACTTTTTTAACATTATTTCACTTCACTATCCTTTTGAGTAGTGTTGGACTTCTACTCAAGAAGAAATGGATTCAAATCATGCCTCTGACAAACTTAATAGCAATATGACCTTGCCCAAATCAGTTAGCTACTCTTTGCTAGTTTTTCCTCATTTGTATTCAGTAATAAAAAGAATGCAATATATATTTCACAGGGTAGGTTGTTCCAAAATTCTTAGTGAAATTTTAAAGCGCTATCAATCAATCAATATTTTTTGAGTTCCAGCTATGTGCCAGTAAGTGTGCTAAGCTCTGAGGATACAAAAAGAGACAAAAGAAATGCCTTCATGGAGCTTCCAGTCCATTGTGGGAGATAATATGCAAACAAATATGTACAAAGCAAATTATATATAGGATAAATAGGAAATAATCAACAGGGGGAAGATAGTGGAATTAAGAGGGGATTATCAATTGTCAGTTGTTTTTACATGAGCCAAAATAGAACTGTTTGTGGTTCTATTTTTTAGAAGATTTTATTTTCCCCCAATTACATGTAAAAACAATTTTTAACATTCATTTTTGTAAAATTTTGAGTTCCAAATTCTTTCCCTTCTTCAATCCCCTCTCACCTCCCTGAGGTAGTAGGTGATTTTATGTAGGTTAGACATGTCCAGTCATGTAAAACATATTTTCCTATTAGTCATGTTGCAAAAGAAAACACAGACCAAAAAAACCCCAAGAAAAATAAAGTTTAAAAAGTGTGCTTTAATCTGCATTCAGACTTCCTCTGTTCTTTCTCTGGAGTCAGTATGCTTCATTGTTAAGTCCTTTGCAATTGTCTTAGATCATTTTATTGATGCGATAGCTAAGTCATTTGCAGTTGATCATTGTATAATATCACTGTTACAGTGTACAATGTTCTCCTGGTTCTGGTCACTTCACTCTGCATCAGTTCATATAAGTCTTTCCAGATTTCTCTGAAAGAATCTTGCTTATCACTTCTTATAGTACAGCAGTGTTCTATTACAGTCATGTTCCACAGCTTGTTCAGCTGTTCTTTAGTTGGTGAGTATCCCTTCACTTTCCAATTCTTTGTCACCACTAAAAGAGTTGCTATCAATATTTTTGTACAAATAGGTCCTTTTCCTTTTTGGTTTTTTATCTCTTTGGGGTAGACACCTAGTAGTGATACTGCTGGGTCAAAAGGTTTGCACAGTTTTATAGCACTTTGGGAATAGTTCCAAACTTCTCTACAGAATGGTTGGATCAGTTTACAACCCCATCACTTGTTCTCCAATCTTATCCTGTTTTCTCCTGTTCTCCAATCATGTCTCTGTCCCCTACATCTGGAACAGATTCCATATCTCTTCCTGGAAAAGTTCTCTTCCTTCAAGAGCCTATTATATGCCATCTCTTCATGAAGTCTTTAGAGCTCTTTCCCTTCACCATTCTCTGACCAGTTTCTGACCTATCATTATAATTTCAATTCTGTTCTAACTTGGATTACAGTCATTTGTTCAGACCTATCCTCTCTACTAGATTATAAACTCTTTGATTGCATATCTAGTACATTACCTAGTGTCTTTCATGTAGTAAGTGTTTGATGAATATTGGTTGAATTTGGAACATTATGTATGGAATGTTTAGCAGATATTTGTTGTTGAACTATGTGTGACCCTGCTCAAGTCCCTTACCTCCCCCAGGCCTCTGTTTTCTCATGTGTAAAATTGGACTAGTTGTCCTAATCCAATGAATGGTTGGATTACATGACTCCTGAGGTTCCTTCAAGCCCAAGATCTGTGACCTAGTGACTCTGTGATAATGAAGGGACTGTTGTTCTTTAGCACTTTTAAGGGAGCAATAGATGATCACAAGAGTGTTGATGGAATTTTTAACTGATTCCTGAAAGGTTTGACTGTTAAAGGGAATTGGACATTATTACATGGTGTATTGACTATCCATGTTTCCTATAGGAGGAAAGATAAACTTTTTGCCATTTCTGGATGTTTTCAGTTCTAGCTGAATCAGGTTTCCATGTTGCCCTCTCCTGCCTCCCTGCATGTGCTCAGGCCTAGAATGCCCTCCCTCCCTCTTCCTCCTCTGCCCCTTCCCCACCCCTCCCGTGGCTTCCTTCCAAGCCCTGTGTATATGCTGCTTTCAACAAAAAAGAAGTCCTCTTTTATCACTGCCCATTCCCTACCCTACCTGAAAGAGGTATCTCCTTCCTCAGATTTTTGTGCAGCCCCCTTGCCTGATTTCACCTTTGCCCTTATTGAGTTACATTTTTTTATAGTACTTACTTGGATATTCATTCATCGAATTAAAAATGACACAGTACTTTGCTTTTACAAAGCACTGAAGCGTGTCATGGAGACAAAGGAGATAAGGCATAAACCCTGCTCTCAAAGGACTTACAGTTCAATGGGAGCATACATGTATATGCCAAGGTCTGACTATGTCATTCTCATCTGGAGCCTTATTACTACCTCTTGGATCAAATATGAGTGTCCCAAAAATCTTAGTAGAGACTTTTGGGATACCCTGTACAGACTCCTCTATTTGTCATTTTAAAGCCTATCACAGTCCGGCTCCAACACACCTTTCTAGCCATCTTCTATATTTGCTTCACACACTCCGTGGTTGAACTCAACAGGCATTCTGGCTGTGTTCTTACACACGACATTCATCTCCCATCTCCATGCCTTCACACTGGTTTGTCCCCCATGTCTGCATTGGAGTCCTTCCTCATTTCTGCCTCTTATAATCCCCTACTTTCTTTCAGAGCTTCTTCTCCAACTTTTGGTCAATTCTCCCAATTTCCTTGTATATATTTTGCATGTGTAGTTTATACTTTCCACCTCAATAGAATATAGTAAGTTCCTTGAGGGCAAGGACTGTTTAATTTTTGTCTTTGTTGTTCCAGGGCCTGGCACAGCATTTGGAACTGGGTAGGCTTTTAATGAATGCTTGTCATTGAGTGATACAAGGAAAAGTGAGAGAAGTGCCAAGGGAAGGTCTGGTTAATGGGCTGTGAAGAACTTGGTTAAATGGGGTAGATAAAGATCATGTGGGGAGGTCAGGGCAGATTTCTTTCAGAGTTGGGCCTTGCAGAAGGAAAGGACTTCAGCACAAAGAGGTGGATGAGGGCCTTCTAAGCACCAGTTGGCATAAGCAATAATTTGAGGACTGTAGTGTGGGAAAAGAATGGGGTAAGGAAATAGTCTGCCTAGAATGTCACCTCCCTGAAAAAGGTGCAGAGCCAGATGATGGAAGGCCTTGAATGGGCAGCCATTTATATTTTATTTCTAGTTGGGGAGAGTCCCTTGTCAATATGCTATGTTAGGAAAATTACTCAAAGATGAATTGGGGAAGGAATAGTCTGGAGACAAGGAAATTAGTGTTAGTCAATTTTTATAACAGTTTAGGTAAGAAGAAGTGGAGATCTGAAGAGGGGCATTTGTGGTTGGAGTTGAGAAAAGGGAACAGGTGTGAGAGATTGTGGAGGCTCCAGGGTGATGAACCTGAGTGAGGAGGGGATGCAGACAGAACAAAAGTGTGTCTGATTCTCACTGTCAGATTCCTGCAGAAGTCCCCTGTGCCTGGTGGCATTGTCTCCTCAGCCGCTCTCTATTCTCCATCATTTTGCTCATACTGCCCTGTTAAATGTTGCTAGTGACCATCTCTCCCTCTAGATAGCCTCCACCCAGAGGTCTCACCACCATCTCCAACTCAGTGTGTCTAAACCCAAGTTTGTAATCTTTCTGCTAAACCCTTTTCCTTCTTTTCACTTAATTGTTTCTGTCAGTTGTACATCTTTTGACCTATTCTAACATAGTTTCAGTTCTGGTGTCATTTTTTACTCCTGTCTCACCTGTCATGTCTCATCTCATCAGTTACCCCATTTTGTTGGTTCTCTCTTAGCGATGTTTTTTATATCCCTTTCCTCCTTTCTGTTTCTGCTTTCTTTATCCTGGAATAGATTCACTCTACTAATACATCTGAACAATCAAAAGAGTCCCTAACCACTCTTTATGGCTTCTTTCTTTTATACCACTTTCCAATTTACCCCTTGTGCTGCCTCCAGACTCATCTTCCTTATGCATAGATCTGGTTTTCAGCCCCTTGCTCAGATTCCCTCCTTCAGAGCCCTCCACAATCTGTCACTGCTTTATCTCAGCCCATTTACTCCTTTTCCTATTCTCCCTGCTCCGGTCAAACAGGATTAACTCCTGTTTCTTGCACCTGCTCTGGGTTTTCCTACTTTTGTGCTTTTTCTCAAGCTGTTCCTTATGTCTGTGGTGTTGTCTCTCCCCTTCTTCACCTGTTGAATTTCTGTACATTCTTTAAATTCCAATCCCAATGCTGTCTCTTCCATGAAGGCTTCCTGTATTTTTCCATACCCCATCATTAATGATCATTTCCCTTTTAGCACTTTGAGTATTTAATGCAAGTATTACTCACTAATTACTCACTAATGTGAGTATCTAATCTGTATTATTTTATGTGACATCTCTTAGCTAGGCTGTGAGCTACATGAGTTGGTATCTTATCTTATCTAACCTCTGTTCCTCCCCTATTCTACTCCTATCTAGATAAAAGCAAAGCATTAACTTGGTAATTAAAAGCAAAAATTAAAAATGGTCCTTATCCTCCAAGAGCTTATGTTATACAGGGGAATATCATATGAAATCTAATTAGAATCTATGGTCCTTTGAGGAGGGGAAGAGCACTGACTAAGAGGGGTTCAGAGCCTCCCTTCCCCAACCCCATGCCTTGGACACTGTTAGCACAAAAGCTTGTTGAGTTGAATCATGTTCTCAGCTTTGGAAGGGTAGGAATTCTTTTTCATCTTTAGTTCTCCAGTACCTTGCATACTACCGGCTGAATTAAGTTGTTAAATTGGATGGAATAATAACAAACCCAACTAAGACACAAAACAACATATTTGGATTAAATTGGTTGAGACACCTGTATGAGCTCTTTCAAAAACATTTATTGCTTATTTTCTGTATTTGTACCTCCACCAAATTCGTTGAAAAGCTCTTAAACATAGCAAGGAATTTTCTAGTCAATAATATGGTAAAAAGTTATTCTGCAATGGGAGAGTTGTTCTCCTGGGCCAGTCACAGACTTTAGCATCCCATGGGTCTCTCTAAGACCATCAGTTACACATCAAGTGCATACAGCACGTTAAATGTTTATATGATTCAGGAAACATCAGAGGGAGCAGGAAGATAAGTCATGGGAAAAATGGTCATTTTGTTCTTTGATTCTTCTTCACTCTAGTTTTTGAATGATATTGTGATTCAGGGAAGGTGTTCAACCTGCTTAATAATGGATTTTCAGTGTCACTTGATAGAAAAACTGATTATCCTCTCCTGGTTCCAATAAATATTTTTTTGGACAACACATCTTGTTTGCTGGCTAATTTCTGCCTTTTCCAGTTTAACTTTATTTATGATGTTGGAGAGCACAGGGTGTTGGAATCCTTTTTACAGCTCTAGAGTGAGAGGAAAGGAGGCCTGATAACATCTTAGAGATTTTCCACACAGGCACGCTGTGTTAGATAAGACTTTTGACTGCCTGTGTTTCAGGAGATGTGATTTGATCAAGTATGTAATTGAATCCATGTATCCATATAATAATGGTTTATGTTCCAATGAAATTCTAATCTACTACTAGAAAGTGATATTGCTGTGTCATTTGGGCTTTTTTGATAGAGGGTGATAGATTCATACAGTGCTCACTAAGGACTTACGGAGGCATGTGTGCTGGACCTTGGGGAGACAAAAAGAGAAAATCTTGTTCACAGTGTAGAAGGAAGGGGGTCATGCAAAGAAGGGATGTGACATATACACAGATGACTATATGTTAGAAAGTGATGTGTAATCTGGAGAGTGACAGGCATGAGGAGAGGGTTATCAGAGAATAATGTGTTTATAAATAACTTAAATGTGGTAAAGAACTTAAATGTGGTGGGAAGGGCATCAGGGAAGTAGAAGAAACTAAGGGGTTAGAGTCAAGGACCAAGGGTTTGAGTTGGGATCCTTTCCCCTTACAGCTTGGCTCAGCTGGAACACATCGCTGAGTCAGTTTGACCCTCAAAAGCCTCACTTCTTAAATGAAGGGGTTTGGCCTCCTCCTCTCTGAGGTCCCTTCTGATACTATCAGGTCTCATGGTAAAGATGGTCTCCAAGCTGAGCCTCCAAGGAAAACAAGGATTTCTTGAGGTCCTTTAGAAAATATAATGAATTTATTAAAAAATTCAAGGAGAGAGATGGAAATACTTGGAGATGCTGTCCAATCCGATTATCATTTTTGTTCTGTTTCTGTTAAGCCTCAGAGCATGAAAAATGTAAGGTAGAATGATGTTCTCTATAGTATTTTTATTTGGAAATTATTGTCCAAAATGCCACAATTAGAAGGAAAACAAAAAGCTGGGGAAAATTTTTTACATCAAATGTCTCTGATTTCTCAAATTTCTCAAATACAGAGAATGAAGTCAAATTTATAAGAAAGAAAGCATTTCTCAATTGATAAATGGTCAAAAGAAAAAAAGGCCATTTTCAGATGAAGAAATCAAAGCTATCTATAGTTATGAGAAAAAATGCTTTAAATCATTGTTGATTGGAGAAAGGTAAATTAAAACTGAGGTACCACCTCATACCTGTCATATTGGCTAATATGACAGAAAAGGAAAATGATCAATGTTGGAGGTAATGTAGGAAAATTGGAATACTAATGCACTATTGGTGGAGTTGTGAACTGATCCAACCATTCTGGAAAGCAATTTGAAACTCGGCCTAAAGAGCTATAAAACTCTGCATACTGTTTGATTCAGCTGTACTAGGTCTGTATCCCAAAAAGATTTTTTTAAAAAGGGAAAAGGATCTATTTGTACAAAAATATTTATAGAAGCTCTTTGTGGTGGCAAAGAATTGGAAACTGAGAGGATACCCATCATTTGGGTGAATGGCTGAACAAACTGTGGTATATGGATGTAATGGAATTACTACTGTGCTATATCAAATGATGAGTAGAGTGCTTTCAGAAAAAACCTGGAAAGACTTGTATGAACTGATGAAAGTGAAATGAACAGAACCAGGAGAATGTTATACACGGTAGCAGCAATATTGTAAGGAAGATGAACTTTAATGAGTCAGCTGTTTTCAGCAATACAATGATCTAAGACAGTTCCACAGGATTTAATGATGAAAAAATGCTGTCCATCTCCAGAGAAAGAACTGATGGAATCTGAATGCAGATTGAAGCTTGCTGTTTTTTACTTTATTTTTTTATGTTGTTTTTTTTTTTGGCTTGTGTGTTTTCTTTCATAACATGACTAATCATTGAAATATGTTTTACGTGATTGCACATGTATAACCTATATCAAACTGCCTCAGGTAAGGGACAGGGGAGGGAGAGAATTTGGAACTCAAAATTCTTAAAATGAATGTTAAAAATTGTTTTTACATGTAATTGGGAAAAACTAAATTATTATTTAAAAAGATAATTATTGTACTTTAAAAAATTTTCTAGTTAGTATTAATTTTGATTGATAAGTTGCTGTTTAGCTAAATGCATGCACTTTTTTTTGTTTCCAGTGCAATGGATACTGCCTCATTTTATCCAACATCCTTGGATAATTGGATGTTTCGTGTAAGGGAATTTTCTAGACAGGTGAATTTTTCCCTTTTCGGTGCCAGAGCCTTTTTGTTTTAATCTTTTTGTATAGCAAAGTCTTTCTGAAGTGTATAGTTCATTATGCCCTCTTCCCTCCTGGCAGAAAGATAGGCACTGCTAAAACAGAATATTGTAGACATTGTCAAGTGTGATCCCTTTTTCAGATGTTTTACTTAATTGATTTTTTTTGTTTGTTTTGCGTTTTTTTGTTGTTGTTGTTGTTCATTTGTTTTGACATTAGGGATGATTCAGTCTGGAAAGGGAAGGGTTGAGATAACAGATTTTAATGCAAAAGGCATCAATAAAACATATTTTTAAAAAAATGTATTATTAGCTTCCCTGCCCTCCTAAACTGAAGTTACTCGACATAATTTAACCTTTTCTTCATGATTCAGGATTATAATATAGAACATTAATTCAGTGAACATTTGTTAAGTACTTATTCTGTACCAGGCACTGTTCTATGCCCTGGTGACATAATGACAAAACTTATTCAGTCCCTGTCCTCAAAGGCCTTAGGTGGGGGAGGGAGGAAGTTGGGGGAGTTAAGATACGTTTATGGGCTATTTTATTGTGTAGAATTATGTGTACCTATATTGAATGGCCTTAGACTTTCCTAAATGCCACCCATCCTGATCTCCTACCAGTCATGGACCTGGTTCTTTGTCCCTCTTTTGACCCCGTTCAAGAAACACATATTTAACAGGGTGTCTGTCCAGCTACATGTTATATATAGTCTGTGCAATCTGTCTTTTAATATATAATGTTTGTGTGTGTTTGTATGTCTAGTCAGGATAATTAATTACTACTGTGAATTTTACTGAATAGGCTCTGTAGTATTCCAGGGCTTACTGCAGAGTTTCTTAACTTGGGGTATGTGACTTTAAAATATATATATATATATATGTAATAATGTTATTTCAATATAATTGGTCTTGGAATCCTCTGTATTTTATCTTGCACATTTAAAAACCTGACTTTCACAAGGTTGGGCACCATAGGCTTCCCCATATTGTCTGCTAAAGGGATCCAGGACACAAAAAAGGTGTGCAGTCTTAGTGTAGTCCGTACAATTGCATCTGCAACTAGGCACAAACTGCCATAAATCGAGGGACATTTTTTTTTGTTTGGACTTTCCCCAGTTCATTTCCTATGACATTGGAGAATATATCTCCCTGTTCAATACCTTCCTTGATGTTGTAAGCCATGGCTCAAATCCCTAACCTTTGGGCTCACATAACCTCATCCAGTTATGGGTGGGGCGGGCAGACAGGGGTCTTGCACACACACACATTTGTGTGTATGTATTTCCTTTTGGGTTAAGCTTCCTTCCAGAGTTGCTTTTGAGAGAGATCAGAATATAGCGTAAATATAGTTCATTTCTAGATTTCCTCACATGTGAGAAAAAGGTTCAACTTCCTTATGGCAATGAAGAGGCAGAGTTCTCTGTATAAGCACTGAAAATGAGGATGAATGGAGTCCCTGATAACCTTTATGAGGTCTAATCAGAAAATGCAAAAATGTCCTAAAGGGCTCACAGTAGCTCCTAAATTAAATACTAAACTAAACTGATTACAGTTCAGTTCTCCCTTCTTTCTGATGAGTCCCACTTTTCTCAGGGATACATACCATTGCCCCAGACTCAGTGCCGCTCTGTGGTTTGAACTTAACCTCAGATTAAGGGCAGGGCAATGCCCTGACTTTTCAGTGAGACCCCTGTTTTCACCCAGTAGCTCATGCAAGCTTCCAGCCTTTTGCTGCTCCCCTGAGTGGATGGATTCTGCCAGGAGGAAAACCTGGGTATGCTAGAAAGGCAGCTCCCTTCCCCTCAGATCTGCACTGAATAAATAACTCGGGGCGAGGTTCAGGCCTCTTGTTCCCCTTTTATCGTGGCTTTAATCCCTTGCAGAGGTGCTGATGTGCTCCATACTTCTTTTTTCCTCTAAGAGGCTGGTACCATCCAGAAGATTCTTTTCCTTCTCTCCAAGGCTGGATTCCGAAAGCATTCTGTTCCCTTCGTTCTTCCATCCAGGAGGCTGGGTTTCGGGAACTCCCTTCACTGGGACCGTATAATCATTGCTGCCATGTGATCTAGAGCATGTATACCTCAACCACAGCCCCTCCAGACCCATACTGCTGCTGCCTCCTCTGGGGCTTATGTGCAAGCATCCCCCAGTGACCAGAGTCTGCTCTTAGTCTCTCCCTCTTTGCCCAGAAAAGAGAATATGAGAAAGATGATCTGATGTTATGGTAAAGGCTTCTTTTTATAGACCAGTCTGCAGAATGGCTCCTCCCGCAAGTCTGTTCCACAATAACAGTATCTCACATTTATATAGCAATTTATGGTTTGCCAAATGCTTACAATCTTTTATCTTTATGCTGTCAATACCCACATTTTGCAAATGAATGAGTCAGGCAGCAAGTATTTATTAAAAGCTTACTTTAATGCAGGCACTCTGCTAAATGTTGGTGTTCCAAAGAGAGATCAAAAAGCTGTTGACTTTCAGGGAGAACAACATGTCAATAGCCAGGTGTACTTTGAGGCATGTGGGAGAGAGGCAGCTATAATGGAGAAGGTGCCTGAGAAGGCTCCAGCAAGGGCAGGATTTGAGTTGAGGCTTGAAGGTCAAGGAGAGGAGGCAGAGCATCCCAGACATGGAGGGTGGGCAGATGGCCAAGTCACAGAGGTGAGAGGTGTGTCACAATCACAGGACAGTAAGTAATGAGGAAAGATGGGAAGGGGCACCAAAATGTCCAAGGCTTTTGGGTCAGAAGACTTGTATTCAAATCCTACTTCTAATGCACATTGTTGGGTAATCTTGGGCACCTCACCTCTTTGGGTCTCAGTTTCTTGTCTCTGAAATGAAGGGCTTGGGCTGGATGGCCTTTGAGCTTTTGATGTGCCTACAGTCTTGTGACTTATTCAGAGTCTCACAGCTGATAAATATTTGAGAAAGGATTTGAAACTTGGATTCCTGACTCCCAAGACCAGTTCTCTACTCACTGTGCCAATTCAAGCCAACCAGTTCAGTGCATTACTGAAGACATTTTCTTAGTCCCCTCCCAGGGAGGTGCCCTTGGGCATGTCAGTACTCCATATGGAGCTGCTCTCAAAGTCCCAAACAAAAGTTAACCACTCTTAAATTGATCCAGTGCATTAGGGAGCTCCCTGAACAGTCCCTACTTGTTAGTGGTCAGCAGATTGCTTATTGAAGTTATATCTGTAGTCCCAGGAATTATATGATCTTTTTATGATTTTCATGTATGCATGCAATTATTACAGCTTAAAAAATCTATCACTCTGAGTTTTAATCTACTAAATGTCCTTCATTCTATCTTTGTCCAAATAAGAGACTTGTTGGCTTGAGTCTTTAGCCTCCTGATCATTTGAGTTATTTGAATACTAGTGGGATCCGTGACATTAGTTGAATGGACCATCTATTGTCTCTCACCCTGTCTAGTGCTTGTAGAAGGGTGTATTTATGGTACTGAAATTTTGTATTATTGTTCTTTTCTCTCCAATATTTTCTTACTCAAGCTTCACAGTCCTGATTTCTAAAAGCTTGCTTGAGTTAGATATTCTTTAGCCACATGCTGTTCTTACCAGAAACTGTTCTGTTTGGGATGAGTAGAACACAGGGTTCTGTCTCTTAAATGCAAAATTTGTGCAAGAATGAGTTCTTTTCAGTTAGTATTACCAAGTGATAGACAAACTACAACCCCTTGAAGGCGTGTTGTGGTTTATGATGAGGCTTTGTGATTTCAAGTGGGCAACATTATCATAAGTTCTTCCGGGGTGCTTTTATGTTCATCTCCTCAGATTCGGCCAGCCTGTTGCTTTCAGCCTATTCCCTATTTATTAAATGAAACATTTTAAACTGCTTCAGTTAAGCTAGACTCCTACCCATAAAACATGGTTTGGAGGCTGTATTTTTTTTTCTCTTGCCTATGCACAATAGACTCTAAGGGTTGGCCTTTATTTGAGACTGTAGGTTAAATCTGGTGGGTTTAATGTAGTTCTCATAGTGCAGAGATTTGGCCATGTAGATCTTCCCTGACCTAGCCCACTTGTCCCTTTCAATTTAGAAAAAGATACTAATGGGCACATTTATGCTTCATTATCAAGTGTCTAGGGTTGTTTTGAAAGGATAGACTTCTGATCTCTAGGCTTTTTAAGTCCTCCTTTGCTTTTTGACTAAATTCAAGCTTATAATGTAATTACCTGTTAGCATCTGGTAATGGAAGACTATAGAGTAAAAAAAAACACATTAGGGGAGTTATTCATCTAGTGCAAGATCTCTTCACCTTTTGAGGACAGTCTGGTGAAGTTAGGATTCTAGAATGATGACTTTAAATGCAAAAAAAATAAAATGCATAAGATTACACAATGGGAAACTAGTTATAGAGAAATGTAGTTATCAATATATTTTTTTTAAATGTTTAAGAACTCCTGCTATCTCTAATGACTTTTAGCATTAGTAGAAGTTTGGTTACCCATCAGAGCAAGATCAAAATGCAAAGCTGGAAAGAGCAACTAAAGCATATGGGGTTTTCTTTTGGAAAGGGAAAAATTGATCAGCACCCTAAAAGCCTGCCTGGTCCATGAGTAAGGCCAGTTTCATAAGACAGGCTCTTCCTTCTGCTTTGAAGACCATCAGGGTTCTCCTTTTTAAAAGAAATTCTGTTGTAGTAGACATCAAATTTTGGGATGCAAAATTTTTCCCAGAAAATTGTTCTCTCCTTAGTTCATCCAACTTAAAACCCACATTTTGGATTCAATATGACATTTTTGGTGTGCCTAGTGAAAAGAAGTTAAGAAATACATTTTTGATTGGCCAGAGATCTTTTATTTTTCTATTGACATTCAGTTTCACTAATGAATGCTTCCTTCATTCCTGCTCACCCAATTCCATAATTAGGGTGGCTCAAGTTATTTATTTTTTATATCCCTGTGAACTAACTTAGCACTTAACTTCTTGCCTCAGTAGTTGACAGGTGATTCAGAGTACTCTACTGGGTTGTTTTTGTCTGTTGAATGCTGTTGTGTTTACTACTGAGCTTCTCTGAAGTCCTTTTGACTCATTTGTTGACTATGAAGTTAGATTTCCTTTGGTCATAATGATAACTGACACTTACATACCATTAAGTGTGTTTTATAATTAGTATTTAATTTGACCTTTACGATGACCATAGGAGATAGGTACTGTTATTATACCCATTTTACAGATGAGGAAACTGAGGCAAACAGATTTAAGTGACTTTCCTGGGTTCACACAGGTAGTAAGTATCTGAGGCTAGATTTGGAGTCAGGTCTTCCTGATTCTATGTCTAGCTCTCTATCCACTGCTCAGCCTAGTTGTCCTGTCTAAGATTCTGTGATACATGGGAGATGTGATTTGTCTTAGGAATAGGTTTTAAAATAGTCTCACTGTTTTGCTGATGATCTATCCAGAAGCTATTGAGTGCTTAAATATAATCTCCAAATAGGTAATACATTAACTAAAGCAAGTTTTTAAGGTTTTACAAATAGCACCTAGGAATTGACTTGATTTCAGCCTTTTAAGTGGTGGTGGTTGGAGTGGGAGGAGGGAAATTGGAAGAGGACGGTCCAGGGTAGTGTTGAAAGATATTTCAGGAACCTGGTTACACTTTGGTCTGGGAAATCGATGGGCTGCAGTTGTAGGTTTTAGACTAGGAAGTTGTTTAGGCCTGATACTGTGCTTCCTGTAACATGTCTTTTAGCAGAGTGTTACAGATAAAATCCCACTATAACAGACTTCGTGGGACTTCCTGCAGTGTTCTAGTGAAGGACAATTTTCTTATAATAAAAGTTATTAGAAATTACACTTTGAGTTTGTAGGATTCCCCCTCCCTTCTAGCCTTCTCTGGTGGAACTAACTAAATGAAACCCTTCATGTGTTGACATTTAGAAAAAATCATTTAACCTATAATCCTTCAGTTGAAATGAAAGTATCTGTTAATCACTCTGGGCTATAAATGATTCTATAGATAAGAGAAATCAGAGGTTGGGACACTCGCCCCAGGAAGGGTCTGCAATGGGATTTGAACTCAGGTCTTCAAAAGCCCTACACTTCTGCTGCGCTATGCTGCCTGTCTTGTAATAAAAGTCAAGTCAGACTGACTGCCTAACTTTTGTTATGTGCCACTATGGACAGCATTTGGTACCCTGGTATCCCACTACCTCTCTGCTTAGAGGAAAGGGGGCAGCTAGGTGGTGCAGTGATAGAGCACTAGTGCAGGAGTCAGGAGGACCTGAATTCAAATCTTACTTCAGACACTTGACAGTCACTAGCTGTATGACCTTGGGCAAGTCACTTAACCCCAATTGCCTCATCCTGGGCCATCTGCAGTCATCCTGATGAGTATCTGGTCACTGGATTCAGATGGCTCTGGAGGAGAAGTAAGACTGGTGATCTGCACAGCCCTCCCTCACTCAAAACAAAGTCAAGTGCAAGTCATGTCATCATTTCTCTGATGGCATGGTCTTCTTCGGCCGAACACACACACACATTACTTAGAGGAAGAAAGAGTTTCATCCTTTGGCTTCCAAGGCTAAGATTGGGCATCTGTTACAGAATGTATCGTGGGGCTCTTGGAGCAAGGTGAAGGTTAGTTCTTATGATAGTAATATGAATTGGAGATGTTCTTGATGTATCAGCAGAGTCTTAATCCTTGAGAGAGGATCATTTAATCTTCCTCATCTTAAGTAAGTTATCTGTTTTGGAAGGAAAGAGTCATTGATTACACTGGCTTCTGAAGGCAGAAACAACATCTGGTTTTTTTGTTTTGTTTTGTTTTTTAATTGATTTATTTGTTTTCAGTTTTCAACAATCACTTCCATAAGTTTTAAATTTTCTTCCCCTCCCTCTCTCCTCCCTCCCTGAGATAGCATGCAATCTTATATAGGTTCTACACATACATTCTTATTAAAAACATTTTCACATTAGTCATATTGCATAGAAGAATTAAAATGAGTGGGAGAAACCATAAGAAAAAACAAAACATACGCAAGAGTTTACATTCTGACTTCATAGTTCTTTCTCTGGATGTGGATGGCATTTTGCTCAAGAGTCCTTTGGGGATGTTTTAGGTCCTTGCATCGCTGTGAAGGGCTAAGTCTGTCAGAAACAGTCCTCATGCACTGCGGTTGTTACTGTATACAATGTTTCCTGGTTCTGCTCATTTCACTCAGCATCAGTTCATATAAGTCTTTTCATGTTTTTCTGAAGTCAACCTATTTGTCATTTCTTATGGCACAGTGGTATTCCATTACATTCATATCCCACAACTTGTTTAGCCATTCCCCAATTAGACATTCTCTCGATTTCCAGTTCTTGGCCATGACAAAAAGAGCTGCTATAAGTATTTTTGGACATGTGGGACCTTTTCCCATTTTTATGATCTCTTTGGGATACAGCCCTAGAAGCGATATTGCTGAGGCAAAGGGTATGCACATTTTTATAGCTCTTTGGGCATGGTTCTAAATTGCTCTCTAGAATGGTTGGATCAGCTCACAGTTCCACCAACAATGAATTAGTGTTCCAACTCTCCCACATCTTCTCCAACATTTATCATCTTCCTGTTTTGTCATGGTAGCCAATTTAATAGGTGTGGTGTTGTACCTCACAGTTGTTTTGATTTTTATCTCTCTAATCAATAGTGATTTAGAGCATTTTTTCATATGACTATAGATATCTTTAATTTCTTCCTCTGAAAACTTTCTGTTTATATCCTTTGACCATTTATCAATTAGAGAATGACTTGTATTCTTGTCAGTTTGACCCAGTTCTCTATATATTTTATAAATGAGACCTTTATCACAGATACTAATTGTAAAAATTCTTTCCAAGTTTTCTAATAATCTTGGTTGCATTGGCTTTGTGCAAAAGCTTTTCAGTTTCATGTAATCAAAATTACTTATTTTGCATTTCATAGTGTTCTCTATCTCTTGTTTGGTCACAAATGTCTTCACTCTCCACAAATCTGACAAATAAACTATCCCTTGCTCCCCTAATTTGTTTATAGTATCAGCCTCTATACCTAAATCATATACCCATTTGGACTTTACCAGCCTGGCTCCAGACACCGAGTAGGCACTTGTTGATTGATACAGAACCGTCTGAATCTCCAGAGAACAGCAGACTGTCACCTGTCCTACGGAATTCAGACCCAGGATTCCCGAGATCACTCAGCACCCTCAGTCTGAGACGTTTCTTCAGGCCTGCTTCTACACATCCTGCTGCTTCCCACTCTGCCTCAGGAGAATAGGGAGACCAGTTCAGTATCACCCAGAATGCCTTCCTGCTAGAGCCTGGGTAGCCTGGCCGTTGAGTTTGGTGTAGGTACTGCTTGCGAGCTCTCCTCATTCTCTGTACTGCACCCCACCCACCCCCCCACCCCGGTTGGGCCAGAATAGCATTGCCCCATTTCCCCATTGCTGTGAACCTCATCGACGGGCCTTTGTTCATGGTTCGCCACACTGCTTTTGCAAGACAAGCTTCTGTTGTGGAAGGCTGATAAAGATGTCCATTTAAGACCCTGAAATTCTTACTTTGATACTCTCTATATTATGCTTACTTAGGGCAGCTCTAATCTCTCCCTTGGTTTGTATTCAGCTTAATAAGAAGTGTTCCGAGCCATGTAATAATTGCAGCCAGTATTCATATGGCACTTACAGTTCACAAAATGATTTGTTATCGCTTGGCTCACTCTGTCCTCTTGGCATTCCTTTTATTACCTACATTTTACTGATGAGGAAAAGGTAAAGGTCTGTAGCTCTGAAAGGTGGGAGGTTATATGTCACGAGCCAGGCTTCAGACCCAGGTCTCCCCACACCACAAATACTGCTCAACTTTAGAACATCTAACATTGAACGACTTTTCCCAGAAAAGTTTTAGGACAGGCTTTGTGGGTTCTGCTGGCAGCTTGTTTAATCAGTTTGTAGAACTTGTTATTTAATAATAAAACACCAAGAAGCTCTGGGTTGTATTACTGAACACAGTATTAACTAAGTGACTTTTAGTAGGGCATTGTTTGTGGCCCTTCTCTGGGTGTTGCTTTAGCTCAGGATTCTCAGGCTTCTGGTGTATTTCCCATTAAAATAATAAAGTTTAAGCAATCTCAGTGGGGATCTTCATTAGGAATGTAGACCCCATTCCATTCTATAAAAACACATTCAAGTGTTTGCTGCTTTTGACTTTAGAAAATTATTTTTATTCAGTACAAGCCCTAAGCTTATTATGCTACTGACATAACAACATCAGATTGTTTCTTATTGGGCATATATTAGAATTTAGCTTGTCAGTAGGCTTAAGAACTTTATTCATCTCTGTTTAAAAAATCATTGATAACTGTATGGCAGAGACCCAGACAAGGAGCTATATATTTCTATATATTTGAAGTTGGCTACAGGAGGATACAATGTAAATGCTTTGTTAGGTCTGAAATGAAAAGAAATCTCTCCAGAATTGCATGGGCTCCATAGCAACTGCTAACCAATTATGAATCCTTGAAGTGTGAGGGGTTTTGAACCATTTTGGAAATGATATGAGGATGTCCCTGCCCCTGGCTGTGCTCCGTGCATCAGCCCAAGTCAGAGTGCCAAGAGTTCTGGCTGGAGTTTAATGTGATCCGACTAGGACTCTGTGAAGGCGTCTGGGAATTCTGATCCTGCAGCAGGTGTTCTCAAGTGCCCAGTGGCTTAAAGCCATTTTCCACATCCGTTTTTGTCTTATCCACTTTAGGAAAAGTTTAAGGGACTGGACATGATGTAGTTCTTTTTGGGTGTATGTATTTGTAGATAGTCTCTCTATATACCAGAAGCATCCAGTAATTCACATAAGCTTACAATTGAAAAGTCAGCAGCCAATTTACTCCAACCCATGCCAGGTGAAACCTCCAGCATCCCCAACATGTGGTCATCCAGACTTTACTTGAAGACTTCCAGGGATAGGAAACACTACCTCTTACCCAAGCAGACTCATACTGAGCTTATAGGTCATCCTCAGAACTATTTTGGATGAACTATTGTTTAGGTCCCCAGTTCCACTTTTCCCAGCTTGGGATGTTCTTGTACTTGTGATTCATTTTTAAATTGTATGAGACTTTACATTTACCTTTGTCTAGTTTCATCTTAGTAGCTTGGAACCCAGTAGACTAGCTCAGAAAGGCCTTTTTGCATCCTGGAGGGTAGCTGGTGTTTTAGCCACCTCTACCAGCTTTGTGTCAGCTGCAAATTTGCTAAGTGTGCTCTCTGAGCCTTTGAGTTATTGGTAAAAATATTCAATAGCACCCATAATACTAAGCAGAGACAGAGCCCTCCCTGGAGCACTCCACTAGAGATCCACTTTCAATCTTATGTGGAACCATTGATGGCTATTCTTTGGGTCCAGCCATTAGACCACTTCTGAATATATCTAATTCTGCTGTCATCCGGCTCATAGCTTTCTGTCTATTCCACAAAAAGTCCATGGGTGACTTGGTTAGATACTTTGCTTAGTCTGCTCCAGGTAAACTGTATTTACAGTCAAAGGAGGAAGGAAATGAGAGGCCTTGTTCTCCATGGAGCCACTCTGGTTCTTTCTGATCACTGCTTCCTTTTCTACATGGTCATTAACCTTCAATAATATATTTTAGAATTTTTCCAGAAAAAGGAGATCAGTTTATGGGCCTGTATATGTAGACTCTATTCCCTAATTGTTTTTGAAAATTGCAACATTTGCCTTTTGCCAGTCTTTTGGTGCTTTTTCTGTTCTCCAAAACCTTTCAGGGATCACCACCAATGACTCAGCAATCACACCTGTCAGGTCTTTCATTATCCTACAATAGAGTTAATCTGGCCTTGGTGGTGGGACCCTAGCTGCATGTATGTTCTGCTTTGTTCTAGAAATCTTGAAATATTTTTGGAGCATTTTCTGATTTTTGCCTAGACTTGAAATGCTAACTTACATTTCTCTCCCCTGTAGGTCTTCCAAAGTTTGAATTGAATTAAAAGTTTTTATTAAAGTTTCATCTTCTTGTTTCACTTATGAGTTTGCACTTCTCTAAAAACCTATTTCAGGCCATGCAGCCTTCTCTGATAGAGGATGGAGACCCAGCCTTGGAGCCAGGAAGACCTGGGCTCAGGCCTTGCCCTGCCACATGTTGGCCATGTAACCTCCCAGAACTCAAAGCAACTCTAAGACTTATAATAAGTTGCAGAGTATGTGCCACCTGTTAGGAGGAGGAGTTTCCTCATCTGGGCTCTCCCTCTACCAGGAAAATCAAGGTTCAGCCTTCTCAGTTCCTGTCTGGCCTTAGAAGAGTTTTTCTCAATAATTCTTTCTTTATATTTGAAAAATTGTTTTGGATGAGTGGAAGTTTTATATTTTTCAGTTTCCATTTAAGGTTTTTGTGTCTCTCCCATTTTAAAGCCATATGGTAGTTCTTGTTTTGGAGTTTAGGATCAGACCTTTTTTATTACTATTATATGGAACATGTAAGGAATCTTCCATACCTTCTCTAGGGTTGTACATGTAATTGTCCACAGGGTAGAGTTCTAGAGCCTTGGCTACTCGTCTCTAGCTCTTTGATACTTTTCAGGCTTCATTCCATACTCGATTCAAGGCTGCTCACAGTCGTGCCAGTTTATGTTGGAAGACGTTAGTCACTAGTTGTTATGAAGCAGTGTTTCTTTGTCTAGCTCATACCTAGGGAAGTAAATACTTTACATGGAACCAGATCGGTACATGTATTTTTAATTTGATACAGATGTGTTTTAGGAACAAAGGAATTGCGATATAATCTGCATAAATGAATTGTTAAACAATGCATGCATTTTGGTGCCATGAGTTCATGGAATAATGGACCACTAGACTAAAAATTTAGGACGTAGTATAGTCAAAGGAACAGAAGCCTCCCAAGGCCAGAGTAGTTGTAGACAACCTGCATATGACACATGACTAACAAGAGGTCATTTTATTTTCTGTAGGAAATCCCTCTAGCATATCCTGGTTTGGTGACCCTGGGCAAATTACTCAATCTCTTAGGGCCTCAAGCAACTGCCTTTTTGCAGAGCAGTGGCCAGTCTACGAGTAGGAAAGGTAGTTTCCTCCCTGGAAATTCCCTATGCCAGTGAAATCATTGGATCAGTGCAAAACCTCAAAGGTCTAACAGGATGAATTTTTTGCTTTCTTCTTCCAAAATGAAGAAGACTTTTGGTCCGATCACTTTTTTATTCCCTTCTAGTACATTTGACCTACAGTCCAAGTGTCAACAACCCATGAAAAAAGTTTGCCATGGTCATGGTCATGGCCCCTACCCTCCTCATCCCCGTTTTCAAATATGGAAGAAGAAGAACACTGACAGCTGATCCAGAATGAAGGATCCATTAGAATGGAATTAGCAGCCGAACACTGAACTGGTTGTAGTCAGAGCTGCTGACCAGTAGGCCTTTTGGAGCCCTGTTCAGTATTGATAGCATGTTACTTTATGGAAGTCTCCATTTCTGTTTGTGGATTCAATTCAGACCTTGTCAGTGTTTATTCTGTGTCTCAAAAACCATCCTCCTTCTACTTAAATGCATTCATCTGGATATTTTTGTTTTTAAACAAAAGCCTATTAATGCCCCAATTGATAAATGGTCAAAGAATATGAACAGGCAGTTTTCAGAGGAAGAAATTAAAGATATCTATAATCATATGAAAAAATGCTCTAAATCACTTTTGATTAGAGAGATACAAATCAAAACAATTTTGAGGTACCACATCACACCTATCAGATTGGCAAACATGACAGAACAGTAAGATGATAAATGCTGGAGAGGACATGGGAGAGTTGGAACGCTAATTCATTGTTAGTGGAGCTGTGAGCTCATCCAACAATTCTGGAGAGCAATTTGGTACTATGCCCAAAGGGCTACAAAAATATCCATACACTTTGACCCAGGAATATCGCTTCTAGGATTGTGTCCCCAACAGATCATAAAAATGAAAAGGGGTCCCACATGTACAAAAATATTTATAGCAGCACTCTTTGTAGTGGCCCAAAACTAGAAATCAAAGGGGATGCCCATCAGTTGGGGAATGGCTGAATAAATTATGGTATATGAATGTAATGGAATACTATTGTGCTATAAGAAATGATAAAAAAGAAGACTTCAGAGAGACCTGGAAAGACTTATATGATCTGATGCTGAGCAAAAGGAACACAACCAGGAGAATTTTGTGCACAGCAATGACCACAGTGTGCAAGAGTTTTTTCTGGTAGACTTGGAACTTCATAGCAATGCAAGGACTAATAAAAAAAAAAATTCCCAGTGGTCTTCTAAGGCAAAATGTCTTCCACATCCAGAGAAAGAACTATGGAATTCAATTGCAGAATGAAGCAAATCATTTTTGTGTGTGTGTATTATGTTTTGGTTTGTTATATGACTTCTCCCATTCATTTTAGTTCTTCTACACAGCATGATTATAGTGAAAATGTATTTAATAGGAATGTACGTGTAGTTCCTATGTAGAATTGTATGCCGTCTCAGGGAGGTAGGGGGAAAAGAATCTAAGTTATATGGTAGTGATTGTAGAACACTAAAAATAAATAAAATTAAAATTAAAAAAGGCCTATTAATGTATTGCTTTTTCTTTTCTTTTGGATAGTTTTTTTAAAATATAAATTTATTTATTTAACTTTTTATATTCATTTTCACAAACTTTTGGGTTCCAAAATTTTCTCCCCATTTGTCCCCTCCCCACACCCCAGTACACTGAGCATTCTAATTTCCCCTATCACCAATCTGCCCTCTCTTCTATCATCCCTCCCTTCTCTTGTCCCCATCTTCTCTTTTGTCCTGTAACTTTCTATTCCTCATTACCTGTATTTCTTATTTCCTAGTAGCAAGAACAATCCTTGACAGTTGTTCCTAAAACTTTCAGTTCCAACTTCTCCCCATCCCTCCCTCACCACCCATTCCCTTTGGGAAGGCAGGCAATTCAATATAGGCCATATCTGTGTAGTTTTGCAAATGACTTCCATAATAGTCGTGTTGTGTAAGACTAACTATATTTCCCTCCATCCTATCCTGCCC
>CM053770.1:270879116-270899636 GCA_028658325.1 Potorous gilbertii
CTTTATCAAGGTATTGACCCGTTTTTCATGCTTTTCTTGCATCTCTCTCATTTCTCTTCCCAGTTTTTCCTCCACCTGTCTAACTTGATTTTCAAAATCCTTTTTTGAGCTCTTCCATGGCCTGAGCCATTGGATATCTATTTCAGATGTTTGGGATATGGAGGCCTTGACTCCTATGTCTTTACCTGATGGTAAGCAGTTTTCTTCTTCGTCAGAGAGGAAGGGCAGAATCATCTGGTCCCCAAGAAAGTAACCTTCTATGGTCTTATTTTTTTTTCCCTTTTCTGGGCATTTTCCCAGCTAGTTACTTGACTTCTGAGATTCCTGTCCACCCACTCCGAGATCCACCCAGCTAGTGCTTGGGGTCTGAGATTCAAATGCTCCTTCCCAGCCTCAGGGCTTTTGCCAGCAGGCCTGGCTGCTATTCAATGGGAACTTAATTTCTGGTGCTCAGGTGGGGGCAGGGCCGCCTCCCAGGCTCAGTTCCCTCAGGGGGTTTATGCAGAGACCTTCTGTAATGGAGCTGCTGCCAAGCTCCTGCCTACTCAGGGAGCCTCTGGCCGCCCGCAGCCTCTGACGCTGCCTCCCAAGGGGGCCCGAGTTATGGAGACACCCCGCTCCCCTCTCAGCCCATCCAGACGTCTCTCTCACTGACCTGTGCGTCTGTGGGTGGAGGGACCTTTGTGGCCACTGGAGATTTGGTCCCTGAAGCATGCTCGGATCTGCTCACTCCTGTCTGTGCCATGCGGCCAGGGCAGGGCTGGGCTCTGCTCCGTCTGGTGCGTGATGGACCTTTGGGGTCGGTTTTTCAGGGCTCTCTGGAACGGAAATCTCCTTCACCCCATTGCTGCGCAGCTCCACTATTCCAGAATTTGTTGGGAGTTCTTTTTATAGATAATTATGGACTGTGGGTTCGGAGCTAGCATATGTGAATCTTTCTACCCCACCATCTTGGCTCTGCCCCCTGCTTTTTCTTTAAGAAATAAAACTATACAGACAAGTGACTGGTTCACTTCTCTGCATCAGTTTCCTCTTTTGTAAGATGGAGTCTACCGTCTTCCAGAATGGTGGCAAGGATTAAATGAGATGTTTTTGTGAAAGTATTTCTTTTTCATCTATTAATGTTTTTTTTAATTTTTAGATTTCAACATTCATTTCCACAAAATTTTGAGTTCCAATTTTTCTCCCCATCTCTCCCCTTCCTCCACCCCGTAATACCTTGCATTCTGATTACCCCTTCCCTCAGTGTATCCTCCCTTCTATTACACCCCACCCTTCCCTTATCCCCATCTTCTCTCTTTTCTTGTAGGGCAAGATAAATTTCTATACCCCATTACCTGTATTTCTTATTTCCCAGTTATTAGGCAATAATAATTCTCAACATTCATTTCTAATACTTTGTATTCCAACTTCTCTCTCTCCCTCCCTCCCTTCCCATCCTTGCTGAGAAGCAAGCTATTCAGTACAGGCTATATATGTGTCGTTTTGCAAAAGACCTCCATAATAATCATGTTGTATAGTACTAACTATGTTGCCCTCTCTCCTACTCTATCCCCCCTTATTTTTTTTTAATTTCCTCATTTGACCTTGCCCCTTCCCAAAAGTGTTTACTTCCAGTTACTCCCTTCTCCCATCTGCCCTCCCTTCTATCACCCCCCCTCACTCCACTTGTCCCCTTCTCCCCTACTTTCCTGTAGTGTGAGATAGATTTTCATACCAAATTTAGTGAGCTTGTTATTCCCTCCTTAAGGCATATGTGAAGAGAGTAAGCTTCACTTTTCCCCTCTCATTTCCTCCCTTTTCTCCTCCACTGAACAAGATTTTTCTTATCTCTTTTATAAGTGATAGCTTACCCCATTTCATTTCTCCTTTTCTCCTCCCAATATTTTCCTCTCTCACCCCTTAATTTGATTTTTTATGAATATCATCTCTTCTGATTCAACTCAACCTGTACTCTGTGTGTGTGGGTGTTTGTGTGTATAATTCCTCCACCTACCCAAATACTGAGAAAAGTCTCAAGAGTTAGAAATATTGTCTTTCCATGTAGGAATGTAAACATTTCAGCTTTAGAAAGTCGTTTGTGATTTCTCTTTCTTGTTTACCTTTTCATGCTTCTCTTGATTCTTGGGTTTGAAAGTCAAATTTTCTCATCAGTTCTGGTCTTTTCATCAAGAATGCTTGAAAGTCCTCTATATCATTGAATGACCATTTATTCCCTTGAAGTATTATACTCAGTTTTGCTGGGTAGGTGATTCTTGGTTTTAGTCCTAGTTCCTTTGACTTCTAGAATATCATATTCCATGTCCTATTATCCCTCATTGTAGAAGCTGCTAGATCTTGTGTTATCCTGATTGTATTTCCACAATACTTGAATTGTTTCTTTCTAGCGGCTTGCAATATTTTCTCCTTAACCAGGGAACTCTGAAATTTGGCCACAATATTCCTAGGAGTTTCTCTTTTTGGATCTCTTTCAGGCAGTGATTGGTGGATTCTTTCAATATTTATTTTGTCCTTTGGTTCTAGAATGTCAGGGCAGTTTTCCTTCATAATTTCATGAAAGATAATGTCTAGGCTGTTTTTTTATCATGACTTTCATGTTGTCCCATAATTTTTAAATTGTCTCTCCTGGATCTATTTTCCAGGTCAGTTGTTTTTCCAGTGAGATATTTCACATTATCTTCTATTTTTTCAATCTTTTGGTTTTGTTTTTTGACTTCTTAGTTTATCTCATAGTCATTAGCTTTCCTGAACTCCAGTCTCTCTTTTAAAGAGCTATTTTGTTAAGTGAACTTTTGAACCTTCTTTTCCATTTGGCTAATTCTGCTTTTTAAAACCTCCTTGTCCTCATTGGCTTTTTGGACCTCTTTTTCCAATTGAGTTAGACTATTTTTAAGGGTGTTATTTTCCTCAGCATTTTTTTTGGTTCTCCTTTAGCAAGCTGCTGACTTGCTTTTCAAGCTTTCCTATGGCTTGAACTCATTTCATATTCATTTTGGAGGTATTGGAGTCAGAAGCGCTACTTCCTCTAATAGTATGCCTTGTTCTTCCTCATCTGAAAAGAATGGAAGGAGGCACCTGTTCACCAAGAAAGTAACCTTCTGTGGTCTTATTTTTTTTCCCTTTTTTGGACATTTTCCCAGTCAGTTACTTGACTTCTGAATCCTTTGTCAAGTGCTCCTCCTCCCCCACAGTACTGCTTAAGGCTGAGATTCAGATCATCTGCTCAATTCCCCCAGAGGCTTTGGGTGGGGGCGGAGCTGCCACTGAGGGCTGAGGTTCAGATCAACTGCTCAGTTCCCCCAGAGGCTTTAAGCTGAGCTACCTGGACAGTGGACCCAGGCTGCTTCTGCCACCACTGTAGTCACCTGTGCTCTCTACTGCTGCTGCTGCTACCACCTCTGCTGGAGGGATCCTGCTCCCCTCTCGCCGAGCTGGAAAAGCCCTCCCACACTGACCTTTGGAGCTTTTTTTGGCACTGTGGGTTGAGAGATCTGGGACCCTCCTTGGTGGGAGTTCTGCTCCAGAAGTCTGTTCAGGTCCTGTTCCTCCCAGTGCTGTGCAGCCAGGGCTGGGCTCTGCTTAGCCTGCTGTGAGATAGACCTTTCCTGTTGGCCTTCCAGGTTACCTTTGACTGGAAACCTCTTTCAGTCTTTTGTTCTGTGGCTTCTGCTGCTCTAGAATTTGTTGAGAGTAATTTTTTTACAGGTATTTTATTGGCTGTGGGGGAAGCACTAGAGTATATGCATCTTTCTACTCCACCATCTTGGCTCCACCCCTGAAAGTATTTCAAAAAAGTAAGAAGCCATGATACAGATAGAAGGTGATATTTTTAGGACAACCTGGGCTTATGTAAGGACTATGGGACAGTGGAAGGAGCATACTTGAGAATCATCTTATCTTGCACTCTAGTGGCAGCCAATTCAGCTTTTGGATAATTTGGTGAATTATTTTGGTGTTGTTTGATGAGTTAGAGAATAATTAGTAGTTGAGCAGAACTTATTTGCAGGAAGCTTGGGAAGGTAGTATAATGTATAAAACAAACAATTCCCCCATGTTATAATTCCAAGGGGGAATTTCCTCTGAAATTTTAAAATTCTTTGTAAACATTAATTATTCCTCATAAGTCACAGTCAGATAGGTAGGTTAGTATTATTTTCTTTTTATAGTTAGGAGTGGGAAGTCCCGGGCTCTAAAATTAAGTGACATTCTAAACAAGCCAGACCTCAGCAGCATCAACAGCAAACCCCTTGATTATCTGACCTAGTATTTGGCAAATTGGCTTGGGATCTAGGAGCCAGGACAAAACTTTAGCAACTGAATGAATGTAATCTTTTAAGGAAAGACTAAATGAAGGTATAAAATAAGTCAGAATAATGCCACGTGGCTCTGCTTCCTTACCCCTAAGATTGAGACCCAAATTAGTGTCATCAAGGTTTATAAGACCTTGAAGGATCCTCTGGAAAGACTCAAAGGGGTTGCCGAGCACATCTGACTAGGGCACTTGCTGATAGTTATAAAGGCAGCTCTATGGAATCTGAAAAGCTAGACTTTACATTCTCCTTTCCATTCCCACCCAAACTACAGCAGGTATGGTGGTGGCTGAAATGCTGTATCTGCCTGCTTTTTTATCTTTTTAGTCATTTGAATTAGAGGACTGATCTGGAAGTCAGAAGGCCTGAACTGGAGTCTAGCCCTGACATTTACTTGGTGAGGGACCCCGAGGCAAGGCTTTGTGCCTCATTTTCCACATCTGTAAAATTGGAATCATTAAACTTGTACTGCCTGTCTCACAGGACTGTTGTGAGGGAAAACAATCTATTTAACTTCAGAGTGTTAGATAATTGTAAGTTGTTACTTGTTATAAAAGATGGGATTTTATGAATAATGTTTCTTAATATGAAGAATGAAGTACACTTAAATAATACTGGTAACAGGGCACCAAAAATACTACATACTTCTGTGAAATTGGCAAGTATCATGACAGCCTGATGCAAAGTCTTTCTTAAGTCTTCTATACCCTTGAACCTTCCTTGGCTCCCCTGAAGCTGCTATGACCACATGGTAGGATTTCACAGGATCTTGGAATCATAGAATTTTAGAGCTGGGAACAACCTTTGTAGCCTTTAATCCAAACTCTTTATTTTATAGATGAGAAAATTGAAGCCAAGAGTGGTTAAAGGGCCTTTCCAAGGCCACATAAAGAATTGGTGGCAGAGTGAGGTGTCTGAACATCTGTCACCTAGTTGTTTACTTTTCCCACTATACCATTTCTCTCTTTTGAGAATCTGTGACTGTTGTGTACTTGGATGGTTGTTGGGAATTTTCCCCTGGTGCAAATCTTTATGTTTTCCCCTATTGACTTGGGTCTCTTGATTCTAGAAGAGCTTTTATTCCAGGAGAATGTAGAAGAAAATACTTCATGCGTGATTTTTGTGATTATTTTTTTTTGCATTTGTTACTTTAATGCAGATAAGTACTATGAAAAGAGCCAGTCTCCTAGTTCACAGAATAGGATGACTTGGAGCATCTCTAAGCTCTCTGTACTCTTTCTATTGCCTTGAATTTTTAGGGAATAATATTTAATACAACAGTCTTTATATGACTGTATGTCTCTGATAGGCTCTTGAAATCCCCTATGGATCTCATGTAAGCAGATTCTATAGGTTTAATTATCATCTTTATCATCTAAATTAGCCCGTTTCTCTCCTAAGCTCCAGTCCTGTATCACCAATTGCCTATTGGACATTTTGAACTGTATATCCTGTAAATATCCAAAGTAGAAGACTTATTACTGTCTCTCTTCTCCCCTGTCCTTCAAGTCCTCACCTCTTCCAAACTTCCCTGTTTCTTTTGAAGATCCCAGTCACCCAGGTTCACCACCAGTGGAATGGCAGATCTGTTAGTCATCCAATAGCAGACTGTTTTTTAATTTATTCAAGTTTCCTGAAAAACTTTTTATCTCCTAAAGGAATAAAGGAGTATAACCATTTCTTTTCTTCATTTTTTCCTTCATCAGAATATGAAAGAGGCAAATCCTTTATAGAATAGGTTACTCAGAGTGTGAGCTTCAAGATTTTGCATCTTTTCCAAGCTTTGTAATAACTCAAGTCTGGAAGGAGTAAAACCTTCACACTTCATTGTCTCTGTTACCTGCCCTCTTACATTCTGTAATTTCATCAGAGATTCACCTGATCAGGAGTCAGTTTATTCCTCCCTATTTTGTACATACATACACACATGAATGCAAACATATATTTGTGTATGTTTACATACGTGTCTCCTTAGGTAAAATGTAAGTTCTTAGAAGGCAGGGGACTGCTTCACTTTTGTGTCTCTAGTCCCTACCTCCTCACTTAGCTGTGTAATCCTGTAAGACTTAACTTCTCTTGGCCTCAGTTTCCTCATCTATAAAATGTAGATGATAATAGCATCTACTTTCCAGAGTTGCTTTGAGGATCCGATGAGAATGTAATGGTAAAGCACTTATCATGGTACCTGGCACTTAGTAACTGCTGTACAAGCGTTAGCTATGGTTATTGTCGTTGCTATTTTACAGGTGATTAAAGGAGGCCTGCTTAGAAGACTTTGTGGAAGATACCAAAATTGTGATCATTTGTGGCAATGCCCTTTTAAATAAAAAAGCTGAGATATAAACATTTGTTCAGTGTCTACCAAGTGCCTGGCAGTGTGCTGGGGAATGGGTATTTAAAGACAAAAATCACTTCTACCTCTGAGAAGCTTACCTCCCATCAGAGGAGACAACAAGTGCGTGTCTAGACACATAGAATGTGCATACCGAGCTGACATGCCATGCAGAACCTTTCGTGGGAAAGTACTCATACCTGTGAGGGCACCAGAAACGGCCTACTGAAGAAGGTGGTACTTCAGCAGCATCTTTTGAAGGAAGCCAGGGCCTCCAAGAAAGAAAGGTGAGGAAGAAGGGCATTCTAGGCATGGAGGCCAGTGAGGAGAATGTGGGACCCAAGAAGGGAGATGGAGCGTTGCATGAGGACAGCAAGCCAGGCCATAGGCTTGACTCAGACAATTTGGAGAAAAGCTGCTAAGAGAGTTTCTAATACCATAAAGGATAGAACATAACATGCATTCTCATCTTTTAGGTTTCCTAAAAAAAGAGACAGTGTGGCATAGTGGTTTTAAAGTGCTGGGGAGACTAGGGATCAAATCTGACCTTTGACTCTAGCAATGCAACCATGATTGAATTACTTAACCCCTCTGAGTTTAGTAAAATAAAGGTTGGATTGGTGGCCCATAAAGTCTCTTCCAACTCTCAGTCCATGGTGCTACAATGCTAGCTAAGCTTTTTAAAGTCTTATCTGCTAGACAAATGGCAAGAAGAAAAAACAAAAAAGCTCGGGATTATTTACTTTGAAAGAATTTTCTTCTTATCAGTATTATATAGTTCTAAAAAGTAAAAATTAAAAATCTTTTTCTTAAGCAGTGTTATCTCATAAATGTGAATTTATGGCAACCAAATTTTTTGAAAAATATATTAAATGTTTGCAATGTATAAGGCATTCAGATAGACCAGGGAATAACTATTCTCTCATACCTTTGGTTCTGTATTTTTATACATATCGTAAACAACTCAGAAATAATCACAGCATTTGCATGAGGTTTGCTTAAGGCCATAAAACAAGTAAATGGCATCCTCTGAATTTAGTATGCAAATGACCATCTGGCATACCTGAAAGGAAATTGAATACTGGCAGAACAGTATTTTCTTTATCCCTTTATTTCTCTGTCTTTCAATAATTGCTTAAATTGAGGCTTTCCTCTTTTAGTTATTCAATTTAACTTTCTGATTTACTGAAAGCTAACTGAAATCTTTTCTTAATATGATTTTTAAAAACTTAATTGCTAAGATCATAGATTCAGAATCAAAGGGCCTTAAAGGCCATTGATGGTGCTCCAGTCTCTATTTTACATATGAGGAAACTGATGCTTAGAGGGTTTCACACAGTGAGAAAATGACAGAGACAGCATTTGAACCCACATCTTCCTGAATTCAGGGTCCAGTAAACTATTTAATTCACCTCACTTTTTCTTGTTTTCGAAATTGGCTTACTCCTTAGGGAAAGGAAATCTAGTTCAACCAGCACAGTCGGGAGACCTGGTCAAGTGTAATAATGTATGTAGCAACATACTTTGGGGACCTTACAGTATTGTATAAAGGTGAGCCTATGGTAGTAATAGCTATTCTTATCATCCTAGCCCTGTCACTAGCTAGTTGTGTGATTTTGAAGAAGTCCCTAACCAGTTTGGGCCCAAGTTTTCTCATCTCTGTTGTTTGTAAGCAGATGAATAATTGAATATTAGAATTGTGTAGCTGGAATAGGGCCTTAGAGATCAGCTAGTACAACTCCTTCAACTCAATAAATATCAGGTATCGTCTGTGGTACTTTTCATTCTTGTGGGTTCCAGGTGAAATGATAACAATGAACTAAGATGCAGTTCTTGATTTTCCAAACTGGAATCTAGGGTGCTGTGAGGGATACAGAGACGAATGCCAGGATCCTGCCTTGAGGGGTATGCCATTTGAAAAACAAAACAGACAAAAATGGCACCATTTGGCTGGTTTCTATGGCTCCCGTAGCCTCGGTCTTGACCAGGAGCCACAAGTTAAAGGTCCTCAAGAAGCAGGCCTGCCTCCATCATCATGGTCAACAAGGATGATCCTACCAGAGAAACTGTGTAGGTGGATCACCAGGGAAATGAAGCAAGGGCCAACATTCACAAGATTTAAGAGAAACTATCTGAAACTCTGAATAACAAACATAATTTCTAGTTAAAGTGCATCATTGGTTTTTTGTCAGTTTTTTTATTGAAAAAAATAATTGGACCAAGAGCTAGTTTGATTTGAAATGGAAAGAAATTTCAAAGGTATTCTTCACCTTTTTTGTGTTATCGACCCCTCTAACAATCTAATGAATCCTATAGACCCCTTCTTAGAACAGTGTTTTTAGATATATAAAAGAAATACACAGGATTGTGAAAGAAACCAATCATCTTAAAATAAAATTATCAAAATTTTTTTTTGAAAAACTTAATGGACTCCAAGTTAAGAACTCTTGAACTAGAAACTTTCCTAGTAAATGCAAAGGTAAAGCAAGAATTCCCCTCTCTCCACTGTTATTTGATATAATTGTGGAAATGCTAGTGATAGTAGCCAAATAAGAGCGAGAAATGAAAGATATAAACATTCACAAAGTGAAGAAGTATCCCTATTTGCAGATAATATGAGAGTTTATTTAGAAAACCAGAGACTCAGCAAAGAAACTAATTGAGACAATTAAGAGCTTCAAAAGGAAAGTAACAAAATGCAAAGTAAATCCATAAAAATCACTATTATTCTACATAGCAGTAACAGTAATGCAGAAGGAAATAAGACAAAGAGAAGTCTCATTCAGAATAACTACAAAATGTAAAAAACATCTGGGAATCAGTTTACCAAGACACTTAAAATATCACAAAAACTAATAAAATAAGGAAGTAAACAATTGGAGATATATTTATTGCTCATAATTAGGCTACAGCAAAATAATAATTATGACAGGACCTGAATTTATAGATTTCGTATTAGAACTGTCAGACTGTCAAAGGGTTACTTTAGAGAGCTAGAAAAATAGCATCAACATTCCTTTGAAGAAACAGAAGGGGAAATGGAACTTTCAGGCTTCAAATTATATTGTAAAACAATAGTCATCATTACTACTTGATACTAGTTGAAAAATAGAAAAGTTTGTTAAGGAAAAAGACAAGACATGCAAGAAATAGAAACAGTCTCAGTGACCCTGTGTTTGATAAACCTGAGAACATAAACTACTTTAGAAAGGGCTTTTTATTTGACAGCTGCTATTGAGAAAAACAGAAAGCAGTTTGGGTAAAAATATGTTTGGACTAGGATCTTATTATATACCACAATAACACACATGGCTTTTCAAACTCTTGAAAGTCATGTCATTAAAAAAGTTAGAGGAAAATGAATGGACTAACTTTCACAGTTATGCCCAGAAGGATAATTCTAAGCTAAAAAGAAAGAAGAAATCACAAAAGGTAAGTTAGATTATTTTAATTACATAAAACTGAAAACTTCTTCAAAGTTAAAACATCATTGTTACTAGGATTAGAAGGAAAATTCAACTGGGGGAAAAAAATCTCAGCATCAAATACCTCTATTAAGGATCTTATATCGAAGATAAGGAATGAAAACAAATATATATGTATGTATATATACATATATATACATACATATATATATATATATATGATTGCCAAAGCATGTAAATAGTCTTTAAAGGAAGAATTTTAAAGTAAAACCCTATGTGTGATTTTTCTGATTTCAAGAAATGCAACTTAAAACAATTTGAATTTTGATTCAGCTGACAAACTGTCAAAATGACAAATTATTCTTCTGGTCACCCAAGTTGATAGTAAATGAGTAATATTTTAATGAAAATAACTACATTAAAATTTAGTGAAATAATAGCTTTGTTTTATATATTTTTGCAAATCTCTTTAATGTCTGGCTTAATAAAAAAAATTGGATCTTAGCAGATTCTTATAGCTGCCTCTACATTCAGTCTCTTGCTATATATCGTTTTGAAGCATATGAAGAAAATCTGGACTCACACAGATAAATGTTTCGAAAAGGGAGGGGTATCGTAATAGACAAGTCATGTCTTACCAATATAAAAATCATTCTGACCTTGTGAATCCCCTGAAAAGAATTTCAGTGATATCCCCCCCCCACAAAGGGGTCCTCAGACCATACTTTGAGAACCACTGCTCTACACATCACTTTGAATGAGATATCATGAGATATCTATTGTAAGAGAAATGTATTTTCTGGGCTGCAGGATCAATAGTCTTAAATATTTGCTAATTAATGTATATTAGACATTGGGAATGCACAAATATAAGAATAAAATATGATCCCTGTCCTCAAGGTACTTATAATCTAATAAAAGTCCCTGGGGCTATTTGAAATCAAACCAAGAGCATAATACTTAGTTCTTAGCTAATAAAAGTGTTCTCCATCTGTCCTGCTGTATTTCTTGGTCCTTACCTGGTGATTTGGTAATGAAGACAGAACCTGCCTATCATGGGAAAAATACCATGAGGCACTTGGGTAACAAATTGAACAGTAAATGAGTGTAGGGAAAAATATCAGAGAGGGATTTTGGAAGTGGCTGGATCCTTGATCAGAACTCAAGGAAGATAGTAAGTGATGCACTTTTTCTGGATTGAGAATAAAGCTTGCTTTTGGTGTTTCTGGATCAATAAGGTCATAGCAAGTGATGGTATTTGTACATTGTAGATCCACTCCCCAAAAGTTGGGGATTAAGGAAATCCCCAGTCTTGAGGTAAGCTGTTATTTCATGTACCATTTGGTTTCTGATTTAACCTTTTAATTAACCCCATGTGGTCACGTGGAAGGAGGAAACAGGCATTGCAATTGAGAATATTTTTTCTTTTACCTCAACCACACATTTGTTGACCTCAGACAAAGAAAATTTCAGAAGAGGAGATTTACTTACTTTTCCTAATATGTTGATGACACTGGCCTGTCTCACAAAAGATACAATCCAGAAATACATTCTATTAATCCAGATCTTTTGGAATTGATGATAAACAAACAGTGGGACCCTAGAACTTTTCCTGCCTGTCTTCATCATAAAGTAAGTTTTGAATTGTTTGTTTATTGAGAAAAAAAACCTGCCTATTTTCAGATGGAAAGGAGCAATAGGATCCTCTCAGGACAGTCTTTTATTTTCATCAGCTGAATGCTCCTTGCTACAAATATGCATATTACGTGTATATATGTATATGTATAAAAATATCTTCTTTACTATAAAAATGGAAGGGTAACTTTTAATTTTAAGCATATCAGTAAAACTGTTTATAGCTAGGATTGGCAGAGATTCGTATTTCCATGCATCATTGGTATTGAAAATTAAATTCACTTTTTGGAGTTAGTATTTTGCGTTTGTTTAGTTCATTAATTTTATGTAAAATGGAAGCTTAAGAAACAACCAATAGCAACTTGCAGGGCAAAACTGAAAATTATTTCCCTGAAAGTCCTGTTTAAGAAGCCCTCAAAATGGATACTGATAAAATGACTATTTTCAGTGTCCCTATCTGAGTTAGAATTCTCTTTTAAAAACTAGCAGAAGCATTCTTTCTTTTATTAAGGAATACATTAGGACCAAAGAATCACAAAATCATAGATTAAGAGCCATAAGGGACCTAGAGGCCATCAGATCCAACCCTTTACTTTATAGAAGACAAGACTGAGGGTCAGGGAGCGACTTACTATTAGTAAGTGGCCAAGGTGAGATTTGAACTGAACTCTTCCCAACTCCACATCCGGTGCCCTGTCAGCTGTCCCATGTCACCTCCTGGATTTGCTTATCATAAAATCTCTTGCTCTAGAAAGAAACGTGGGTCTTTGAGGGCAGCAGTCTCTTCTGTGTTGCATAGTCATTACTTCAGTACTATGTAGGTAACAGCTCTCAGTAACCATTGTTGATGAAAAAACATATTGCCAACCATTCAGCGTAGGGCAGTAACTTGGTTTATTTCTCTGTTTGTTGTATTCTGGGTCACAATGAAAGCAACGTACTTGATTAAAGATGTCTCTACGTTTTCTTAAGGAATATAGGAATGGCAGGTCACCCCAGTATATAAACTGAAGACTTTTCTTTATCCTTTATGACTGGCCATTAGAAGGTGTTGTCTACATGTGCTACAGGCGGTAGACATCCAAATCTTGCCCTCTTTAGAGACTAGCTGTCAACTTTCATTTCTGAAGTGAACGTTAGGAGCCCCAGGTTTCAATAGAATATTAACATTCTGAGACCAGTGTTCCAGAACATAAACTCGCCAGTTGTCTGAAAACACAGGAACACAAATGGAAAAATCTGTCAAACCTGCTTCACTGACAAGCTTATAATTCCAGCAGTGTGTACAGCATTGCCAGCTGTACTGCATCTGTAAGCATTTGTGCTGTAGAAATCATTTTAGTAGCAGATGTTGGAAACAGCAAACTAAACGGAAGTCTCCTTGTGAGAACCAGGCCTATCTCCTGCCTTCTTGCTGCCCCCTAACCCTATTCATTAGGGTCTCATTCCTCAAATACCATCTTGTCTCTTTTCCTTTTCTTGTTGGATGACTTTTTTAAAAGTGCAAATATGCTTAAGAGGGCCCAGAATCCTCAGCGCAGTTTCAGTCAGATTCTTGTGATGTAGTCATATGAGTCAACAATTCATGTGGAAGCCTTTTTATATGTGGTTACAATAAATATGTGCAAATGAGAATCTACTCCACCCTTTAGATATCTAGACTGTGCTGAAATGATAGCTGTCCAGAGGAAACTGTGTTCCTGTATTCTGTTTTGAAATAAAGGTGGCTAATATTGATTGTAGGCTTTTAAGGGAAAACAATGTTATGTTTGTTTAAAGAAAGAAAAATAGCATTGTTTTCTCTCAAAGTTCCTTGGGTTCTTTTTCTTATGGGAGCCTTAAATGGACCATGATGGCATGGAGGGCCTATGAAATGGACTGATTTGGGGTTTGTTTGCTTTTTATTTATGCCATTCACAGGTACTAGATTTCGTGCATTCTGATACCCTCATTCTTTCAGTGAACAAACAGGGGTCTGTGACCTAATGTTTGTTCCAGTCTGGGAAATGCCTCATTCTCCTTCACTTGTAGCCCATTCCCCTGGATCTCAGGGTCACACTTGAAGATTTATCTCTATATGAGACTCACTCTTCACTAGAAACAGTTAAACAGCTCTGGAGGACCTAATGTACTTATAGGTACCAAGATGGTAGAGTTGTGTGCTCCAGGCAGAATCTGAGGCTCTAAGGAAACAGGACAGGGAGGGTGTATCAGGGAGCTGGGGGTCAGCTGCCTACTTTAACAGGGTCAAGGTCTTTACCATCAAAAAACCTAATGATTCTCGAGAAGGTGGTTTGACCATGACTAAGCCCTTAGAGAAAGAACTGAGAGGGCTGGTTTAGTTCTAGTACTAATTAGAAAAGAGATATTGATCATGCCAAGCTACCATGCTCTGTCTTTTACTGAATTGGGGGAAAAGTCTGAGGATTTTTTAGTTGTAGCATCTGTTCCCAAGTGACCTAATTTTAGAGTATTATATCCTTTACAACTATAAATAGCAACAGTACTAAAAAATATTGAATACTTGTAGCTCAGTGGCCAGTAACTCAAAATCTGTGTTACATGCTTATTGTCATTTATTAATTCAAAGTTCTTTAAACTTCAAGAGCACTTTTTTCTTTTTGGCTTAAGTGGATATGTATCATAACTAACATTCTTAATTTATATTAATCATTGGCATTTAACCAATAGATATTCAGTCAAGACCTCTTTGTCAAAATCTGTTTGGTTTGCCCTTCAATCGATAAGTGTCCCCTTTGATAATTTTTCTTTTTTCATCTTTTCCATGTGACCTTTCCATCGTTATCAGTCTCTGATTTCTAATTTCATATTTATGCTTTTAGAAAATACAGTCTATATGTATTTGCTACAGGTCTAAGTGATCTTTGTGGTATAATTTACTCTGTCCTTGTCCTTCCTGCCCTCGATCCAAAAACAACAGCAATCATTTCAACATGAGTGAAAGTGAAGAGCATACTAGGGCTTACTAGGACCAGTGCTGTGTCTGTCTCTCTCTCAGGTCTCTTCTTCGGTCCCTTGGCTGTCATGTCTCCAGCTGCGTCTGGGCCTTCCTTAAAGGGCATGATAGATGGAAGTTCATGTGATGACTCACCCATCATGAAGAAGATGAAATTGTAGCTCTCTCCCCCACCCTTTTCACTGTTTTCTAACCGGTACCTGGGATTGTTCTGGAAGCCAGACTCCTGGGCCGCCTCATTTCCAGGTCAAGTTTGTATGCTGTTAGTTTCCTCTTTCCTCTACAAGCTCTGTTGTTAAAATAACAATAACCATGGTTATCTCTCTGCCTAGTAACATTAATTTAATTGTGGTACTGTGTTGGTCTGGAATCTTAGGCATAATTTCGTATTCCTTTCTATTGTGGATTTAAGTGAGATTTAATATTTTAGTATTTAAAGGCTCAATTTTCTTTTTGTCTCTGAGATGAATTTGTGTTATTAAAAAAGCTTATCTATTATTTCCACTTGGCAGTAGAGAAAACCTGTTTTCAAATTACGTACTTATGGAAATCACTGGCACTTATACAAGGATTAAGACTCAATAAGCACCTGACTCCACACCAGCTGATCTGATTCCTTTGTTCTGGCCTTAGTGCAGCAACTAATCATTTCTCAACCTTTTGGCTAAGATCAAGTGCATGCATATTCATCAGCACTGAAGAAGATGTTTTATAGATGATATTTTCTTTATTGCAGAAACCTTTTTGGGGGCACAGAAGTTTAGGATATCAGAAAAAACTCGTAGAAATGGCAGATTTGATGGGCTTTTTCTATGCGCAATTGGGCAATTTAACTTCTCCAAACTTAGCTTCCTCATCTATGAAATGTTGGTTTTGTATTAGATGGTTGTTGATACATCTTCCAGCTCTAATATTCTGTGGTTCTATAATGTGCTTTTTCTAGAAATGCTACTATAATGATGCCTTGTTTATCCATTATCATCAGGAAATGTGGTATTCTACACGATGAACTTCCTAAGTAACCAAAGCTTGTCCCTTTAAATGCTAAATCTTACCAAAAAGTCACTTCTCAGAGAATATGAACCATAACTGAGCCTGTTTTTGATAACTCAAGATCATCCGTTATGATCAGTAATCACTGTTTACAGGATTTGTTTTGTACTACCTTCTTAAAATAATATCATTTTTGTTTGCTACAGAACAACTGTTTGGGTATCTTGCTGTATCCATTCTTTGTCCATGTTCAGCATGACGTGGGTATGTTGTGATGAGCATCACTTCAGTCCTGGTAGGATGGCTTCATTGAACCAGGTACATGCAAAGAACAGACAAAACAGCCCCAAAGTAGCTGTTTTGTAGCAATCATAAATGGTATCTTTGCAGGCAGGTACAACAAAATGAACCTGGTAAAGATTTGCTTAAAACATTCTCTCAAATAATTCCACATAGCCATGGATGGCTGAGGAACCTATTGAGCTGCTATCACAGATGAGGCTTCTTTATGTTGCCTGTTAGGATTACAGAAATGGTGTCTCAGACAGCAGCGAACACTTCAGATAGGAGCTACAGGTACCAATCAGAAAATAACTAGAAGACTCTCAGTCCATTTTCAGCTCTACTCCAGACATCCAAGTGGCCATTAATCACCAAATGACATTTTTTTAAAAGAAGGAAAGCAGCAACTACTACTATCAAATCCATTCAATCAAAACATATTTATTAAGCTCCTACCCAGGTAAAGTGCTGGGGATACAAGTCCAAAGAATAAATTTCTATTTGAAAGAAGTCTACATTCTAGAGACAGATAAGTATATATGCATACATATATACATACATCTGTCTGTCTAGTAGCTAGGTGGCACAGCGGGTAGAGCACCAGGTCTGGAGTCAGGAAGACTCATCTTCCTGAGTTCAAATCTGGTCTCAGATACTTACTAGCTGTGTGATCCAGAGCAAGTTGGCCTCAGTTTCCTCATCTATCAGATGAGCAGGAGAAGGAAATGGCAAACAGTTCCAGTATCTTTGCCAGGAAAACCCCAAATGGGGTCACAAAGAGTCGGACATGACTGAAATGACAAAACAACAACTCTGTATATGTATACCTATATGTTTGTGTGTGTATACACACAGAGAGTGTGTATAAAGTGAATAAATATAAATATGTATAAAATAGTTAAATTCAAGATAGTTTAGGAGGGAGAGTGCTAGCAGTTTGAGTGGGATCTGAAAAAACTTCTATCAAAAGATGGTACCTAAGCAGCATCTTTAAGGAAGAGAGGGACACTAGAGGATGGAGGTAAGGATGGAGAAAGGAGATGTAGTGTTGTGTGTGAAGAAAAGGAGCCTAGTTAGGTTGGATCAAAGAGTATAGGAGATAGAGTAATGTCCAGTGACACTGGAAAGATAGTTTGGTGCTCCATTGTGCAGGAATTTAAAAGTCAATGGCCTTTGCTTGCAATCTGAGATAGTCTAATAGCTTTGCTGCCTCTGGCCATGGAATATACCAATGACTAGTCATTCTGAAAATAGGAAAGATTGGTCATTAAGAAGACAAGGTAAGAGTGTGTTTATGCATTGGCTCAAGTACAAACTACTCGTACTAGAAAAGCAACTTGAGCATATTCCCTGTTGCTGGTGGGCTAGTCATTCAGAAGATCTTTGGGTCCAGAGGACAGGACAGGAGCTTATGGCATTAGTGAGCCACATCATTTTGTACTTTTTACCCTGTGGGCCTTTGTGGTGGGATCCAGCAACTGGCTGACTGTTGACTAGTTTGATTTGATCAAATCCACAGAGAACTTTCTTGATTGGCAGACATCTCCAGGCTGTGAAATTGCTCTTGTCATCTGGTTGAGCACAAGTAACAAGGTGCTCAATGTTAACCTTTGAAAAATGTTGGCCTTTGAAAAGTCTTTCATTAACCATAAATGTGTTCCTAAAGTGGGCTTAGAAGAAAAAACACAGGACTTGAAACATTTTGTTTTTATTGTTTGATGTTTTAATAACTCATTTGCCACATGGCAATGCCTTATAAAATAGATTCCATGTATACTGTGAAAAACACAGACAGTCCATTATCAACATGTAACGTAAGATCAGATTTTTCTCTACCTCTTAGAAACCATATATAACAATAGACAAGTTGACTTCAATCCAACAAACCTTTATTAAGCAATTATTTTGTGCCACAGATACAAAGACAAAATGAAAACTAGCCTCTGCTCTCAAGGGGCTTATTATAGTCTACTGGAGGGATACAGTATATAAACAGCTAGGTATAGGCATGATATTTTGAGAAAACAGAGTATATCAACAACTAAGGGGAGTGGAAAAAGGCTTCTAGCTGAGCAGAACTTTGAAGGAAATTGGGTTCTAAGAAGTAGAGGATGAGAAAGCTCATGGGAGACGGTCTGTACAGAGTCATGCAGGTAGGCCAGCCAAGTCCTTGGTGATAATAGCTGCAACTGCTGAAGGCTGTGGAACTATGTCATTAAACAACTTCTCTCCTCTGCGTGTTGGGCAGCAATGCAGTATTTAGGGTTATTCAAAACCACGCCTTACTTCACATTCTTAGATGATCACACTTGGTGGGCGTAACGGCTGCTTAAAAGTATTCTGTTCTGCAACTCCTGTTATCTCACCTCTGGTACTTGGCTAACAGTCTTAACCAATATTTTCCCCACATCTCAGCCCCATTTAACGCCCTTTAAAAGGATGTTTCAAGGAGATCTTTCTGTGACTTAAAAAAAAAAAGACTCCTAGGTGCTTCCTAGTTGGTGAGAAGTTGTGCCAAATTTGGTTGAAATTTCATTGCAGCCTTTTGGATCAGATGACTTTTTTCCGTTTTGTTGCCTAGGCAGTGTCCTAGGTAGAGTTCATAAACCACTGTTATTATCATTCCATTGTCATTCTTGACCCCAGTTCTGTAGCAGTCAGTATTTGATTTGGAGGAGAAGCTGACTGGGTGCACAGGGCCATGGTACCTTGGCTTGGTCACAGTAGGTCAAGGCTTTCACCCAAGTCTTGCTAGTTCGAAACTTCCAGAAAATAGTCATGGGAACTGAATTCACACAATGTAATGTTAATGAAAGTTACATCTTCCCAGCCCATTAACAGGCCTCTGGTGAGCACATTTTTGTAGGAAGGCCCACACCTTTTATTAATTGCTGATTGGGTCTTGAAGGTTGTGCCCTCTGGCTCTGAAAAGTGTGGATATACACTGAGGTGAGGTTTTGCTTTGGAGGCTTCTTTGGAAGAAGGTTCATATGCCAAATGAGACTCTGGGTAGCCATGCCTCTCCCCACCCCACCCCTCCCGCCCCCACTTAGAAAACCCGGATGTGGATGATTCTCTCTTTGGTAACTGTGTATGTATGTAATGGTCAGACAGTTGCTTTTGTCTGTTGTTCTGTGATGGATGTATTGCTTATGGTCAGACAGAAGCCCTGTCTGTTGGTCTTTGTTTCTCTGCCTGTATTTTCTCTGTAGTGAATGTAATTAATGAAAATTGTTGACTCCTCGAAAGTAGTTTTCCTTTTAGAAAAGCAGATCTAAGAACTTGTGCAGCAGGTCTTCCTGTGTATGTCGCGGTGCTTGCTGCTACACACACACACGCACGCACACACACACACACCCTAAGCAGAAAGTATTTTATTAATTTATGAGGGGAAATATAACTGGGAGAAGAGTCTTTATGGATTGTCTTGGCTACCATTGTGTTTGTCCAAGAAATGGTTTTCTGTGAAAAAGGGTATAGCATATTCTGGAGAATTTCCATTAACCCAGTGAATTTTAAACCTGTTCTGAAGACAGAAATATTCCTGAAACTCTGTGATTAGTATCCAACTCAGAGGCCTCTTTCTTCTGGGTAGCAGTGTTGATTGAGCATGCTGACAGATTCTTCCTTCTGGTTCTTTTTTATGGGGGCTCTTTGCAGACTTTTTTCATGAACACATTGCCTTGGGCAAATTATAAAACAATTGATTCAATTTGAGCTTTCTTTCCATTGATCAGATTTTAGATTTATGTCTCCTTGATTTTCTAAAGGTTGTTGATTAGATTAGGTTGTTTTTCAAATTCATATGTATCTCTTAAAGTGGATTCCTTTGTGCAGCAGCCTAATTTCCTCCATTCCAAAGAATAGTTTCCTTTCCAGAGAGTGTGACATTTATTGATTATTTACCTCTAAATGTGGATATTTGTCCCCATGATTTGAGACTCCTTATGCAAATGCTAGAATCTAGGCTGTGTCTCCATTTAGAGGCAAAATGGTATGATGGAAAGAGCTGGATTTGGAGATAGAAGATCTGAATTAGAATTCTCATTTTCTTACTTAATATGTCTGTAGGACCATTGAACACATCAGTTTTCTTTGGACCTAGTTTCCTCATTTGTTCCTCATCTTCCAGCTCTGAAATCCTATAATTGCTGTGATTTTAAGTCAAGTGACTTATCTCTTTGATTCAGATGAACTGTTATAGTAGTGTAAGAGTAATTAAACTTTTTACCTCTATGGAGGAGCATACAGATAAGAAAGGAATGTATTCAAGCATGGGGGATAGATGGGAGAAGAAATGTCCAGCGTGAGGAGCAGCAAGAGGGCAGTGGGAGGAAGAGTAATGTCTAATAAGACTGTAAAAATCAATTGAGGATGCTGAGCAAAAGGAGCAGAACCAGGAGAACTTTGTGCACAGCAACAACCACAGTGTGCGAGAGTTTTTTCTGGTAGACTTGGAACTTTGTAATAACACAAGAACTTACTGAAAAAAAAAATCCCAATGACAATATTCTAAGGCAAAATGCCTTCCACACTCAGAGAAAGAAATATGGAAGTCATTTGCAG
>CM053770.1:270908519-270930160 GCA_028658325.1 Potorous gilbertii
TGCCTTCCTAACATCGTCGTCATGAGGTTCAAATTAGATCATGTATGAAAAGCTTTGAAAACCTGAAAATGCTGTATAAATGTCAGCTGTTATTAATATACTATATTAATATATAATATTAATAATAAAATATATAATATAGTTATAGATGATAACATAATATATATATATATATATATATATATTATGTTATCATCTATAACTATATTATATATGATAACATAATATATATATATATATATTCCCATAACAAGTTATGGGAGTAAGATGACGTGTTAAGAATGTCAAGAGTTAAATTAATTTTGCAGATGGCTTAAAAGTCACATGATCTTTGGTCCTTCCTCCCCCTCCCCCACTACTTTTTCATCACTCAATTGTGTGGAAGCAAAAAAGAGACATAGGACTGAGGGACACTTTGTTGCATCATCAGGACAGAAGAATCTATTCATTACCCTGTGACTAACCTTCTGATGACAACAAAGTAGTTGAAAAATTCATATTACTCAGTTCTGTAACATGTAGGTAGATGGACAAGTCATCAAATTCTTCCTTCAGTATACATGAAACTGATTCCCATATGAAGCATTCCATCCCCCACCCCTGTGTATTGTTCCCCATGGGGGGGAAGATTCTCCCACTTTACCCCTACTTCGTAGAATTCCCAGCATCCTTCAAAGCACAACTGAGGTGCAAATTCCTACATGAAACCTCTTCCTGTGTCTCCCACAGTTATTAGCACTGCCTCTTGAAATTAATTTGTTACATTGTATTACATTGTATACACTGAAATTAGTAAATTTCATATGTACATCTTATTCCACCCACCCACCCCCAGCAGACTTGAGCTCCTTGAGGGCAGGAGCTATTTAGCTTTCATCTGCATCTTCAGTACCTAGCTTAATGCCTGGCATATAATAGAAACTAAATAAATATTTGTCTAATTGAATTGATTGGATGAAAAGTTCAGATGGGCTCATACCTGAGGAGGAGACTAGGCTGGATTGTATTTATCTATATTTATGTTATTTTATTTATATATAATATTACATTTATACATTGTATATTAATATTATATTAAATATATTTATATTTGTTATATATTTATATCATGTTATAATATAATATTTATATAATTATATATTATATAAATTATATAATATGTACATTTATAGAATAACATATTATTATATTATGTTATATCATAAATGTTATATAATGTATATTATATACTAAGCTGGACTTTTCAGGGTAGTATTCCCAATATTCCCAAACTTCTTCCTTCCATAACACATTCTATTTTTAATACCAGTATTCTCCTGATGATGCTGTATGCTTGTGAATCATGGAATACTACCCTCTTGGAAAAATCAGTTAGTTACAAGTATAGTAACTTTTTTTACACATTTCACATTTTTTATTGTCCCTTTATTTTAGTGATTTCTTGTTTAATATTTGTTTCTGGTTCATTCATTTCTTCATTTTCTAATTTCATTAGAAATTAGAATTGTGAGCTTAACTCATCACCTTTTCTTTTCTTTGTAACATAAGCATTAAGGGATATACGTTCTGCTGTTTTCTAATTGTTTTTCAGTCATGTCTGACTCTTTATGACCTTTTGGGGGGGTTTTCTTGGCAAAGTGGTTTGCTGTTTCCTTCTCAAGCTTATTTTACACATTAGGAAATGGAGGCAAACGAGGTTAAAGTGACTTGCCCAGGGTCATACAGCTAGTAAGTGTCTGAGGCCAGATCTGAACTCAGGGACATGAGTTTGCCTGACTCTAGGCACTCTTTCCCTCTATCCACTGTGCCACCTAGCTGACCAAGGGATATGTGTGTGTCATATACATGCATGCCATATACACCCACATGAAATACATATATACATATTTATTTTTATCTCTGAGCATTTCTTTGAATATTTCATATAAATTTTGATAATATTGTTATGTTATCATCTTTCCTATAACTTGTTATTGTTTCTATAATTGGTTTTGTTGTTTCTTCCCTAATGCCCTCAGGTCACAGGACTGGGAGGCTGCCTTCCCTAAGCCTACAGAAAGACAGCATGTCATTGTATTAATTATCCAAAGAGGGAGCACAACAATAGGGAGATAAACAAGTAGGCTGATGGAAAGCTGCAGCTCCTTTTTCTGAACCAGGAAATGAGATCTGATTGGAGTACATCTACCTACCAGTACAATGCCATGTCCTCCATACAGGGTCAGGGCCATAGTTCATTAGCGCTAAAGCCTGTTAATTACTATGTAATTTCAGGATGAAAAAACAGTTATCCTGAGATAATTGAGAACTGAGTAAATAGCAACCATGTGGCTTGTGTAGCCCCTCCTACATCTTCCATAGACTGCTAAGGTGGATGCCTGGAGATGGAAGACCAGGAGAAGGAGAGCAGAGAAGAAACATGGCTGGGGATAGCATGGCAGTTGTCATGGAGACTTGAGACCAGGAAGCAGGGCAGAGACTGTTTAATGGAATGGAAAACAACCTGTTTCTCCCTGCAGCAACCAATGTTATTGTGCACAGTAGATGAGACTACAGCAGCCAAACTGAAAGAAGGACTTACGTGTAGTGGATGTTCTCTACCTCCCTCCCCCAGTGCCTTTCTCTTCCTTTCTCACTTTTATCTATATGTTTAAGAGGAGCTAGAAAAAACTCAGCGATGTCATTTTTTGCTATCTACTATTGCAGGTGGTGTTTTGTAAGCTCAGGTCTCTTTTTATAAATTACTTCTTTCCCACTTCCTATGAGCATGTAGTTACTTAAGATCAGAGTGTGCATGGAAGGACAGTGCTGAGAGGTTTCATATTTCACTATCTACTGAGCCAGGACCTTGTAATTCTAGTGGAGAGGTTAAAGATCTCCTTTGGGGCTATTGAGTCACCATTTAGTTTTATGAATTATATTGTAACTCTCCCAAGCAGAACCCTAAAACTTGAACTTGGGCCTCATTTCTACTTGAAAGAATGAGCTGCTGGAGCATGATGATGCAATTGAGAATGTGATCGCAAATGGCCAAAGCTGGAAGGAAAGGGAAAGAGAGAAAAGCACAGACCTCTCTCCCATTACTCCACAGCAGTACTTATGGAAGGAAAGGTCCACCAGGAGAAGGTAGGGAGGAGAGAGAGAAAGAGAGAGAGAGAGAGAGAGAGAGAGAGAGAGAGAGAGAGAGAGAGAGAGCAGGGTTTGCTTAAAAGATAGTTTGCTGTGCTCCCTTCTCTATCCTTTACACCAAAAAGGGACTCTGTCATGCTGCCACATTAGCCACAAAGCTAAAGGTGGCTTAGGCAAATGATGACCTTCTAGGCCGTAGGACAACTGGTACTTGTGATATTTATGTTGATACAGAGGTTCAGTAGCATTCCTAAGACCAGCCCATCAAAAGGTGCTGTGGATGTCAACCAAACTGCCTTACCTGTTCTCTGCCAGGATCTTCAGGGCAACTGGTTGTCAATCACCTATTAACTAAGTTCTGAGACCTATCTGTGTCTACCAATCAGATCTCCAGGGTATCTACCAGGGATGTGCTGGTACATGTTTAGCACATCACAGTTTTCAGTTTAATGTGTATTATTAATATTTTCTCTTACCATATTCTTGAATCTAGACAAAGACAGTAAATCAACAAAGTAGTAAATTAAGCCCTGAAAATACTAAATCAAGTAAATCAAACCATGAAAATGTAACAATTGGCTCTCCAACACTTACAAGCTGCCATCCCTAATATCCATTAATCAAATCTCACAGCTTGGGCCACTTCCATCCTGTTCCTAGAACACATTTCAAATCATATATGTGTGTATGTGTGTGTATAATATATGTGTATGTATATACATTTATGTATATATGATACGTAAGTATGTAATCACTTTGCAAACCTTAAAGCACTCTCTATTATTGTTATTAACTGAAATGGACCTATCCTAGCTTGCCAAAGCGAAGTCATTTTCAAGAGCAGCCCTGAGGGGTGTACCCAGGCATGCTAGTCTTTGATTGCCTTGGGTGTCTTAGACCAACATCTGTGAAGCAGAAGCCATAGAAAGGGTGGGGAGAGGGAGGAGTGAGGTCACTCTTAGCTGCATTAAGGACATCATCTTAATGACACATTCCTCAATGACACCAAGTGCCAGTCACTGGGAATTTGAGGTTTACTCCTTTCTGAGCTTCCCCATTCTTTTGACCTTTATCACAAAGTCTTAACTTGTTACTTCCTGTCTCTCCAGAATTCAACTTTGACCTTAGTCATCTCACTGTCCATCTGCTTAAGCTTGGATTTGCCCAAATTCTTCCTCCCCAAGCTCCAACCCCTTTAACTCTCTTTTCTTCAAGACCAATTGATTGCTGCTTCTGTCCTGTACACACAGCTTTCCTGCCTCTTTCTCCCACTCTTCCATTCATTCATTCATTCCTCTAAGGATTCAACATTGTTTAAGATGGATTCCCATCTGCCCATCAATTAGGGAATGACTGAACAAGTTGTGGTATATGAATGTAATTGAACACTATTGTGCTATAGGAAACAATGAGCAGGCAGACTTCAGAAAAACCTGGAAAGACTTATATGAACTGATGCTGAGTGAAGTAAGCAGAACCAGAACATTGTACACAGAAATCGTAACATTGTGTGGTGACCAACTTTGATAGACTTAACTCTTCTCAGCAATGCAAAGACTCCTGATGTAAAATGCTATCTACAACCAGAGAAAGAACTATGGAGTCTGAATGCAGATCAAAGCACACTATTGTCTCTTTTTGTGTCATTTCTCCTTTCTCATGGTTTTTCCCTTTGGTTCGAATTAATTCTTCTTTACAATATGACTAATGCGGAAAGATGTTTAATATGATTGTACATATATGGCCCATATAAGATTTCACACTGTCTCAGAAAGAGAGAAGGGAAGGAAGGAGAGAAAATTTACTCAAAAGTAAATGTTGAAAACTAAAACTAACTAAATAAAAAAATAAAAAAAAGATGAATCCCCGTCTCTAAATAAAACTAAATAAAAAAAAGTAAATGTTGAAAACTAAAACTAACTAAATAAAAAATAATAAAAAAAAAAGATGAATCCCCGTCTCTGCCTAATTCAAATAATGGTGGAGCTTCCTCTTCTAACTGGAAGTTCTGGGGCTGTGGACCCTGAATTCTGTGATCTGGTGATTGATCCAGCTGCAGTTGACTCAGAGCCCAGAGGAGGTGAATCTACTCCAGACAGCTGAGACTTTGTGGGAAGGGAAGCAAATTGTTCTGGGAGCAGATGGAGTCAGAGGTCCTGTGACAATTCCTTTAGATCGGTGCCCCAGCAGATCTGGGATCTTCCCATTCCTGGCACAAAACAAATTGTTTATGGACTGTAATCACAAGGACTTCCCACAAACTAGAGCCAGGTAATGTGTGTAGTATTCTACCTATCAAGGCAAGCCACCTGTTTGGCCAAGACCAGCCCTGCATTGGATAATATGAAAGAACATGGATTTCCTCCAGATCAAGAATGCCTTTGATGCCCCCTGGTGGTTAGAATTGGCCAATACTATTAAATTAAATTAATATCCAATAATTCATCAAGCAGTATTTCTGAATCTTGCTGGGGACCATAAACATTTTGAGGGACAATGACAAAATTTTATCTTGGAACAAACAAGCTTTGGCTAATTCAGGCATAGCTCCGTGGTGGTAGCTGCCAACTTACCTGCACTTCCTCAGCAAAATGTCTTTGTCAGTTCTATCTTTAGTTGTATGAAAAGTCAAGTCAGTCTCAGCATGCTTTATGCTCTCCCATCGGTAGAACAATTCTGAAGCTCTTGCAGTTTGAGCTTGGTGGTTCTGGGTTTTCATGTGGCGGTTAAACAAAACCACTCACTCTGCCCTACCTCACATGCCACCTAAGGGCAAAGACAATCTCTTCTTCTCTCCATATACATTCACACACATATGTATGTGTGTGTGTAGGTGTGTGTATGTATATATATGTATACATATACACATATATGTACACATACATATATGTGCATATATAGCATTGTGCTGGCAAATGTCTAATAACTAGCTCTCTGTGGGGAAATGTTTGCATGGAATCCTTTAAAATTTAATCTGCATTAGTAGTATTTTTCTCCATCACTTTCTTAAGTCAAGATAATCAATAGAACAGTGAATCAAGCCCTGATTTGTGGCATTTACTAACTCCTGAGGTACAAATATACTGAAAATGTAATCATCGACTCTCCTGAGCTGGTTTGAGCTAGTTCCAGCATGCCCCTGTCCTTCTGCTATTGTGGCATGTCATCATGTTTTGCCAGACCCCAACTCTGGGTCATACTCCACCATCTGCCTTGTCCACTTCTATTGCTAATCACTACTGGAGAGAATCATGAAACCATGCTGTCTGGGTATACCATAAATGTTATCTGAGTTCAATTGTGTGCTATATGATCTCATCTGGGTCCTCAGGGCTACATGGCAATCCTTTTGTTCTTTCCTGGTTGACTCTATCAGATTCCCCACAGCATCTACTTCAAACCTTTTCTCTTCTCAGGTTACTTACAACAGCCTCTCACCTCCTCTCTCAATAGGGAACCTCATCTCCTATGGTACTGAGAAAATAATGACCATCCTTTTTTAGCTACAACTTGTCCCTTATTCCACAACCCAAGTCCCCTGCTCTGCTTCTTGGTTCTTGTCCATGACATGACCCTTTTCCTTGCCAGACCAACCCTTCTGCTTGAGCCCTTCATCTCTCTCTGTGTCTTCTGGGGAGTTTGTTCTAAAGTTCTAAAGTCTAAACTTTCTTCCCTTCTCTTTTCACTTTGTCCCCTAGTCCCTTTCCCTGGTCACTCTCATCACATTCGACTAAAGGAAGGAATAAAATGCACACTCATTTTGGGATGAAAACCTATCTTACAATGCAGGAAAGTGGGGGAGAAGGGGACAAGAAGGGTGGGGGGGATGATGGAAGGGAGGGCAATGGGAGGAGGGAGCAATTTGAAATCTACACTCTTGGGGAGGGACAGGATCAAAAGACAGAATAGAAGCAACGGGGGGCAGGATAAGATGGAGGGAAATATAGTTAGTCTTACACAACACGACTATTATGGAAGTCATTTGCAAAACTGCACAGATATGGCCTATGTTGAATTACCTGCCTTCCCAAAGGGAATGGATGGGGAGGGAGGGATAGGGAGAAGTAGGAACTCAAAGTTTTAGAAACAACTGTCGAGTATTGTTCTTGCTACTAGGAAATAAGAAATACAGGTAATGGAGAATAGAAAGTTATCTGGCCCTACAAGACAAAAGAGAAGATGGGGTAAGGGAAGGGAGGGATGATAGAAGAGAGGGCAGATTGGTGATAGGGGAAATTAGAATGCTCAGTATATTGGGGTGGGAGGAGGGGACAAATGGGGAGAAAATTTGGAACCCAAAATTTGGGAAAATGAATGTAAAAAAGTTAAATAAATAAATTAATAAAAGAAAAAAATGATGAGCAGGATGATGTCAGAAAAACTTGGGAAGACTTATGTGAACTGATGCAAAATGAAGTGGGTAGAAGCAGGAGAGCATTGTACACAATAATATTGTAATGATGATCAACTGAAAAAGACTTAGCTAATCTGATCAAGATAATGACCCAAGATAGTTCTAAAGAACTCAGGATAAAAAAATACTATCCATTTCCAAAGGGAGATCTGATGAACTCTGAGTACAGACTGAAGCATACTTTTTTCACTTATTTTTCTTGCCATATTTTTTTTGTGATATGGCTAGTAGGGAAATTATGTTTTACATGATTTCACATGTAAAATTGATAATATATTGTTTACTTTCTTAGTGGATGGGGAAGCAATAGGAGGGAAGCTGAAACTCAAAATTTAAAAAGAAAAGAATGTTAAATAAATTTTGAAAAAGAAAAATAATTTGGATTCTATGTTATATGGTACATATATATTTAGTATTGATATTACTTCATTGTCTGTGGTACCTTTTATCCAAAATGTAGTTTCCCTATCTCTTTTAATTAGGTTTATTTTTTTCTTCTGCTTTGCCTGAGATCATGATTGTTGCCCTTGCCTCTTTTACTTCACCTGAATCATCATAGATTCTGATCCAGACCTTTATTTTAACTTTGTGTGTGTCTTTCTGTTTCAAGTATGTTTCTTGTCAATAATCTATTGATAGATTCTGATTTCTAATACATTTATGGGTGAGTTCACCCCATTTACATTGATTGTTATGAGTGCTCACTGTGTATTTCCCTTCATCCTCTTTTCTTGTTTATCTTTCTCTATATCTCTGTCTCTTTCTCTCTTTTTTCTCTATTTTGCATCCAACCACTGCCTTCCTTAAGCCACCTTCCCTTTAACACCCAAACCCTTTCTTTTATTCCCTTCCTTTCCTACTTCCTTGTTTGGTAAGGTAGATTTATCTTTTTTTTCTACATATACATTTATATCAAACATATTTTCATATTAGTCATGTTGTAAAGAAGAATTAGAACCGATGGGTGGAACCATGAGAAAGAAGAGAAAACAAAACAGAGCGCAAATAGTGTGCTTTGATCTGTATTCAGACTTCAAAGTTCTTTTTTTCTGGATATGGATTGCCTTTTCCATCCTGAATCTTTTGGAGTTGTCTTAGACTGGAAGGCACATTTCTACACCCAACTAAGTGTGGGTGTGTATATTTCCTTTGTGAACCAGTTCAGATGAGAGTGAGACTCAAGCATTGCCTGCCCTCCCCAATTGTTTTCCTCTCCCCTGTAAAAGTTCTTCCTTGTATGCCTGTTTTATAGGAGATTATTTGCCCTATTCTGCCTTTCCTTTCTCCCTTCTCCTAGTACATCCTTCTTTCTCATATATCCATTTTGTTTTAAATCATTCCAACATAATCAACTCACATCTGTGCATTCTGCCTGTGTAGACTCATTCTAACTGTTCTAACAGTGATAAAGTTCTTGGGATTTGCATGGATCATCTTGCCATATAGTAAACAATTTAAACATTAAATGCCTTATGATTTTCCTTTCAAGTTACTCTTTTATGCTTCTCTTGAGTCTTCTGTTTGAATATCAGATTTTCTATTTAGCTCTGATTTTTTCTGGTTTTTTTTTTTAATAATCCCAGCTCCTTTACCTTTCAGAGTATTACATTCAAGTCTTCTTCCCCTTTAATGTGGTAGCTACTAAATCTTGTGTGATCCTGACTATGGCTCCATGGTGTTTGAATGACCCCTTGAATGAAAATACTTTCAGTATTTTTTTTCCTTGACTTGAGGTCTCTGGAATTTTACTATTACATTTCTGGGAATTTTTCATTCTGAGATCTTTTTCAGGAGATGACTTGGGGGATACTTTCAATTTCTATTTTACCCAGTGGTTTGAATATGGAGGGACATTTTCCATTAAGCTTTTCATAGGATGAAGGAATGTAGGAGAGAAGAGCCCTGCATGGAAGAGGTCACATTTGGACCAGAACCTTAAAAATGGGCACAGTTTCACACAATCCTTCCTTCATCTCCACCTGTTAAATTCCTCCCCATCCTTTGGACCCCAAATCCATTGCCACATTCTCCAGTAAGCCTCTCCTCACCGGATTCTCATAAAATTTTGCTTGTATCTTTCTCACACATCTTTCCTGTCTTATTATCTTTATGTACGTGTCATCTTCCCCATTAGATTGTAAGATCCATGAGAATAGGGGCTCTCACTGTCTTATTCATACTTTATATCCCATCGAGTACATGGCACAGAGCTCTGCTCCCACATGATAAATGTTTTTGATGATGAATTGAGTCTTACTTAGTGTTAGGAAAAAACTTCATCAATTATTAACTTTCTGTTATGTGTTCCTCAAAACACAGTAGGATACAGTGAATATATCACTATCAATAGAGTTGATCTCAGAGCTGATCTCAGAGTCAGAAAGATCTGAGTTCTAGGTGTGCACTATAATAGCTGCCTGAGCTAAGAGAATCAATCTCTCAGTGCCCAAGGCTACTTTTGAAGGCTCACAGATGCAGAGAGGTGTTGATTTTCCTTAGTTGCAGTGTCTCACTGGTAACTCCCTAAACTCATAAAACCAGAGGTTTGCTTAAACAAAAAAGCAACTTGTCTTTTATTTGTGTATTTGCTTTGAGGTCTGCTAGCTGTACTTTCAGTAAGTACCATTTAAAAGTTACAGGGAAAAGTAAGTGATGAGAAGAAACCAATGGGTTTAAAAATTAAAATCTGCTTGGAAAATGCATTACAAGCAAACTAACTGAGTCATTCTCTTTTATTTCCCCCCAGAGGCACTTTACCAGCCAATGGAATTTGTAGGCTCAATGCAAGATAGGAGAGATGAAGAAGGTTTTATAGAGGTGAGAAATTAAATAACTCAATGTCTGCATAAAGACCTTCTGTCAATTTTACTTATCCGTTGCCTTTGGGAATGATGTTATGTATTAACACAAAAGATATTGCACATCTGGATTAAATATGCAATAAGGAGAATGGAGGGCAGTGGTACAATGGAAGGAATACTCTCTCTGGAAACAGAGGACCAGGATTCAAATGCCACCTCTGATGCGTACTACCTTTGCGATCTCATGCAAGTCACATTACCTCCTGAGCTCTCAGTTTCCTCATCTTCAGCATGGTGGAGTCGAACAAAGTGGCCTCTGAGACCATTTCCAGTCCAGCAATTCTAAGTGTTTGGTACTGTCTCTGTCATATGTACACAGTTTGGTTGTTGAAAGGGACAGATTGCATTAAGGAGAACCAGTAAAATCCACTTATGAAGAAGGGGATTACATAATTTTACTCAACAAAATGTTGAGTAAGACACATTATCCTGGGGCATAGAGAACTGACCCTCAGATGAATGTCTTTAGCCCTGTTTGAAAGCAGAATGATGACTATTGCAATGAAAGCTGCATGAAATTGGGATCCATGGGACCATTTTTAGAGTTTTGAAGTTTGTAATTGATAAAACTACAAATGAAAGAACTGTTAAGAACTATGGGAAGATTATATAAGAATTTTGGGATTCATAGCTAGAGCATCTTGGAATTTACATGTGTGTTACAGAAGAACAATCAAAAGAAGTGATCATGTACATTGAGGGACCTGGATTTCCTATCATAGTCATTTTTGTGTGTCAATTTCTCAGTCTACAAAAATCATTCTCTACACTGTTTGCAGTAACAGCAACATTGTGTGATGATCAACCTTGATAGACTTAGCTCTTCCCTACAACACAATGATCTAAGAAAACTCCAAAAGCTTGTGATGAAAAATGCTGTCCACATCCGAAGAAAGAACTGTGAAGTCTGAATGCAAATGGAAGCATACATTTTTTCTTTTTTATTGTATTTCTTTCTCCTGTTTTTTCCCATTTGTTCTGATTCTTCTTTCACCACATGACTAATGCGAGAATGTCTTTACATGATTGCACATGTATAGCCTATATTGGATTGTTTACCATCTTGGTGGGGAAAAGGGAGAAGGGAAGGGAGAAAAAAAATTGGAACTCAAAAATCTTATAAAAGTGAATGTTGAAAATTATCTTTACAAGTAATTGGGAAAATAAAATACTATAAAGTGGGGAAAAAAGAAAAAAATCATTTTTTTCTCTCCTTTTCCAGTGGTTCCCCTAGAATCAAGTATACTTTTCTTTCCCCCTTGCTTTGTTGGATCAAATGAGAAAATATTTACAAAATATTGTGCACAGTAAAAGATATGTGCACAACGCGTAGCACATAACGGGTGCTTAATAAATGTTTGTTTCCTTCCTTTTTTTAACTTGGTGTTAAAAGACACCGTATCTGAACAGGTGCCAACCCACCAATCTTCTATGAAAGTTTGGATTGTAGTCAAGACTGATCACTATACCAAAAATTGTACCAATTAAGAAGATGACCAAATCAATTTCAATCACTAAGCCAGGCAGATGTAGGTGAACTCCTATGGAATGCTGGGAGTTTTCAGTCAAATTCTGGGTTTGAGTGGGGGAAATTACATCTATCTTGCATTTTAAAAAATATATATTAGTTCTTGGTAGAACTCTTTTTTTACCTTTATTTCTAGCAGCCAGAAACTTTCTAAATAAAACCATTGGAAATCTATTCTCATCCTTCTTCCCTAGTGAAGACAATTTTTAAAAAGCTTCTTTATGAAACCTAAAATATAATAATTTCGTACTTTCTTCCTTTATTCATTCTTATAAGAATGAAATCCTTCAGGGAACTGAGTATATTGCATGGATCCCTATCCTGTGTAAGCATGTTGGGGAAGATGAAACAGGAGACTGGAAAGGAGGGACTTTTTTAATCAATAGTTCAGTATGCAAATACTCAAATGGATTTGAGATTTCATCAATTCACAAGTTCCCTGATGATGCAGACCACCACCAATCCATAGCTGACTATCTAGTGCAACTCTTGTCCATGTCAGGACGATCAATTCAGAGATGGAAAGCTTTCAACTGCAATTTCTTCATTTTACAGAAAAAGAAACTGTGATCTAGGAAGGTTAATTGACTTGCCACTTAGCAAAGACACAGAGTTTTATAAGTACCTGAGTCAGTATTTGAACCCGTATCTTTTTTTTACCTCTAGTGGAAATCCACTATATCAATTCCCCACAAAGTGTACCCCCAACATGCAGGAGACCTTCCTCATTTTCTCCTGGCAATGATGAAACCATTAATTGACCTAGAAATGACAATGTATCATTTCAAATCCTTCCCAGCTCTCCTATAGAACTGGATGAGTAAGAAGGCAGAGAAGAACACAGGGAGAATGTAGAAACAGTGGGAAAATGATCTCCATGTGGAAACAGAGTCTCTTGTTACCTTGTCTGCTGTCGACAAAGCTGTCTTCGGCCTGCCATGCTCTCACCTTTCTTGGGAAAGGCAATTTAATCTGTCAGACTCAAATGAGAAGACAAAGGCTTGGTGTGACTTCCCCCTGTCCACCTGAAACCAGACTTATTCTAAGGTCCCTCCTCATAGGATCATAGATTTAGAGCTGGAAAAGACCCTAGAGGTTGAGTTCAATTCCCTCATTTTACAAAGGAGAAAACTGAGGCTTAGAGGAGGTGAACCCAGCTAACACCTCTGGAGCCCAACTAACATCTCTGAAGAGTCAGAATGAGAGAGGAAACCTCAGGAAAATGTTTGGAGTAGACACTGGTGTCCTGCTCATCAATGGCCCAAGTTTATGGAGCCTTGGCTTTGTTTGGTGATGATTCTTCAGCTATAAATGAAGAACTCCATTCATTTGTGGAGTAGGAGGTCTTCACTTTGTCTTATTGCTTGTCAAATTAAGAAGAATGACCTTTAGAAGCAGGCGGGGGCATAATGGATAGCATGCTAGGCTTGGAGCCAAGAAGACTTAGGTTTGTATCCTGCCCTAGACGCTTACTAACTGTGTGACCTTGGGCAAGTACCTTCGCCTCTACAAGCCTCAGGTTTCCATCTATAAAATTACCTATGAGGTCCCTTCCGGCTCTAAATGTAGGGTTTTATCTGCATATCATCAGCTCCTTTGTATGACTTTTTAAAAATATCATTTATGAAGAAAAATCACTGGCCCATTTTCCAACCAAGAGTTAAAGTTTATAGTCAAGTGATAAACCTCATGATGTGTACAATAGATCTGCAGAGAACCCTAATATTTTAGTTATGCAAGTGGGTGCTATTAATGTAATTAAGAATTGTATTAAATCCAACTATCAAATGAATGTAGAGGTTTGGGGCGCCTCTTGTGTGGGTGTATTTTGCAGGGAAACATGTTTCAGGTGCTCATTTTAGAAGGGTTTTGTTTTTTATTTTCATTTTTGTATTAAAGTGTTGCATTTCATTAAAGAAAAATTGCCATAGATAATGTGAATCTAGAGGATGGTTTTTATTAAATGATATGCTAAGATTTTAGTTTCTCTGTTGCATCCATAAGAATTTGATTCACCGGTTTCTATCTTTGGGCAGAGGGCTTTGGGAAGGACCTAAGTCAGTCATCAAGCATTTATTAAGCACCTACTGTGTGTCAGGTACGGTGCTAAATCCTGGGGACATTCCTCAAAGAAAGCATATATAGTAGATGCCCAAAGAGGCATATTGTATTGTCATTAAACCTATTTCCCACTTTATTCATTGTTACACACTGCCTCCCCCTTAATGTAGATGGCTTTGTACCAACATATGGAAAACATAGGTTCTTTTAATCAATCGTCAAGCACACTTCCTGTGTGCCAGGTGCTTTGTCAAGCTCTGGAAATGCAAAAACAAAAATGAGGCAGTTCCTGATCTCAAGGAGAGATAAAACATATTTAGAAATAAATGAATGTGGAAGATGTGAAAAGTGATTCCACTATCTACCCAGAAGTTCATCTTGCCATCCTCTCCATTGTCCCACACTGGCTCCCATGCTTACCACTACCATTATGGTATCAATAGTACCACTATTCTTCTCCTTTCTCTGAATACAATAACCAAATCAATACTATCCATGTTTCTTGAAAGAGCAGGACTTTTGACTCCCTAATCAATTCCCTAGACCAAAACTCTTTTCTCCAGTTCCCCTATATTTGGCTGTGTTCCCCAGTTAGAAAGTAAGCACCTTGAAGGTAGGAGCTTGTCTCACTCTTTTTGTATTCTAAGTGCTTAGCACAATATCTGGCTTGGAGTATACTCAACAATCCTATTTTCACTGAGGATTCAGGAAAGGTTCCTAGAAATAGGCAGCCTTTGAAATGAGCCTTGAAGGAAGAAAAGCAAGCCCTTGAAACATGCTCATTGACTTGATCTGACTTTCTAACCATCAGTTGAATTAAATTAAGTGGGGTAGAAGTCTCAAGAGGCTGGGATCATCAGATCATATAGCTTTTAGTCTGGAAGGATTTAGATGACTAGAGGTCATCTCGTCCAACCTCCTCATTTTACAGATGAGGAAACTGGGGCCACTGGAGAGAAGATGATCTGCCCAAGGCCACATGCAAATGTCAAGACTCAGAATGCAGGTCTTCTGCCTCTGGGTCCAGTTATACACACACACACACACACACACACACACACACATATGCACGCACAAACACATGCACACATGCACGCATGCACACACACACACACACCTCAGGCCTCCCTTGGATCCCCAGATGTGCTCTTTCTTTTTCTTTTTCCAAGGGCCCCAGTAATTGGGCATTCTGCCTGTCCTCCTTCCAGCCTCTCACACATCTGACCAGAGGCTCAGCTCCTCTCTTGTCCTCCGGTTCCTGAAGCTGGCAAACAGTCTGTTTGAGGTTTCTTAAGGAAATTGAAGTCTACTAACTATAGGAAATGGGTTTAAAAAAATTTATCTCCTGTAAATCCCATTCCTTTGCCATAGGCTCCTGAGGAAGGCTGAAGGCTCCCAGGGTGTCAGGATGGAGCTTTGGATGCCCAAGCAAGCTTTATTGGCATTTCAGAGGCAGTCATCATTGGTGATGATGTGGAGAGTAGGATGAAGTCTTCATGTGGAGGCAAGAGGCAAGATGCTGCCTAGGAGGCTAGGGGGAAAGGGGTGGGAAAGAGAGAAAGAAGCCTCTAGGGTTTACCCTTTCATTAGCCACCAACTTTGGACTTGCACAGGATTGAGGTGCCAAGTCCTGGCAAGGCTTCATGGTGAGGGAGAAAAAGCCGTGGATTTAGGGTCAGAGGACCTGAATTCAAATCTTGCCTTTGTCACTTACCAGCTGTGTGACTTTAGATAAGTCACTTACCCTCTCTGGGCCTTAGTTTCTTCAACTTAAAAATGATGAGTTTGGACCCCATAGCCTGTTTGGTCCCTTCCAGCTCTAAATCTGTGACCTCTGGTCTTAAGTTTGGGTCAATCCACCAATAAACATTTATGAAGTGCCTACTGTCTACAATGCAGTGTGCTAGGTGTACCAAGACAAACGTAAAATGAGGTAACAGAAAACAGTGAAGTCTCCTGCAAGGGGGTAGCAGGAAGAAAGGAGGAATAAAAGTGAGGCTCTGGGGTCCTCCAGTCTCCCCGGCCTGGACAGCTCCTCCTGGGCGGCCTCTTTTTCTCTGTCATTCAAGAAGCTGGGGGCTGTCTGCAGTGGGGTTCCTAGTGGCATTAAGCTTGTTTTCTGGGCAGGACTGAAATCATTGTGTGTCAGGGCCCTCTTTGTCTTCATTGTTGCTGGCTACTAAGGCTTTTGGTCAATGAATCATATGTTGATCACTAAGTGAGGGTTTTTTTCAATTTTAAATATTAAGTATATATGGCTCCTTTGTTGACTATAATTAGCTTCTTGATACTCATTTAAGGAAAAGAAAAACACTTTCCCAATAAAGGCATGAAAACCTGTGAAAAAAAAGTTTTCCCCTCACTGTTATATTAGCACACCATCTCCCCCTAGCATACAAAGCATTAGTGCACACATGGTTCAGTACTCTGTTATCCCTTGTTTTCAGGCAGCCTTGAACTCCCATTGCATCCTGGGCCATCTCCAGTCATCCTGATGAATATCTGGTCGCTGGACCCAGATGGCTCAGGAGGAAAAAGTGAGGCTGGTCCCTCTACACAGACCTCCCTCACTCAAATCTAAGTCAAGTGCAAGTCATGTCATCATTTCTCTGATATTGTGGTCTTCTTCAAAAATGAAGGATGAACACAACCTGTGAGACATCCTTGAAATATTTCCTTTTCCTCTGGAGCTTAGAGTGGTATCTTGGGAGTCAGCACCCAAAGCAGAGTTTTGCCATCTGCCTTCCTTCTCCTCATCAAACCTTAGCCTATCTGCAATTCAAGAATCGTGGAGATTAGCTGTGAAGAAAGCAGAGGACTTTCAATATCCCTCTCAGGCATTAATTTGCTATTCTCAGCACATTGATTTTCAAAGCAAAAAATAAACACTAAAAACTCACACAAGGAAGGAGGAGAATTTCCCCAATTCACATCTAATCCACTAGGGTCATTTTGTTTGACTTGGTTTAGTTTTCTAACAGATGGCTGGCAGAGATGGATACTGATGTCGATTCATGTTTGAAAAAGAAATTGGATTCAGGCCAGTTCAACTCTAATCAAACCAGAGACTTATTAAGCAGCTACTCTGTACCTTGTGCCAGATTCTGGGGATACAACTACAAAAATGAACCAAGTCCTGGCTTCAAGTTGTTTAGCTTCTAATTGGGAAAGAGTTCAGTTATTTTTCAGTCATGTCCCACTATTCCTGACCTTATTTGGGATTTACATGTTGAAGATACTGGAGTGGTTTGCCATTTCTTTCTACAGTTCATTTTACAGATGAGGAAATTGAAGCAAACAGGATTAAGTGACATGCCCAGGGTTACATAGATCATAAATGAGGTCAGATTTGAACCCAGGAAGATGAGTTTTCCTGACCTCTGGCCCAGCACTCTATCACTGTGCCACCTAGCTACCCAATATATGGAAAACATTTTTTAAAATGAGGTAATTGGGGAGCAAGGGCAGGAAAAATTGGAGGGATGAAGAGCTTTGTGTAGATGATGAGGCTTGAACTGCGTTTCATGGGAAGTAGGAAATTCTACCAGGCTAAGGTGAGGATGTTTGTACATCGATGAACTCACAGGTCAGAACCTCTTAGAAAAACTAGAGTAGTATTATTTCCAGGTAGTGCTATTTCCATTTTGCAGGTGATGAAACTTAGGTTAAGAGGGGTTAAGTGCTTTGTCCAGATGAATCCCAGGAATCATCTTCAGATTTGAGGCTCTCCATTTCTAAGTCCCTAATAATACAAAGTCCCCTGGATGTTGTCAGTTTTCCTTTTCTGTAGCACACCCCAGGAAAAAGCCCTATTCATTCTCCTCAGGCTTAGGGACTGTGGTTCTTTTTGGCAGCCAGTGTTATTGATGTCATCCAGCCCACACTTGGAGAGCAAGGCTGTTCTCTCTCATAGAACCCACAGGCTATAAATCCAAAGCATTAAAAAGTCTCTAAGAAGAGGGTTTAAAATAAACCTTCTTTTCACTAACATCCCTCCTGTCAGGAGACCCAGGTGGCTTTGGGGTCATTTCTCAAGCGATGAAAATAAAACCAGATGATTCCTGTAAATCAATCATCTTTTCTCACACCAGTTTTAGAGGGCTGAGCCAAAAATATCTACTGCTCGAGAGTGCTTTCCTTGTCAATGAGAGAAATCACAGTCCTGAGCAAGGGATGCTGAATTCAGAGGCTGAGGATCTGGGTTCAATTCCTGTCTCTCTTTCTTGCTACTTGGGTAACCCTGGACAAGTCACCAAGACCCTCTGATCCTCAAATATGTCTGTAAGATAAGGGGGAGGTTGGACTAAGTAACGTCTAAAGTCTTCACCAACTCTAAATAGGTGAACCTGTGAAGAAGGTGGAAAATGTTCAATTCTTCTGAATTGATGATAGAGTCTCAGGACCCTAAGATGAGAAGACCAGGTATCATTTGATCAATTCGTCTGCTTCTGAGGAATACAAGGAAGGGAGGAGTTACGGAAAGAAGAGTTGCAAACTAAAGTCACAGGACTCTGACACTTGCCAGCTGTGTGTCCTTGGGAAGACTCTTTGGGGCCCCAGTTTTCAGATCTCAATAAAGAGAGAGTGTGACTAGATGACTTCTTGCTCTAATCTATGATTCTAAGTCCTATATTACAGATGAGGAAACTGAGCCTCAACCAGGTTAAATAATCTTTGCCTAAAGTGACAGAGCACCTTCAGTCCCCTTGCTATACTGTCTTTTTCTAGTGGACCAGTAAAAAGAGGAAGTAGGGGACCTGAGGGCAGCATTAACTTGACTATGAATTGATACAGAGAAATATTCCCATAACCCTCTAATTTCCTGTTTCTTTTTGGGTCTTCTTGGGAGCATACTAGATTCAAATTCTGATTCTGCTCTCTTACTACTCAACTGACCTTGGGCGAGTCCCTTCATGTCTTTGGGCTTCACTCCCTTACCTGTAAACTGGAGAAATTTTGACTAGATACCTTTAAATGTGTGATCTTAGTGGAGATTGTGGTTTTAAATTAATCCTTTCTTCTCTTTCTCTTGATAGGAGATCTTTCCATGCATCAAGGACTTAACAAGTGAAATGTTCACAGAATTTCTGAAGCACCTTTGGCAGTGTGCAGATGACTTCTGGGAAATGGTTAAACGTGACAGATGGAGGCAAAAGTTTTTAAAACTCTTCTTGGCCTGTGATGTTGGAAAGGTAAGCTACCTGAGGACACCTATCTGGGGCCCAGCTCCTTCCCAGTCTTATGCCAGTGGGGCACAGGGTCACAGATCAAGAGCTAGAAGAGACCTTAGAGCTAAGCTGAATCCCTCATTTCACAGATGATGAAACTTAGGCCTAGAGAAGTTAGACTAGACTAGAGTAGTGGGTCAGAGCCAAGATGGCAGAGTAGAAGGACACACCTCTAGAAGTTCTCCCCCCATAGCCCATAAAATACCTGTAAAAAAATGACTCTAAACAAATTCTAGAGCAGCAGAAGCCACAAAATGACATAATGAAAGAGATTTCTAGCCCAAGGCAGCCTGGAAGGCTGACAGAAAAGGTCTATCTCACTGGGCACAGAGCAGAGCATAGCCCAGTCTTGGCCACGAAACAGGGACAGGACCAGAGCAGTCTTCAAGATGCCACCAGCAGCAGCTGTGATTCTCAGATTCTTCAACCCACAAACATCAAAGGCAGCTTCAAAGGTCAATGAGAAAGTTCTTTCACCTGCATGAGAAGGAAATGTAGTAGTCTAGCCCCAACAACCGTCTAGTCCTGGTAGCAACTTCCATTGTTGGAACCCTGGCCTAAAGACCCTGGGGAAATTGAGCTGCTGATCTGGATCTTAGCCCTGAGTGGCAGCCCTGGGGTGAGAAGGAGTGCTGCCTGGCATGGTGGAGCTGGAGGCAGTTGTGGAAAGGGAATTCTACTGGGAGATCTTGGGCAGAAAAGAGTGCTTACAGTTGCTCCAAGACTAGAATGCAGGTCAAGAGAGAAGTAAAATCCTCTCCCTTGATTGTGCCACCTTGAAGGAATTGAGTACTTACAGGTCCCTATAGTATACCTTCCTCTTGACAAAGAACTCAAAAGTCAAGTAACTGCCTGGGAAAATGCCCCAAAAAGGGAAAAAGAATAAGACAATAGAAGGTTACTTTCCTGGTGAGCAGGTATTTTCTTCCCTGCTTTCGAATGAGGAATAACAATGCATACCATCAGAGGAAGACCTACAAGTCAAGGCTTCTGCATCCAAAACATCCAAAATAAATATGCAGTGATCTCAAGTCATGGAAGAACTCAAAAAGGATTTTTAAAATCAAATAAGAGAGGTAGAGGAAAAATTGGAAAGAGAAATGAGAGAGATACAAGAAAAGCATGAAAAGCAGATCAATACCTTGCTAAAGGAGACCCAAAAAAATGCTGAAGAAATTAACACCTTGAAAAATAGACTAACCTAAATGGCAAAAGAGGCCCAAAAAACCAATGAGGAGAAGAATGCTTTAAAAATCAGAATTAGCCAAATGGAAAAGGAGGTTCAAAAGCTCACTGAAGAAAATAGTTCTTTAAAAATTAGAATGGAGCAGATGGAAGCTAACGACTTTATGAGAAACCAAGAAATTACAAAACAAAGCCAAAAGAATGAAAAAAATAGAAGACAATGTGAAATATCTCATTGGAAAAACAACTGACCTGGAAAATAGATCCAGGAGAGACATTTTAAAAATTAATGGACTACTTGAAAGTCATGATCAAAAAAAGACCCTAGACATCACCTTTCATGAAATTATCAAGGAAAATAGCCTGATATTATGGAACCAGAGGGTAAAATAAATATTGAAAGAATTCATTGGTCAATTCCTGAAAGAGATCCCAAAAGAAAAACTCCTAGGAATATTGGAACCAAATTCCAGAGTTTCCAGGTCAAGGAGAAAATATTGCAAGAAGCCAGAAAGAAACAATTTGAATATTGTAGAAATACAGTCAGGATAACACAGAATGGGGCAGCTTCTACAATGAGGGATCAAAGGGGAGAAGTCAAGATGGCAGAGTAGAAAGATACACATATGCTAGTTCCTAACCCAAAGGCCATAAAATACCTGTGAAGAACTCCCAACAAGTTCTGGAGCAGCAGAAGCCACAGAACAACAGAGTGGAGGAGATTTCTGTTCCAGAGAGCCCTGAAAAAACAACACCAAAGGTCTGTCATGCACCAGACCAAGAGCAGAGCCCAGCCCTTCCTTGGCTGCACGGCACCAAGAGGACCAAATCCAAGCAGGCTTCAGGGATGGAATCTCCAGTGACCATGCAGGTCCCTCCACCCACAGGTGCCAAAGGTCAGTGCGAGGGTCTCTTCAGCTTGCTGAGAGGGGAGTGGGGTGTCTTCATAACTCAGGCCCCCTCAGGAGGCAGCAGTGGAGGCAGCAGCAGACAGGGGCTCCCAGGAGCTCGGATCCATTGTTGAAGGTCTCTGCATAAACCCCCTGAGGGAACTGAGCCTGTGTGGCGGCCCTGCCCTTACCTGAGCACCTGAATTTAATCTCACACTGAATAGCAGTCCCACCCCCACTGAAAGCCCTGAGGCTGGGAAGCAGCATTTGAATCTCAGCCCCCAAGCACTAGCTGGGTGGAACTGGAGGTGAGGTGGGTGTGGTGAGGAAACTCAGAAGTCAAGT
>CM053770.1:270930660-270953721 GCA_028658325.1 Potorous gilbertii
GAACATCTGTTGAATATTGTTCTTGCTACTAGGAAATAAGAAATACAGGTAATGGGGAATAGAAAGTTATCTGGCCCTACAGGACAAAAGAGAAGGTGAGGACAAGAGAAGGGAGGGATGATAGAAGAGAGGGCAGATTGGTGATAGGGGAAATTAGAATGCTCAGTGTATTGGGGTGGGGGGAGGGGAGAAATGGGGAGAAAATTTGGAACCCAAAATTTGGGAAAATGAATGTAAAGAAGTTAAATAAATAAATTTTAAAAAAATAAGGAGTCAAAGAGATTGGAATATGATACTCCAGAAGTCAAAGGAACTAGTATTAAAAGCAAGAATCACCTACTTAGCAAAACTGAGTGCATACTTCAAGGGAATAAATGGTCATTCAATGAAATAGAGGACTTTCAAGCATTCATGATGAAAAGACCAGAGCTGAATAGAAAATTTGACTTTCAAACACAAGAATCAAGAGAAGCATGAAAAGGTAAACAGCAAAGAGACGTCATAAGGGACTCACCAAAGTTGAACTGTTTACATTCCTACATGGAAAGATAATACTTGTAACTCTTGAAACTTTTCTCAGTATTTGGGTAGTTGGAGGAATTATACACACACACGCATGCATGCACACACATACACACACACACATAGACAAAGGGCAAAGAGTGAGTTGAATAGGAGGGGATGATATCTAAAAAAATTAAGTTAAGGGGTGAGAGAGGAATATATTGGGAAAAGAAGGGGAGAAATGGAATGGGGCAAATTACCTTTCATAAAAAGGCAAGAAAAAGTTTTTTCAATGGAGGGGGAAAGGAGAAGGTGAGAGGGAAAAAGTTAAGCTTACTCTCATCACATTTGGCTTAAGGAGGGAATAACAGGCACACTCAATTTGGTATGAAAATCTATCTTCCACTACAGGAAAGTAGGGGGGAAAGGGGATAAATGAGGTGTGGGAGGGATGACAGAAGAGAGAACAAATCAGAGGAGGGGGTAATTAGAAGTAAACAGTTTTGGGGAGGAATAAGGTCAAAAGAAAGAATAGAATAAATGGTGGGGGCAGGATAGGATGGAGGGAAATATAGTTAGTCTTTCATAACATGGCTGTAATGGAAGTCTTTTAGCAAAACTACACATATATAGCTTATATTGAATTGCTTGCCTTCTCAGTGGGGATGGGTGGGGAGCGAGGAAGGCAGAGAAGTTGGAACTCAAAGTTTTAGGAACAAATGTTGAAAATTGTTTGTGCATGTAATTGGAAAATAAGAATCTATCTTGCCCTACAAGAAAAGAGAGAATATGGGAAGGGAGGGGTGTGATAGAAGGGAGGGTAGATAGGGGGAAGGGGTAATCAGAATGCACAGTGTTTGGGGTTGGAGGAGGGGAGAGATGGGGAGAAAATTTGAAACTCAAAATCTTGTGGAAATTAATGTTGAAAACTAAAAATAAATAAAGAAAATTAAAAAAAAGAAAAAAGAAGAAGTTAAGTGATTTGCCTAAGGTCTCATAGCTAGTAAGTAACAGATCAAGATCATGAACCTGAATTGTCCAACTCTGTCTCCAGCCACAGTACTACCCTATCTCTCTCGGCTTATCAATTAATTGCTTTGTGTTAATTTCTTTACTGGCAGAGCACTTTTCCTAGGGGAAATGCAGTCCAGGGAATGTGCAAAAGAATTGAAAACCAAGTGGGTGCTCATTCTTTGGGGAATGGCTGGACAAGCTGTGGTGTTGGAGTGTAAGAGAATATTCCTATAACTCAGAGGATGATGAAGATGAGGAATTTGGGGAAATGTGGAGAGATGTGGATAAAGAGAGGCAGAGAGACATAAGCCAAAGTGGAAGGACACTGTTCTCAAAACAATGATATGAATGAAAGGAACATAGAAAGGAAAATAAACCCTACATAACTCTACTCACCAATCTTTGTCTCAAAGAACAGATGAGACATATTTCTGTTCTTTTGGCAGACAGGTAGAGAGCTCCCTGGATGAAATGGTGATACATGGTTGATTGCAGTCCCTCTCTAAGTGGTTTTTGTTTAACTGTTTTTCTTTGTCATGACTGAAAATTCATTTCTGGGGAGGCTGAGGAAGCACTTTATATCCAGAAATCAATGACAGAAAAACCAAAGGCATCAATTAAACAAAGAGGAAAAAAATAAGGAACCACTGGGGCATAGAAAACATGCCTTCAGAGACAGACCAAGGAGAGGATAAATGTGTTTATATCAGGAAAAAGTTTGTAGGGTTGTGGTTTGGGAAGGCATCTGTGCACCTAGAATACCAGCTGGCCTTGGAATAGATCCGATGCAAACGTGATGAAAATAGCTTATTCTTATATGGACATAGTTTGCATCCTGAGCAAGAAATAGTGAGCAATTTCAGACTTCCACCTCTTGGTGTCCAGGAAGATTTTCAGGGGGAGTCGCCAATGTGCTTTGTCTGTTCCCTCATTTGCATCTTCCTAGAAGCTCCGGTTCTCCATTGCCAAGGACTTCTGGGACCTTTTTTGGTTGCCTGCTCAAGGAGGTCTCAAATGACAAAAAGCAACGACATAAAAGTCAAGAATGCTTCAGTAAAGGCTGAAGCAAGTCTTTCTAGACAATAGAATTGTCCCTTTGAAGGCTTCAGGTACCTTCTTCAATTGTAAGAGACTAGGTAAAAAATGATTCACAGGTCCTATTCCCTCTGTTTTAGTACATGTTAATGAAGTATGGGTACTGTCAGTTTTTTTTCTTCACCAGATCTGTGATTTCATTGGTTTGGAAGTAATAGATTCTGGAGTCCCTTCCCCAATCAATCTACATGCATCCCAGTAGATGGGGTTCCCAAAGCTAGACTGGTTCCAACTCTCCCTCAGAGATAGGAGGTGGGAGAGGTCTTCCTAAGAGGTTAGGGTGATTCTAGTATGTGCCCTATCTGCCAGTAATTAGCACCCCAGTTCCATTGAAAAAATCAACATTAATTAATTTTTACAAAGAGATATTTACTGCAAAGATACAGTCTTGTCTCTTCCCCCTTCCTACTCTCAGGCTTGAACTCACTGAGAATAATGAACAACTGACCATTGTCTCTATGAATTTGTTCTTAACTCTGGTTTTCCTACCTTCAAGTTTTCTCTCTAACCTTTTATTTTATCTGTGTCTAAATTAGTAAATTGTAAAAAAAAAAAAAAAAGTAAGCAAATAACTTCCCCCAAAACAAAAAACCCATTGTAAAGGGGCCTTGATTTAAAGCCACTAAGACCTGCTTAAAAGGTATTGTACTAACTAAGGTCCCAAGTCTTTTTTTAAACCCCAGCATAGTATTGTCTGTCTGAGAGTATTTAATATTATTTGTGGACGAATATAGTATTTAAAGAAAATCTGAGTTCTCTCTATTAATGACATTTATATTTAGGAGCAAAATTACTGGAGACAGAAGTGATTAATATTCATAGGTTAGTTTAATAGAAAGAGCACTGACTTTAGAGTTGGACGTTCTGGGTTCAAATCTACCTCTGATGTTGATTATTTGTGTGATCTTGTGTAAGTCTCCTTACCTTCCAGTGCCTCAGTTTCCACACCTGTAAAATGAGGTTGGAGTAGATGGCATGACTTTGGGCCAATCTCTTCCCTCTTGCTTCATTCTCTTCCTCTTCCCTCAGCTTCATTAACTATAGAATGAAAGAGTTTAACTAGATGGTCTTTGAGATCCCTTCTACCTCTAGATCTAGAGGAGTTAGGTTGGCAAAATCAATCAATGAATTTAATTTTGCCATATATGCAGGCATTGATCTAAGTGCATGGGCTATAAAGAAAAAAGAAATAACATTCCTGCTCTCAAGGAGCTTAAATTCCAATGGTGGAGACAACATATTGGAATCAAAATAATATAAGTTTAAATACCATGTAGAAGGAAGGTAATCTTCGAAAGGATGTTGCTGGGCATGTCAGACATCTCAGCATACACTCAGCAGCTAAGGGTTGAGCACAAGTGCTTGTGAGATTATTTTTAAAGAATATCTTTTGACTGATGCAATTGTGTGTGTGTGTGTGTGTGTGTGTGTGTGTGTGTGTGTGTGACAGACAGAGAAAGAGACAGAGAGTTGATCTGTTCTCCAGGATGTTCTTTGCCTCAACATGCTCTGTTGAACCACAGTTTGGAGTGCAGGGAAGCCAGGGTAATTCATACAGGCAGCAACAGATTGAGAATGATCCTACCTGTGGCGGTAGTTTTGTGAAGCAGAGCCTTCATTTGCATTTGCTTGATGACAGAATAATTAGGCAGCCCTAGGTCTGTGCTGATCTCACTCATTTGTCTTTTTCCCTATAGTCATGTGCAAAGTGGATTGCAGGCAACTCCCAGATAGCAAGGTGGAGTTTTATTGCCATTTTAAAAAAATCATCTAGTCATTTGAATATCACCCTGTCTATTGGTCTACCAGACAACAATTCCACATCCAGCATGTCAATATTCCTTTTTCCCTGGGGCGGTTCTTTCCACAACTTTAGTCATACTGATCCATATCTGGTCACTAGACCCAAATGGCTCTGGAGGAGCAAGTGAGGCTGGGGACTTTACATGGCCCTGCCTCACTTAAATCCAATTCACTAGGCAAGTCATGACATCACCCAAGAGCCATGGTCTTTGGCTTTCCCTGGTTGCTTTCATATTTTTTATTTGTAAATTTTTTTAATTTTAAACTTAAATACAAAATGAGAAAATGAAAAAAAAAACCCAACAACATTACCATGTATATAATAGCATAAGAGAGGATTCAATATAAAACAATAAATTTCCATTTCAAGAAAAGCTATATAATAAATACTACACATTGTTTTCAAAGCTACCCAGCTTTTCTTTGCTTCCTTATTGATTTTCTTTTGTTCTCTTTGTATAGTTTTTACTTAATTTTTTTCTCCCTCAGTCCCCTTCCCACTCTAAAGAAAGCTACAATTAACTGTAGAGATATATCTATATCTACACATATATATCATATATATATATATCTCCACAGTTGATATTGATAAGCATACACATATATACACATATACACTCATAAACATATATGGAAGACCAAACTATGTTTATTTCCTCCTATCACCTGTTTTTCTGAACATGAATAGCATCTTTCTCCTGAAGTTCAAGTCTTTCCATGTTTTTCTGAATTAATCAGCTCATCATGTCATACACCACAGCAATATTCCAACCCAATCACATCCTATTTGAGAGATTATCTATGAAAGTTTTCCCCAAAAATTTCTGCATTCCTTCTATTCTTGGCTATGTAGGTTTTATTTAAACAAGAAAAATTTAATTTAAAGTAATCGAAATTGTCCTTTTTACACTTCAACAATGCTCTCATCTTATAATTTAAGATCGAATACTGCTGAATCTACTTCCTTTACATCTTTTTCTCCTGGTTTCTTTGAAGTTTCTGACCTTCTGTTATTTCAAAGGAACTTTGTTATTATTTTTTTCTAACTCAGTAAAATAATTTTTAGTAATTTAAATGAATAAATAGATTAGTTAGGTAAAATTGTCATTTAAAAAATTATATTGACTTTACCTACCCATGAATAATCAATATTAGTTCAGTTATTTAGATCTGAGTTTATTTGTATAAAAAGCTTTTTATGTTTATGTTCATTTAATTCCTGTATGCTCAGGTGTTTTATACTGTCTAGGTATTTTACATGGTCTAAAATAGTATTGAATAATATTGCTGACACATAGTGTAGTTTCTCTAGTTTGCACTGTTGATTAAATCTATTTTATCTTTAATTTTGTCTGAGATCGTGATTACTATCCCTGCTTTTTAATATATTAAATTTTACTCCTGCCCTTTATCTTTGTGTGTATCTGTCATATTTTAAATGTTTCCTGAAAACAATATATTGCTAAATTCATATTTTTAATTTACTATCCATTTCCATTTTATAGGTAACTATATCTCATTATTCATTCCTATTTTTCCTTGCTATCTTTCTCATTCTATATATTCTATCCCTCCTCACTCTTCTGCATTCCTACCCCTTAACCTACCCACCCCTCTGAGTCTCTCCCTGATCTTGCCCCACCTTATCCCCTTGGCCTCTTATTTCCTCTTGAATTTAGAAAAATATATATATTCTTCTGGATCAGTTTTTCCTTTTTATGCTTCATTTGTATGAGATAATTTTATCTCTTTACAAATTTTATTTTTTTTTTAGAATTACCGCTTTATACTCAACTCAGCCCAAGCCTTTCTTTCAAACTACCAAAACAATGATGAGAATCATAATGCAAAGTAAACAATTTGACTTTATTGATCCCTTATAATTGGTCTGTAATGTTTATCTTATATTTCTCCTGGATATTATATATTGAATTTTCCCTTAAATTTTGAGGGTTTTGTCACAAAAACCTGAAAGTCTTTCAGTTTATTAAATGTCCTTTTTTTTTTTTTACCCATTCAGGATTGTACTTCACTTTGCTAGGTCAGTTACTCTCGGTTATAACCTCAGCTCTTTTGCTCTATGGAATATTCTATTCCAAGACCTACAATCCTTCAAAATAGTAGCAGCTAGATCTTGTGTAATACTTACATAGCTCCATGATATTTAAATTGTTTTTTTTTCTTGTTGCTTACAATACTTTCTCCTTAACCTGGAAACTTGGAAATTGGCTACAATATTCCTGCAAATTTTCATCTTGGGATCTCTTTCAAATGGTGATTGGTGGGTTTTTTCTATTTCTACTTTGCCTTCTTGTTCTAGAACTTCAGGGCAATTTTCCTTGATAATTTCTTTCAATATTGTGTCAGGACTCTTTTTTTAATCATAATTTTCAGGTAATCCAACTATTATATTACTTCTCCTCAATCTGTTCTCCTAATCAGTTGCTTTTCTGATGAGATGTTTTACATTCTTGTCTATTCTTTCATTCTTTTGATTTCTTTTGATGATTTCTTGGTGTCTTAGAATGTTGTTAGTTTTCCATTGTGTAATCCTAGTTTTTAAGAAAATGTTTTCTTCCTTAAGTTTTTGATTCTCTGTTTCTCGTTGGTTGACTTTCTTTTCATAATTTTCTTGATTTTCTTGAATCGTTCCTATTTTTTTCTAATTTTTTCTTGATCTCTCTTATTTGATTTTTAAAGTCCTTTTTAAGTTCTTCCAAGAACTCATTTTATGTGTGGGACCTTTTGATGTTTCTCATTGAAAAAGAAGTGGCTTTTTAAGCTCCATTATCTTCCTCTGAATATGAAACCAGATCTTCTCTATTTCCACAGTAATATCTATGGTTGGGTTCTTTCTCTTTTGCTTACTCATTTTTATCTTTTTTTTTTATTTTGTTTTTAGCAGCTATTAGTGTAATCAAGTTGTAGTCCCTAGGTATGGGGAATGATACCCCAAGCTTCAGGTCCTTCTTACTTTTATTTTCTGGGATCTGTCTCAGGGCCCAACCTTGGGTTCTCTTTTCCATTAAGCCATGTATAGGGTCCCCAGCCACACTGTCCCACAAATGATCTTGCTGCCTGCAGTTTCTCCAGTGCTTGCAAGCAACAATTGTCCTCTCTGCCTTGGAACTGAAACCAGGAACTCTGCTTTCCTGCAAGTGCCCATGGTCAACAGTCACTGCCCCTTGCTAGTGCACTCACCATGTGGGTGCTAGCTCCTTCTTGCAGCTGTAGCCTGGGATGCATCTGGTCAGTACATCTGTGCTTGGCAACCCTCAACAGCGGAAGGTCCTTCAACCTTCTGCTCATCTGTCAGACCCCCAAACTGTCTTCACCAAGAAAGTTTCTAAAGCTGAGGCTGATCCTTAATCCAGCAGCCCCCAGGGCTTGCTCTTTGTTGATTCTGTAGAGTCATCCTGGAGGTATTTGCGCTTCATTCTGGCCAAACCTTGGCCTGGGAAGTTGGGTCTTTCCTGGGGTCTTCTCAAATTATCTTAGGAGGACAACTGCTCTACCTAGTGTTTATTTCTGCTGCTCAAAGGCTAAGTTCTGTCTTTTTTGTGTGTGTGAAGGAAATTTGGAGAACTAAAAATTTTCTGACCTACTCGGCCTTCTTCCCAGAATCCTCTTTGGATCAATTTAGTATATTCATCTGGGGTCCAGAAGAAGAAGGGCTGTGCTTAAGAGTCACAGAGTGTGGGTTTTGCCAATTACTTCCTCAGGTGTCTCACCTGTAAAACAAGGGAATTGGACTAGATTGCCTCTGTGGTCCTTCTGCTCTGGCTTGGCTGGGGGTGGTCTTCCTGCTCCCTGGGGTCTATTGCTTCCCCACTCCCTCCTTCACTTCCCAAAGATTCTGTTATCCCCTACTAAGCCTCTGCCAGGGTGCTGATTATTGATTGACCTCTTGTTTCTCCCCACATATCAAAGGGCTTCTAACCACCTAGGTTAGAGCAACGTTCCCATACTGACCCATTGCAGAAAAATGTCTCTGCTATTCATACTTGAGGCCATCTGCACATTGTTCGGACTTCCATGTAGATTCCTGGTTCTAATGTGCCTAGATTGGTAGTGTTGGGAGGGGCTGCTAGAACAGTAAGGCTGAAGAAGGTTGCTCTGATCTTCAGGTGCCAATTTTAATGAGATTAAACTGTTAACAGGGCATGGAGAGAATAGGAAAAGAAAGAAAAACCAGATGAATGTAAGAAGCTTTCATAAAAGCTAAAGACTGAGAGGCTATTTAAAGACTCCATAGGAAAAAGTATTCAGTTCACTAGGGATTTTCAAAGCATCTGTTTTATGAAAGGCACTGTGTTAGGTAGGGGAGATAAAGAGATTTAAAAATGACACACTCTCTGCTGTCCAGGAGTTTCCATTCTTCTGGTGGGTGGAGAAGGGGATGAGTGTGAATCATGGAATATGAAATGTGCACAGATAAGAATATTGTAAAGCTAGCTTTTATTTATATAGAACCCTAAGCGTTTACAAAGCAGGCTTTACATGTGCAATCTCCTTAGATCCTCACAACCATCCTCTAAGGTAGGTGCTCTTATCTGCTTTTACCAATAAAGGAACTGACTGAAGTTGAGAGGCAATGTGATTTTCCCAGACAGTTGGTAGTTAACTGAGGCAGGATTTGACACCCATCCTCCCTCCTTCCTGATTCTAAGCCCATCACTATCCACTGTACCACCTAGCAGTCATGTAACGGGGCAAAGAAAAGAACCAAGGTATTCTAGGAAAAATATTAATAATGAGAGACATCTTTCAACTACAGGGAATCAGAGAATGCTTCATGGAACAGGTGGCCCCTGAGTTAAGTATGAGAATTATTCTAAAAGGTAGAGATGAGAGGGGAGGGGACCACCTATGTGAAGGCATAACACTTGGGATGGTCTGGTTGAGTTTAAGAAACAGCTGACACATCAAATCAACAGCATTTCCACACATGGTGGTTATAAAGTTCTTATATAGCTTTAACATTTACTACCTTCAAATATATACATGATGGAAACACACTGCAAAGGGAATAAAAAGTGAATTCTTAAAATTTTATGCATTAGTGCTGTCAATTTTGAGTTAGTTCATTTTTATTTGTTTACTGAGTGGCAACTGAGAAATATTTTCAATGGGTTGGAAAACAGGTTTTGAAAAATGGATCACAAATGATGGCAGTTCTGTGGAGGGTTAAATCAAGCTTAATATTTAAAAAAATTTTTACATCAAAAATTTAAATTAAAAAATTATAAATCCCATTAAAATTATAAGGACTTATATGCTTAAAACTTATGTCATTTACAGTGTGTACCTATCATTGTCATTTTAAAGTTTTTAAGGATGAAATTTGCACAGAGAATTTATAATCACTCCAAAAAATAATAACAAAACTCAGGAGGTAATACTAGAAAGGGAAAGCCCATTCTAAGTAACTACAAAAAGAGTAGTCTCCCAAAGCACATTCAATACTCATACCTTTATTTACAAAACACTCCTTAAAGAAATAGAACACAATTTTAAAAACTGGAGAATATTTGATGCTCATGGCTGGGTGGTGCCCAGACAATACTCCCAAAGTTAATTTCCAGATTTAGTGCCATGGTCATCAAATTACTCAAGGGACATGTTACTGGGCTAAATATAATAATACCAACATTGATTTGGAACAAAGGATCTAGAATAGCAAGGGAAATAATTTTAAAAAAATGTAGGAATAAAGTGGGGATAGTGCTTCCAGACTTCAGCTATTATAAAGTAGGAATCATCAAAACCATTTGGTTCTTGGGAAAAAAGTAGAAAAGTAGATCAAAGTAAGAAATAGCTAAATGGTCTGGTTTGCCTGGGACATCAGCATGTGAAGGGGAATAATATGAAAAAAGGCAAGAAAGATAATCTGGGGAAAGATGGTGAAAGGCTTTAGAGCCAGACCAAAGAGTTCCTATTTTCTCCCACAGACAGTAGGGAACCATTGAAGGTTTTTGAGCAAGTGACAGTAATTTCAGTTTTTCAGTATTTTTTTTGTCTTGTTCAACTCTTCATGACCACATTTGAGGTTTTCATGGCAGAGATACTAGAGTGATTTCCTTCTCTAGCTCATTTTACAGACGAGGAAACCGAGGCAAACAAGATTCAGTGACTTGTCCAGGATCTCACAGCTAGGAATTGTCTGAGTCAAGATTGGAACTCAGACTTGACTCTAGGAACTTCTTGACTCTAGGTCCATAGCTCTATCCACTGTGCCACCTAGCTACCCAAGAAATAATAGTGATAGCAATAAATTATTTACAATATCTGTAATAAATAGCTAACATTCATGTAATGCCTCCTATGGACCAGGTACTGTGCTTTGTACTTTAGATATATTATCTCATTTGAAGCTCACAAGAGCCCTGCGAGGTAGGGGCTGTTATTATACTCCTTTTACAGTTGAGGAAACTGAGGCAAACAGAGGTTAAGTGACATTGTCCAAGCTTACAAAGCTTGAAAGTGTCTGAGTCAAGATTGGAACTCAGGTCTTCCTGACTCAAGCATCTCATTTTATAGGTGAATAAGTGGAGGCTTGGGAATGAAAAGTCATCTGTATAATGCACCTTAGGGCTTAAGAATCCACTAACTACAAACATTTTTGCCTAGGTGGGGTTCCTGGACCGGGAGAGGACATTGACCTTGCTGGAAAACTTCTATGACAAAAGTCCAAAGATGGTTAAAAAGCTGTTCCATAACCCAAGATATTGTAAGTTAAACAATAGGTGGGACCTTTTTGTGACAACATTAATTGAATGTCGTGTTATCCCTACACAAACGCTTTACTCCATTAGCTGCTTTGGTGGAAGCAAAGCTATGACTAGGGCAGGACAATTGGGGTTTCCCTCTAGGGTGCAAGAATTTGGAAAACATTATAAAGCACTTTTTCAGTATCATAGAAACAACTGAGCTTAGCACCTTACCTAGTAAGAAAAATTAGTTAAAATAGGAAACTACTATTATGCTTCACTCTACTTCCCAACACCTTTTGCTCAACTGCAATCACCCTAAAAGCCTGGCTCAAAGACAGCAATTTGTGCCATTTGTCCCATAGATAAAAATAACTGGTTACAGCTCTGTGTAGTAACTGTAGCCTTAAAAATTAGTCTTAGTCTCAGAGACAGATATCCTTTTCAATAGTGCCATGAGAAGTGAGCTCAACTAGAACTCAACTCACAGTTACTTAACATTAAAACATTACGTAGGTACTAGCTAAAGTTATTTAAACATTCTTTGCAGAGGTAAGACCCATAGGTGAGGAACCCTGTATATATTGTTGGACTTGGTTGGTGTGTTTGTTTTGCTGAACCATTTTTTTTCTCTTCCTTTTTGTGTTATTTTTATAAGGGATATCTCTCTGGGCAGAGGAGGTAGTAGATATACTAGGAAATGAAGGTGATATAAGTAAAAAGGCTATTAAAATTAAATAAATAAATAACAAAAGTAATATATTACTATAAATACATGATATATGTATGTATGCAATGACAGGGGATAATTGTGCCTTGACTACCCAGAATTTTTAAACATATGTCTTAGATTTCTAAAGAAAAAAATTTCCTTCTGCATCAATGCATTTTTATTTATTCTAATAAAACTGGCTTGTTTGATGAACTTCATCTTTGACCTTTTTTATTTTTAAAAAGTGAGGAAAACTTAGGAGATGGAAATACTCAAGGGGTACAGTCAGAAGGACTCTTGACATTCTATATAAATAATCTTTCATTCAACTTAGAGTCTGTGGGTTCTATACATCAGGTATCTAAGTGAAAATTTGAGAACTGTTTCATTTCAGAGAAAGTCGCATCTAGAGGTTGTATACCTTTTGTTTTTGCCATCTGAACCAAAGACCTCTCTTTATTTTCAAAATAGTAAAGTGGAGGGAGTGGTGCATTTGGAGTCAGAAGGTCTGAGTCAAAATCCCATCTCTGCGATTTATTCCCTCTGGGCTCTTAAGTGAGTTACTTAACTTCTTTTGTCCTCAGTTTCCTCTTTTCTAAAATGAGGAGATTGAATCAAATGATTTCTAAGTTCTCTTCTACCTCTAGAGCTGTAATCCTATAAATAAAATACTTATTCTTTGTGTGACCTTGGGCAAATCTCTTTACCTTAGTCATACCTCTGTAAAACAAGGGGTATTGGATTAGATGGTTTCTAAATTCCTATCTAGCTCTAAATCTATAATCCTCTAATCTTTTAAGGAAATGAGGTGAATTTTTGACTCACAGTAATAACCAGCTCACAAAAAATGTTAGCATTAGGAGGAGATTATTGATTGGAGTGTCCTCATTTTCCTTTCATCAGTTAGGTTAGGTGTCACCAAAGTGATCATCTTATCAATTGAATGCCTTGTTTTCTGTACTAGGGCCGTTTGTTGAATTTGGAGACATAGAACCAGCTGAGTTCTGGGGAGACTTGGATGATGACAGGAGTCATTCTGAGTCATTGGAGCAACTAAATGCAGGAGATATAAAGAAACCCTTTGTTGCCGTTGAGAAGGAATTACCCCAATATGACATAGAAGAGACTGAAGAGGAGGAATCTGAACAGAAAATCATTAGCTGGTCCACCACTGCTATGACCTATGGAGATGACTCAGAGCCACAAGAAACATTGAATGATGAGGAAGAAGTGGTTCCTGACAAGAGGAAGTCCTCAGAACAGAAGCAGGATGATATGGGTTCAACAGAGGAGTTGCCTACAGATTCACAGACTGAGAAGAGACTAAGTAGTCAAGAAACAGAGCAGGAAGAGCCATCCACAGAAGAGGGAAAACCATCCATAGAAGAGGGGGAACCATCTGCAAAAGAGGGAGAACCAGTCAAAGAGGAGGGAGAACCAGTTAAAGAGGAGGGAGAATCAGCCAAAGTGCAGGGAGAACCGGACAAGGAGCAGGGAGAACCGGACAAGGAGCAGGGAGAATCATATGAAGAGGATGGAAGACCTAAAGAACCAAGTTCATCTCAGGATTTAGTAGCAAAGCAGAGAAGATCCACAGAAGAGAAGAGGGACTCCAGAGCTGAAGCAAGAGAACCCTCCGAGGAGGAGAGTGAATCAGCAACAGAACAGACAAGCTCAACTACAAGACTGCAAGAACCTGGAGAAGAGCAAGGAGAACCTTCAAAGAGGTCCCGAGAACCATCAATATCTGAGGAAGGGCAGACCCAACCACCCACAGAGAAGAAAGTGTCAATAAGAGGGAGAGAAGCCAGTTCTCAGGAAGAAAGTGTCATACTCCAACAGAAAAGTAGCCAAAGTCTCTTGACAGATTCTCTAGAGGAAGAGAAAGTTCAAGTGCAGCCCCAGGACTCCAAATCAACCTCAGAAGAATATCTCCCAGGTAAGAATGTATTCTCTGGCCCATCACTGACTCCTTTTTTATTGACCCTAAATGTCTTTGCTAATACTCAGCTGCTAGACACCATTGCTGCACTTAACATTTATTCTGGACTTATCAAACATTCAGTTTCTCAGCATTGCCTCTTTGGGATAACAGTTATTTGCCTGGGTCTTTCTTTTTGTGCTGGAGTTCCATTTATAAGGAGAAAATCTGACCATGTTAAGAATAGAAGTAATTCTTCATTGACTTGCTATAGGTTACATTATTCAGCTAGACAAGGGAGAATTCAGATCAGGAAATGAAGTGAAAACACTTGAGCTATGAAATTGTAAGGTCTGATGCCTGGGAATTGGTGATTTTTTTAAAAAATTCCTTTAATTCCATTTCTAAAAGAGTTTTCAACTTTTGTCCTACATAGATGTCATGTGTTATGATAAAATTTAAATTGGGTTACAGAGAAAGTTCTGTGGCTCACCACAAACACATCAATATGGGAGCCATTTCCTTCTGAACTTTCCCTAACCTCTTTGGTGAGGTCAAGATCACATCAGAGCTTGTTTGTTTTTTAAATTATACCAAAAGCTAATGGACTCAATATGCAGAAAGAGACATATATTTTTGGACTTGGACCATGGGGGAATTGACAGTGCTGATTATGCATATTTTGGTTTTTATTTTTAAGAGTTTTAGAAAATAAATGCTTGGTAACTGAAAAAAAATTAGATCATCTAATCTAAGGTCCCACAGCCCCACTAACCTTAAATATGATAACCTAGTTTAAAAAGCAGAGACCAAGGAGATGGGGGACTCAGTCATATCAACCTAGTGTAGGGGAAGGCCTGGTGGACTTGGAGTCAGGAGAGTTTAGCATTAGAAGCCCATGTCCTGGGTTTCTAGCTATAGAAACTTGGGCAACTCAAGCAAGTCATGTGCCTCAGTTTCTTTAGCTGCAAAACGTAGATACTAATACTTATATAACCTTTCCTAAGACCATCAAGTCAAGTCTAACTTTTGGCACATGAATAGTGTTCTGGGCAGTTCTCTGAGATTCTAGGTCATAGAAAAGATGTTGACCTGGGTTGGGAGAGAGAGGTCCCTTCACCCATAAAATAGCAGGTCTGATCCTTAATCCTATCCTATAGAAATGTGAGTTGCTTCTATTACTATTATGTGACCTCAGTTTTCCCAACCGTAAAATGGAGTTAATAATGCTTAGTCACTCCTTACCTCATAGGAATGAAGATAACAAAAGTAGCAACTGATCTTGGAATTATCATTAATAATCAGTTATTTCGTGACCCCTGGGTGTTGGTATATTAATGACAAGCCTTAGGCTACACATGGAAAGGTGACTCTCTAAGTGCTTTCCCACACTGGAAAACTAGAGAATAATTGCTGGCAAGAATTTTATTTTTCACAGCAACCCATTAATTGGTGGTTTCCTTTTATGATTTTCAGAAACTGGAGACAAAGACACAAGCTGTGAGCCGAGGAGCCAGTTGATAGATGGGAAGCCATGGTCAGGTGACTCCACCTTGAATTCTCCTTTCCTTTATTCCTTGACACACCCTGGGTGGTGATGACATTGGGAAAGAGAAGGTACTGACTTGTTCCTCTTCTGGTCTTCTATGTTTCTCCAGGAGAGCTCTTAACTTACGACCTGAGTAAGAAGTATATGAAATACGGAGAAAACGAAAAGGCTTATTTGGTCTTGGATGACCCCAGGTTCTCAGGTACCTGATGACATTGGATCCAGGATGGAATGAATGGTACTCAGTGGACAGATGGGCCAGTAGGCTAACTTTGATTACTGAAGGAACCCATTCCCTAGGGTGCTGCCCAGCCCTGGTCAGCCTTCTTCCACACATAGCAAAAACAAGTTCTCTTTGCAACCTTTTCTTCTCACGTGATTGTTTTTGGGTCATGGTGGCATTCAAGGTCAGGTCAAGTAAGGTACCTCGTACTCTCAAAACATTAAAAATGAAGGGGGAGGGAGAGGGAAGGGGAAAATTGGGCAAATGTTTTAGGAACTTGTGTGTGTGTGTGTGTGTGTGTGTGTGTGTTTTGTAAGTATAGGCTAGAGTCAGCATAGCAGAATGAAAAGAGAGTCAGTTTCAGAATCAGGGAGACCTTCATTCAAATCCTTCCTTTAACACACAATATAACCTGGGCAAGTCTCTTAACCCCTTAGTGCCCTAGGTGACTCTCTAGTCACTCAACAAGCATATAATATTCAGAATTATTACTATTATATTTATTATATTATAATTATATTATATTATATTATAATAATATTATTATTATAACAATTAGCATTTCTATAGTATTTTAAAGTTTGGAAAGCACTTTATTAAGCACTTAGCTATGTATTGGGAGGACAGGGGAGCAGTGGATAGAGCACTGGCCCTGGAGTCAGGAGGAACTGAGTTCAAATTCAACTTCAGATGCTTACTAGTTGTGTGACCCTGGGTAAATCATTTAATTCTGATTACCTCCAAGAAGAAAATCAAACAAACAAAGCCCTATATGCTGGGAAATGTGCTAAGTGCTCTTGGGGATAGAGAAAGGTGGAAACCCTGAGCCTGTCCTCAAGATGTTCACCTGTACTTGAAGATGCAATTTTCTGATGCAGGAGTTCCCTGTGTTAATAAGCCCACAGGTCCAATCTCTATCAAACGAGATAATGTAGATCAAAGCAAAAGTTCTATAAATATGCTACTATTCTCCTTCTTCTTTTTATTCCTGAGTACATGCCCAACTGGAAGTCAGTACTTGGGTTTGAGGGAAATTTCTCTGTTGACCACATCTTTTCTGTTTCCTGCCAACCAGAGCTGCGTCCAATAATCCGCCAAATTTTGAGCCAGCAAAGGTCAAATACGAGGAGCTCATTCACCAAGAACTACCTCACCTTGCCACAATTTGTTCAGCTCCTGGACACGTTTGTGAGGGACAATGTCCCCACTGGCATCATGAAGAAGTTTATCCACTTTGTAAAGAAGAATTACGTGGAGACGCAAGAAGAGAAAATCCAGCACTTGGAGAAGGTGAGTGTTGTGGGAAAAGCAATAGGAGAGGCCAAAGTTTGGAGGAAAAAATGGTGTCATACAAGCCATGCTGACTTTCATTTTCTCTTTTTTTGAGGTCTTTTTACCATCTTCCTCCCTGCTTCGCATTTTGTCACTTTATTTCCACCCTTATTTAACAAGCTTGTCTATCTACTGTGTCACTCCAAGCCCAGCCCTACAATAGTAACAAGCTGTTTGATCGAAAATAAGCTAATATCACTTGGATTTAATTCAATGCAAAACAATGAAGTCTAGGATCAAATACTTGAAAAAATCATTGGTCATTGATGGCCTAAGGTGTGCAAAAACATACGTAGATTCCGAGAAGGCACAGAACCCTGAAGGTCTATTGAGTCCATGGCCTCCAAACTATCTATCAAACTAGAGACTTTTGGGAGGTGGAAGCACTTCCTTTAAGTGACTTGTGTCATCCGATGTCTTTACTGTATAGAGAACGTGGTTCTCTTTCCACATTTGTTGTTGTTCAATTGTTTCTCAGTTGCATCCAACTTTTTGTGACTACGTTTGGGGTTTTTTGGGGCAAAGATACTGCAGGGGTTTGTCACTTTTCTTTCTCAAGCTCCTTTGACAGATGAAGAGACTGAGGCAAATGAAGTTAAATGACTTGCCCAAGGTCACATAGCTAGAAAGTGTCTGAGATCACATTTGAACTCAAGAAGATGAGTTTTCCTGACTCCAGGTCCAGTATGCTATCCTGGTACTACCTAACTGCCCGTCTTTCCCACATTAACATGTTCTAATACAATGTAAAGATTTATATATGTCACCTTCCCCTTTAGATGTAAATTCTTTAAAGACAGGGACAGTTTCTGCCTTTCTTTCTGTCCTCGGGCTATTAGCACAAAGGTTGACACATAATAAGCCCTTGATAAATGCTTATGGTTTGACTGATTGATTGCCCATCATTTTCTCATTCAGAAGTTTAAGGTCATTTTCTCTCTCTTTCCTCCTCCTCCTGTCTGACTCTCCTCGATCTCTTTTGCTGGTACCTCATCCACATCAGACCCTCTAACGGTGGTTGTTCCCCAGGGCTCTGTGCAAGGTCCATTTTGCTTTTTGCTCTAAATTTTCCTTGGCCATCTCATCAACTTTCATGGGTTTTATTGTCCATGTCTATGCAGATGAATCTGAGCTCTATATATTCAATCTTAGTTTCTCATGAATTCACAACCGGATGTCTTGTGGTGGATGCCCCAAAGGCATCCCATCTTCAACATGTCTAAAACAGAACTCATTACTTTCTTCCCAAAACTCTTCCCCCATCTGAATTTCTCTATTATTGATAGTGGCACCATTGTCTTCCCTAATATTCAGGGATATCAGACACTTACTTAGCTATGTGACCCTGGGCAAGTCACTTCACTTTCTTTGCTTCAGTTTCCTCATCTGTGAAACAGGGAAGAAAAAAGGAAAAAAGAAATATATATTATAATTTTGTTGTACATATGAAAGGAAGAGCAATGTGTGCATAATAGATTTGCAGTTTCATTGCAATCCTATTTTTATTGTATTATATTATGGAAATGTTTGATTTATTCCATTAAGTAAAAATGAAATAAATTTAAAAATAAAAAAGTGAGTTGGAGAAGGAAATGACAAACCACTCCAGTATCTTTGCCAAGAAAACCCCAAATGGGATCACAGAGAGTGGGACACAACTGAAAAACGACCAAATAATCGCAAATCTAGTTATTTATATATTTTTTTACCATTAAAATGTGGGACTGCTCTCCACTTTTTTTTTTGTATTCTCCACATTCAGCACAGTGCATGTAACATGTTGTTCAGTTGTATCCAACTCCTTGTGACCCTGTGGACCATGTTGTCCATGGAGTTTTCCTTGGCAAAGATCCTGAAGTGGTTTGTCATTTCCTTTTCCAGTGGATTAAGGCAAACAGAAGTTAAGTGATTTGCCCAGAGTCACACAAGCTAATAAGTACCTGAGGTCAAATTTGAACTCGGGTCTTCCTGACTCCAGGTCCTGTGCTCTATCCCGCTGAGCCATCTAGCTGCCTGCATCTGTAAGCACTTAATAAATGCCTTTTGACTGACCGACATTTATTAAGCGCCTACTATGTGCTGGAAGCTGCTGTGGTCACTGGGGACATAAAACCAAAAATTAATCAGTCTTCCCCTTAGGGTTGCCATTGGGAGAGACAACATATGTATGACTACATAAATATATACGTATATGTAAAATACAGTGATAGAGATTGGACCTATGATTCTTAGGGAGCTACTAGATGAAAAAACACCCTCTGCCAATATGATTTAGTTTCTTAATGTGTTGTGGTAGAACTGTCTCAAAGAATTCAGAATCAGACCACCTCCAATCAAAGTATAGGAATTTATTGAGGATGAACAACCCTCAGAAGCGAGCTAGGTTCCAAGAGGAACCAGCAACTTTAGAAGAAGTAAGATGGATTTTTATAGGGTAAAGATGCAATTACATACAAGAAATTATGAATATTAAAAAGACAGGAGGAGTTTAAGGAATTAGATCATAGAGGAGGGGTCCCAGCCACAATGGAACTGCGCATGCAATTACTCACAATGACTACAGAAAAACCCATTTGAGGAGTATGTATGCATGATAATAGTATTATAATAAACCTCTCTACATCACAAGTTCACCTAAAGAACAACTTTTGCTATTACTGCACAGGTGCCTACTTAGGGAAAATCCCCTTCTATTGTTTTGGGGTCCATATCTTTCTCAGGCATTCTGGTGGTGCTACTTTATGATTGGCTGAGTATTGTGGTCCTGTCTGACACTAGATGGATGTGGTTGTGGTCCAATGCATGGACACACTGATGTTTCTGTGGGAAATGTGAGGAATGGGTCTGGGGACAGTGGCTAGCTAGAGGATCCCATTACACGGATATGCCTTCTGTTCAGTAAGAAATATGAGTTCCTGGACACACTTGTTGTTCTATTGAGCAGTGAATCATATATGCAGAAGTTGCAATATTGAGTCGGGGCAGTGAGTGAGTGGATAGGTAAATACAGTGGGCCTGCTGTTCAGTGGGGCCTATAAAGAAGGTAGACTATTGGGACTGGGGACAGTTCTATTAGGATTCCATCAAATGGTGTGTAACTGGAAACTTCTAGCCTCAGAGAGATAGCGGGAGCTTTGAGATATTTAGTGATTCGCCTGAGTTGCCCAACTAGGATGTGTCAAAGGAAAGACTTGAATTTGGGTCTTCCTGGTACTAAGGCCAGCTTTCTAAGGACACACTGTGCTTTGTCTCTTGGCATACAACATGACACATAAAATAAATATAAATTGATGTCTTTTGCTTTCATGTTATAGTCCAAAGTAATCTCTGTAAAGAACACATGACTTGCTGGGAATTGTGTCTCTTCATCCTTTGCAATTCTCCTTGCTTCCTAGATTCGTCAAGACACTGTGGAAATGCGAAGGAAGCTACTCCTGGAAGCTCTCTTTCAGAAATGGGATAATGAAGGCTCTGGCTTTCTGGACCTGTGTGAAATTGACAAACTTCTATTTACCTACAAGGAAGGCATGGAGAAAATATCGATGATGAAAGGTAACGTACAAGCCTTTTTTGGACTGAGACCTAACATGTTAGTGGGTTCAATCAATCACTAGCTGCGCTGAATGTTTCCCAGTCACAGTAAGGGGCCCCCTACCCAGGAAAAACACTGGCAGTTGTGGGTGAGAAGGACGATAGAAGAATTTAACTCAGGGTAGATCCAAGTTGATGCTTCAAAGGCAAAACCCAAGTCTCTGCCCCAAAGATCCTTCAATAATCAGATTCATTCTTTCTCAAAGAAATTCAGTCCCTATTTTCTTGGCTTGTAAAGGTACATAGAATACATATATATATATACATATATACACATATACACACATTATATATTTATATTCACATATACATGCACATATATAACATATGTCTATACAACACATGTGTATATACCCACATATGCCTATAAATACATATACGTATATATAAATATGTGTGTGCATATATATGTGTATGTGTGTGTGTGTGTATATATATATATATATATATATATATATATATATACGTATATCAGAGCTTATAGGATCATAAATCTAGAGCTAGAAGAGAACTTAGAGTCCAACCCTTTCATTTCACAGTTGAGGAAACTGAGGTTAAGTGACTTCCCAAAGTCATACAGCTATTAAGTTTCTGGGGCAGGATTTAATAACAATAAATAACAATGTAATTTAATAATAATATCATTTATATAGCACCTTTTGTGTACCAAACTAAGTGCTTTACAAGTGTCTTCTTATTGAGTCTCATAACAATCCTGGGGGGGTAGAAGTTATTTATCCACTTTTACAGTTGAGGAAACTGAGGCAAACAGAGGTTAAGTGACTTGTCCAAATCACCTAGCTAGTAAGTGTCTAAGGCAGGCTCTGAACCCAAGTCACATGTCTAGTGTGTATCTGAACAGAAGTCCCCTCTATTATACCCCCAACCACCAAGACCTCTACTATTGTCCAACTCATGACCTTTGGTGGTAACCAGAGGTCTTAGATGCAAATTTCAATGATGCTTCTTGTGGACACTATGACGTTAGCAAGTCACCTTTCTTCGATAAGGCTCAGTTTCTTTTACTGTAAAATAAAAGGAGGGGGAGAGGGTAGACTAAGTAACCTCTAAGGTCCGCTCCAGCTCTACATCCTAGGACCATTACATTTAGCTGAAATCAGCTTTTCAGTCTGCTCTGCTCACTGCTCACACTGGAACCTGTTAGACCACACAAGGCAAATCTAAATTGGCTTCCACGTGATGGCTCTTTTCAAAAACCAGACCTGTGATTTTACTGGGGGATTGAACTTTCACAGCTTAACATCTTCTGTGCAATTGAGAGTCTTGGAGAATCATGAGGGACATAGCAAAGATGGGTACATACGAGTGTCAGGGGCAGGATTTGAATCCAGGTCTTCCTGACTCCAAGGTCCGCTCTCTAACCATTATACCATCCTGCCTCTTGCTCGAATGCTACAAAAGGCAAGCCTAATCTAGCCTCTGCATGGTAATCCCTCATATGACTGAAGAGAGCCAAGTCTTCTCAGTCAGCCAAGCATCTTTTCTTCTCCATTGTGGGATGTAGGGGCATGAGAGGAACCGAGGTGAACGTTTCTTTGTGATGCCGCTGACAGTACTGTAAGTAGACCACTGACCTGATTGTGTCTTCTTCACTCTTCTCCTAGAGCTGCCATGATTCTGGCCACTGGGCAGAATCAGGGCATTATTTATGACAGGAAGGTGGACAGGGAAAACAGCCAGCTTCACATGGAGAGGGTCCCATCTGTGGACTCTGAGGGGGTGGTGGCTACATGCCCCTTTGTTCTTGCTACATTTGAATAGCCAAAGGAGCTTCTTCTACCCATTTGTGGCTATGGAAGGAACTCCAGGACAGACAGAAGCTCAGGGTCTTCAATTCAGTGACTATATAGCCCATTTCTGGGCTCAGGATTTTTCTTTTCAGCGTGACAGGCTTCAGAGGTGGCTGCCCACAGAGATTGTATTCTGGGCACGGTATAGCTGGAGAAATGCTCATGGCTTGCTTGCTTAGACAGCAGGGTGTTTCCTGGAGAGGAAAAGGATTCAGCACCTGAAAGAAAAAATACACAGAGTTTGTGTTGCTTTGGTGCTGGCTTCTCTGGAGGTGGGTAGAGACAAAGGACAGATCTCAGCATACAAATTCTGTCCTAGAAAGGTTGTCAATTGTAGTCAAGACAGTTGGTGTGATCAGCACAGTAAGCCAGTGTAAGGAAGATGGGGGTGATTACAATGGCAAATGCCATGAAGCTGAGATTCAGCACTGACCTCTGTGCTGTGTTCCCTCTCTCATCCCTTGCTCCTGGACTTTTTTTTTTAAGACTTTTAAGACTCTATGCTTGTCTTCCTCTTTTCTCCATTTCTACACACACTCACACCCACACACACACACACACACACACACACACACACACACACACCATTTTTCCAGATTTGGAAACTGAGGCAAGAAAGGGGTAACTAAAATTTATGTGGCTCTTTAAAGTTTGCGAAATGTTGTGCATGTATCGTGTCATTTGATTCTCACAATAACCCTATGAGGAAGGTGCTATTTTAATCCCCATTTTACAGATAAGAAAACTGAATCTGAGAGAGGTTAAATGACTTGCTGGGGTCACACACTGAGCAACT
>CM053770.1:270954221-270984739 GCA_028658325.1 Potorous gilbertii
ACAAATGGGGAGAAAATTTTGGAACCCAAAATCTTGTGAAAATGAATGTAAAAAGTTAAATAAATTTATTTGAAAAAAAAAAAGATCAAGTCATCTTGGGGTACTGCGAGGACTTGTGATTGAGGCTGGTGAGTCAAGGTCTCAGAAAATGTGCCGCACAATTGGTGAAGGGCAAATGTGATCCTGGTTTTCAGAAAGAGGATGGTGAAGTACCCTTCAAACTGCAGGCCAATGAGCCTGACCTTCCATCTGAGCAACATTACAGAACACATCATTAAGGGCAAGGTATGTGAGCACTCAGGAAAAAGTAACAACCAAGAGTCAGTGCAGCTTTGTGGGAACAGAATATACACCAGATTCACCTCTTCTGCGTTTCTAACAAGGTCACAGACTGCAAGAACAGGGAGAATGCTCTACACGGAACAGACCTAGCTTCAGATCACAGATCACACTTCTCAAACACCAGGACGATGACTGGTGCCTCCAAGTCATTCTTTAGGGAGGCCTTCACAGCGATGCCCCAGAGCCCTCCCTCCAGAGCACTCTCTGGTATACAGCCTCTGTATCAGACTCTGAGGATGACACAGGTGGTATGCTTGGCAAATGTGCATGACCCCAAGCTGAGGTACAAGATGGCACAACCTGAATACCAATGGGTCAGATCTCAGAAAGGCAGTTTCTTTACCTGGGATTCACAGACTCCTCGGGGATCTATGGATAGATTTCTGGGAGCCCATGAAGTACATCTTTATTTCAATATACCCAGATGTCATCCTCAAATCCCCACTCTCCCATCCACCCTCACCTCCAATCAGTTAGCCAAGTAGTGTCATTTCTACCTTCATAACATTTCTCACATATGTCCCATTCTCTCCTCAGTTAATATGTGTCTGAGACCGGATGTGAACTCAGGTCCTGCAGCCTCCAGGCCCAATACTCTCTCCACCATTCCATCATACATCCAAAAGTCCTTTGACTTGACCACAGGCTAGGGTATTCTGCTATTAAGTAGTGGGACACCCTTCATACTTATCTCAGAGTACTTGAGTCAGCTTCTTCCACCTCCCTAAGCAATCAGTACAAGTTATACACAGAAAGTGGCAGTGGCCCCTGCCACCCCCATCAAAAAAGTTTGCTGAGCTACAGAAAATGGGCATGTCCTCCTCAATCCTTGCAGACTGCCCTGCAACTTTGTCTGTCCCCTGCTTCAAACAGGAAAACATGTCCCTGGATGTTTTCTCACAGCTGAGTCAACAAGTGCTCTGAGAATACAAAATTAACATATAAAACTCAATAAGATATAATTAAAGTTAATCTGCTACTACCAAAAACATTAGAATGCATTCCAAATATAAAATTTTCAAAATCATCCACATCAATGCTTTTACGGATAATTTAGTGTTTACTCAGAAAAAAAATTGGTTCCTTTTCACTGGGAAAAGACACACAAAAGAAACAAAAGTGATTACTAGTATAAGAAAAGCAACCAAACACCAGGTGATGCAAAAAAGAAAGAGGCACATCGATTAATTTTGTTCTAAAATAACAGAAAATACTTAAAACATACAAGACAAAGACATCAGAAGCTGCATCTCCCTATCTCCCTGTTCAATATCATTTTTTCGATGGGTTTAACAAAGAAAAAAAAAGTAGAAAAATAACTTTTCGATGACTTGGAAGTGAAATGGGTTAAGATCAATTTTATTTCATCTTAAATTCACCAATGAAAGAAAAAATTACTCTTTTACAATACTTAGAAACAGAGGGTTATTTTCTAAGGTAACTTTACTCATTACTCAAACTGACAACCATTAGCAGTACACTTAACAGCAATAGTGGTGGGTCTGGTCTTGTAAGCCTCTTCTAAGTCCTAGGCCAAATTTTAATGAAATATACATAGTAATGTTTTTTAAGGGAGGAGAAAGGGGGGAAATAGTTTGCCACCTAATATAAAATCACAATGACCAAGTCAGGGGTGCACTTTATTGGAGTTCAGTTAGAAATATACAATCTTCAGACATTCCAGATGTAGCTCTCTCAGATAAAGCTTCAAAGCAGGAAATGAATCCCCCCCAAACGCTGCTTCTTATCTTTAAAACGACCTGAAATTATTACTGAACTAATAAAGCAATTTTGTTTCAGAAAGTGATCTGATCTTTTCTTCTTCTTTTTTGATAAATGTAATCATGAGATGTGGGATTATTGCTTTTTGGCGGACTGTGCACTCATATTGAAGCAACATGGATTAATACAAGAAACTTTGTTATGATTTTTATAGCAAGCTCTAAAGAGTAAGCTAAATCAAAGCATGCCTGTTTGTATTCTGGCTGTATTTCTTGAAAAGGGGGAATGCTAACAATAAAAAAAAGCCTAACATTTATATAAGACTTTACGGTTTACAAATTACTTCACATACATGTTTTCATATTTGATTATTACAGAAAACCCTCCAAGGTAGACCACATAAAGCATTATTATTTATCACTTTACAAATAAGGAGACTGAGGCTCAGAGGGAGTCCATAACCTGCCCCAGTCCCTGCCTTTTACTGTCCGCATTACAACAATGTCAAGCATCCAATTCCACAGCTGCATGTTTTTCCTTTTACTATGAAATCAAGATGCCAACTCACAACTTTGTTTCCTCCTTTCTTGTGAGTCTCTGAAGACAAAAACACATGGAATTATTTTTGACTCAGAAAAGAGAATTTCTAAAAGTATGGGGAAATCACTGTTTTAAGAGCTGTGTGAAATAGATGCTATCCTTTATGCCTCCAATTACACTACTGACTAACAATCAGCAACACTTGTACTTCCTGAGCCATTTTTCAACAGTGAATGTCTTTCTGAAAAGCCAGAATCAATATCTCTTGCCCAGTCCCTTGTGTAAATTAATGTATTTGTAAGGCAACTGTCAATGTATTAGTGAACCTTCAAGCTGATGCCATACCATGGGGCAAAGAGGCGAAGGATTAAAGAGGGTGTATGTGTGTGGAAGAGTAAGAAAAATCTGGCGTAAAAACACCAGAAAGCAGAGGAGGCAGATAACAAGGATAAAAGCCACATTTAAATTGGACCAGTGGAACAACATAAACAGAAAAAACAGGTGGAAAATGTTACACAAAGCAAATTCTAGGACTTTAAAGCTCAAGGGATCTTAAGAAATCATCCAATCCAGCAGTGTCAAACCCAAATAGAAAGAGATCCCTGCAGGCGGCATATTGAATAAGAAAACCACAAATTAACATTATCAACTTTTTAATTTTGTTAAATCTTTCCCAGTGAGATTTTAATCTGGTTTGGCTCCACCAAGACAGCGTTGTCAGTGCTTGACACTCTGATCTAGTCCATCCCTGATCTTACAGATGAGGAAACTGAGTTCCAAAGAAATGACCTGCCAGAGGTTATACTGGGCTGCCCAAAGTCTCAGTGAAGTTTTAAGCTTTAACAGCTTTAAAAGTGCTAAGACTTTGGGGACACCCTGTGTGGAAGCGCTGGCCCAGCAGACTAGTTTCCCAGGCTCCACGAACCACATTGCCCCAGGATGGAAGCCAGCAATCAGGAAACAAAGAGTCTCTGAAGTACTCAGAGAACATCCAGGGTTATGTCACAAAGACTAACAGTTGGGTCATGCATGCTTCATCTCTCCACCCAAAAGGAGTCCCTCTGCAAGCCTGGAGGACCTAGATCAAGGCACAGGTCCATGAACACGTGGAGTGATTCAGTGACCTTGATTTCAGGAGCATGTTAATGCCACCATGGTCAAAGCTGCCAATTCTACTCTATCAGAAGGAGCAAAGGCTAGGGAGCAGATGGGGGAAGGGAAAGTCTTCTCTGAGATTCTTCAAAGAGTCTGGACAGACTGGTTAGGAAAGAGCACTCTAATGCCTTCGATTCCAAAGTGAGAACAGCCCCTCCTCCCCCTCACAGTGTGTAGGACTCTGGGGGGAAGGGGTGGTCACATTCCAACCTCCTCCCAGTAACAGCTAAACTGTGAGGCTTGTCTCCAACAGAGCCACATCCACCTTTATCTCCTAACATGCCTCCACCTCCACTTTCTCCCTCTTATGTGCAAGCTCCCATCTCTTCCCTCCACTCTGGTTCAAACCCACCCCTAACCCCAGATCACCTTCTGACTGTGGTAGGCACCCCTAAGAAAGTGAGTTTTGCCCGAGGAGCACTGACCAGTAAGGAAGAGCCCTACAGTCCCTACTTCTCCCTATTCATTTGGGGTGGGACAGGATGAGTTTACAAGAGAGTAGGCACCGGTGGGTTGTAACTCCGTGTCAGATCACATTGTGTTTCTCCCCAAACTTCGCTATTTCTGTTGTGGGCACTGCCACTCTTCCAATCCACAGTAATATCTTGAGTTCTCCCTTGCCCCTACACTCCTGTCATCTTCACCTGCACATCTCCTACTCACAGAGCCACCATGGAGCCTCACTCAAGTTCTCGTCCCCTGGAGCCTCAGCAGCCTGCTGGCTAATCTCTCAGCCAATTTATCCTCTACAGAGCCAGTTCAGTGCCATACTGTTCTCTATGCCAGGGTCTCTTGCCCTTTTCCTATTGCTACTCCTTACTTATCAAAAAAAGCACCTCCACTTTGCCAATGAAACTGATTAAACCCAACATTCTTGAAAAGATCAAGGACAACAGAATCATGTTGGAATGATCTCTAAATTAATACTAACAGCACACTGACAAATCCCCTGAAACACCTTTATAAGAATATTTTTTAAAAGCTTCTTTATAAAGTGTCAAAAGACGATAACCATGTCTAATAGATGCACTGTTCACCATGTCTAATGTATATTCCATATGACAAAAATACCTCTTTGGGCAGATTTTCTTTGTCCTTCAGCTGAAGCTTGGCAAGAACAAGCCTTTAAAGTTTATTTTCTGTAGATCCCCTTATCTCCTCCCTATATTCTCCTCTTCTCTCCTCAACCAAAAGTACTAAAGACAGGGATTACATTTTAGTGTGCATCAACCAATCACTAAGCATTTATTAAATTACTGCTATCATCTGCAAGGCTCAGAGACAAAAATGAAACAGCTCCTGCCCTGCAGGAGCTTCCAGGCTAGTGAGCAGAGACACGTGGAGACAGGATATGGGGGGATGACGGGAAAGGGCTTCATGTAGAAGGTGGTGCTTGAATTGAGCTTTGAAGGAATCCTGTGATTCTGAGGGGTGAGGAGAGAGAGAGGAGATAAAGCATGTGAGCAATGACAAGGAAGTCTACTTGACTAGCCTTTCAGGGTTCTTTAAAGGGAGGCATTTATGATGAAGATGGAAAGACAGAACTGGGCCAGGTTAAATGCCCAACACAGAAGTAGTATGGAGCCACTAGTTTACTAGTGACATGGTCGGAGCTATGCTTCAGGAAAATCACTTCAGCAGCTATGATGAGACAGGAAGAACAATTAGAAAACTATTACAACTGTACAGATAGAAGGTGAAGAGGGTCTGAACCAGGATGGTGGGCATTATGAATGAGTTACAATGTGTTACCTAAATAGGCATGAAGATCTTAAATAATTTTTCTCTCTGTAAAAGGAAAGGTTTTGTCTCTGTTTGTAGGAATTTAGATTGCCCTAACCCAAAAAGGTCCGATCCTAGTCTAAGCGTATTCTCAGGAATATGTAACAGAAGACAGGAATCAAAGCCCTTTGGTACCAGTTTTTCCTTGGCTTTGAAACCTGCCCATGCCCTGGTACAAGTCTCCTGGCAGATCACCTCCGCTGCTTCCTCCTCCTTCTTATAACTGTCTGAACATGGGTCCATTTTCCTCCCCATTTCCCTCTACTTTAATCTCACCCCAACTACACCCCACCCCCAGCCTTGCTGCAAGCATCCCTTTAATTGGAAGCTAGCAATCATGTTTTCATATAAGCTACATCCCCCTACACACACAAATACAGACACAGATACAGACACACACACTTTTTGTGTGTTATTCCTACTTCTAGTAATGAAATTTTCCACTAAAGTTTGGCATTAATCATTAAAAGAGAAAATAAATTGCAATTGGTTTAGAAAGTTGTCCAAGTTGATCATGGAAACTTTTAAAAAACCAGATCCACAGCACTGAATTCATATATTTTCCTTCATTTCAGAAATATCAAATGGGGCAAAAGGAATTACTATCCTAAAGCACAGGAATGAATGACCCAAATTATCTAGGGAGTAAAAGCATTTGCCCAGATGTCAGGATGATTAAATCTTGGTATCAGGCATGTGGGTTTCCCATTGGAACTCCACATGGCCTACAACTAAAACCACCAATTTCCATCCTTAGGAAAAGGGTCATTGAGGAAGACTGTGTAAACCTGTATCTTATTCTGATCCCCTGACCACACCCCTCTCCTTCTAGTCAGTATAATGTAATTTATAAGCAATCAGTATAAAGGGGCAATAGCAGGAAATAAGATTGCAAAGAGAACCCAGAAGTCATGTGCAAATCATTCCAAAGATCAAAGGAATATAACTTACAAATTGTTTTCCTATACTAATCAAATTCACATCCTGGTAGTATGCTGAATCAGCAGAAGCCATTTATGCACGGTTGTCTGGACCCTGGTCCTGTGATATGTAAATCTCAGACAAGTTCCAGACATCCAGAGTAAGACCAGATCACCAAAAGGTGCCAATAATTTTGAAATGATGTGGACATGTTAACTTTGGAGTTTTATGGATAACTTTGAGATGATTTGGATGTTATTGAACTAACCCCAAGGAGGCAGGCACCGTGAGATCTCAAACTCCTGTCCCCAGAGCCCTCTTCCCTCTCTATCAGATCTATGCGTCTAAGGGCTCCCTACCCCAATCCCCATTATACAAGTGATTCTCTCTGCCCCTCCCCCACCCTCCCCGCACCGATACTCTTCTCCAGCGCTCCCAGACTTTCTTTACCATCCTACCCCAGCTCAAGGCTGTCTGCTGCTGGAACTCTTTCCCTACTTGTCTCTGTATTTTCTGTACCTAAGCAAAGCGTGAATTGCCACCCCATTTCCCACTGCTGCTGAGGGACCTTAGGTAACCTAGTAACACAGCCTTGGCATGAATACTTCTACACAAAAAGACTGGACTATTAATTTCCTTTTAGATGTTTCTTGTGATCGTTATTTTGGGTGTTCTATACAACAGGACTTCCGTCATGGTAACTGCAATGTTCTTTTTAGACATTCAGACCATGCCAAGGGACAAGAAGGTGAAAGTTAGAAAATGAAAAATGACAAAATGGGCCTATACCACATGTTTGAGGTTCTTTGCATGAAGGACACATACACGAGAACATGGGACTTTCATTACTGGCCACAGAAAAAAGTGGCTGGTGACTGCTTGCTGAGGCCACAAAAGTGGCCATATATTAAGCTGATATGACCAGGTTGATAGGACTTTATGAGGCAAACCTCCTAAGAATTGTCACATCTAATGACAACAGCCACTTCTGATAACTGACATGGAGACTAAGGTTCCTCCTACTGCCAAAAGACATACTCCACAATCTGTAAAAGGAAGGGTAGACTAGATGACTTTTAGGGCCCTATCTAGCTCTAACATTCTAGGACTCCAGTATACTCAGGTTTCAGCAAAATATTTTCTATCTTTCATGTTATGCATCTGAGGTGATTGTATAGTTAAGTGGATTCTGAACAGCTGAAATGAGCATACCCAAAGATCAGTCCCTAACAGGTGGATGTCATGGGAGGAAGATCTCCACTAGAGGGTCTCAGGGATCTATCCTTGGTCCTGTGCTATTCAACATGACTTCCATGATGATACACATTAGTCAAAATTGTAAATAACATGAAACTGAGACAAACTGGATGACAGATCCAAAAAGATCTCAGTAGACTAGATTGAAAACCATAATCAAATAAAATGAAATAACAGGGATAAATGTAAAGTACTGTAGTCCAAGAAAACCGTCATCAATCCAGGATGGGGAGGCACAGCTAACAAGACCCGTGAAGAAGATCTGTTATGCTTAGTGGACTATAAATTCAATATGAATCAACTCTTAAATGGCAGCAGAAAAAAGGCATGCTGCGTCATCAATACAGGATGGGGAGGCACAGCTAACAAGACCCGTGAAGAAGATCTGTTATGCTTAGTGGACTATAAATTCAATATGAATCAACTCTTAAATGGCAATAGAAAAAAGGCACGCTATTAGTTTAGACCTCCCCAAATGAGGCATTCCATCCTCTCATCAGATCATACCCAGAACACTTCCATCATAAGCATTCAATTTCAGAAAAGCTACTATGAGCCAGAGCATATCCAAGAGGGTAACGGAGATAAGAAAACTGAGAAAATGCTCCAACAGCATATTCCCAGCAAGTCTCATGAAGGGTGTTGCTCTACAAGCTGCTAGAGTTCCCAAGGCACGGTGTCGAAGGGCTCAGGTATCCCAAGGTCAAGTCCTTCCTTCTCTCAAGTCCACCTGGGCCATCAGAGTTCCCAGTAGTCAGTGATCACAGTTACCTCTGTGATCTCTAGGGAATCATGGACAAGGAAGAGGTCTTCCTAGAGCTGTCACTTATTGGAACAAACTCCTCTTAACCTGCTTTAGGTTAAATCAAAATTTCTAGAGTAATGGTTTTCAAAGTGTGTAGTCCGGGACCCTAGGGCTCATGAAAATCTTAAGGGGGTCCACAAGGTCAGAACAATTTTCATAGTAATACAAAGAAACTTTAATTTCTAAAACAGTAAATGTTAATAGCTATAATCCACACAAAAGTTCTAGAGGGGGGAAGTCCTCAATAATTTCTAAGAGTGTGAAAGTGTTCTGAGACCAAAATATTTGAGAATTGCTGGTTTAGAGATTAATCCAAAACTAAACCAACCTCCGAGAATGCTGATTTTTGTCCAGGCATATTAGCTACTTTAATGACGTGGTAACCTAGTTAATACAGGACTCATAAGGCTAAAGCCACCATGGTTTTTATCCCTGTTATCCTGGCTAGATGTCTTTGAATTGCAAACAGAATTTAACAAAAGGGTAAACTGAAGCAGATCACCATAGGCTACCTGTCAATAAATAGGTCAATGGCTTGCCTCCATTTATGCCAAAGACCCTAAGCAAGAAGGCAGTTCCCCTTATACAGGTTTTGGGTACAGAACAAAGAATAGTGTGGGGCAGATGACACCATGGAGCTCAAGACAGCATGGATGGCTACAGGCGCAAGGTATCTGTATATGACTGGTTGGAAATTTGGTAATGGCGGTTTGCAACAACCCCCATTCTTCTCTCATGAGACCAAGGAGTGCTCGTTAGTTGAGACCAGGTGCAAGATAGCAGACCAGAATTTTGGAAAGCAAACCAGACATCCTTGAAATATAGCTTGGAGTAAAGATATCAGACCCAACTCCCTTTCTTTCACACACATTCCCCAAGGTTAGCAAAACTCCTTGAGGCAAGAAAAGCTAAATTTTTAAACTTAACCCATTACAAGCCAGCTGAACTCTGAACTGTATGTGTGCGTGTTCATCCTTTGTTGCCAAAGAAGACCATGCCTTCAGAGAAATAATGACATGACTCACACTTGACTTAGTTTTGAATGAGGGAGGGCTATGCAGGTCACCAGCCTCACTTCTCCTCCAGAGCCATCTGAATCCAGTGACCAGATACTCATCAAGATGACTGGAGATGAATGACTGGAGATGACCCAGGATGAGGCAGTTGGGGTTAACTGACTTGCCCAAGGTCACACAGGTAGTGAGTGTCAAGTGTCTGAGGTGAGATTTGAACTTAGATGCTCCTGACTCCTGCCCTGGTGCTCTATAGCTGCCCCCTCTGAACTCTGATCTATGATTTAAGCAGTCACAGGACAACAGTAGTTATAGGACAAAATCAATTAATCATAAAGAGGATCAATGAGAAAACGGCACAGGATCCATCTTAATCTTCTTACCTGTAAACCATGCCATTGGTCTTAAAGAGAACCCTGTGAAAGACTAAGGCAAGGTGAGCACTGCCAGCTCACTGCCAAACTAGACAGAGCTGCTGGCAAAGCCCTCCTGACTTGTAAGAACAGGACTCACAACAATTTTTAATGCTTTACCATCAATTTCTGGCCGCTTAATCTCCACATTCCACATGAATGTGTGAGCGAAAGCACCCTCTGCTGGATCAAGAGAAGAAAACTCTGATCTTAAACTTGTATTCTGAAATAAGTAGGCTGCCTTTTCAAAACTAATAATAAATGATCACATCACTGAAAATACACTCGTTTTCATGCAGCATATAAACACTAATTTACCAATTATTCTAAACATGGGGTCCCTATGGGAAAGACTTAGACAACAAACTGACAAATTCCAAAAAGAACTGAATCCTGTTTAGACAGATGTTCTTCCTCCTCCCCCTTAAAAAAGGAAGGTAGAAGATGAAACAAAATGGGTGGATGGCTCAGAGGCTGTCCGTGGAGAAGTAAATAAGGAAATTAACAGTTTCCTAGTGTGCCCAATGGCATCAAGAAACATTATTTCATGGCAAACCTGGTCATCTCAAACTGCAATGCTCAGGAGGAGCAGAGGTCAAAAGATGGCCACAAACTCAGTTGACTGAACATAATCTATGGCAGGAGATAAAGAGGAACAAAAATGCTGCGAAGAACTCAACAACAGTGTCCCAACCAAGTCATGTGTTCACCTTAATACCTGGTGAGACTGAGAAAGACAGTAAGTCGCTGTAAAATATGGTTTAGGATTAAGAAATGAAAAGGGCCAAAGACCCACAGACTTCTCAGCCACCTACATACATGATCAGCGAACAAGCATTTATTGAGTAATTTACTACATGCCAGACAGTGGGTTAGGCCTGGAGATTCAAGGGTCAAAAGAATTGAGGCCAATTTCTGCCCTCAAGAATCCTGCATCCTGCTGGGGGGGAAGCATCAGCATCATCACCATGGGTCATATCGATACGAAGAGCTAACAGCTGTATAGTACTTCCTGTGTGTTAAGCCTTTACAAAGATGACATCATCTAATCCTCATAAGAACTCTGGGAGGTGGGTGTTATTACCATTCTCACTTTACAGATAAGGAAACTGAGGCAAACCAAGGTTAAGTGACGTTCCCAGAGCCACACAGTTGGGAGTATCTGAATCCACATTTGCACTCAGGTCTTCCTGATCCCAAGTCCAGCGGTCTGTGTACTTCCTGCACAGCTGCCTGATGTGTTCACGGGTAAGTAAATACAGGATATAAAGAAAATGAATGCACGGTGATTTGCAGAATTTGAGGGCAAAAGAGATTAACAATTACAAGAATCCAGGTCTCATGAAAGAGCTGGCACTAGAACTGAACCTTGAAGGTGCTGGGAACCCCAGGGGCGGAGGTGATGGGGAGGGCTCATTCCAGGCAGGGGAGACAGAAAGGGAGAAAATGCTGTGCACAAGGAACGACAGGAGCACCTCTCTGCAAAGTGTGCCGGAGGCTCTGTACAAGTCAAAGACCAAACAATGTCACAGAAAATTAAAAGGACTGCATCTTAAGGTAGAGGAAATAACTCATTCTTGATGTGGGATCATCTCCAAATAACTCATGTGCTGCGGAAAGGTCAGAACCAAATGAACTGAAAGAGAATGCCACACGAAACTACAATCCTGCAAGTTGACCTACACCCCAAACAGGACTTAACTAGAAAAGAAACAAACTCCAGTCACTGTTATGACAATCTTCCATGGAAATCTTAACTAACGCCAAGCAACGAACACACTGAGGCGGCCACAAAGTCCAGGAATGGCCCCCGCACCAAAACTCTGATATCCTGGCCAAGCTAAGAGGCATAATAAACCTAGATGAACAAAGTTCAGAAGGTGAAGTCATTTCAAAACAGAAGATGGACAAAAGATTCTGGAGGAGGAAGCTGTATGATTACAGGCAGCATCACATCATCAAACTGGGAAAACTAAAGGAGGGATCAGAGAGTGAACGTTGGAAAAGAACACAGAGCTAGTCTAATTCCTAATAGATAAGGAAACTGAGGCCAAGGGAAGTTAAATGCCTTGTCCAGCATCAGGACAAAAACAGGAAAAATGATCTGCAGAAAGACTGGTCATGACACCTAACTATGCCAGATTGTCTCAGATGCATCGATCTATAGATGATGCTCAAAGGAGGATGAATAGATAAAAAATGGAAGCAATCTCCCAGAATTCTACAATAATCAACATTTTAATCAAGAGTGACAGATTTAAAGCTAGGAAAGAATTCTTGAGGCAATCTGGGATATGTCCTCATTTTATAGATAAAGAAACTGAGGGACTAAGGGGATGAGTGACATGCCCAGTGTTATACAGCTAGTAAATGTCTAAGGAAAGATTTGAATTCAGGTTTTCCTCTGTCTACTATGCCACCACCTACCACTACCTCTGGACTCAATAAGCTCCTAATGAGATACATGAGGAAGTAGATACAGCACTTAGAAAATGAAGTCAAAGATGGCAGAGTAGAAAGATGCACATACTTTAGCTTGTCCCCTACAGCCCATAAAATACCTGTAAAAAATGACTCCCAACAAATTATAGAGCAGCAGAAAACACAGAACAACACAGTAAAAGAGATTTCCAGTTCAAGGTAACCTGGAAGGCCGACAGGAAAGGTCTACTGAACCGGTGCAGAGAGGAGCACAGCCCAGCCTTGGTCGAGTGGCACTTGGAGGAACAGGACCAGAACAAGCCTCCGAGAAGGAATCCCCAGCAACGGCAGCAGCTCTCAGATCCCTCAACCCACAAACGCCAAGAACAACTTCAAAGGTCGGAGAGAGAGAGTTTTCAACTGGGTGAGAAGGGAGCAGGGTCCTCCCCTAGCCCAGGCTCCAGGCCACAGCTGCTAAGGCAGCAGCAGCAGCAGAGGTGGTAGAGCAGCGTCCATTTGTGAAGCCCTCCACCTAAAGCCCCTGGGGGAATTGAGCAGCTGATCGGAATCTCCTGACCTGGGAGTAAGGAGGAGTGCTGGTGTGGCTGAGCTGGAGGCAGTTGTAGAGAGGGAATTCTACTACTCACCCATTCCGGGCAGAAAAGTTTTTGGTTGCTCCCAAATCAGCATGCAGGCCAGGAGAGGAGTAACCTCCTCTTCCTTGATTGTGCTACCCTAAAGGAACTGAGAAGGTACAGGTCCCCAGAGTATGCCCTCCTCTTGACAAAGGACTCAAAAGTCAAATAACTGACTGGGAAAATGCCCAAAAATGAGAAAAAAAAAAATAAGACTACAGAAGGTTACTTTCTTGGTGAATAGGTATTTCCTTCCATTCTTTCAGATGAGGAAGAACAATGCTTACCATCAGAGGCCTCCAAAATAAATATGCAATCATCGCAGGCCATGAAAGAGTTCAAAAAGGATTTTCAAGTAAGAGAGGTGGAGGAAAAATTGGGAAAAGAAACGAGAGCTACGCAAGAAAATCATGAACAACAAGTCAACAGCTTGCTAAAGGAGACCCAAAAAATGCTGAAGAAAATAACACCTTTAAACATAGACTAACTCAATTGGAAAAAGAGGTCCAAAAAGCCAATGAGGAGAAGAATGCTTGAAAAAGCAGAGTTAGCCAAATGGAAAAGGAGGTTCAAAAGCTCACTGAAGAAAATAGTTCTTTAAAAATTAGAATGGAGCAGATGGAAGCTAATGACTTTATCATAAACCAAGAAACTACAAAACAAAAATGAAAGAATGAAAAAATAGAAGATAATATGAAATATCTCATTGGAAAAACAACTGATCTGGAAAATAGATCCAGGAGAGACAATTTAAAATTATGGTACTACCTGAAAGCCATGATCAAAAAAAGAGCCTAGACATCATCTTTCATGAAATTATCAAGGAAAACTGCCCTGATATTTTAGAACCAGAGGGCAAAATAAATATTGAAAGAATCCACCGATCATCTCCTGAAAGAGATCCAAAAAGAGAAACACCTAGGAATATTGTAACCAAATTCCAGGGTTCCTAGGTCAAGGAGAAAATATTGCAAGCAGCTAGAAAGAAACAATTTGAGTATGTGGAAATACAATCAGGATAACATAGGATCTAGTATCTTCTACGTTAGGGAATTAAAGGGCGTGTAATATGATATTCCAGAAGTCAAAGGAACTGGGATCACCCAGCAAAACTGAGTATAATACTTCAGGGGCAAAAATGGTCATTCAATGAAACAGAGAACGTTCAAGCATTCTTGATGAAAAGACCAGAGCTGAAAAAAAAATTTGACTTTCAAACACAAGAATCAAGAGAAGCATGAAAAGGTAAACAGGAAAGAGAAATCATAAGAGACTTACTAAAGTTGAACTGTTTTACATTCCTACATGGAAAGATAATATTTCTAACTCTTGAAATTTTTCTCAGTATTTGGGTAGTTGGAGGGATTATACATGCACACACACAGACACACGTGCGCACATACACACATATATAGACAGAGAGCACAGGGTAAATTGAATAAGAAGGCATCACCTCTAAAAAAATAAAATTAAGGGGTGAGAGAGGAACATATTGGGAGAAGAAAGGGAGAAATGGAATGGGGCAAATTATCTCTCATAAAAGAGGCAAGAAAAAGCTTTTTCAATGAAGGGGAAAAGGGGGAAGGTGAGAGGAAAAAAGTGAAGCTTACTCTCTTCACAATTGGCTCAAGGAAGGAATAACATGCACACTCAATTTGGCATAAAAATCTATCTTACACTACAGGAAAGCAGGGGAGAAGGGGATAAGTAGAGTAGGGGGGATGGTGGATGGGAGGAAAAATGGGAGGCAGGAGCAATTATAAATAAAGTCAAAAGAAAGAACAGAACAAATGGGGGGCAAGATAGGATATGGGGAAATATAGGCAGTCTTACATAACATGACTATTACGGAAGTCATTTGCAAAACTATACATATATGGCCTGTATTGAATTGTTTGCCTTCTCAGTCAGGATGGGTGGGGAGGGAGGAAGGAAGAGAAATTAGAACTCAAAGTTTTAGGAACGAATGTTGAGAATTGTTCTTGCATACAACAGAGGAGTAAGAAATACAGGTAATGGGATATAAAAATCTATCTTGCCCTACAGGACAAGAGAGAAGATGGGGATAAGGGAAGGGAGGGGTGCTGGAAGGGAGGGCAGATTGGGGGAGGAGGTAATCAGAATGCAAGGCATTTTGGGGTAGAGGGAGGGGAGAGATGGGGAGAAAATTTGGAACTCAAAATTTTGCAGAAATCAACTGAAAATAAATAAATAGTTTAAAAAAATGAAGTCAAGAAAAGTAACCAGACAATATCAGCCACTGGGATGACGAACCTGTAAACAATCTGTGTCCCCTCTAACCATGAAAGATCCACCTGACATACTTGGGGCCTTCCCTGTAGAATTGAGAGGATTCTAGGGAAGAATGTGGGCTGACCCTGTTATCTCTTGTTCTTATTATGTGGCCTTCCTTCCTGATCATGAACTTCTCTGGTCACATCCTACAAGTCTATAGCTCTCTAGAAGGCCCTCTAAGTGATACACACTGTAATTCTCCGGAAGCTGTAGAGTCCCAGCCATCTAGTCACACTGGAAGAATGCTGAAACTAATAAGAGAGGCCTTTGTTTCTAAGAGAAGTTCAGGGTCATTAAAAAACTTTGCAATGTTCCAAAAGCATTCCAGCCCACTTTGGTCTCCTGTTCAATTCTGAGCTGAATTCACTGCCCATCTGCAGTCTTTTCAAGTTCTGATCAAAATGATGGATGAGTTCTGTGGGTTCTAATCCATCTAAATGTGTGTGTGTTTGTCATTCGTTGCCAAAGAAGACCTGCACTAGAATGCAGAGGGAAGAAGCCATGCTGGAAGTGAAACTACCGAGGGCCTCACCAGGGCAATTCTTAAGCTATCTTAAGGAGGGAGATATACCAAAAGCATGAGAAAAAAAATCTTCATGTTTTACTAAGAACACTGCCCACTCATCCAAAGCATTGAGAGATCATCAACAACTCTCAATTTAGATCTCTTGAGAATCATCTATATAAAATTTTTGTGAGAATAATCTGTACATATATTAAGGGTCTGATTAGGGTATTGATAGGAAATTGTTGGTTTTAGCAACATTCCACAGTAGATCATTTTATCAAGACATAACTAAATGCCAAATTCAAAGGATATAAGATCACTGTGCTTATTGTTTGTGACTTGGTAGAGTCAGGTTCTCCCCTTAATAAGATGTCTCCTATACAGACATCAAAATTATACAAGATTTCTTGAAAGACAACAAGAGAAATTACTTTGACTTCCAGATCATTAATATCAGGCAAAGGACAAAAGAAGGAGATGTCACTTGTCAAAGACGTTCACCCCTGACTTGCAAGATATAAAACACAGAGTCTAAGCCAAAGACCATGTGAGTACATACAGAAGACATCTAAGCTCAATTCTGAAGCACTAAGGGAAAAATATTTAAGATAATTGAAATAAGAGAACACACTGAATGTCCACAGAATAGAATGGATGATATTACAAAAGACAGTGACTGAGAGGGCAGTAGGAACTACCAACCCATGCCTACTTTCTCATCTCTGTACAATGTTCATGAGCATGATATACACATGTACTTTTTTAAAAGAAAAGGAGAAAGGAACAAGCAAGCAGACTTAAAAACAGCCTTCTCTCCAATTTACTACGACTCTACACTTTCAGAAGTGGCTAAAAGGTTCTAAGAATACAAAAGTCTCCTGGGTAAGTTTGCTGACTATTTAAAAGCATTTGACAACAGCACAAAGTGAGCCCTAACTGCCCTCTTCCTAAATCTTCCTGGCACATTATGATCAGAAGATTCCTCAATGAATGTAAGCACGGAGGGAACTGGCATTCCTGGATATTCTGATTTCTTATGCTAAGCAAGGCAGAAAGCAATGATGGCGTGTGCCTGCCTCTGCCTCCTTAGAATACAAGCGCAAGAGGAATGTTCCCTGTGGATGGTGAAGCGTTCAAGCGATCACCTTTTCAGAAAACATCACAAAGCCCTGGAACACTGAGAGGGACTATTCAGGGAAACCCACACTCAAACAAGTGAGGCCCAGAAAAGAAGAGAGAAGAAATGCTTTTACACATAAGATGCTTCAGTCTGTTATTATTGTGGCTCAGTTATTTCAGTCGTGCCTGACTCTTTATGATTCCATTTGATGTTTTCTTGGCAAAGATACTGGAGGGGTTTGCTATTTCCTTCTCTGGCTCATTTTACAGATGAAGAAACTGAGGTAAACAGGGTGAAGTGACTTGTCTGAGGCAGAATTTGAACTCAAGTCTTCCTGCCTTCAAGTCCCGTGGCTCTATCCAATGTGCCAACCACTGTCCTGCACTACCTTACTGGGGACTAAAGACAACCAGGTAGATGCATGCAGTAATTACCCATGATGTGAAAGACAGCAATGAACAGATATTATTCACCTATGGGAACAGAGCCTGTGAGACTGATGGCTACAAAGAAGCCTACAGCAACTTTAGAAATAGGCAAAAAATGAAATAAACATCAGAAAAGCATGAGGTATGAGTTTTTGTTGCTACTGTGAATTGAAGTTTCAGAAAACGCATATAGTTTTGGTCACTGAAAAGAAAGCGGCTGCTAACACTTTTATCATCTGCACACCAACAAAAGCAGCTTCATTCTCTATCACCATCCTCATTGTGCAGTCAAATTCAGCCAACACCAAAGTACCCAAAGGTAAAAATAAGGATCAAATAAATCATGGCAAGCACACTGCAAACCTTAAAGCACTATAAAAATGCAAACCATCAGCATTCGTTATTAAAAGTGTTTTCCTGAAAAAACAACTTCTAAATGACAATGTGCCAGATCTAATCAAGGATTTATGAATTCCTTTGCTATTTAGGATGTCTTATAAGGGGATGACATTCTAATCAGTTACCTGGTCTCTTCATAAGGATTTTCAAATAAGTCAATTTGTCTAAAGAAAGCTTGCTTTCAAGTTTTTAATTTTTGTTAAAAAAAAAATTAAGATTTCTGGTTCTGAAACCAATCACATAGATTACAGCTGCTTCATTTGGGAAAAATAGTTGTATTAGAGTACACTGTAACAGAATGAAATACAAACGGAAGCTACTCTACTTAAATTTGGTCTACACAACATAATTAATAAGTATAATTGTAAACCATAAACAGGGACAAGGACTGGACCTGTGGCTTCTTGGACCAAGGCACTCTGAGGTGAGGAAACTCCCTCCACCAATGCAAGTCAGCACCTTCTCTATTCAAACACTGAGGTAGCAGTGACTTCTCCACACCACTATGTGTCATAGCGTAAAACTGAAAATTGATTTAACCTAAAGTTTAAGAATTAAGCTTAATCAAGCTAGTTTTAATATTCCCTTTGAAGTTCCTTCCCCTTGTAAACTTCACCCACCACCCAGATCCCAGAGAAGCTTGCCTAAAAGCAATTACCTCCATCTGGGTAACCCCCCTATCATCACCCACTTTTGAGAAACTTTATTAACCTAAAAGGTCAACGCCTGAGAACCTTTTGTCTTGTGACTCCTCTTGGCTGTGATTAAGGGGGTTTTAGAAGTCCAAATAATGTCATCTCAATTCTGACTGTCTTCATTAGCCAATCAGAAGAAGACACACCCATGTTGTTCAGATTTTGCTCTGTCAACTAGCTAATTGTTGTAAGAGAGCCAGTCAACCCTCACTCAAGGTCTCTGGTCATCAAGAGAAGGTACTTATCCAGTTCATTGGTTACTGCTAGCTTAATTAAGAAACTGACTGAACCCAGAACTTTGTCAGAATTTCTATCGCAACAAGAGGCAATCCCTAAACCCAGGTCTTTATAGTTAGGAGGCCAGCTTTCTAGCCACCACACTGTACTGCCTTAAAATATAAACATAAATTATAATTCATCCTACTCCCAAAGTTAAAAAAAATTCTGCTGTACATTCAATCAATAAAGTAGGAAAAAAGCTATGGATATCCCTACCTCCTCATCAGAGTCACTGTCAAAAACCGATGGCTTCTGCAAAACAGGTTTCTGCAACTGCTGTGCTTTCTTTGGCAAAATGAGCCCATATCTGCAGAAAGAGAATGGAAACAACCCCAATAAACAGCTTACTAAATATTTTAAAATGTAACCACAACCTCTTGTAACCTCAGAGGAAAACGTTAAAAGACTGCACCCACACTGCTGGATGTGGCTTTGTCACATGAATGCATATTCCAACAAAACAAGAATGTTTCTGGAAGCTTATTCCAAATGTTTTTGATTTTAATATGCCACACAAGATTTCACTGAGGCAGCATGAGAGAATCCTTAGTCAGAAATCCTGAGATATTTAGCTGTATGACTCTTGACAAGTAGATCTGCCTCCTCTCTGAGTCTCAGTTTCCTCATCTGTAAAAGGAGTTTAGACTCCATGGCCTCTAGTATGGCTTCGAGCTCTAACTACATGATCCTATGATGATAAGAAATTCCTGACATGATTACTTCATGTCCTGTAGGACTCAGGGTCATTTTCAAATGCCTTAACTCTTTGAAGAAAGGGTTATTCCAAAACTCTGTTTTCACCTCATCATCAGAAACAAGTACTACCCCCTTAGTAGAATATAAACTTTTTGAAGGCAAGAACCATCTCACTGCTGAATTTATATTCCCTATGTCTACCTATAGCAGGCACTTAATTATTTTTAAAAATTGATTCTATTTTAGTAGAAAATAAAATTAGTCTATTTCAAGGAAAATTTGGCAAGTGCTCCAAGGGTCTCTACAATGAAGTAATTTTTGGAGGGGAGGTGATTTCACAGGCAACTTAGGGAGAAGTCCCTGTCTTAATAAACATCAAGGCGCTCCTGAGAGGTTAACTCATTTCCCCATGGTCACATGGCCATTATGAGTGAGAGGAAGGAGTTTAAACCTTCTGACTCTGGAGTCAGCTCTCTACCCACTAATCCCCGTTTGCCCCCCATAGGATGAGCTTATAGGTCAATGGAAGAGGACTTTTTGCATATGTGTATCCACATACAGAAAATGTTGAATAGTTTTTCTCATCTGTACCTGAGAGAGCTGTCCTAGGTGGCTTCGGAGGCCATGTGAACCAGATTCTTTTTTACAAGTCAGGACCTCTGGGTCCTCCTGCTGAGCAGGTGCCTCCTCTGAACACCCTCCTGGGAGCCCCTTCCCCCACAGCTCAGTGTAACAAAGAGTGCTCTGGCTTTGGGACTTTGAATCCTCTATGTGTGACTTTAGGTAAGTCACTCTCTCCTGGAGAGGGTGTCCTCATCTTTAAAGTGAAGGAGCTGAGGGAAGCAGGTCTCTCTCTCCCAACTCTGGAATCAGATTGTCCTAAGCCATCCATCCCTCCAAAGCAAACTCTGCTCCAGAGGATCTCCACAGGGGGGCTACCAACTTGGCTAAATGTCTCCCATGTAATGAGCTTGCTTTTTCTTTTATTTAAATACATCTTACGTACTTTTTTAACGCATTTAAAAGCATGATTCCCAGAGTGGCCAGTGTGGGACACCAGAAGCCCAAGGCTATCTATTCAGTATTCTCATTTTTTTGCCTCTTAGACCCCTTCTCTGAACACTGTTAAATGCACAACATGTAATGCATGTTACATATGTTATATAAATATTAAATTATAAATTTATAATAATTATAAGTAAATCATATTATATATGACATATATCAATATATTATATATCGTAATATATATTACTTATATATAATATAATATAATATAACGATGATGACGACAGCCAGGATGTACAGGGCTTCGTTTTAACCCATTTTGTGTTTTGTGTTACCATATTTTGACTCATGGCACTTAACTTCTACTTTATCTTATCTGATTCTCACAATAGCCCTGGGAGGCAGGTCCTACTATTTATTATCCCCATTTTACAGAGGAGGAAACTGAGGCTGGGAGATGGAGTGGCTCGCCCAGGGTCAGTCCAGAAGCAAGTAAAGTGCCTACTGTATGCTCCGCCCCGGGGACGCCCTCGAAGGGGAAGGGAGAGTGGGAGAATTCGAACTCAAGGCTTCCGGCCTTCCAAGCCTGCGCTCTCCCCACGGCCCCACCCGCATCATTCTTACACCAAGAGGGGCACAACACGAGCCTAACTTTCAGGATTCTCTCCACGGACAGACAGACCGCCGGGCGGCCCCCCGCTGGGGGTGCCTGGCCCTGCCCCCACCGTGATGCGGAGGGGGGCGGGGGGACCTCCTCCCCTCCCTGCTCGGGCCGGGGGAGGCTCCCAGTCCGGTGCCCCAGTCCCCGAGGCCCGCTCCTCTCTCCTCTCAACCCTCGCAGGCCAGCCCCCAAGTCCCGGCTCCCCGCCGCACTCACTGCCTGCGCGGGGCCGCCATCTTGCTCCGGCCTACGCTCGACGCCGTCGCGGGAGAGTAAAACTAGGGCGACGTCGAGTGACGTCAGAGCCGACGCCACGCCGCCGTCCGCAGATTCCACACCGTCGCCTCCTTTTTCTGGAGGGCTGACGTCACCGCTCCGAGGCGCTTTTATTTATTTTATGTATTTATTATTTTTAAGACAAGAAGAACTATTTGGTCGGAGGCTTTTTTTAAGGTCACAAAATATCTGTCGAAAGTGTCGACGCTTGGCCGGAGCTGGGCTGGGCGGGGTCGGAGGATCCGAGTTCCCGTGACGGGCAGCGAAGGCGGAGATTCCTCGGGTCCTCGATCTAGAGCTAGGAGAGACCCCCGAGGCCTTGTAGGAGAACCAGGGCCCTTCACGGATGAAGAAACGGAGGCCCAGGGCCTTGTCTCAGTCACGTGTTGTCTAAGAGCCCGACGCTGTTCGAGGCAAGATTTGAACCCAGGTCCTCCGACGCCAGAGCCCCGCCCCCTTTGTCACTGCTTTTTGCCGTTGGGTTCTAGACCTACTTGTGGAAAAGAACAGCCTCCTTGCTGTTTCCTGAAGGAGACATCTCATCTCCAGCCGCGGGGCCTTTGCACAGGCTGTTTCCCGTTGCCTTCCATCCTCTCTGTCCTCATATCTGTCTTTTGGAGCTCCCAACAACTCTGAAAGCCCAGCCTAGGGTCGCCTTCTTTAAGATATCTTTCCTGATTCGCCCTCCCCCCATTGTGGATGCCTCCATTCTGCAATATCACCGAATATACATGTCTATATGTAAACTGTATAATATAATGGTAAATGTGTATATGTGTATGTTAAATATAGAATATATTAAATTGTATTATACACAGCTGTAGCATGGAGAGATAGATTTTGTTTGTTTGATTTTGAACCACCGCAATAAAAGTGATTGCAATTAAGAGAGTCTCACAAGTTGTTTTGCTTTCCCAGTGCATATAAAGGTGACGTTTATGTCTTGAAGGAATTAAAAGTGGGGGTTTTTTTTAGCAAGAAATCATTTTTAAATTAAACATTTTTTAAAGACACAGAACTATTTGGAATTCAGACCCTTCCGTGTTGACCTACTGCGTCGGGCTTTGGGGGTGGGTTGGCTGGTTTTGCAGAACTGCTTTTTCCTCTTTTTGATTCATTTCAAAAGATGACTTGAGGGCAGCAAGGAGAAGGATATATTAAAAAGTGGTGATGTAAAAACACAACATATCAATAATTTCCATAAAATTCTAAAAAGAGTTGGATCTTCCTTTGGTTTCAGAGACAGCAGACTGTTCAGGTTTCTTCCCATTTCTCTGACCTCTATTTACGCGTCTCCTTTGTCGTCTCTTTGTCCTTTTTCCACGCTCAGTGTAGGTGCTCCCCAAGGCTCTGTCCTTGACTTCCTTCTCTGTTTTCTCTATACTCACACCCTTTCTGATCTCCCTCCTTCCCAAATCTCTTAACTTCCCAAGTTCCCAGCTCTTTTGAGCTCCAAGTTCACATTTCCAACTGCTTGAAGAAGAATCTCCAACTGAATGTCCATTGGAATGTCCAACTCAAGTTGCACCAAAGTCAAGCTTCTGATCTTTCTCTTTACTGGTTAAATAAGGAGGTCACTCTATGGCATCACCATTTGCCCAATTTCTTATGCTTTTAGCATTAGTTTTATCTTGGACTCTTTCCCTTCCTTCACAGTAGTGGAAAGAACCCAGGTTTTTAGTCAGAAGACTTATGGTGGGATCCTGGCTTAGCTACTTCCTACCTTTGTCAAGTCACTTTAACGTTACTGGGACTCAGTTTCCTCATCTGTAAAATGAAGGGGTTGCACAAGGTCCCTTGTTACTTTAAATCTATGATCTAGTCAGTTACCAAGTCCTATTCTTAGTACCACCACCCCAGGACTGGACTTCATCACTGCCCATCTAAGCTATTGTAACAATCTCCTAAGCTATTGTAACAATCTCCTAACAGTTCTTCAAGCCTTTACTCTTACCTTGACTCTTCCCCCTGCCTTTGATGCACCCCACTCCCACCAATCCATGTTTCAAGTGGTGACCAGAAGGATCTTTGTCCTTAGATCTATCCAAGACACTTCTCTGTTCACAAATTTCAGTGATTTCCTTTTACTGACAATTGCTCAAACACCCTTTTGCCTGATTTTCAAGGGCCCATCTTTTCATTCTTAGCTCATAGTATTACCCTCTGCTCATTCAGTATTACAAAATTGTATTACTTTCTTTCCTGGCCCACTTTTACCCTTGAATATTGCTCCATGTTTTCATTCATGACCCTCCTTGTGGCTAGAATACCCTACCTCCCCCTTCTTTAAGGAAGATTCCTAACCATCCTTTAAAGCCCAATTCAGATGTTGTTTTTGGTAAAGACTTTTGGTAAAATTTTGTTCAATTTTCTAATGCACTTGCCATATAATACTGTATACTGTAGCTTTCTGCATTAATGTCTTATCCTTCTACCAGAACATAAAATCCATGAGGGCAGAACTGTTTCTTATTGAAATGTTGCATTCCCAGCTGCAGTCCATTATACGTAGGTGCTTAAAAATATTTTGTTTAATATTGAACCTGATAATCATTTAATATAAATTTTGGACTTTAATAAGAACCAGAGCTTGAATTAAGAAGAGCCTGGAGCTAATAGTCTCTTTATTCTCTCTGAAGCAAACTCGGAGAATGCCTCTTCCTATGTCAACAAAAGTCAGATAGGGCTGACTTAACATTGTATCAGGGACCTTTAACCTAAGATACTTTTTTTGAATAATGGGACATTTTTCCTTATCTTAATATTTGGTGGACATATACTATGTTATGACATGTTAATGGTAAAGAAAACACAGATATCCTGGGTCATAATTTCAACTGAAACTTTTTCAACACTGTTAAATATATCCTTTCCTGTGTCAGTATTTATGACAGCATGCCTGCAACCAGAGTGATGGGATTTTCTCTTTATCTTGTGTCACAGATTCATATGCTATTGCAACTGACACTTCTTTGTTAATTGTCTTGTCTCACTAAAGTTACAATTTGTTCAACTAAGAGAGTTCCTTTCTCACAGTAAAATGTATTTAAGTCTGACTAATTCCTGTATGGAGTTAGCCAGATCATGACTGGCTCTGTGGAATCCATGTACCATGACTTTAAAGAGAATTTAGAATAAGAGTAATAAAAATGTTTGCATTTAGCCTGTTACCTCTACTTTAAGCAAACTTTCAGGTTGACAAACCATAGAGAGACATTTTAGCATTCAGGTCTTAGAGGTAGAGATATTTTAGGTTTGACCTAAAGAGATTTGATCACCCCTGTGAATTACTAAAGCAGACTAGAGATGGAAATCATGGAAACTGAGAGGGCTGATATTAAGAGAAACAGTCTGTCCCCAGCCCAACCCTACTTACTGAAATCCTGACTATCTTCCAATGGATAGGGATTGGATCTGTGATTTTATTAGTACAAGGAACTCCCAGGTGAGGAAACTTCCTCCATTAATACAAGCCACCATCTTTTCTGCAACTTGTAGTCTTTGAGAGTGTTTATAGCATTCCTAGTTTCAAGGCCAGCTTTCTATCCAATAACTCATGTCATTTCTGCTAGCTTTTCCATGAAATCTTCTTTAATCCCCTACCTTAAAATGATCTTTCTTTCACCTGAATTAGTACCATATGACTTTGTTTTGCTTTATTTTTTAAATCGGTAACTTGGATAATGGTAGAGTTGACATGCTGATCAGTTTTATAGATGACCCAAAGTTGGAAGGGAGTTAACACACTGGATGACAGAATTAAAAAAAAAAACAGTCTTGAACATTGAGTTAATAAATCTAGGAAGTTGGAATTTAATAGGAATTAATAATTAATGTACAAGTACAAGATAGTAGAAATGTGACTAGATATCTGTTTGTCTGAAAAAAATCTGGGTTATATTGGACTGCAGAGTCAATAGAAGTCAACAGTATGACATGGCAGCTCGAAATGCTAATGTAACTTGTTACAACAGCTTCTTTTCTTTCCCACTGGGAAGTAGAATGGGAGAGTGAGGGGGCTAAGGATAGGGTGAAAGAGAGAAAGGAATTAAAAACAGAAAGGGAGGAAAGGAAGGAGAAAAGGGTCACCGAGGTGCTTTTTCTTCATGTAGAAAACAGAGGGAAGGCTAGAAAGAAACAACAAGCAGGCAAGCTTTGGAAGCTACCAGTTGAACTTATTATATCCATTAAAAAACAAAAAGCAAGCCATGCAGGACAGACCTGCAGTTTTATGTGCAAGCTTCTTTTTCTGTTCTACTATGTTTATGGAAATGCCCATTCGAGGAGTTATTTGTAAAGTTTAGAACAAGAGTAAATTTTAGAAAATGCAGTTGTTGGCTGTATTGAGGGGGAATAATGCCCAAACAAGGGAGGTGGTAGTTTTCACTAAACTGGTCCTTGTCTAATCCTATCCAAAGCACCGTTTTGAACCCTGGGTCATAAATACTTGGAAATGATTATTGTCTCCTTCCCCTCCTCAGGTTTTCTCTTCTGTGCCTTAGACTTGCTCCTTCAATTATGGTCTGTATATGGTATGGTCTTGAAGCCCCTCAACATTCTATTTGCTCTCCTCTAAACACTCTTCAGTTTATCAGAGGAGTTAAGGGGTTTGTCCAAGGTGGCAAGAGCCAACACTCGAATCCAGGTCTCCTAGATTTGAGTCCAATATCCCTTCCTGAGATAAGTGAAAAGGAGACAATAGGAAAAAATTGAGATGTATCAGAGCAAAGAATAGGAAAAATGAGGAACTTTGCACTGGAGAACCCTGAATTTTTTTTCAGTAAAGTGGGAGACAAATTTCTCTGAAAAGGATCAAGGATGAGTTGGATTGGGGGCTTTGGAGAGGGGGAAGTGTATGGAAATGATTTAGAATATCCATAACACACAATGTTCTGGTCTTGATTTGAGGGGATCATCATTAACAGATTCCAGCTTGTTCAAAAATAGTTTTAGGTCAATTACCCAGGTCCGGCCTGCTGAAGTAACTTCTTGTCCAAGTGAATTTTCTTCATTGACTATTGTGAATATCTCATTAATCCAATTTGCTTATTTTAGAAATGGATATCCAAGAGACACGGATGAACAAACGCTACATCATTTTGTCTATTTTTTTCCTACTGATCTCACCCTGGTGAGTTGACTGAGAAGCATCTAGCTGGAACACAACTTCCAGGTAATGCAACATCTTTCCCAAGCTGGGATAGGGACTAGGCCTAGGATTTCATTGGTACAGTGAAAGCCTAGATGAGAAAATATCCTCTACCAATGCACTTGGGTACTGCCATGTACAGTGTTAGTGTTGCATGGACGACTTGCCAGCTGCCTTGCCCAGGATCACACAACCAGTAAGTATTACCACTGGAACCCAGGTCTTCCTAGCTGTGAGGTGAGCTCTCTCTCTACTGTATCTTGCTTCCCTCTTCCCAAGTGTACAATTTAGCCCTCTATTACTTCTTCTCCTCCAGACTGCATAAAAGTCATTTGTATTCTTGGAGTACTCTTCATAAGCATGTTCCAAAGTGATCTGGCTTGTGGCTATCAGTTTAATATCTTTAAGAACATTGTTCCTAGAAACGTGGCGGCAAATGACCTGAGATGCTTTCTCCCAAATATGAAACAGGCTTTCGGGTTAAGCCAGGCATCAGATAACCTATTGAGATCAGGCCTGGTAATAACATTGCCATCTTATCAGAAAAGGTTAAAAAGGAACCTCCAATCGCAAATTACAAAATATTTGGAAGACATCACACTTTGTCAACTGAATAAAGAAAAAGAACTTTTAATTTCCCAAAATTTTATTAAAAAATGGACTCTTCCATCAGATACATTATTACAAAGATGGAATCTCACCACGGAGCTGCAAAGTTTGCTGTAATCACAAGCTTTGAACAAGGAAAAGTCTTTCTGCCATTCTTGAGCTAGGCAGGGCCCTCTGCAACAAAGGTGTTGGCTCTTTCCCATGAGTAAGAGAACAAAGATGCTCTTTCCACAAGGCTTTCTGGTTAAAATGATTTTCCAAAGGCTAAGGGGCCATGAGTCCAAAAGACTAGAAGTTGATCAGAACAGGCAAAATATTATTCAGTTTTAGAGTGATAAGCTTTTCAAGACCTAAGCCTTGTCTTTCCCTTTCGGCCTATGTTCCCATGATAAAAATGAAACAAACACCACTCAGCCATCAATACTGACACCCTCTAGGAGTTAGAAAGGCCAGACTTCTGAGATATGTGGCTCTATAGCTTTGACTTTTCTAGGGCCAAGACTTTCCTCTGATGCGGTTTTAAAATGAGGCATTTGTCTAGAAGTACTTCTTTCTAAGTGAAAATATCTTAATAGCTAACAAAGAAAGTTAAACATAGTGAAAAAGAATCTTAACTATTCTATCATTCACTTGAGGTTGGTCTACTAAAATTTGACCTGCAGTCTATGTTGGGACATCTCTCCTGTGGGAAGAGGGGGAGCATATTTATTCTTCAGTTTGTATTTCAGCTCGATCAGACACAGACAGGTAAGTGCCCAGTGGTACAAGTATTCGATGGCAACAGATCTCTGGACCCACACAGTTTTTCGGGAATGTCCTGCACAAAAACAAACCAAAAGACCATCTCAGAGGTGACTCTTTCAGGATTGTTGAACTCCTTTGTCCTCTTTTCTCCCTTACTGGGTAGATGAATCACAATTAAAGCTGTGGTGGTTTAAAAATAAAATCACTGAAAAGCTTTAGCTTTATCATCTAGTTGGCTAGTATTTCTACTTTTTAGAATTCCTGGCTCTCCTCAAGATGCAGTTAAAATGATAGCATCTGCAGGAGGCCTTTTCCAGGCATCTCTTCCCCACCCCTGCCCCCAGCATGGTACCTCTGGCTCTAAAGTTACCTTCCATCTAATTCTCTAAAACGTAGTCTCTCCCATTAGAGTATAAGCTTTTTGAGGGAAGGGACAGCTTTCATTTCTTGTGTCCCCGAGTGGCTAGCACAGGACTCGGCACTTCATAAATACTTTAGTATATACTTGCTGATTGATTGAAATTATCTTCTGATACAATTACTCAGTAAGAAACTACTCATAAGTTATAAAGTTATGGTTACCACTGAATCAGGTATTGAAATTGTGTGTCTTTATCAGAATTATGATCAAACTTGATTTCAGAAGGTTGGCAATGAGACGTAGATTCCTCTTCATGGCAAATGGGAGATGATAGATGCAGAATGAGGTATGCCTTGTCAGAAAAGTCCAGAAGAGCAAAAGGTTTCTTTGTGCCACTATACTTCTTCATTATAAGGGAAGGTTTCAGGGGATGGGTAGGATGAATGTATGAGGAATTTTAATGCTCATTTTTAAAGCATTGATAAAAATATATTTTTTAACTCTATCAGACTTCTAGGTTATATCTCAGCAACAGTTGAACCTGGACATATACTAGAATGATTACTAGAGAAAAAATATTTTGTCTATTACTTTCTAACAAAGGGAAGGGGAAAGACATCTAGATCAATGTTTGACTTTGGTATGTCTTTAATGACACTCTGTTTGGAGTATCCCCACGATGAGTTATTAAAGAGGTGCAGGTACAAGATGTGAAAAACACATAAAGAATTCCCTCGAGTATATTAGTTTTTTTCCCTCTCTGAACATACACACACACACACACACACACACACTTGGAGTTTGTTTTTTCCATGATCAAAGGACAGCAGGTAGGGACAGGAACAAACTGAGTGTGTTCATTTCCCCAGAATGATCCCAGATGTTTCAGATTTATATTTGACTTCTGTAAATACTCAACCAGGACTTTGAGTTGTGGTTTTGGGGGGTTTGGTTTTTTCCTCCATATTCTTCACTCACGAAGGTATATTTTTCTAACTCCTGTCCATACCCATTTAGCGAATGGAGCTAAAACCAAAAACAGATGCTCCAATCCTAGGATATCCCTTCCAGATTTAAAGCCTAGATTGTTCTCTCATCATTGCAGTCCTTCTAGCCAGTTGTCCCACTCCTGCACTTCAACATCTGAGAGTGAAATAGGGTCATGTAATCCACCCCCCTTCTCATCTAGTGCCCTCTCACCCTTTTACAAAGTCAATGCTGTTGATTAGCCCATTTTCCTAGGCTATCTCCATCACATGCTACCAAGTTACCCAGTGAAAAGCAGTTTGGTGTGATGGATAAAGAGCTAGCCACAAGATTAGGAAAATAGGTTCAAGTCTGCCTCTGACCCACCCAAGTATGTGACACTTAGCTAAGATCCTGAACCTCTCAGTGCCCCTCAGGCAACTCAGAAGAGGTAAATGGAGTTCCCTATGTCAAGGAAATTACAAGTTTGGTCTAAAAGTTAAAAAAAAAGTCATGAAGTGATAGGAGTCAGTAAATCTAAGCAAATCAGTAAACTCTTCCAGAGATACTTCAAAAAGCCAATTCTAGCTTTCTAAGACAGTAATGCCTTGTTAGTACCCACTACTCTTCTTCCTTTGCCCTCCTTGGCTTTTTTTAGTACCTGTATTCCAGCTACCAGGTAGGGTGAGGACAGGGGTCCTCTCTGACCATCCGAAAGAAGGCAGCCTCATGATATAATGCATTTATCATTAAGTTCCTCTACTATCTTCCTAGCAGTTCAGTGGCAGGATATGAACACAGTTTTCCTCTCCCAAGGTCCCATTTCTTATTTCCGATGCTGAGAACAGATGCTCCAGGTTTTCCAACTACAGTTGGTTATGTGAACAGTCGGTTGCATCAATGACCTCGGTAATGAAGCAGCCAATAGCTTTTCTTTCTGCTTCTGGGAGCTCTTTAGGGCCCAAGTGGCAACTCAGAGGTGAGAGATGTAAGAGTCCAGAGGGTTCTTTTCATGTGGCTTCAGACTGAGGGCCAGTGTGACCAGAAGACGGGGCCATTTTCCTGTGACCTATTGGCTCTAGACACGCTCTCTTAAATGCATAAAATGTTTTTGTTTGTTTCCTTATCACACTGCTCAATCTGGCTTTCACTTCCATTAAGATTTTGGATCATGCATTTTGAAATGCAAGATGGATAATTTTGATTACATCAAACTGAAAAGTTTTTGCACAACCAAACTCAATGCATCCAAAATTCGGAGTAGTAAATTGGGAAAAAATTTTTACGGCTAAGCTTGGGGACAAAGGCCTCATTTCTA
>CM053770.1:270985239-271016464 GCA_028658325.1 Potorous gilbertii
AAAATCTTAATTTTAAGGAAGTGATTGTAGAACATTTATAAATAAATAAAATAAATAAATAAATAAAAAGAAACTAGATGATAATGAAATTTAGGGTAAGAAAAGTTTAAAATAAATTCTGACGTCTTAACAGCAAAACAAAATAAAATAAAATAAATTTAAAAAAATCAAAAAAAAGATTTTGGATCATATTCACTCTTGGAGGAACTTACTAATAGAGAAAATCTGTTATCTAAAGCTTTTAACTTTAATTTGTCAGCCTCTAAAAGAAAATGGTCCTAGATCATTTTATTGGCTTATTTTGGACATTCCTCCTCCTCCTCTTATACTCTCTGATCCAGCTGAGCTGTCCTTTCTTCTATTACTCACTTACAAAGCTGCATCACCTGTCTTTGTACCTTTGCCAGCCATCCACTGAAGCTGGTATGGACTCCCTCACTACCTCTCCCTGAAGGTCTCCCTTCCTCTATGACTCTACTAGAGCACCATCCACTGCATGGAGACTTTCCCATTCTTCAGCTGGCACTGCCCTGACTTTCTTTCAAACTACCTACTATTGAATTGTTTTGTGTGTATGTATATAAAACATGTATTTGTTCATTTTATATTTATTTTGCACATATTTTATATGCCCTTTTTGTCTCCCTCATTGCAATGTGATTATCAATAGTAACTGTTGCTCTTTCCCTCCCAGCTTGATTTACTTATTTTTTTCTTTTGCTCATTAAAGGGGCCATTCCCTAATTACTTCTTAGAGAGGCTTATTCACTGAATGGCCTTACCTCACTCTAAGTAAGTACCATCTCCAGTCATCCTGCTGAATATCTGGTCACTCGATTGAGATGGCTCAGGAAGGGAAAGTGAGGTTGGTGACCTTACATAGCCCTCCCCCACTCAAAACAAAGTCAAGTGCAGTCATATAAAGTTTATCAGAGTGCCTGGCACCTTCTAGTTACTAAATAAAGGTATGTTGATTGTTTTTTAATAGTTTCTAGCTTGATGCAAATTTTAATTACACAAGGCAGTCATTTTCCAGGAACACATAGAGCTACATTGGAGATTTTTAATTAAATGTCTATTTTTAAAAATGCTTCATTTTTGCCCCCCCCTTTTTTAACCACAACATTGTAACTTTCCAATGACTCCCTTCTCCTTCCTACATAGAAATTACTCTTTTAGAAATACATCAGGCTTTAATCAGAAGTGTTGAATTAAAAGTTCATTTATGAAGAAACCCTAACTTCTGTACTAAACTAGACTAGTTAAGGTTTTTTCTTTTAAATTTTTCCTTTAAAATGTTTCATGGAGATGAACCAGATGCTCTAAGAAAAACCTGGAAAGACTTACATGAGCTGATGAATATACTGTGTACAAAGTAACAGCAATATTGTCAGATAATCAGCTGTGAATGACTCAGCGATACAGTGATCCAAGACAACTCTGAAGGACTTGGGACAAAAAATGCTATCAGTCCCCAGAGAAAGAACTGATGGTATCTGAATGCACATTAAAGCATACTTTTTAACTTTATTTTTCTTGAGGGTTTTTTTTATCTATGTTTTCTTTCATAGCATGACCATTATGGAAATGTTGTACATGACTACACAGGTATAACCTGTATCAAATTGCTTGCCTTCTCAATGAGGGTGGTGAGGAGGAAAAAAGGGAGAGAATTTGGAACTCAAAGTTTTAAAAACAAATGTTAAAAAATTATTTTTACATGTAACTGGGGAAAATAAAATACTAAATGAAAAAAGAAAAAATGAAAAATAAAATGTTTCATTTATTCTTTCAAAAAAAGTTTCAGTTGTGTCCTCATGACTCCCTCTCTCACCCCCAAAGAGCTTTCCTGTTTAATGAAGTATAGTTAAGCAAAACAAATCAACTCCTTGACCAAGTTTGAGAATGTATTCCTTATTCCACAGCAGGGGTCTACCCCCTCTGCTAAGAAAACGGAGGCATGCTTAGCTGTCTAGGCTTGTCAAATTTAATATTTGGGGTATTAAATCTAGCTTTTATAGACAGAACAAAATGAAAAAGACTCCTCAAAGCTCCAAAATGAAAAACTGAAGGTTGATGGAGTGAAGGAGAAGTTGGAAACATAGTTCAGGCTGAACTCTGGGTACTTAGAAGTAGGGGGATCGCCAGCTTGTGTCAGGTAAATATGATTCCAGAAAAAAATCAGCTGATTGTATTGGTTTTTCCTCATGCTTTGACTCAAATAGGACTGATTGAAGTCCATGTAATGTTTTTTTCTTATCAAATTAATTCATTAATTTCATGCAAAAACAAATATTAGTGAGATGAGCAATGCTTATTAAAATGTTTTCTTATTCCCATTGAATTGGAAAATGTATGTGTGACCAGATAGCCTCAAAATAAAGACCTAAAAGGAAAGTAGAAAACTTTACCATCTCAATGGACTTTAAAATAGTCCAGAAGAGGGTCTAAGAGCAGCGATGTTCTCTACACAAGTAAAACAGTATTTGTTTCTTTTAATTCAATAGGCTCCTGTCGGTAAACTTCAAAAGTCAGTGCAACAGGCAAGATCCTTGCCTTTGCTGCAGGAAGCAATCAGGAATACAAACACTTGGGTTTTCTAGCCATTAAAAACCTGTCCTCAACAAAAGGGATGACTGTTTTGGACGATTGATTTTACACAGCAGCTGCTGGTTATTAATGGAGAAGACCAGAAGGCACATGTATTTATTTGGTATATTTTATATACACAGATACAAAGAGAGGAAGTATAGATGACTGACTGCAGCCAGGAACATCTGAATACAAGCCCCATCGCATACAGTGTGACCTTGGGCAAACTGCTTAAGGTCTCAAGTCTCTAGGCAACTCACTGAGACCATAAATTACAAAGAACCATGCTGACCTGCATTGGTAAAGGGAGTTTTCTCACATGGGAGTTCTCTATATCAATGAAATCATAAATCTAGTTCCTATCCTATATTTCATACATATTTATTTCTCCCTTAATAGGAAAATTCTTCCGGTTGGGCTCTTTTGTCACCATTTTCTTAAGATAGCAAGTCACACAACTAACTTGAGCACTCAGTTTTGCTGACATCTTGTTTTAGCTCCAGTGACTAACTGGTTAGTGATAAAAGAATTTCTGGATGAAAATGTCAAGTAACTAGCTATAGTTTAGGTGTTACTGGCTAGTCTGTGCATTTTAGCTTTTTCCCTAGTGTTTACTATTTTACTTTTTTTTATTATTTTTACTATTATAGTTACCTAGTTTATTATTTTACTTGATATAGATCTTCCCCTTCTATCTGTTCTTTGATGTATTAGCCTTTGCCTTCTTCTGCCTTTTGTAAAATTCAGTATAACTATAACTTGCTGTAACAACCTATATATTGCTCAAACAGCTGCTTAGGGCACACTGGTTTCTCTATAATGTGAGTCTATGCTTTGAGTATATGATATACTAGTTATTAACGTCTCTGTGCCTTGGTAAATACCTATCAATGAAGCTTTGGACAATTTTAGTGTCATTAGTATGTAAACTCATTGAAGGCTGGAACTGTTTCTCTTTTGTCTTTGTATCCTTTGTATCCTTAAGACCTAATAGTATATGGTACAAAGTAGGTGCCCAATTAACGCTTGTTGATCAGTTGATTGACACTTGATGGTAAGATGGTCTTGGGTAAAATAACTAACCTTGGTGTCCTAATCTTTAAATAAATAGCATTTAAGTGGAAAGCTACTGCAAAGTGACTTGTCCCATTCCCTTAGAAAGGACAGAGAACAGATGAATCATCTTCAACTTCTAACTGGAATTGTAGATGTCCCAGACTCATCAATCAGAATGCCAACTGTAGCACATGCCAATAGTTCCAGCTACCCAGGAGGTTGAAGCTGGTGGAGAATAGCTCAAACTCAGGGATTCTGATTTATTGTAGGGTCAAATTGATCAGCTATATACACTAATCCTAGTATCATTAAGGTGAGCTCTTGGAAGAATGCTACCAGACTTGTGGAGGAGAGGTAAACTAGACCAAGATGGGCAAGGAACAGGTCAAAGCTGCCATAATTATCAGTGGTAGGACCAGTTCATGAATGACTGGCACCCTTCCAGACTATTTGAGACAGGGAGACTGAGGGGAGGAGGGGAGAGACAGACAGACAGAGAAAAAGACGGAGAGAGAGAATGCTAACCTCTGAAGTCAGATTGCACTAGCCTTTTGAACGGTCTTAGAGAAAGCACGGTCTAGCAAAAAGGTTTCTAAGCCATCCTATGAGCTTGCAGGGCATTTAGATTTTATTCAAATGTTTGATTGTACTCAGTAACTAACAAATTTTGATTGAGCAGCAGGATACAGCAGAAAACAGGGACAGAATCTCATCTCTGTCTCTACTGCTTATGTGACCTTGAACACTTTGCTTAAATTTCTTGGGTTTCAGTTTCCTCATCAGTGAGATGAGAATGTTGGACTCAGTGATTTCTAAGCTTCTCTGGCTAGGAGATTGTGGATGCTGATGGAGTTTGTGGCATCAACCATACCACCCATACATTGAGCTAAAGCTAAGTATATGTAGAGCAGCCTCTCTTCTCCTTGAGGAGTGGATGATATGGAAAATTGCAGGGTTTGGTTTTTGTTTTTTCCCTAACTTCTTGTAATATTTTAGAGGAGCCACCTAAGTCGGGATAGGGTAGAGTGTTTCACCTTGGACCTAAACATCTCTGGGTTTGGGCGCTCTCCTCCCACAGTCAAGAAGGGGTCTATTCCCTATAGCTCCCTGATCCAAACTCAGACCAGATCTTGTCTCCCTGCCATTATTAGAGAATTAAATACAAATACCTCTGTGTGATATCTATAGTTCTTCACAGCATGACTTCATCTCTTTTTTCTAGGATGCTTACATGTGATTCTCCTTCAAATGCTCTCCCTTCATTCATCCCTCCTTCATCACTCTCCCTCTTGCTCGCACCAGGGCTATCTTTCACTTGGTTTTTGCTGTATACAATACATTCTTTACCCTCCTCACCCCTGTCCCACAGAACTCCTGGATCCCTTCAGGTCTCCGCTGGTATCATTCCCTATGAGATAACTCACCTCCTCCAGTTGTTAGTACTTAACCCCACTCAATCCAATAAAATGATTTAATATTTATCTTACACAAACTTGAATCTCCTTATCTGTGTACCTGTTGTTTCTCCTAAATAAGACAGAAGCTCCAAGGGGGACTGGAACCAGGTTTCTTTGTTTGGGTTTTTTTGGTTTCTTTTTGGTGTCTCCAGCCCCTCCAACAGCATTGGGTAAAATCAGTCAGTCAACAGCATTTATTATTTACTTTATCCATTCAAGGCACTGTGCTAAGTGCTAGAGATACAAAGAAAGACAAAAACAGCTCTTCCCCTCAAGAAGTTGACATTCTAATGGGGAGAGAACATATGAACAACTATGGACCCATGAGATATAGACGAAGACATTGGCAATAATCTCAGAAAGAAGGGATTTGGTGGGCAGTAGGGGAAGCGGAAAGACTTCTTGCAGATGGTGGGAACAAAGACACAGTACAAAGAAATGCTGGTTGAGCTGAATGATACTGTCCTATTCTTATTCCTGCCTTTGCTCAACTTTGTCAATTTTCTGGGGGTGCTTTAATCTGCATTTATCTTATTCTTACTGATCTGGAGCATTCTCTCATATGATTATAGTCTATAACTCTTTTGAGAGCTATAGTTCATATCTGTTGACCACTTTCTATTAGGAAATGACTCTTGGTCTCATGTATTTATGTGAGTTCCCAATATATCTTGGCTATCAGACTTTTATCTCATAAAATAAACATTTTATTTTATAAATTTGATTATATTTACATTTGATAATGTAAATTATCAAATTTAAATTTGATATAAAGGGACATTTGATATAAAGATTCATCCTCCACTCTGCCCCAACCCTTTCAATCATTTTTGTTGTCTCAATCTCATCTATGGTTGTTCAATCATTTCAGTCTTGTCTGATTGTCTGTGACCCCATTTGAAATTTTCTTGGCAAAGATACTGGAATGGTTTGCCATTTCCTTCTCCAGTTCATTTCTATAGATAAAGCAATATGAGTTAAGTGACTTGCCTAGGACCCCACAGCTATTAAGTATCTGAGACCAGATTTGAACTCAGGAAGATGAGTCTTCCTGACTCCAGACCTGACACCCAATTCCAACCCAAGTCCCTGAATTGCAATTGGGCTGTATTGCTGATACTAGAGGTTCAGAAAGAGAATGAAGGTATTTACCTTTGATATATTTAGAAATGAGATCTGGATCAACTTTGACATTTTTTGCAGTGGGATCAAAGATGCAAAGCTTTGTAATCAATTCACTGCTGATTTGCTGCAAACAGAGAGAAGAAGGGTGAGAGGATGACCAGTCACTATCAGTTCACTACAGCCAAGTGGATGATTCTAGGGCTCACCTCTTTACATTGATCCCAGACTTCGACAGTCTCTGTGTTCTCCCACTCCGGATGAAAGATCAACAATATTGCTTTTATAATGTCATGGACCAAGGCAGAAGGGCTGTTGTGACCATCTTCAAATGATGGGGAGTCAAATGTCATAGATGAAAACTGATCATAATAAGATTTCAGATCTTTAAAGGCCTGAGGATCAAGCTCCTGGATCCTCCCCTGGATTTCTTTCAGCATGATTCGGAAGAAGAGAATGCCAGCCCTTTGCACTTCTCCTTTGTGTTCCATCTCTGCAATCAGAAGAAGACATCTCTCATCGATGTTCCATGATACATACCTGCTCAGTGACATATGCCACCTATCTTGAGTCTGGGCTTCTTGGGTATATTATACTTGGGATTTTCTCTTTCAAGGAAAAAACAAGTTCATAGATTTAGATCAGGAAGACATCTTAGGGGTCATGTAGTGTAAACTCCTGCATGAGGAAGTAAGATGCTCAAAGTCACACAGTCAGTAAGTGGTGAACTGGGATCTCAGATTCCCTCATGTCTGATTCTTGCAGAACCCTTAGATCTAGAACCCTTGAGCATCTCTTCAAATGCCATACCTACCTAGGATACATTTTTTCTGGATTTCTCCTGAGCATTCGCCTAGAATTTCATCACAGGCTTTTTGGACTATCTTCAGCATTTTCTGTAGATCTTTGTACTCCTGACTCGGCAACATCTTCCCCTGTGTAGTGGTAAAATCAAGCGACCCCAAGGCCTGGCCCTTTCTGTCTCGAATTGGAGCAACGATGTGATAGGTCCCAAGGGCATAGGTGAAAATAACTTCAGAGGTGTCTATGCTTCTGAAGATATAGTCTCTGAAACGGAAACAAGTAGAGAGAAAAGTGTGATAGCACCTCATCCTATCGACAGTCATCTACCAGAACAGTCATGTACTATGGCAGAGAATTCCTAGTGCTAGAGTTCCCTTCTGAATCTCCAGTCCAAAAGTGATAAGATGCTGAGTACATCCAAGGCATGATAGAGACTGCTTCTTTGTATCTTCATTGAAAAGCATAGACACAGATACAGATACACACATTCTCTCTGTCCAAAGTTAAGATCTGAACCTGGGTCTTCATGATTTTAAGGATGGTCTTCTGTCCATCCCATTATGTCATATGGCCTATATTTTTATGCTTTGGTGTGCTAAGCTATGCACCAAATATTGGACATGTGGGCTATTTCCATTTTTCTACTGTAAAGAATAATGATGCCAGGAATATATTCATACCAAGAGGACTTTTTGCCCTTTCATTAACATCCTTATCATGGGACACATTGAATCTAGACTCTACTGTAGTGATGTCATTCTGGTCCTCTTTGAAAAGGAAGGACAACAACCAACCAACCAATAGTTTGATAACTAGATCAAAGAATATAAATAATTTTGCATTTCCTATGAGGAAGCACATTCCCCCTTCTGGTAGAGAAGTGGGGGACTACAGGTGTATAATGCTATATATACAGGGCCTGGCACAGCCTAAAAAACGCTTGTTTCAGTCAGATGTAACATTCGGTTTTGTTTTCTTCCAAACAAAGGAGATATCATTATGTTGTAAAAACAAATGATGTTAACAAAACTTATAAGAATTTGGTAGTTCTCATTGTATATAGACTTAAATAGATTGTTTTTGTTATTATATGAACTTGAAAAACATCAACAAACATGAACGTTTACTTAAATAAAGAAGGGAAAAGGTTCTATATGACGCAATGAATCTCTATCATAAACAACTTGGTTTAAAAAAATTTAAATGCATTTTAAATTTCTCATGGTGACTGCTCTCACACAACACTCCGTGTCCCATCCCCAGTCCTTTTGACTGTCTCTCTCTCCCCCTTACCTAGAATACCCTCTCTTTCCATCTCCCCCTCTGGGTTGCCCTGGCTTCCTTCACTTCTCCACTTAAACAACATATTCGGAAGGTCTTTCCCAATCCCATTCATCTGAAAGTGACTTTCCCTCTGAGATTACCTCCCTTCTACCATTATATATCGTGTTAGTATTTTGTCATTTACATGTTATTACCTTCATTAGAATGGGAGCTCACTGAGGGAAGGGCCTGTTTTTGTCTTTCTTTGTTTCTCATTGTTGGGGTTTCACTTCAGTGGTGATTTACTCTTTATGACTCCATAAGGGACTGTCTTGGCAGAGATCCTGGAGTCATTTGTTATTTCCCTCCTCAACTCATTTTACAAATGAGGTACCTGAGGCAAATAGGGTGAAGTGATTTGCCCAGAGTCACACAATTAGTAAGTGTCTGGGGCCAGATTTGAACTTGGAAAGATGAGTTTTCCTGACTTCAGGTCCAGCACTCTATTTCCTGTGCCACCTAACTGCTCTGATAGCACATAGTAAGTGCTTAATAAATACTTGTTGGTTGACTGATATTTCTCTCTTTCTCCATGCACATGCATATGTCTATACCAACATGGTGGTCCTTTGTGTGATCTTGTAGTTTATAACAACAACTCCAGTAGTAATAAAATAATCATTCAGAAAGCAGCTTCAGAGGAAATGAACATTTATATTTAGATAAAAGCAACCTGTATGCCTAAACATGGAACTAGAATGTCTTTGGTTCTGGAGCAATATAATGCTAACCCACAGAAACATTAAATAAGTCATTTATTCCCTTTGTAATATTCCCTCCATTTCACTGTCAAACTTTCTGAAAGAATTTGGGAATTCTCATTGTGTGTGTGTGTGTGTGTGTGTGTGTGTGTGTGTGTGTGTGTGTGACACATATACATACAATGAGAATTCCCAAATACATATACACACATATACATACATACATGTGTGTATATGTATATATGCATGGATATGTATATACGCATGTATTTGTATATATAAAAATATATATAATTCATATATTACATATATAATATAAATATACAAATCTGAACATTTCCTTCCATAAAAAAGAGAGAGGATTTCGTCTATATCCAATATATCTGTTTCCTCATCACCCATTTACTCCCTTGCAATCTGTTTTCTGTGTCTATCTACTGCAACCAGGCTCCCTAAACCTGACTTTTCTGGACCCTCATCCTCTTAGCACTTGCTCTCAATAATGTTGCCCTTCCACCTCCTTCTAAGTGCCCTCTCCACTTCCTTGGCTTCTGAGACACCACACTCTTCTTTGGTTTCCTAGAGTATAAGCATAAAACCCTTGCGCAGGTTAGCCTCTCTAAATTGTGATTTCCTCATCTGGAAAATAGAACATGAAGGGAAATGGAGCAAAGGAGACTAGGAACAAGAGTCCCAAATGAGCGGAAAAAAAGAGAAAGAAGTGAGGTCAGAAGGGATCACTGACAAGTAAGACAGCTTTGAAAAGTCCTGCACTGAATGTATTACCTGCTTAATGAGAAAAACAAGTTCTACAGACAGTTAGATTTTCATACATGACTCCCTCCTTCTGTTCTACAGTATAAATAGAAACACTCATTTTAGTTGGTATTTGTTAAGTTTAAAGTTTTTTATTATTATTAAATTAGAAATAGTACATGACCTACTTGAAGGCAAGTACTATCACCCATTTTTCTTCACATCCCTGGTGCCTGGATCAGTATTTGGCACATAGTTGGTGCTTAATAAATACTTAGTAGTTGATTTCCTCTGACTTTTCTAACTATGTATCTCTCCTTCCTCAGTTCAGTTCTTTTTGTTAAGTCCTTGGTATTCCCCCTTGGGTCCTCTTCCCTTCTCTTCTCTTCCTTCAAGTGATTTCATTCACTCCATTGCTTCAGAAACTTTCTAGGACCACAGGGTCCTAGATTTGGAGCTGGAAAGGATCTTAGAGGCAACAAATGCCCCATCTTACAGAAGAGAAAACTGAGGACAAGAGAGGGTAAGTGACCTGCCCAAAGGTAGCTGGGCATACAATGGTGAGTGATAGAGATTTGGGATTCAAATCCAGGTCCTCTGATTCTAAAGTCACTGCTCTTTTCAGCATCCCCTGCTACATTTCTACCCAGCTTGATACACAGATTTTTTCCCTAAATGTTCTGCCCATATGTCAAACTGCCAATAAGTCACCTCTACTTAGATGTCTCAGTAGCATATCAAACTCAACATGCCCAAAACCATGTGTCTTCTCTTTCTCCCAAAACCAATACCCGTTTCTGACTATTTGTTTTGATCAGTGGTGCCATGATGCATTAAGTCATCCTTGTTTACAGTTAGCTTACATTTTTCCATTTCTTCTTTCCTCCCCCCCACTAAATCATTGTCATTTTCTGCTTTTTCTACCTCTGCCATCCCTCTATCAATTCTATCCACCTAGGTCCCCTGCTACCACTTCAGAGGCAGTTGGTGACAATGGATCAAGCATTTGCCCTTGGGTCAGGAAGACATGAGTTTGAACACTGCCTCAGACACTTATTAGCTATATGACCTTAGACAAGTAACTTTACCTTTATCAGCCTCAGTTTCCCTATCTGTGAAATGGAGATAGTAACACCTAGTTCACAGGAATGTTGTGAGGCTCAAATGAAATAACCTACATGAATTCCTTTAAAGCAAGCTTTAAAGAGCTATGTAAATGTTATCTGTTGTTACTATCACTGTTGTTATTTTTAGCCTAGACTCTCATTACCTCCTGTCTCATCATCATCATAGGATCACAGACTTAGAGGCTGTGGAGTCCAATCTCCTTATTTTAACAGATGAGAAAACTGAGTCACCGAGCTAAGTGACTTCTCCAGAGACATACAGCTAATCAGTCTCCCTGCTTCAACTCTCTTCCCCTCTTGAGCCCAGCCTTAATATTACTGCCAGAATCATCTTGCTCTTGAACAGATTAGATTGTGTCAATTTCCATCTTGCAACTCTTCAGAGGGTCTTTCCCACCCCCTGAATAAAGATCCTCTATAGTTCTTGCGGCACCCACTTGGATCTACTCCAACTGGACTACCTACCATCCTAAGACCATAGACTTAGAGCTGGAAAGAACCTGAGAGGATAAGTGCAGCCCTCTTATTTTATAGATGAGCAAATTGAGCCTGAAACAGGTAAAATAACTTGACCTTGGTCTAGTGTCTGAGGTAAGATTTGAGCCTGGGTGCTCCTGACTCCAAGGGCAGCCACCTAAGCGAATCTAGCACCACCCCGGTCACGCTTCTCTTGCATGCCTTTGCTTACAATGCCCCTTAGGACTAGAGGGCCATCCTTTCTCATCTCCACTATTGCAAACTTTCTCACTCTCTAAGGCCCAGTTCAAATGCCATCTTCTTTTCACAACTTTCCTGCCTCCTCTTTCCCCCCTTAACATTTTGCTTATATCTCTCTTACACACTTATCCTGTATTATTTTGCACAGTAGTTATTTGTGCTTACACTAAACCCAACTGCCAAACTGTGAACTACAAAAAACCAGGGTTAGTGTCCTCCATAATCTCATCTTTCCCAGGTCCTAGGACAAAGATAGTCTTTTCACTGGACTGGAGGTTTTAGCAGTGCAGGGAGTTTCCTATTTAGAAAATTCCTTTTATCTAAGCTCCTCTGCAATACAGAGTCAACATGTGTTAAAGGCAGTCCCTGACCTCATCTTCCTCACCCCAAGGCAAGCTCTGTATCCATTACTTGCATTTAATAGCCACTTAATAAATATTTGATGATAATATTGCTGAAGACTATCTTGACTTGAAGAGAGGCAATATGGCATAATGGATGGAAACTTGGCCTTGGAGCCAGGAAGACCTGGGATATAGGCCTTCCTTTGAGGGACACTGTCTGTGTGACCCTGGGCAAGTCACTTAACCCTTTGGTGACTCAGGAAGTTATTCCCTAAGACTCTAAATTGCAAATAAGTTTCCAACCTGTATTGATAGAGGAAGCCCCCTCCTCCTGGACTTCCTGATGCCAATGAACTCACTAGTCCATAGCTATGCTATTAATGAAGGTAGCTGGTTCTCTATAGCAATGTTTCATAAGGGTTCATCCATATCTAATTGATACCTCCCTGAATTCCACAGGTAACACTACTTCAAAATAGGCTCCTCTTCTCCTGACTCAACATAAGAATATGTGTTTAGAGGGCACCTACATTAATTAGCAGATCCATTCTGTTAAGTGAGTCAGGTAATGGCTCCTGTAGTTAGACTAGCCTTTAAGTGGATTTCTACTAGGTCAAGAAAGTCTCAGGAAAATACCAAGGAAGTTTTCCTTGGTTGCTCCTTTATTTGTAATAGGTGGCAGGTGCCCCCTTCTGGCTATTTGTGGATGAATGAGTCTATCCACCTACACCTTGATCCAGTCAATAGAGTTGGTCCTCCAAAGCATCACTGAGGGGTTGGCTTGCTATCATGAAGTATTCTTAATGTTCTAATAACCATCTGGAACCATGGGAGTCTGATCTGCATACCTGAAAAGATTCTCCCTTCTGTGGAGGATGGCAGGAGAGAAGAAGATTTCCATACGTCTTTTATTGTCCAAGTACATAATTTTTCGTAAAATGTAATCTGAGTCCTTGAGAGGAGAAAGGGAAAAGAGATTTCAGTGCAGTCACAATTATTTCCCTGTGTGTGTTCATGTACTCTTCTGATTACCCTCCACCTAGGAAAGGCATGGAAGTGGTTGAGGGGGGAGGTGTGAGAGAAGATTAAAGAGGCAGTATGGCTTAGTGGCTAGAAGCCTTGTTTGAACCCAGGAAGCCCTGGGTTCAGGTCTCACCTCTGATATGTGCTGGCTCTGTGATTGAACTAACCAGCATCTCAAGGTTCTAGACAGCTGTCTAAAAATATAAGCTCTCTAGGTCCTGTGCTGCATCAGTGGAGTTCCTTAACCAAGAAAATCTCAGGTCTAGCCTTCTTCCTTCTCCCTCACCATTGGGAGGATTATGATGTATGTCCTGGAGAGGCCATTTGTGCTTGAACCCCTGCTGTCTATTGCTCTGTGGCATAATGAGACCCTGTCTAAGAGTCAGGATGACCTGGGTTTAACACAGTGTTGACTGTGTGTGTAACAATCAGAAAGTTACTTAACCCTCTTAGGTGTCCCAGGCAACTCTCAAAAACTATGAATTCTTAGGATCATAGTCTTAGAGTTAGAAGGGAATTTAGAAACCATCTCATCCTGACATGTCCAACACTAAAACCAAAGGGCCCCTTGCAGTCTCCAATGCTACACAGTGTGGCCCTGACCAGATTAAAATGTTCTTGGGAAATATTTAACAAAATAAATAAAAATACAATAAAACATAGAGGATGTTAATATGTGGTTTTCTAAGCCCACATGCACCAGCAGGGATCCTTATGGATGGTTTAGTGACCTCTATTTCTATTTGAGTTTGACCCCAGTGATCTACTCTAACTCCCTCATTTTGTACATAGGGAAACTGAGGAAAGATTATCTGCCTTGCCCAAGACCCCACAGCTAGAAAGAGTCAGAGTCAAAATTTAAACCTAAATCCCTCTGACTCCAAAGCTGGCCCTCTTTCCATTACAGCACACTGGTTCATTTTTCACTGGTAATGGGAATTTCCACACTGTGAGTTCCCTCTACCACTGAAATCATAGGTCTGGTCCAAAAGAAAAATAGAAAGGAGAGGAAAAAAGGAAAATTAATTGGTCCTGAAACATTCTTGGCTAGGGAAAATGGACAGAAACTAGAGATAATAGATATTTCATCTACAAACATAACTCAAGAAGTGAAGCCAACAAGCCTTTTCTAATTCCCTCAGTTATGAGTGTTCTCTCCAAAAATCAATGTGTGATATATATATATATATATATATATATATGTATGTATACGTATGTATACATATATATATATATATGTATATACGTATACATACATATATATATATATATATATATATGGAGAGAGAGAGAGAGAGAGAGAGTATCATTTATCTTTGAATACGCTGTTTCCTCCTTGTAGGACGTAAACTCAATGCTGATGATACATATACAAAAGTGAAACATCTAGTCCCTGTTCTCAAAGAACTTAACATTCTACAAAAGGGAAACAAAAAAAGATATCAGCAAAAAATGAAAATTTCGAAAAGAAAGTAGACTTCTCAGAAAGCTAGGAATTGGTTACTGTAGTTTTAACAATAAGCTTTGAATTCCTCATTGGTCACTAGAAGCAGCTCTGCAAGTCTACAAGAAGGACAAGGCTAATGGCCTGCAGTGACCAAGAGAAATATGTGACCTCTATTTAAAGCCATGGAGATTCCAGCACTGGACAGCTGCTCCTGAGTTCTTGACTAAGCTAGACCTTGGACAGCACTTAGGTGACTATTCCCAGAAATTCCCAGCTCTCTAATTTCCTGCTTCTGAACTTCTGTGAACTGAAAACTGAGATCATCAAAGTTGTTAAAAAGCAATCAAGCCCAAGTATAATTTCATAGAAAGGGCTATAGGGTTACTCCTATGTATAAACTACACAGACCTTTAGAGCTTGGACTCTGTGCCATTTATTTCATGTGCCCAGAAGACTTTTTTGCTCACTTCCTGATATTTGGTTATGTTTCAAATTATCTTGGCTATGTTCCAAATACATTCACAAATTGGTATCTGGCAGCAACCTTTGAGAAAATCTAGTATTGCCCCTTCATTTTTCAGATAAGGAAACTGAGAGCTTGAAGGGTTAGGTAATTTGCCCAAGGTCACATAAGCAGTAAGTAGCAAAGTCAGGCAACAAATCCAGGTTCTCTGACTCCAGAGCCAACACTCTCTCAACTGTACCACACTGCTGAGTGACCTCTGGATAAGTGAGGTGCTATCATAGTGTCCTCGTTAAGGCCAACTTAGCCTAGTCAGTTTTCACCCCCAAATGTAGACAATCACAGTGATGTCTCCAGGGACGTGCTAGTTAATGATAGGCTATCTGAAAATTTACAGCTCTTAAGCTTAATCTGCACAATTAGCATTTTCTCCATCATTTCCTTAAGTCTAGATAATCAACAAAACAGTAACTCAAACCCTGATTTGTAGTGTTTGCCAGTTTCTGAAGTGTAGAGGCTCACCCTGAGAAGGTTTCATGAATGCTCCAGCACACTCCTGTGCAAGGGGTCTGGAACTCTCGGATTATCAGGGTCATGATGCCCTCAGAAGAAATCTCTTTGAGACGTCATGTCCTTGCATGATTTACGTGATGGACCACCCCTACGCAATTACCAACCTTCACAGTTATCTTGAGCAAGAATAAAAACAGCCAAGCACGTAAGCATAGCAGACAGTATTTACAAACTTCCTGCTTGAATGGAAGTAGAATGCCTATCTATACTCTGATCTAACGGAGAATAAACGGAGTGCATACCATCCTTGCTCCTGCCTCATTCATTTGTACCTGGAAGAAAGAGCTCAGAGCTCATGCAGGCATGAGATCTTTGGGAACTTAACACTCCTGAATTTCTCCCTCTCTCTGGACTCATTTAGAACTTCATGTTGTAATAGCTGTCACATTGTATTTAACTTTAGATGTGAGTAGAGACCTTGTCTCGAGTCCTCCTCCCATAAACACCTATAATCATAAAGGTTTTGCATACAGGAAGAATATATTCAACTTTGTGGGATCCTCTGGAATTTCTATCATAGCAACAAAAATTTGCTGAAGGGATAAATGAGTCAACAATTCCAAACATCTCCCATAACTATGAGCATGGACCTATACGTGTGATTTTGCAATTCATAAAAAAAGAGTTTTAGATTCAATATCAGAGGACTTAGGTCCAAATTTTAGCTCTGTCACCTGCATGACTTTGGGTAATACCCTTAAACTCCCATGGTTGTGGTTTCTACATCTGTAAAATGAGGGGGTCTAAGTGACTCCAAAATTTTCTTCTGGCTATAAGTCTATGAATACTAAAGCAAAATCCAAACTATCCCCATAAACTTAAAAAAAAAAATCTCTCCATAACAATGCCTCACAGTAATGGGATTAAAAACAATGGCTTATACCCCTTCTTATGCATGTGGAATTCTCATGGGCATGAATGGAAGCAATACCTCTAGAAACAGAAGGAAGAGGTTCTTTAGTGAAAATATTAATATTACTTCACATATCTATATCAGTTTATACTTTTAAAAATTATTTACAATCCACACATTAGAACCAATTCCATCAGAGGATCATTAGATAGCAAGGTCAGCTTTAAACATGAATTCATTTATATACTTTTTATGTACATGCTGTTTGTCTCTGTCATTATTAGCTTGTGAACTTGTAAGGGCAGGGACAGCATTATTTGCCTTTATTTCCCCAATGTTCAGCAAAGTGTTTGATACGTTAGTAAATACTTAATAAGTGTTGACTGTACTTGACTTGATGAAGACACATTTCCTTCTTCATTAAGGCTCAGAAAGGTTGAATAACCTTCCCGTGGTCCCAGGGCTGTACATAACAGAAACAATACATACAGAATACAATATATAACAGAAACAAGGCAATAACCCAAGTCTTCTGACTCTAATCTAGAGTTCTTTCTGTTAGACCACATTTGCCTCTCATATAATCCAAGAAGATCACATTAGATCTTTGTTCCAGGGTCTTTTCTGGGTTTGCACAAGAGAAACAGGTGTAAAGATGTCTCCAATGAACACCAGCTAAATTTAAAAAATGCTCCCATTTACATGTAACAAAAATCCCAATACCACCCAATACCACATGTCTGAGAAATTTGATTTTATCCTGCACCTTACCTCGTCTGGTCCAGGTTCCACCAGGAAGGTGGTGATGTTCCTGATACCAGGTGCTACAATGCGGAGCCAGCCAGCAGCCGTCGCTATCACATGCAAGATGTGTTCTTGGCTATGGACATAGTGGTAGGCAATACTAAATGCACTGGCCACACCCTGCAGGGACAGAGACAAAATCGGCTCATTTTTAAGAGTGGAAAAATAATTAGACATGTACTAGTTGGAATGATGCCAACTAAAAGTCATGAGACTGCTGCCAGACTTGGCAGGGTTGAGCTGGTCTGTTTTGTGCAGTCTTATCAGGATGGGGTACTATCCAAGGGTGGGGGAAGTTCCAGTGTAGAGACTCCCTAAGCTGATGCAGAGAGTTGTCTGGGATACCAAAGGTCTAGTGATTTACGCAGGGTCACCGCTGGTATAAGTCACAAGCAGGACTTGAGCCTCAATTTCCTTACTGACGCTGGTTCTCTATCTCCTATGCCTTGCTCCTCAAATACAATATAACATAAAGTGGTGATTATAAACACTATCTAATCAAAAACAAAAAACTTTAAAAATGTATCAATGGAATAGGATAAATGATGAAAAATGACTTTAAGCCCTTCCCTCATGCCTGTTTGAGCCCATACAGTCTCAGCCATTGCAATGGAAGACAAAGAGGGTGGCAATGTCAGGAACCCTTCAGGTGAAGGGGCTTCAGAGGGAGGTAAAGGACAGGACCTACTAACAACCAGACAAAAATATGAAGGCCTCCATGGACCAGCTGTGTTCAGCAAATTAAGATGGCCCTCCTATGGCTCAAAACTCTGCTGGTTACCTCTGGGGTTCTCAAACATATCCCTGGGGATGATGCAGGCAGAGTGTCAGAACCATTACCAGGTAGGATTTGCAGATTCCCACTTTGGGTGAGTCCTCCTCTTCTTCAAGGAGGTTACCCAATATAGACCCCCAGAGAAGGGAAGTGAAAATACATTCCCATTCTCCCTTCTCCACAGCTGCTCTCCTCCCACCACATGCTAGCACACAGATGATGCCCCTAGAAGGGGAAATCCATACAGTGAGATGTACCCTTACTTAAATGTGTTTCTTCTTACTAATTAAGTCGACACTACTAAATATCCATAGCATGGCCAGCAAGTGGTCATCCAGATTTTGCTTAAAGACTTCCAATGAGGGGAATCTCATTGTCACCTAAGGGAGACAATTCTACTTTGGGAGAACTTCAGTAGTTCTTAGAAGTTTTCCCTTAGTATGTTCCCCACACCCTCCTAGTCTTCTCTTTTTCAAGTTAAGCCTCCTCAATTCCCTCAAACAACCCTCATGGTATCAATTTGAGAGTTTTCTAGACCCTCTTCTGCTTTTCACTGTCCTCTCTAAAATATGGCTCCCAAAGTCAAATTTAGTGCTTCAAGTGTGTTCTGACCAGGCCAGAGCATGACAGGATCCTCCTCTTCCCTTGTCCTGATGTTATTCCTCTCTAAATACAGCCAAAGACGGCTTCAGCTTTCTTGGTTGCCTTATTACACCCTGAGTACTAGTACTGAAATTTCAGACCACCCAAAATCTCCAGGTCTTTTTCTAACCAACCGCCATCTAGCCATGCCTATTCCATCTTTAACTTGAATTTATTTTTTTGAACCCAAATGTAAAATTTTAAATTTATCCTCATTAAATTTCATTTGACCACAGATCCCACTAACCTATCTAGAGCCCTCTATACTATGTTTTAGTCATATTTCTTCAGTTTTTCCACAAGAGAAGAATAAGAAATTTTGCTAAATGCTTTAGAAAAATCTAGGAAAACCAGACCTATAGCAGTCCCTTGAACTACCAATCTAATAATCCTGTTCAAAATGGAAATAAGGTTAGTGTGGCACAATTTATTCATGATGAAGTCACTGCTGGCTCTTTATGATCATGGCTTCCTTTGTAAATATTTGCCAACGATTCCTTGGATAATTTATTTAAGAATTTTGCCAAGAATCAAAGCCAAACTCACAGGCCTACAGTCTGCAAATTCCAGGAAGTGGCTTTTTTTTCACAGGACATTTGCTCTTTAATATTGCCCTAACTCCTCTTCCTTGTAATCTTTTGAAAATCACCGACAGTGGCTCAGAAATGAAAATAATAAAACCTAATAAAAATATAATTGATAAATATTGTAACTCATATCTATTTAGTGCTTTAGGATTTTCAAAATAATCTTAAAGAACTCTTTGAGGAAGGCAGCATAAACATAATTATCCTCACTTAATAAGTAGGAAAATTGAGGTGGAAAGTAGTAAATGGCATATAATATCACATAGGGAGTATCCGAGCTGGGATTTGAACCCAGGTTTCTGACTCCAAATCCAGTGGTCTGACCGTTACAATTATACTACCTCCTAAACTGCATACAATCACCGGAAAAAAAAGTTTAACTTCATCAAAAACTAAAAAAAAAAAATGCACATCCAAAGCAAATCTTGGTTATCTCACATATGTAAAACTGGAAAATAGTTTAAAAATCAATGTTGCAATAATTGCTTGTAGAATTGCAAATTGGTGTGATTTTTGGAAAGTAGTACTTTGAAATCAACTGCAAAACTGATTATATTTTTCTACTCAGAATTCCTATTACTGGTAACATATCCTATAGATATATTTAATGTGGAAAAAACCTATCTACACAAAAATATTTATGATTATGTTAATAATAAAATTTTAAATGGAAATTATCTAAAATTCCAGCTCTTTAGTGATAGTAGTATATTAATGTAATAAAATATAGTAGAGCCATTAAGATCACAAATATGAGGAATACAAAGAAATATTTAAAGGTAGACACAAGAATGAAGGACATGGAAGCAGAATTAGAATTTATGCAAAAAAGTACACAGTGCATATTATGCAGAATATTATACATTACATCATAGATGCAATGCTACATATATGTATCTATACATACATATGTAAATGGACAATTGAGAGCAAAATGAGGACATAGTATGTATATAATAAGTATGTTTATAGTTTTTGTCTGGACCTGTCATTTCATCAGCTCAGGAAACACCAAATGCAAAAGTGCCCTAAACTATCAATTAAAACTGACAACTAGCTGTGACTTACAGAGAGTTATCCAAGGTACCAAGAAGTTAAATGACTTGTCCAGGACCACACAGTTAATGTGTCAGAGACAGGACTGCAATTGAGATTTTCCTGAATCTAAGACCTGGTAGGTCTATGTTTTGTATATTGAGCTGCCTCTCCTATTAGACAATGTATCAACCAATATCATCAGATCAGCATCTACAGAGTGTCTTTGATAGTATTGGTGTCAGAACAAACTAGTGCTGAAGTTGACACTACCTGACATTTGCTATTGAATTATTTGAAATTCTAAAATCTCTTCCATTCTTTTTCCTGATATTTTGCCTTATTAGCCAGCTTTGAAAGAGGCAGAGTGATATTATAGAAAAATCCTTGGATTAGGAGCAAGGATACCTGGATTATAGTAAAAAAAAAAGATAGATAGATAGATAGATAGACAGATAGATAGATGGATGGATGGATGGATAGAAGGAAGGATAGAATAGACAAACAGACGAATGGATGGATGTATGGATGGATATAAAAATACTGGTCTGCCATTATTTAGATGTATGAGCTTGGACAAGTTGCCTTCCTGATCCTTAGTACCAGGAAGGTGCTGGACTAGATAACTTCTAGGTTTCCTTTTAGGTATAGTGAGAAAAGAACTCAACTTTGGCATCCTATCTCTGACTGAAGATGAGTCAATCTCTCTGGCCCTCTCATTTCCTCATCCTTCATAATGGGGATAAAACAGCACTAACTTCATAGGGTGGTTATATGGGTCAAATGAGATAATGTATATACAGCTCTATTTGTATGTGACCTATGATTATAGTAAAATGTCATTTATTACCAAGTAATTTTGAATATATGCTCATGTTGGATTTTGTGTAAAATTCAAAATGATTAAAAAAACTAAAAATAAGGAGACAAATAGTTAACGTAATACTTTTAACCTATTCACTAATGCTAAAAGCACTGGGCACATCATTGCTAAAAGCAATTAAAATTTGAGAAAAGCATAGTAACTGCTGGCTCGCTCTGTCCTCTGCTGGTCATTCCTTGGAATTGCATCTGAAGGATGTCTCCTTTCCTTTGCAGATCTGTTTGACGTGCCAATCTACCTTTGGCTTTATTTCCTTCTGTCTTTTTTGTTTTGTTTTGTTTTGTTTTAAACACAGTTATAGCTGCTCTACAGACAGAATAATTCTATTCATCTTTGTCTCTTGCACATTTCCTTGAAGAAATAAACATCTCTGCATCAGGTTCAATCTTGGAGAATTCTCAAGAGTTCTCTCTCCTTGGCTTGTGCCCCAGCCCAGAATTTCACCCAAGAATGCTGGAATTTGGCTTGTATCTACTTTGCTACCAAAAAAATTTCACCTCCAATGCAATTTCTCAGACTAGCAAAACATCAAATATAGGAGAGGTTTTATTTAACCCCAAAACAAGAATTGCTATGGACACATAAGTGGGTTCACAAAAACTCAGACCAACACCTTTCCCCTTTCTGGTGAAGCTGGCGAGGCTCTACCTCCCAGGAATCTAAAGAGAGCTCCAGACTTATTGTAGCCCTCACCCTGAGAGATTAACTGCAAAGAGATAGCATTGAGGACTGGGAGAATCAAGCAACTCTCCCTTTGAGTTTCATCTTCCCCAAGGACCTAGAAAGTCCTCCAGACTAATACTACCATGCTGGGATTGAGGCTTCTCTGCAAGACAGAAACACTTGGGTTTGCTAGAGATTAAATTTCCTGCACCTACACAGTCCACATAACTCACAGTATGAGTGAAGGCCGTTCTCATTCTATCCCATACTGTTCCTCTGTTTCAGTTACCTATTGGCATGGGAACTCCCCTACTTGGTCTAGACTTGTTAAAAGAACTTCTCAGTTCTTATACTCCCTTTGCCCCTCTCTATGAACCTAAGGGCACTCAGACTCCTTCCAAGGTAACCAGGAGAACAGAAAAAATTGTCAGTGGCGCATTCTTCTCCCTTTGCTTTCCCTTGAACCTAGGGCCACGCAGACCCTATTACCTTCCTCCCTTGCATCCCCTCATCCCTTTGATGACTCCTGGGTCACCTAGATATTGATAGGAGTTTCAAGGCAGAAAGAACAGCATGGCTGCTCTCACCACTTGGATGAGATGGGAGTTGCCAACTACAGTACTTCCAATGAGGAGGAAGACCACTAGCTCTTCCTATTTGCCCTGCCCCTGTCCTAAAGTCCTCTGAGCCTTACCACCTGATCTGCCACTACACCCTCCAGAGCCCCAGGCACTGCCATCTGACCTGCTGATGCACCTTAGGATGTCTGTTCCTTGCCATCATTGCACCCTTAGGAATTCTGGGCTTTCATGCATCCTACAGTTGAACTTATTTATGGGCATTAACTCTTCCAATTAGAGAGCAGAGAGCAGAAACTGTTCTGCTTTTTTTATTTGTATTTTAGCTCTTAGCACAGCATTTAAGCCCTTAATGCTTCTCATTCATTCATGCATGCATGCATGAATTCATTCATCATCTTCAACTGCAACCAGTTTCTTGATCCACATGGTTCTTTGGATAGGTTATGTGCCTTCAGAAACTACTCTCCAGTCAACCAAATCTATGTGTATCTGACTGGCCCTTTTCTAATGTCCTATATCTCTCTTTGTCCCCTGTGCCTCTGCTCTCCCTTTTAAAGGAGTAGTCCAAGGGTGTAGCACAAGTGTATAAACTGAATGCATATAATCAGTCATCCTTAATGTGATATCAATGAAACAAACTGGGACAAGGCAAAAATTTACACCTCATCAAGGAGCCATCTCTGTTCCTGATCAAAGCCTTGAATGTCCATTTTACTGGACAGAGGGAGCCATGAATGGCAGAGCAAAGCCCTTATCAAGAGGGCAATGAAGACCTAAGGCAATAAATAACTGGAGGCACCTACTATGTTATGGAACCCTACTATACTATTAAATGAAGATACCATCATCCACTTAATCATTTTCTTACTATTAGACAGAGAGGTTGCCTACAGATGTTTGCAACTGCACATAAAGCAGTTACAAGCACTTTTGCCTTCTTATGATATTTCAGGACAAACCTTACAATGCAATCATTGGGTCAAAAGGCATGATTTGACCTGTGCTAGTTGACTGTTGCTATGTTGTGCTACAAAACATGTACACAAATCTACAGTCCTACCGACCATGTATTAAACACTAAAGCATTTCTTATTAGGTGAGTTTGCTTAATATTTGAACCAGTTCTGTCATTTTGTTTTTAGTCACATTAAAATTATCCATTGTTAGTGATCCTTTAGTGATTTCTTCTTGCAAAACTATGAGGCTGTTTTTATGAATTTTGTTACAGGATTATTAGGTATAAATATATTTTAAATTTATATTCTCTCATTTTATAAAGAACCCTCGGAGTATCCTGCAATCCTCTTGTTTATCTCTGTTTAGAATTGAACTTTGTCCAATATCATTAGTACCATGGCAGCTCTTCTCCTTGGTGTTGCTATTTGTTGTTTTTAGAAAGCATATGGAGAGCCCAGCTCCCTGAGATTTCTCACTCTGCCATCTTGACTGGGAAAGCCACTATCTTTGATGCCAATATTGGCACCCTTTTTGGCAGTCTGATTTGAAAATTCCAATACTTGGAAATTTTGGGAGGTGTATTGGACATTTCCAGTTGGATGACTTGGAGATGTCTCACATGCAACATGTTCAAAACAGAACTCATATTTTGTCCCAAATCCATCCCTCTTCCTAGTATCTCTATTGTGGTTGTGGGCATCATGATAGAGGTAATTTCCCCTTTAAGAAGTTGGAAAACCCAGTGGTAATGCCCACCTGAGTTTTGTTGCACAACGTTTGAGTATGCCTGGCTCACACTGTATGTATTCCCACTATGCCAGTCATCCAGGTTCACCACCTTGGAGTCATCCTTGACTCTTCACTTTCCCCACATGTGCCATCAGTTGTCAGGTCTTGATTCTATCCCCACAAAATCTCTTGCATTCAATCCTTTCTCTCCACTCATAGGGTCTCCTTCCTAATTCAAGCCTTCATCCTCTCTCCTCTCCTCTGAAATACAGCAATAGTTTCCTAACTGGTCTCTCTGCTCAAACTAGTTCTCTCAACAATCCATCCTCCTCTAGCTACTAAAGTGATATTTCTGACCATGTCACTCCCTGACTCAAGAAGTTCCTGTGACTCCCTATTGCCCCTGGGATTAAATAGAAATGACTTTATTTGGTATCTGAAGCCAGATTCACAATCTGGATTCAGCTGGCCTTTCTAGATTTATTCCATATTCTTTTTGATGTATTCTATTGTCCAACAAACTGTCTTACTGTCCCTTATACACAGCATTCCATCTTGGACTCTGTGCCTTCATCTGATGTCAACCATACCTAGAATGTGTGTTTCCTCCTGACCTCTGCCTCTTGAACTCCCCAGGATCCTTCAGAGTTTTATTCAAGTACTACTGCCTACTTGAGGCTTTCCCTCATCCTCCCAGCAGCTCGTGCCTCCCCTTACACAGAAATAATTATCTTACATTTAATTAGTATGTATTTTGCAATTACTTATATGTGTACATGTTGCTTCCTCTAATAGAATACAAGCTCTCATTGAGGGCAGAGATTGTTCTGTTTCTCTCTTTATATCACCAGGGTCTAGTACAATGCCTGGCATACAGTAGGCATTTAATCAATGCTTGTTGATTGATTCATTCCCCTTTGGATCTTCTTTTCCCTAAAATTATAAGCTGAACACAAAGGTTAGACCAGTATTTTGTGAAGATGGAATTCATATTTAACCCCGTCTTGGAAATGGAAAGGATTTCTGATTCCTTAGTTGAAAAAAAAACACACAAACTAAATTCTTCCTTAAGTAAATTTCTATTTCAGTAAGTAATTTTCTGATAGTTCACTTACTACTGCATAACATAAATTGCTCCCTTCCTCCAACTGAAATTAAATAGTTCTCTTATTGGCTAATTTCCTTAAAAATTAAGAAATGAATGGCCAGCTGGGACACAAATTCCTTCCATTTACACAGGTGAGGCACCTTAAGTCGTGAATGAGAACATATTCAGGGGACAGAACAAAGGCTGGATGCCCTGCTACTAACATGAGTATCAATTCTACCCTGATAGTTTCTTTGAGCTCCCTTTATGTGTTGTAGCCTTCTGCCATTAGAATTTAAGTTCTTTGAGGGCAGGAGCTACCTTGATTATATTTGTACCCGTGGCGTTTAGCACAGTGTCCGTTTATATAAATAAGCACTTGGCATGTCCAAAATTCATTATCTTGCCTTCAATCTATCCATCTACTTTATTTTTTTCTCTATGTCTTTTTGGCTTATTCACTCTAAGGTAGAGAATGTTCACACTGTTATTTCAATATTTCTACTACTTACCTGATAGAAGCTGATCTCATGAGTTACAAAAATGGTTTTTGTGGAGGTATCCCGCAGGGTGTCTACTCCTAGCACCCCAAAGCCTCTCTTATGGGCATCCTCAAGAGGAAGAGCCAGGAACGAGCCTTTATGATCCTTTTCTGGACGGGAAGTGTTCCAGAAGTGGATATTTCCATGCTTCTCAACTTGTGGGACATGGATTGGCTGTCCCTGGTCCACCACTGTAAAACTAAAGAGCAGAAAAGATGATGACCCCAAGGGGAAGGAAGGCTTTTAGGAGGAGCTAAAAAAAGAAATCAGGGCAGCTAGGTGGTGCAGCGAATAGAGCACAGGCTCTGGAGTCAGGAGGACCTGAGCACAAATCCGGCTTCAGACATTTGACATTTACTAGCTGCGTGACTTAACTTGGGTAAGAGACTTAATCCTGACTGCCTCAGCAATAAATAGACAAATAAACAAATGAAATAAAAAAGAAATCAATTTCAGTGGTGGAAATCTTCCATTTCCAGTACATATATAAATATAGATATAGATACATTATATAGATATAGATATAGATGTTAGAGAAGGAAATTAAAGAATGATAGTCTAGAGATCCCGACTTTAAAAAAAATCAGACCTGTGATTTCATTTCCAGAGTGGGGATACTGCCTCAAGGCCACATGTGTCCCTCTAGGTCCTCAAGTGTAGTCTTTTAACTGAATCCAAACTTCATAGAACAAATGGCTGAGAACCACTTGTTAAATTTTCATTGTGAGCATTTACACCTCAGAAATCTGCAAATGCCATGAATCAGGGTTTGATTTCTTGTTTTGCTGATTAGACTTAAGAAAGTAATGAGGAAAATGTCATTAATGCAGATTAAATTGACATGTGGAAGAGCCGATTGTTAAACATTTGCCAGCACACTTCTGACTTGAACCCAGGCCAGATTTCCTCAATGGAGGAAAAGCACTTGAAGAAGAGAAAACTGACTTCCAAGGTAGACCCTCTAGGACAAGTAAATTATGAACATGCTTCACAGTCCTTCTTTTGAAGTTCACTTTCCAAAGGAGAAAGCTAGAAATCTAGGAAGTCATCTCCTAAGGAGACAGAGACTCTTCCTAAGATGGGTCATTCCTTAGTGGTCTAGGAGTACCCCTGCTATTATGCTGTCCTTGGTGAAGAAGAACGCTTTGCCTTAGATTTATGTGGCTTTTCTCTCCTGGACTACTCCAAAGATCTCAAAGCTACTTCATTTAGGAATGAAGCTATGGAAACACAAGAGGAGAGGAAATGAACCTCCCAGGCATCCTTACCTGATACCTTTCATGTCCCGGTAAAGCACTTGCTTCAGGACAAATGGAGCATCTTCTATGGTGCAAGCCACATTCCTCAGGAGGAATTTTCCTCTCTTTGGCTTGATTTTGTTCTCCTCCAAGAGGGCAATGTGGGCACTAATCTTCTTCTTTCTGCCATGGAGTTCAGCATCCTAGAAGCAGAAGGAGGCCCTTTTTTGTCAGTGAGTTAATTCTACTGATTGTTTTTCTAAAATCTGATGATGAATAAGAGATACTAAGGGGCATGAAGATGACTTCCAAGCCGTGTTGCTGAAATTTTCCATGTCAAGAGGTAGCTGTCAACCTCCCTTGGGGTCATGGATTTAGATCTAGATGAGCCTTCAAAGATCATTTAATCCAACCCCTTCATTTTTCAGGTCATGAACCTGAAACCCAGAAAGATTTTATCTTGTATGCTTTGATTTCTATATTAGGATGCAAGTTGATATAGAGAAAGGACTATTTTTGCTTTTTCTGTATTCCCAGTACTTAGCTTTACAGTGCTCAGCACAGTATTTAATAAATATTTGATTAATTGCATGATTATTGGTTCACAGATGAAGCTGGAAGGGATCTCCAGGGCCATCTTGTTTAAATCCTTCATTTTACAGATGTGAAAACTGTGGCCCAGAGATGTTAAATGATTTCCCCAGGATCATACGGTAGTAATTATTAGACATAGAATTGGACCCCATAGCCAGTGCCCTTGAGTTGCCTGGCGGTACTGGAAAGTTAAGTGATTCATCCTTTGTCATGTAAGTTAGTATGCAGCAGAAACAGGACTAAAATTCAAGTCTTCCTGACTCCAAGGATGCCCCTTTATCCAAGGATGATGGCTACAATGCAAGCTGCCTCTTAGCTGGTGGCAACAGAGTTGTATGACCAGATGACGGCTAGATGGAGCCATAGTGCACAGAGGGCTGGGAACTGGAGGGAGGAAGACCTGAGTCAAATTTGACCTCAGACCCTTACTACCTGTATGACCTTGGGCAAGTTACTTCTCCTCTGTCTGCCTCAGTTTCCTCAACTGTAAAATGGAAATAATAGCCTCTCTCTCCTAGGGTTGTTGTAAGGATGGAATGAGATATTTGTAAAACATTTAGCATACAGTAGGTGCTTAATAAATGCTTGTTTTCTCCCTTCCCTCTCTGCTGCCTTTTTTCATCAAAAGGCAGTTTTGTCAGCTGCATGCATAATTTTACTAAGTGATGAAAAACTCAAACCTGAAAATATGGCCTTTAAGCCCACCCAAGGTAAGAGGCTTAAAGATGGGGCTCCTGCTTGGCCATGGATATCGCTGTGGCTAGTCCAAGGTCTTCTTACCTTACTGTTCAGAGGAAGCCCTGTGAAAAGTCTTAATTTGGGGGTAGGCAGGGCAGAAAGTCATTCCTGTCTTTTGACTAGTATTTCTGGGACGCACAGGGATGGTCATAGGATCACAGAGAAGACTCCAGGAATCATCCTTTATTTTATAGCTAAGGAAACTGAGGGTCCAGGAAAGTCAGTGACCCACCCAAGTTCACCCAATGGCAGCCAGGATTTCCCGCCCTGTCCAAGTCTGCCGGTGTCCCATCCACTCCCCTCTTACTCTCTCCTTTCCCCCAGTCCCGCACTTGACAGCTCTTCTGTCTATGGTTCCCATCCCTCAGGTCACCAAGGACTCTAGGGGACATATCATTTCTGCAGCAGCCGCTCAGGGTTTTTTTAGTTTCCCTGCAAGTTGCTGCAGGGAACCCCAACTGCAGGGAGGATCTTCCTCCCTAGAGCGCTTTCTCTGGACCACATACCTCAACCAGGGCCTTGAAGACCTCAGTGTACACAGGCTCTAGGCAGACGCCGCTGGTTTCAGCCGCTTGCTGGATCCGCAGCAGCCACTTTCGCCGGGCCGCGTTCCGAAGCTGCTCGGTATGCGTCCTCCTCAAGCTCATCATCAGAAATTCCACCAAGTTGTCAAAGACTTCACTTTCATTCCCAGTGAGCTCGGCGGCAACCAGTTGGATGTAGTTTCCAAACTGATCTAGGTTTAACCTCACTTCGTTGCCGGGGTGGGGCTTTGGTAGCTTCATGTGCAGTTTTGCTGAAGAGTAAGAGTGATGCGTAAGAGAGCTAGACCAAGAACTAAACAAGGGTTCGTTCACCAAAGGAATTTATTTCCCCTCCCCATCTGTCACTCGGCATGAGTGTAGGGAATAGAGTATTTGTAGGAGGGATCACAGCACCACAAATTTAGAGCCAGAGGGAAACTCAGGATCCAACTGCCTCATTTCAGAGAAAGGGAAACTGAGTCTCAGGGAGTCTACATAACTCAAGGTCACACAAGTAGTAAATGACAGAGAGAGGATTTGAACCTGAGGCCTCCAATTCCAAATACCATACTGCCTCTCCCAGGGCTTAGGAACTCGTTATCTTGAGAAACTTCAAAAATCAGCTTATCAAGCATGTATTAGAGAACGATCTGACATTTTCAGGGGCTATTAACTCTGGTTAAAACTTAAAGTTTTCAGGTCCCTCTCCTGACTTTCCCACCTCTATCATCATTTGGTTAGGATTTGATCAGGGTCTGCGATCTCACTACTGGAGGGACCTTCCAGGGAGGGAGGGTGTCCTACCGATGCACAGCGACCTCTGCACTGTACTGTGGTAATATTAATATCAATAATGAGAAGAAGGAGGAAGGGAAGAAAAAGACAAAGAGGAGAAAGAAGATGAAGAGGAGGAGAAGTGGAGTTCATATGCTGCCTCATAAATAACCCTAAATGCGCACTAAGCACTTTACAAATATTACCTCACTTGATCCTCACAACCATCTGTCAGGGAGATGCTGTTATTAAACCCGTATTTACATATGAGGAAACTGAGGCAGACAGAGGCTTGCCTAGGGTCACACAGCTAGTAAGTGTCTGAGGCTAGATTTGAACTCAGACCTTCCTGACTTCAGGCCCAGCACTCTGTCCACCGTGCCACCTCCCTCCCTATGACTATAATATGACAATGACAGGAAATAAATAATAAAACAATAGAGTCAAAGAGGAAACTTGAACTGAAGCCTTCCTGAATCTGAGGCCAGCTCTCTTAGATGATCCCAATAGTCTAACCATCACTCAATCATGAGACCCCAGGTTACTTTTTGATCCTTCATTTACAATGCCACCATAACTTTGTGACTGCCATGCCATTGCCGTCATGCCATGATGTGGATGACATGGCCATCTTTTCCAGGCATGGACCTTCTCAGGACATTCTCTTCACCTAAAGCTCCTTTTCCTCTTCGCTTTGCCTGGCCAAGTCCTACCCAACCTTCAAGGAACTCTGGTGGTTTCTACAGTGGATAGAATGCTGGACTTGGAGTCAGGATGACCCAGGTTTAAATCTTGCCTCAGACACATCAGCTGTGTAACCCTGAGCAAATCATTTAGTCTTTCTGTGCCTCAGTTTCTCCATCTGTATAAAATGAGAGAGTTGGACTCAGTGGCCTCCAAAGTCTCTTTCAGATCTAAATCCTTCCTAGAGATCAGTTTAAATCTCCTTAAAGCCCTCCTTGATTGGCCCAACTCATAGTGGTCTGGGCCACTGAACTCCTATTCTGCTCCTTGCTTGTATCATTCACTGGGTGCTTAACAATCCATAAGCATATAATAACCACCTACTGTATGCCAGACAGTGGGCTAGATTCTAGGTTACAACAACAACAAAACTGAAACAATCTCTGCCTTCAAGAGACTTACACTTTAACAAGATTGTATTATACTGTCAACCATGTTTTTGTATGGCTAGATAAGGGCTAGCATTTTTACAGGACCTTATGGTTTGCAAAGAACTTTCTGTAGATGAAATTATTTGATCCTTAAAATAAGCCTGTGAGGTTGGCATTATTGTTCTTATCTCTATTTTTACAAATGAGGAAACTGAGGCTCAGGAATCAAACTTAGGTCTTCCTGACTTTTAGTCCAAAACTTTAACTTACTGTGCTATCTAGACACCTATCAAGCTGGTCTTCCATCTGTGTTTTAGGGTATTGTAGGGAAAGGTATTATGTTTTATACTCCTTTGTAAACTGTATAACATCTAACACAGTGTTTTACATGTAGGATCAGAGATTTTGAGCTAGATTAGTGTCAGAGGTGGAATTCAGACCCAGATCCTCTGACCCCAGAGGTTCACTTTCTTCTTTTTTTTTTTTTGTTTCTTTTTTTTTTAATAAATTTATTTAACTTTTTACATTCATTTTCACAAGATTTTGGGTTCCAAAATTTTCTCCCCATTTGTCCCCTCCCCCCTCCCCAACACACTGAG
>CM053770.1:271016964-271043103 GCA_028658325.1 Potorous gilbertii
CCAGCTAGTGCTTGGGGTCTGAGATTCAAATGCTGCTCCCCAGCCTCAGGGCTTTTGGCAGGAGGCCTGGCTGCTATTCAATGGGAGCTTAAGTTCTGGTGCTCAGGTGGGGTCAGGGCCGCCTCCCAGGCTCAGTTCCCTCTGGGGGTTTATGCAGAGACCTTCCCTAATGGAGCTCCTGCCTGCTCCAGGAGCCTCTGGCCATCCGCTGCCTCTGCCACTGCCTCCTGAGGGGGCCCGAGTCATGGAGACACCCCGCTCACCTCTCAGCCAGTCCAGACGTCTCTCTCACTGACCTGTGCATCTGTGGGTAGAGGGACCCTCGGGGCCGCTGGAGATTCCATCCTTGAAGCCTGCTCAGATCTGCTCGCTCCTCTCGGTGCCGCGTGGCTGGGGGAGGGCTACGCTCTGCTCCCGTCTGGTGCGCGACGGACCTTTGGAGTCGGTTTTTCAGGGCTCTCTGGAACAGAAATCTGCTTCATCCCATTGCTGCGTGGCTTCCACTGTTCCAGAATTTGTTGGGAGTTCTTTTTACAGGAGATCCATGGGCTGTGGGTTTGGAGCTAGCAAATGTGAGTCTTTCTACTCCGCCATATTGGCTCCTTCCTCTCTCTCTTTTCAGGCGGTACTTTAAGCTAGCTTTTCTTTCTTCCAAAATTTCAACCACCCTAAGTGAAAAAAGAATAATATGATGAACAAAATAAATGCATATATTGGCCATTTTGAACCCTGAGTTCACCACCTTGCTGTTATGAGTGGGGCGGCAGTGGACGTTGTTTTCCATCCATCTTTTGCAGTTGTGATTGTTCCTTAAGTCTTCCCAAGTTGTCTTTGTAGTGTTGTTGTTACTATATATACTGTTCTCTTGGTTCTCCTCACCTTCCCTCAGCATCAGTTCATACAAGTCTTCCCTTACTTCTCTAAAAATGTCCCCTTCAACATATCTTTCTGTGGCAGAAACCTTAGAAAACCTTTGACCTCCAAAGAACTTGTCATCTGTTTCTTGGTGATGTGATTCATACTGGTTCCTTACTGGCCAGAAGTATGACCAGTGGTTCCAGAGGTAAATTGCGTCGGGACATTAACATATTTGGGCAAGTAAAGCCCTGGCAAGTTGTTTTAAGTCATATGTATTATTTCTTAATTTTTTTAACCATTTGTGCATTTTAGAGGCTCGTATTCAAAGGGCTTACCACAACTGGAATTACATATAAGCATAAGGGAATGTTTAAAGCTTTTTGCAGTTCATGAATATCCCTACATGGATCCTTTTTCCTTCATCATTTATTGAATATCTACTCTACACAAGGCACAGTCTATGTTTCCTAGGGTATATGAAGATACAGCTATAGAACTCCTTCACTTTTTTATTCTCAGAAGTTTTGGAAGTAGATTTGAGCAAGATATTAATTTAATATACAGAAACAACTGACCACTAGTTTTTATTGTGTTACTAAGAATTAGAAAATGAAAGAGAAATTTTTTAACAGTTTTAAACCAAGAGATAATTGTTTTTCTTTTGACAGACCTCTGTGAGTGACAGTCTTCAAAGAGAAGCCTTCAAGAAGCAAGTGATGAAGCAGGTATGGGGATGAAATGCTCACAGTGCATTGGGCAAAGTCAGAATTTGCTTGCATTTTCGTATCTTGTTTGTGTGTTTGGTGACTGGGCCAATACCTGAAACTCATTTCAGTACACAGAAGGCTTCTTTGATTAGACTTCAGGCTTCCTGTGTTAGCGTTGGAGGAAGTTCTAGCTGGATGAGCTGATTCTCTGCTGCTGGACCAGGAGAGAGTAAGCCATTTTTGGCATTTTAGGTGACTTGGCAGTATGAGAAATGGGCTCTTAGTTTAATCATTTCTGCTTTTGAACTAACAGGATGAAAGTGGGAAACGGTATCCCCTTCTCAAAGGGATTTCAGAGTTCCAGCCAAATCTGTAAAGAATTCTATCTGTAGCTAGAGGTAGAAGGTGGCGGAGTGGAAGGACACATCCTCCAGCTCTTCCCCCACAGCCCATAAAACACTTGCAAAATCTCAACAGATTCTAGAGCAGCAGAAGCCACGGAACCACAGAGCCAAGGTAGCCTGGAAAGCCAACGGGAATGGTCTGTCACACGGGGCACGGAGCAAAGTGCAGCCCATGGAGCCCAGCCCTGTCCTGGCCTCTTGACACTGGCAAGAACAGGACCGGAACAGGTCTTGGGGGCAAAATCCCTAGCAGCAGTGTTAGTTCTCAGATCCCTCAAACCACAAACACCAAAGAAAGATTCAAAGGTCAGTGAGAAAGCTTTTTCATCTGAATGAGAAGGAAATGCCGTCTGGCCCTGCCAGCAGCAGTGCCCATTTTGGAAGCCCCCCCCACCCCCGCCCCGCCTAAAGGCCCTGGGGGATTTGAGCTGCTGATCTGAATCTCAGCCTTGAACCCAGGCCTGGGGTGAGGAGGAGGAACACTGGCAAAACTGAAAGCAGCTGTGGAGAGGGAATTCTACTACTTGGAGATTCTGGGCAGAAAAGCTTTTTGTTACTCCCAGACCAGTGTGCAGGCCAGGAGAGGAGTAAACTCCTCTCCCTTGGTTGTACTACCTTGGAGAAACTGAGAACTTACAGGTCACCAGAGTAAACCAACCCTCTTCTTGACAAAGGACTCAAAAGTCAAGTAACTGGCTGGGAAAATGCCCAAAAAAGGGAAAAAGAATAAGACAGTAGAAGGTTACTTTCTTGGTGAGCAGGTGTTTTCTTCCATCCTTTCAGATGAGGAGGAGTGATGCATGCCATCAGAGGAAGATCTCAGGGTAAGGGCCTCTGCATCCAAAACCTCCAAAGTGGATGTGCAGTGGTTTCAGGTCATGGAAGAGCTCAAAAAGAAAGGTGGAGGAAAAACTGGAAAGAGAAATGAGAGCTATGTAAGAAAATCATGAAAAGCAAGTCAACAACTTGCTAAAGGAGGCCCCCCAAAATGCTGAAGAAAATAACATCTTTAAACATAGACTAACTCAATTGGAAAAAGAGGTCTAAAAAGCCAATTGAGGAGAAGAATGCTTGAAAAAGCAGAGTTAGCCAAATGGAAAAGGAGGTTCAAAAGTTCACTGAAGAAAATAGTTCTTTAAAAATTAGAATGGAGCAGATTGAAGCTAATGACTTTATGATAAACCAAGAAACTACAAAACAAAAACAAAAGAATGAAAAAATAGAAGATAATATGAACTATCTCATTGGAAAAATAACTGACCTGGAAAGTAGATCCAAGAGAGACTATTTAAAAATTATGGGACTACCTGAAAGCCATGATCAAAAAAAGATCTTAGACATCATCTTTCATGAAATCATCAAGGAAAACTGCCCTGATATTCTAGAACCAGAGGGCAAAATAAATATTGAAAGAATCCACCAATCACCTCCTGAAAGAGCTCTGAAAAGAGAAACTTCTAGGAATATTGTAACCAAATTCCAGAGTTCCCAGGTCAAGGAGAAAATATTGCAAGTAGCTAGAAAGAAACAGTTTGAGTATTGTGGAAATACAATCAGGATAACACAAGATCTAGCAGCTTCTACATTAAGGGATCCAAGGGCATGGAATAGGATATTCCAGAAGTCAAAGGAACTAGGTCTAAAACCAAGAATCACCTACCCAGCAAAACTGAGTATAATACTTCAGGGGAAAGTATGGTCTTTCAATGAAATAGAGGAGTTTCAAGCATTCTTGATGAAAAGACCAGAACTGAATAGAAAATTTGACTTTCAAACACAAGAATCAAGAGAAGAATGAAAAGATAAACAGTAAAGAGAAGTCATAAGGGACTTTTAAAGTTGAACTGTTTATATTCCTTTATGGAAAGATAATATTTGTAACTCTTGGGACTTTTCTCAATATTTGGGTAGTTTGAGGGATTACACACACACACACACACACACACACACACACACACACACACACACATACACACATACACACACACGTATCTATAGACAGAAAGCACACAATGAGTTAAATAAGAAGGGATGATATAAAAAAATAAAATTAAGAGGTGAGAGAAGAATAGATAGATTGGGAGGAGAGAGATGGAATGGGGCAAACTATCTCTTACAAAAAAGGCAAGAAAAATTTTTTCAATGCAGGAGAAAAGGGAGGAGGTAAGAGGGAAAAAGGTGAAGCTTATTCTCTTCACATTTGGCTTAAGGAGGGAATAACAAGCTCACTCAATTTGGTATGAGAATCAATCTTACACTACGGGAAAGTAGGGGAGAAGGGGATAAGTGGGGTAGAAGAGATGATACAAGAGAGGGCACATGGGAGAGGGGAGTAATTAGAAGTAAACACTTTTGGGGAGGGACAAGGTCAAAAGAGAGAACAGAATAAATGGAGGGTGCAGGATAGGATGGAGGGAAATATAGTTAGTCTTATACAGTGTGACTTAGATGAAAGTCTTTTGCAAAACTTCATATATATAGCCTATATTGAATTGCTTGCCTTCTCAGTGGGGATGAGTGGGGAGGGAGGAAGGGAGATAAGTTGGAACTCTATGTTTTAGGAACAAATGTTGAGAACTTTTTGCATACCACTGAGAAATAAGAAATATAGGTAATGGGATATAGAAATCAATCTTGCCCTACAAGGAAAGAGAGAAGATGGGGGATAAGAGAAGGGAGGGGTGTGATTTCTGTGTGTCTTTTTTAAGGATATGTCTTTCCTCTTTGGGCCCAGGACTCATGCAGGCAAGTAGGCAGTTAGAAGACCCTCCAACTTTAGGGCACTACTCCTATCCTTAGGCCATCCCACAACCCATGCTGGATTGTAAAGAGCCCTTAGCACTCCCACCTCACTTTCTGACCCTAGGCCTTGTCTTCTACCCTGCCGTCCTGCCCTTCAGATATCTGGCCTTTCCATTCCTTTCCTGGCCCAGCTTATGGCTCTCTAGACTTTCCTATGCTTCAGTCACCTTTTTACTTTGGAGGTTCCCTCAGAGTCTGTGACTTTTTTGCCTTTGAACGTATCTTTGCCTCTTAGCCCACTATGAGGGACCCTCCATGGGAGGAAGGGCCCAAGCTCTCCTGGTTGCCTTCACCTTCTGGCTCTGATTCTGAAGACTTCCCAGTCACGCATCTATTGAGGCCCTTTGTACTGCCCCCCAACTTTTAGCTCCCTTTCATGTACAATTAGCAAGTAAACTCTTTGAGGACAGTAACTATCTTTACTTTTGCTTGAATCCATATCTGCAGGGCCTGGCAGCACAGTACCTGGCTGTGTAGTTAAGTACTGGCTATTTTTTAATAAAGTGTCACTTTCAGTTAGAGTCTGAGCTCCTCGAGTACATGGACTGACTGTCTTACTTTTTCTGCTTGTATTCCACTGATCCATATATAGTAAATGCCTTTTCATTTCTTCCTTACTTCCTTTATTTTATAGTGTCATAATTACTTTTCTTATTCACCCACATAAACATATTTGTTATCCAGAAAATATAAGATATTGCTATGTAGGCATTTGAGGAATCTATAAGATACAGATTCATTGTAATCTCTGTCCCCTACAGATTTATAGATTGGAATGTAGTAGAATGGGCAAATAATCTCTCAGAGTTGTAGCTGTACAGCACTTCGTGCAAATCTCTGTAAATAGATCAGTGCGTATAATAAAGTCAGGCATTTTTTAAGGATTTTCTTGGTGCTGGTCACTGCTATGTGCACAGTAGTAACAGATTCAGAGATGATGGTGAAGAGTTTTTTCTTTCATGTGTGTGATTTAATAACAATCTTTTCAGAGGACTGGGATTTTTATCTAATCTTTGAAGATTAGGAGGGATTTGGTGAAAAGGAAAGGGGAGGGTTTTTGAAGCTTGTGCCACCAGCTCTGTAGAGGCCAAAGGCTCAAAACAGTGATTGAAGCTCATTAGTCATCCTCCCTTGACCTGAGCCCTGATATCTTGTGGCGTGGCAGTGACCCATGCCTGTACAATTAGAAAGGCTCTGAACTAGAGCTGGATGAGGAGCTATTCACTTGTATCAGTCAGTCAGACATTTATTAAGCACCTACTATGGGCCCTGTACTAAGCACTGGGGATACAGATATAAGCTAAATGAAAGGAAGGTCCTGTTCTCAAGGAGCTGACATTCTAAGGAGGGAAGATTTCATTTCAAAAGGGCCTGAGAAGGGCAGAGGGATAGAATGATGGCAGAGTCCACCAAGTGAAGCTTAGATGGCCTGGGCCTTTCCTTAGAATAGAGATTCCAGGGGAAGAAAGGGTTTGTAGGGGTGCAGTTGAGTCCTTGGGTTTTGTAGTTATGCAGATGATCCAGCTAGATATAGGAAGTCAAGTTCACACAACATCTCTTATCATCTGTTCTGTTTAGAACACTGTGCTAGACTTTCTGAGATAAGTATAAATATGTATTTCAATCAGAAGGTAAATAATTACAAAATACCTACTGTGTGTATGAGTAACTAACTCTACATGCAGGAAACGTAAAAATGACCAGTGACATAGTGACACAGTCTCCCAGAGCTTGGGAATCATAAGTATGGATGGGAGAAGACTGTGGAAATCCTTTCAAAATGTAGTTTTTACTTGAGAAAGCAACAAAGAACTGATACAAGATTTTGAAGAGTAGGACAAAGATTGATGATGTACACAAAGAAAATGGTTTTGGTTACAAATAGAGGACTGAGAAAATAGGCCTGGAAGAGCCCCTGAAAGTGTAAAAAAGAAGTTTTGTAGTGTAAATGATGACACTCTTGTAGAAAAATTTATTAATCATCAGACCTTGAGGCTGTATCATGCCCAATGTGCTGGGCTAACCACAAAGAGAAATACAGAAATTTAAAGAAATTCCTGTCCTTAAGGAGTTTTAGGCTAGTAGCTAGTTATAAGTAAAAGTTGTTTTCTGGTCTTCTGCCTTTTTTGCCCCCTGCCTTTTTTCAGTTTAAAAAAAAAATTATTTTTTTCCACCAGTCACATATAAAAACAATTTTTAACATTTGGTCGGGTTTTTTTTTTTTTTTTAAGTTTTGAGTTCTAAATTCTATTCCTCTGGGGCAGAGCCAAGATAGCAGAGTAAAAGTAGGGACTTCCCTGAACTCTCCCTCAAAGCCCTCCAAATACCTGTAAAAAATGACTCCAAACAAATTCTAGAGCTACAGAACTCACAAAATGACAGTGAAACAAATCCCTAGCCCAAGACACCTAGAAAGTTGACAGGGAAGTGCTTTCGCACTGGGCAGGGAGTGGACTGCAGTCTGGCATGGACCACAGGAAACAGGCTGGAGCAGGCCTCAGAAGACTGAATCATTGGTAACTGTGGCAGTTTCCAGACTTTTAATCCATACATGCCAAAAGGGTCAGGGGAAAAACTCTGTGGGACCTGGGTGAAAGAGGAGCATGTGGTCTGGCCCCAGCCCCAGGGCAATGGGGGTGTGTGGTGACCAGAAGCTGCTTGCGGAGCTCTGGGCCCACAGACATTGGAGGATCAAGTGGCTGATACAAAATCCCTGAAGCCTGGGACGGTACACCACCCCCATTCCCATTGGAAGCAAAGCCCTACCCTGACAAAGAGTTAGAAAGTCAAGTGTCTGGCTAGGAAGGTGAGTAAACATTATAAAAGAACTCACACTATGAAATGTTAATTTGGTGACAAAGAAAATAAAAACATACAACCAGAAGAAGACAACAAAGTCAAAGCTCCTACATCAAAAGCCTCCACGAAAAATATGAATTGGTCACAGGCAGTGGAAGAGCTCAAAAAGGATTTTGAGGAAAAATTGGGAAGAAAAATGAGAGGCATGCAAGGAAATCATGAAAATGGAATCAGTAGCTTGCTAAAGGAGACCCCCAAAAAATACTGAAGAAAATAACACCTTAAAAAATAGACTAATTCAAATGGCAAAATAAGTCCAAAAAGCCAGTGAGGAGAAGAATGCCTTAAAAAGCAAAATTGGTCGAATGAAAAAGGAGGTCCAAAATCTCACTGCAGAAAATAATTTCTTAAAAATCAGTATGAAACAAATGGAAGCTAATAACTTTTGAGAAATTAAGAAACATAAAACAGAACCAAGAGAATGAAAAAATAGAAGACAGTGTGAACTATCTCATTGGAAAGAACACTGACCTAGAAAATAGATCCAGGAGATATAATTTTAAAAATATTGGACTATCTCAAAGCCATGATCAAAAAAAGCGTAGACATCATCATCTTTCAAGAAATTATCGAGGAAAACTACCGTGATATTCTGGAACCAGAGGATCCAGAAATCGAAATCAAAAGAATCCACCGATTGCCTTTGGAAATGGATTGTGGAAATACAATCAGAATAACATAAGATCTAGTACCTTCTACATTAAGAGATCAAAGGGCTTGGAATCTGTTATTCTGGGAGTCAGAGGAGATAGAATTAAAGCCAAGAATCACCTACCTAGCAAAACAGTATAATCCTTCCGGTAAAAAATGGACATTCAATGAAATAGAGGACTTTCAAGCATTCTTGATGAAAAGACCAGAGTTGAATAGAAAATTTGACTTTCTAATACAAAAATCAAAAGAAGCATGAAAAGGAAAACAGGAAAGAGAAATAACAGACTTATTAAAGTTGAACTGTTTACATTCCTACCTGGAAAGATGATATTTGTAATTCATGAGACCTGTCTCAGTATTAGGATAGTTGAGGGGAAATAGATAGGTAGATAGAGGGCACAGGGTGAGTTGAATATATAATATCTAAAAAATTAAGGAGTGAGAGAGAAATGTATTGGGAGAAGGAAAAAGGGAGAGGTAGAACGGGGTTAATTATCTCACATAAAAAAGGCAAGAAAAAGGTTTCACCATGGAGGGGAAGAAGGGGGAGGTGAGAAAGAATGAGTGAACCTTACTTTCATCAGAATTGGCTTAAGGAGGGAATAACATACGCACTTAATTGAGTATCTTACCCTATAGGAAAGTAGGGGGGTAGGGAATAAGAGGGGGAAAATAATAGAAAAGAGGGCAGTTTGGGGGAGGGGATAAAAGAAGTGGAAAAATAGTATATTTTGGTCTGTATTCAGATGGTTTTCTGGCCTTTTATAGGGATTTATTAATGACTTTTATGTTACTAGGTGAGTTTGAACTCTTATATCCAAGAATTTTAATTCGATGATAGATTAAATTGATTTAAGAAATCTTAGAATTTGGAGAGTTGTGCATTCCCAGATGACACAGAAACCTTCCCAGAGATTGCTGACTTTCAGAGTTGTTTTAGGTTTACTGGCAGCAATGCTTTATCAGAAATGAAGGGCTCATTCAAACTTTTTTGTCAAGATGCTTTCAGGATTTGGAACATTTTACGTTATGTGTTGTTTTTTTTTAATCCATCTTTATTAGATATTTTTTTAAAAGAACCAAGACTCTTAGTCCAAAAGATGTTCGATTTACAAGGTATAAGGGTGTCTGTGTACAACTAGTTGTGTTTATAGTCATTAATTGCCTTGTAACTAAGGCTATTTTCCAAGTTCCATGAGATGAGCAATTGACCTTGTAGTAGGTTGGCAGAGAACCGTAGAATCATAAAAGCATTGGTTTAGAGCTGGAAGGGGCCTGGAAGGGCATCCAGTTTTCTCCTTTCTGGGTAAGGAAACTGAGGCTCAGAGAGATCAAGTGGCTTTAATACAGCTGGAAAATAAACCAAAGCTCTTTGGCTGCAAGTCCAGCGTTGTCCATCAAGAGGGTCTCCAAAAAATACATTAGCTCTCAGTTTTCACCATCCCCTTCCACATATTAATCCTGCAGTTTTCTTCGTGGTGACTTTTAAGGACATTTCCTTTCTCACCCCTTTCTCTTGTGGTCATACTGATGAGAAATCTTACAACTCAGCAGTAATAGTCAGAAGAAAAATACTACATGTTGTATAGTATATGTGTTGCTTTTAAAATAACATTCTTGTTTGCCTCTCCCCATGCATGAGTGAGAATCTTTAGGGCCTAAATTACATAATGCGCCCCCTCTCCCCATAGTAAACCCTAGTTTTCAAATGTAATAATAAAGTGACCTCTCTTTAGTGTTTAAATATGGTTTATGTGAAAGTGTACCTCATACTTGAGAATATAATAGACTTTCAAACTATGTTAACCAGTTTAATCCATAAAGAGCAAGGAAAGTCTTCAGAATTCTGACGATCTTAAGCAGTATACCTAGAAACAATCATTTATTTTTAAGAAAACAAGAACTTCTTACTGACATCAGAATAGCTTTTTTCAGACGCTGTTTTTATTGACCTTCTGCGTGACTTTAATGGTACTGAGTTAGTCAGTATTTATTGAGTACCTGACCCCGGGGGTGGGTTACTTCAGTACAAGTCTAAGATCTGGACTCTGCCTTTGGGGATTGGGAAATGGAAATCACTGAGTAGCAAAGTGTGTGTTTATTTCAGCTCATGGTAGAACTTCTTGGCCTGTTTGCCCACTATGACAGATGGCAGGGTCCGTGTAGAAGCTGCTGTTCCTTTTCAGCCAATCATCTCTTGTGAACTGAGATCCTTGGCACCTTTGTCCTTTTTCCTGCCACCCCCGCACTGACCCGGCCTAAGCAATAGGGGCTGTACAAGCTGAGGACCATTACTCTATTTTGCTTTGTTCACTTGTTCGTTGCCGTAGTTAAGAAGCCATCGCCAGTCTGAAGGTGATGAGTCTTACCGCATTTACTATGTCTAGCCCTTTTAGCAATGATGGCGGTTGTCATGTTGGTAATGGCAGCTACATTTATACCATGTCTGCGGTGTGCCAGGCACTGTGCTAAGTGGTTTTTTACAAACACCAGCTGCCCACAACAGTCCTAGGAGGTAGGTGCTGTTCTTATCCCCGTTTTCCAGGTAAGGAAACTGGCAGAGAGGGGTCTGCCCAGGGTCATACAGCTAGTAAATGTCTGAAGCTGGGTTTCAACTCAGGCCTTCCTGATTCTAGGCCCAGGTGCTATCTATTGTGCCACCTAACTGCCACTTGGTCTTTTGTTGGAACCATAATGAAACTTTTCCAGCGTAGTAGAACTCACCAAAGCTAGTGGTCTGTGAGTATAGCTGTTGAGAACCCTGGGTTATCTCCATATCACAGTGAGGCATCAAAATAGCTAAAGAAGGCGGGAAATACGCTGAAAAATATAAATCAGGAAAAAGTAATGAGAAAGGTCAGAGACTTATATAGACTACATAGAAGCCACATGTATATGTGTGACACACACACACATTGATACATGATGAATTCTTTCTTCCAGAAAATAAATCGTAGACACTGTTTTAGGCACCAAATTAAATCACAACGGATGAAATATATATTTTAGCATATAGGAAATAACTTAATACTGATGGGTCATTCCTTAATCAGTGATCTGGTCTGACAAGATCAAAATGAACAGAAAGCTAAAATAGAGATGGAAAATAAGATGTGGTTTGAACTTGAAATAACTCAGTCTTGACTTATTTAAACAAGTTATTCATGATGACAAATGGGTGATGGACAGAAGGGAAGACATAGGCTCATGCTATAATTTCATGTAGAAGTCTAACATCAATTGCACAGAAAGCCTAAAAAAAGCACCTTGATCAGCAAACATTGGACTTACTTGTCAAGAAGAGAGAGATGACAGCCATAGACAATAATGGTTTAGAATGTAAGCTCATTTGTAAAATCTTACAGAAAAGGATTATGAACCTCAAAGCAAAAAGAGAAGCAGGGCAGGTAAAACCAATAGTTAAGCGAATTCATCCTGAGAACTTCTCACAATCCTTTTTGAGCTCTTCCATGACCTGAGACCAATTTATATTTTTCTTAGAGGCTTTTGATGGAGGAGCTTCGATTTTGTTTTCTTTTGTTTGCATGCTTTGGTCCTCGTCACCAAAGTAAGATTCTATAGTCTGATTCTTTTTCCAGCTTTTGCTCATTTCCCCAGCCATTTACTTGACTTTTGAGCTCTTTGTCAAGATAGTTCTCTGCTTCCAGTTGGGGTGGGTGGTATACTGTCAGTCCCTCGATTCCCGCCCCCACAAGCTGTGGGCCTAGAACTCCAGAAACAGTGGCTGCTGCAGGTTCCTTCCCTTCCCCTCTGCTGCCCTGGGACTGGGGCTGGATTACTCCACCCTCCTGCACTGGTCCCACAGGCTTTTCCCTCTGACCTTCCAGTTTGTCCTTGGTGTTTTGGGGTCCTGAAGTCTGGAAACTGCCACAGATGTGAGAGATTCAATCTCCCCAAGGCCTGCTCAGGTCCCCTTTGTGCACTGGCACTGGACTGTGCTCTGTTCCCAGTGTGGCATGATAGACACTTTTCATTGACCTTGTAGGCTGTCTTAGGCAGGAGATTTGCTTCACTCCATCATTCTGTGGGTTCTGCAGCTCCAGAATATGTTTAGAGCCATTTTTTATAGGTATTTGGTTGGGCTTGGCAGGAGCTCTCTAGAAAGTTGGTGCTGTTACTCTGCCATCTTGGCTCAACCCCGCCCCACCCTGCCCCTCCCCTGCAAACTTTTAACAATAAAAATGGAAGGAGAACACCAAGCAAAAAATAGGAAAGTTCTGAAAAGATTTTTATGGCAGTTTTTCTTTTCCATCAAGAAGAGTAAAACCACCACCCCACTACTTTTGGACTCCAACAGTAGCAGTATGTTACTTATAGAGGAGATAGAGACAGCTCTTTAGAGAATATAAATGGGAATTCCAGCTTTATTAAGCCGAGAACACAAAGAAGAGAGAAATAAATGAATGAGGGAGAGAGTCTTGGAAGGACTTGTATCCACTGACACAGAGTGAAGTGAGGAGAGCCATTTCTACAGTCCATACAATGATGTAATGGAAAGCAGTTTTGGAAGACTAGAACACTGATCAATGGACTGACCTATTTTGACTTTGAAAATTGATGATGACACATCTTTGGACCTCTGGCAGAGAAGTGATAACTTGCACAGAATGACGTGTTTTCAGACAGACAATGTATGAATTTGTTTTGCTTACTCGTTTTGCAGATTTATTTGCTACAAGGGAGAGAGTCCTATTTGGGGCGAGGGGTTATGGTAGATGATGAAGATATTTTTTTAAAAAGGAGAAATAAAAGAGCATTAATGAGATATTTTAAAAATATTTAGAAGAGGGGGACAAATGGGACAGTTTTAAATATTTTTTATTATGAACAAGCATAAATGCTTCTGTGTACAAAAAAATGAGATTTTATATGAAATCATGAAACTTTACCATGAATATACGACAGTATCATGTTAAATTTACTATACAGGTTTTTTTTTAACTATATAGTTCATAGTCTTGTGTAGTCTCTCTTTAAAAGTTTGGGTTAAATTCATAATTTAAAATTTACAATAAAAGGGAATTCCCTGTAGGGGTGAGGTCCTACACATGCTCCTATTTGTGGACAATGTCAAGCGTCAAACTATTGCAGTGGAAGAAATCTGTAACCACTCAAAAAAATTTGGCCTGACCATTCACACTGGACAAAATGAATGATGAAGAAGGTCTGTTTGCTAGATTATGACATGCAGTTAGATAGATGGCTTGTGAGGCTTGTCCATTAGTTTGTGTGTATGTATGTATGTATATGTGTGTGTGCACATACACATACGTATATAAATTTGTGTATTTGTGTACGTATATGTATATAGAATTGAGAGCTATGCATGGATGTGGACCCAGAAGTGAATAGCAGATCAGTTGGTTGGATGACTTTCAGGAATTGCAAAGATCCTTCAATGACCCCAGAGTTCTCCCATCTTTTAAAAGCTTGAGTTCTACACCAGGATTGTATGGTTAGGAGTCATGGCACACCGGAACCTCCAGTAAGCTACAAATTAATATGGCACAGAGGGCTTATGAAACAAATGAAAAGGTTCAAAGAATTGGGATAAAAGATATCATTTGCGAGATGTAGGAGTGGGCTGGCCATGTGGGAAGGGCATGCTTTCCATTGGTACACTTGTGATGTTGGGAGAAGGCAAGGAAGGGCCCCACATGTTGGAGAGATGCCCCCTTCTTCCATGTGGGAGGATATGGACAAGGCATGGGTGATTTGTAGTCTGCATTGCTGGGGAGAAACAGAAGTTGATGAGATAATAGATTTCTATGTGCATTTCACTTTCATTATTACACATCAAACAGAATAAGCTAATCACATGATAAATATGTGATGTTGTTTCTAAGAACCAAAAGCCTTCCGAGATGAGAGAAGAGAGAGGTCACTTTAGATTTGTGTAGACAAAGAACCCCTGAGAAAAGAAGTGATTCCCAAGTCTGGGCCTTGAAAGATGGATGTAATTTAGACAGAAGAAGAAGAGAAAAAAACATTCGAGGCAGGAGAAATAGCACAGCAAAGACACAGAGGCCCTTAAAGTGCTGACATTTTGCTTTCAGCCACAGTGTACTAAATTATAAATTTTCCCAAGATAGCAGGTTACATTAGAAAGTGCCTTGTTGTACCACAGGTCTGGATATATGTCCCTGTACTTACTGACAAATGGTATATTGAATCAGTTTGGTTTGTCATAACGTTCAATCCTGAATACGGGTTTGTAATGAAGCCAGAGTTCTGTTTTCACAGTGTACTGAATTGAATTTTTTTTAGTTGTTAAATGCAGCTGCCCAATTTTAAATTTATCAGCGTATGAGTGCTCTTCATAAGTTCATAAGAGATTAAATCTTAGGCTGTCATTTTTCACACGAATTTACTCAGTTTCCGTCCTAATTGATTCCTTGTTCTGACGTGCGCTTCTCCTTTCTGATGCCTCTCATGGGATCAGAGGTTTAGAGCTGGACTGACATAGTAATTCTATAAAACCTGAGGCCCAGGGACCATGAAATTGTAGCAGCAGTTAATACTTGTAGGTACCGTAAAACCTTATATCTTTACTGTTACATTACGAACATTATGATACCTTCAAGATTTGCACACTTTACATATATTCTTACTTGATCACAGCAACCCTGTGAGTAAATGGTATTATCCCCACTTTTCTACATTAGGAAGCTGAAACTGAGAGAGGTTAAGTGACTTAACCAGGGTTCTGTAGCCAATTAGTGTCTGAGGTTTGGAACTTAGGTCTTTCTGGCTCCAAATTCAACCCTCTATTCACTGTACTTTCTTGTTCCCCAAAGATGGGGAATGATTTGCCGATGGACATAAAGATAGTAAGTGAGTGGCAGAGCCAGGATTTAAGTTCTACGTCTTTGACTCTGAAACCAAGATTCTTGCCACTTTTAATGCTGCCTTTTATAAAATACCATGATTTTATTTTAAAATGTATCTAAGTTTAGGAAATCATAAAAATCAGAACGTATTTAATTTTCCTTTTTTTGGTAACATTGAAATTAATTTGCTTGTACTTAACTGAATTCATAGTTTTATCAGTTTGGGAGTTCCTTATAATGACTTGCAACCCATTCATACCTGCACATACTGAGGGACTCCCATCCATTACTTAAAGAACTGTAAAAGGTATTTCTCATTCCATTAGTACTTTTATTCATGAGCCAGTAGAAAATAAAAACTCAGTCCCTCTAAACAGGAAAAGTACTGTGAAATGAGAGGGTTGAACTTGATGACCCCTAAGTTCCCTCTAGCTATATATCTATGATCCTGCTCAATGATTAAATGCCTATTTAGATTGGAATTAGAGCTGTATTCAGTGGAAAATTGAATCTGGAAGGAGACACTAGAATAAAAGTTCACCATAAGAGGTCCAGTCCAACGTGGGGGAGGTGTTTCTCCCAGTGCCAAAGAGCTGCCATTGCTGTCATCCCTCTCCTTTACATGGCCAGCTCATCTTCTCTTTCTGTCATGCTGCCTTTGATGACATCTTTTACTCCTGTTTTTTGGAGTTCCTCATTGATTATGTTGATGACTGCTCACATCCTTTCCATTTCCCTCTCTTCGGTGTTCATCAGAGACAAATGCTAGCCCAGGTTTTGCTGCCGTATAACACCTTTGAAGTGTTTTGTTTTGAAAACATGGGCCTTTGCTGTTATGGGAAGCTTAGGATCAGTGTTTTGTAATTTTCTCCAAGCAGTCCAGCCCACCCTCCTCCTTTTCAACTGTGGGCCCAACTCATTGTCTGTTTGTATTGTCAGTCCCAAATAGACATACTGTTGGACAAGCTCTGTATTCACATTTAGAATCTGGGCATTGTACATTCTTCATCCATCTAGTCTTTTCTGTGTGCATGGTCAGGCCAAACACCTTTGAATGATTATAGATCTCTTCCAGGAGGCTTTGCAGTGTCTGGGAGCTTGATGAAATCGAGATAATGTCTTCTCCAAAGAGGAGAATCTGGAAGACTCACAAAGAATCTCTCTTCAACCCAGTCTCTGCTCTCTGTCCCTTCCATGCCTGTGGCAAATATTTCTGGTGAGCATACATCTCTCTGTTTTATGCTTGCCTGATATTTATGATAGAGGGTCATTGAACAAGTTTATTTCTGTTCTTATGTCTTTCAAGAAATCTTAAATGATCTTGCTATACAGATGGGAGACATTTTGCTATGAGACACTAAGTGGAATGTTTTTTTCTAATAAATAATAAGCACAATGAGATCATAAATTCTCTGTGTAGTCCTTATGAACTGATAAAGGTGGGTTCCATTGATGAATATTATTTTTGAAAGCCTTCTTGTTTCCTAGTAGTGCCCTCATTGCAGATATCCTTAGTTCATGCACACATGAACCACAAAAAGATTCTACATAGACAGAAGAGAAAGCATATAGCCCAGTAATTGTTGGAATCAGGAAGGTCTGATATTTCCCCCACGATTTTATTCATCTTCTACTTTAAATATCTTGTAAATCAGTCCTTCAGTGCTCTCACAACTGTATCACCTTCAGCAAAGTTCTCCTTTATACATGCTTGATCTCGTCTGGCTGCCTTTTCCCTCTTTGTTCTCTTTAGTGATGTTCTGCTTCTGTAAACACCTCAGAGACTGTAGTGCTGAAATGTAAGTGTGTGGATTCCACTATCCTTGATGGAGAAAAGTTAGTTGTTAATGATTTTTGCAAATCTTTTGCATTTTTTATTTGGTAGACTTCTTTCTGTTCTCATCCTTGAATGTCCTTGGAATGATTTTGCTTAGTTGATTATGTTGCCAATTTTTCTTTAGACTGCTTCTCTCTGCCTTATGAGATGATACTGCTCATAAATGACCATCCTTTTTTGTAAGACTTTATAGGTGAGCTGATTTTTTAACTTGGTAGTGCCTTTGGCAGATATTTCACTGTTTTTGGCCAGTGAGTCAAATGTTTGCTAAGGTACTTTCGTTTTCCTTGTTGCAATTAATTTATAGTAATTTAACTTCTGGATAGAATTATTATAGTTGGTATCAAAATCACTTTTGTTTTCCCTTTCCCATTTTAATTTTTCAATAGCTTGTTTGACTAATTTTGGGTTGTCTTCATTGTATATCATATTTTTCTTATTATTAGACCTTGTTATAAATTCTGATTTTAGCTCTGATGAGTCAGTGGACTCACTGTGCACAGACAGCTGACTCAAAGATAACTCTTTGAGAGCTTTGATAAGCTCTTTTCTTGACTTTTAAGATATGGACAATTTCATTCTTTCTGATGTTTGAACAACTGATTGCTTTTTTTTTCTTTTTGAGAAAATATTCGTGATATAAAGGCCTGAAACTTCTGTATGAATCTACAAGTCTTTGACCTCTCTCATTTCCTTCTCCTGAGCCATCCTTTGCCATATATTTACTGACCTTTTCCCATCTTTTCATTTAAGCCACCAAGTATCAGAGTGTGTTTTGATTTGTTTTTGAGGTCTGTGAAATGAAGGGATTAAGCTAACTACTTCACTTGCTGTTTCTGATGTCCATTTCAGCTTTAAATCCCATGATAGTGTACATGGAGAGTGTAATTGAGAATGTATTGGGCATGGAGTCAGAGGGTACAGGTTCAAGTCCTGCCTCTGACATTTAGTCTCTGTGTGATCCTAGGCAGGTTGTTCAACCTCTTTATGTCTGAGATTCTTCTGCTCGGTAAAAAAGGGAGGCTGGACAAGAGGAGCTCCAAGCCCCCCCTGCCTTAAATCTTTGATCAATCCTGTGAGACTAATTCAGTTTTTATAGGGATGTGTGACCTGATACAATCCACATGTCAGTGTGCAGATGCTCACAGTAGAGGAGGCCAGCCACTAGGTAATGAATTCTTTGGGTGGGACAACTCATGAGAATTTGGTAAAATGTATAAGATAAAACTGATGTTTACCATGGAATTGGGGGATTTTTTTGACTTTTTTCTCTCCTTTTATTAACAGACCAAACTTGAAATTCAGAAGGCGCTAGCAGAAGATGCCACTGTATATGAATATGACAGTATTTATGATGAAATGCAGCGGAAGAAGGAAGAAAGTAATCCTAAATTGCTTTTAGTAAAAGACAGACAGGTTTGTGTTTGAAAATATAGGTTTCTCTATGGCCTACTTCTAAATGCTTAATATTTCTTCTAGGTTCAAGGTATGTTTTAAATTATGCTTTGGTTGACATGGCCTTTGCAATCATACTCAGAATTAATAAAGCTATATGTGTTTCCATCAGAAGTGTATTACTAAGAATAAAACAAAAAACAACTTCTGATTTTTTAACCTTCTTAAAGCCTCTAATTCTAGATACTTCAATTTTTTTGACACTCAAGTAACCATATAACATGCTGGAGATTTTAATAACTATTAGACTAATAGTTAACAAATAACTATTTCTCTTAATTTATCAGGAAAATATTGATATTTGCTATAACAGCTTGCAAATAATTACTCCACCCAACCCAGACCATCTATTTAGAAAATTTACAATTGATCCTCTTCACAGTTTCCAGAATTATTTATTTATTTCCATAACACCAAATAGGAAAAGAAGAGAAAGGAGAATTGGAGTATTAAAATTGGTTTTAGATAGACTGTCTGCTTGATTTTCTATAAAAACATTTGGACTTTTAAAGAAGCTGTGAAAGTGTATGTTTATTTTTGTGGCTATATTTTCCTGTACTTTTGGTGCCCACCAGTAATGGGTTATAGAGAGATGCTATTAAAAAAGTTTCCACTAAACTAAATAACAGCATCGGCTTACGGATTTTATGTTTAGTGTCATATTTGGTAGGAAGACAACACAAAACCAGAAATGCATTTTGTTCTTAGAGGAGAGGAAATAGCAGTCGTCTGTCATCTTCTGGATTCAGCTTTTCATTAAATACAATTCTAGTTTCAACCTCACTGGGCCACTCAAATTCCTTCTTATCTCTTTGGACTGATCATTTCTGTTCCCTCCTGGTATAAGTTTAAATCCAGCCTGAGACCCTTACTCGCTGTGTGACCCTGGGCAAGTCACTTCACCTGCGTTTGCCTCAGCTCTCTCCTCTCTGAGATAAGGATAATAAGAGCACTGTCCTTCCAGGGTTATTGTGAGAACTCAAGGAAATCATCATTGTAGAGCACTTAGCGCAGTGCCGGTCATACATGAGGCACTCTGTAAGTGTGCTAACTGTTGTTATTGTCATAATTGTATGTTAATGAGAAGGCTCTTTGGCACTCCTTTAAGCAGTCCACGGCATGTTTTTCTTTTAGCCTAAGTACATCCACAGCCTACTAAAAGCAGTTGAGATAAGAAAAAAGGAGCAAGAGAAAAGAATGGAAAAGAAAATTCAGAGAGAACGTGAAATGGAAAAGGGAGAGTTTGATGATAAAGAGGCATTTGTGACATCTGCTTACAAGAAGAAACTTCAGGAGAGAGCTGAGGAAGCAGAAAGAGAGAGGAGAGCTGCTGCCCTGGAGGGTAAGCGTTGAGGGCCTGGGCCAGGTGCAGGGGATGGAGGGAGGAGAAATCATTGAGCTGCCCACAGGAGAAGAGTGTGGCTTTGTCACTGAACTTATACAGGACCGTGAAGCACACCTCTTAATACATTCTTTTTATCATTAATGCAAACTTCCAAATACTTCAAGACACGAAGAGCAGGGAGATGGACTGCATAAGAAGGCTTGGACTTCTCTCATGTAGTTTTTGAAACACACACACACGGAGACACACACACAAGTAATAATAGATTTTTCTGTTTGTGTTCCCTTGGTATTCATCCCTTTCCTCTGCACCTGCTCTTCTTTATCTTTTACCACTCTTACCCACCCACCTTCCCTCTTCCCCCAAGTAGAAGCCAGTATGTGTAGTCAGGCCAAACCAATCAGCACACCGGCCTTGTCTGTCAGATACATGTCATCATTAGTCTTTCGGAGTCAGGATTGGCCCCAACTTTGGTCAGAATTCCAAAGTCTTTCTCCTCACGTTATTGTGGTGGTACATCGTTCACTTGGTTTTGCTTGCTCTGTCTCATTTCATATAAATTTTCCTTGTTTGTGCTGTTCCTCATTTCCTATGACCTGGTAAGGTATCGTCCCATTCCTATAGCGGAATACATGCTTTGTTGAATAAACCAGTGAAATCAACAAGACTTTAGCCACATGCTGCTTGTGTCTCTTCCTCTCTAACAGAAGCCAGGCTTCATAAACAGTAGTGCTTAATGGCTTTTATAGACATTGTGATACAAATATTTATATTTTATCCCCAGAAAAATGCTTTTCTTGCAACAATCCCTTGAAGGAGTGTGCAAATATTCACATTATCTCTGTTTTAGAGTTGAAGAAACTAAGCCTGGATGACTTAGCTACAGAGCAAATGTAACATGCAACCTCAGCATCCTTTCTGCTGCCCTGTCCTGCCTCTCTTTTCTGAATCTGTACATTGGATATAGAAACCTGAGTCTGAATCACCACTCAGACACTTACTGGCTATTTGACCATATTAGGAAAGTCACCTGAATTCCTGGAGTCTCAGTTTCCTCCTCAATAAAATAGGGATGTTAATCCCTGCCTGACCTTTCTCATAGGGTTGTTAGTTATTGTCACACCATTGATTATATTGTGGTTTTGGTTCTGTGTAGCTCGTCTGGATGTAACCAAGCAGAAAGATCTCAGTGGATTCTATAGGCACCTTTTAAACCAAACAGTTGGAGAAGAGGAAGTGCCTGAATGCAGCCTTCGGGAAGCCAGGTAGGCAGCGATTCCAGCCACAGACTCAGGGGAGATACTGTGGAAGGTTTGTAATGGTCACTTCCTGGAGTTCCTGTGAGGGACGAGGCTCAGTCGTCTCACTGGGAGAGTCCTCCCATCACTCACAGGATATGTACTCTGGTGTAACTCAGGCCAGGCCATCTGCCCCATTCTCTTCACTTTGAAACTGAGAGCATCCATTACTTAGTCCTGAAGGGACTTGTGCAGGGTCATTCTTGACATTGAACAGGCCCTGAGAGTCATTGGCATCAACTCATTGCCATTTCCTGATGTTTGGCATTACTACGGATGAAAGCAGGTATGAATTGAGAATTGAATTTTTGTGTGACTGAGCTTCTGGGGGAGTGTCTCTGTGCTGTGCATGGAGGGCAGTGAGGAGCCTGAGAAAGCTCCAGTGGAGGATAGTAGCTCTGTTTGAGATTAATAATAACCCATCTTGTAGCACTTTAGGGTTGTAAAGTGTTGTCTTCTAGCTCTTCATGGTGGAGATGATGAGAACTGTTGTTATATTAACCCTCTTTTACCTCTGAGGAGACCAGAGCTTGAGATTAAGCAACTGGCCCACAATTCCACAGACAGATCCAAGGTGGATTTGAACTGGTCTCTAACCCAGAGATTTCGTCCTTCTGTCCAGTTAGCCATGCTACTGTCCTCAGAAGGCCACCAAAACAACTGTTTGTTCATTTTTAATATGAAGAGGCAGATGTCTTATTAGTGCCATCAGTCCTAAATAAAGAAATCTCCTATGTATGTCTAATGGTGATCAAGAATGTGGCTCTTTTATACAATGACAAACACAGCTGTAGGTATCTGTAAAAGCAACAATTTAGATACAGTTGAAGAGGAGACTTTGTCATGACAGTGGCTTTAAATCAACTTATTCTCCTGATGGACAGTCCTATTCAGACCAAAGTCTTTTTGCAGGCAGAGAACCAGATTTGATTCTGTGTTAGCCTTTTCCCCCAGTTCTGAATGTGGTTTCAGGAGAAGTTGGAGTTTAAGAAAGTGTATTTGGAAAAACAAATCTTGAGTGGGGTTTGTATTTTATGTTCTGACTTCCCTGAGTTTTCATCCAGAAGTGGACCTGAGGCCAGCTGAGAAATCCCACACCTGTTTTTCTGAAATTAATAATAGTATTCTAAATTACCAGCAAGTTCTTTTGACCAGGCTGCTCTGCCAGCAATTCCTGTAGAACCACAAACTGTTACTGTATTAGTGTGATTAGTAAAAATGAACTTGTGGGTAATGTAAATAAATCCACCACACTTATCAGCAATGAAAATGTAGAAACTGTAAATTATTTTAGCTTAATTCCATTTTAATATCAGTACATTCTTGCACCACACATTTCCTGCTTTGTTCTAATAAATACTGATCACTACATCAGGAAGCTGGTGCTGGTCCACCACAAGGAGGGTAGACTTAGCGAGCGCACAGCATCATGACTGGATATGGAATCTTGCCTCCCTGTTGTTGTGAAAAATCTTACTTCATATAAGTTTGTTGCTACTGACAGGAAGTCCCATTTTTAAGACTTGGCCCTATTTAGTTTGTCACCCCCACATCCCTGCTGGCCCATGCTCTGAAATCTTTTTTGTGAAGTTCATGAAATTATAAATAGAAGCCAATAATTTTTCCAAATTAATCTTTTCATTTCAGTGCCTCATAAAGACACTAAAGAGCAGGTCATACATAGAAGAAGGATCATTCCTCCTTCTTTAGTTTAATATGCACTGACACTTTGGAAGAGAGGGTTCTGCTTTCTTGTAGATGTTGATCTGTGAAGTGGCTTCAGCTGCCTTTACTCAATTTTATAGAGACAGGAAGCATCAGGGCTTCTTCAGTCCTGAGAGAAAATGCATGAGCCCTTAATTTCTTCTACAGCTGACACTGTAATTTCATTTTGTAATTCTCCATTTTTCTAAAGCTCTAGGATAAAAGAGGAGAAGCCACGGGGTTATTCTGATGAATTAAATCCAGATAACGGAGTCCCTGAAGGTAGAGACATACCCAAAACCAGAGCGAAAGAAGAGGAAAACCCTGATGCCGACAGCGACCTTGATGTGGACAGCAGTGAAGATGATAAAATGGCGGACAAGAGTCATTTGAGCTGCAGGAGTGACAGGAGTCATGCCCACTTCAGCTCCTCTGGGGAGGACAGAGCACACCATGACAAGAGTCACAACAAGAGCTCCAGGACAGCAAAGGACAGAGGTGACCAGCGTCAGGACCGTGACTCCGAAAGCCCGATCAGGGAGCGGAACAGATATCCCATTGACCATGGGCGCCAGAGAGAAAAAACAGATCAGCACAGGTCCAGGGAAGAGAGTAGTAAAGACTCTGTGCGAAGGAGGCATGAACAGGAAGATAAAGAGAGGAGAGAAAGGAGGAAGACTGAGGACCAAGAGCAGAGGCGGGAGGAGGAGAAGCATCCCCCCAGGGATCGAGAAAGAGCCAGGCAGAGAAATAGTGAAGACCAGCGTGACCAGGAGGAGAGAGAGGGGGGCAGAGGTTGTGCCGAGAGAAAGAAAGACAGGCACAAGAAATGCAGAGACCGGGAGCAGAGCATCAAACCTGCAGAGAGGCCTGAAGAGAGGGAAGGGCAGAGGTCAGGTGTTGGGGCACAGGACAGATTGGGTGGGGAGGAAGGCTCCAGCCAGAGGGGAGACTCTGAGAGGGCCTCCAGCCCCGAAGGAGCACGTGGCTCAAAGCACCAGCAAGAAGGGGAAGGAGAGGAGAAGCCAACTGAGACTTTGAGCAAATTTGCAAAGCGTAGCAACAAAGAAACTGTGATGTCAGCGAGAGACCGGTACCTGGCCAGGCAGATGGCTCGCTGCAGTGCCAAAACCTACATTGAGAAAGAAGAGGACTGAGGGTCACTCAAGAAGGGCTGAGAGTGTATGGAAAACAGCAGTGACTGGAGTAGAGGTGGGGATGATTTTTTATTTTACATTTGTTAGGGGAATGAGTACAGCAGCTTATACATGTTTTCAGCACACTGTAATTTAGTGTAAATAAAAATGTCCTTGATTTAAGTAAAAGATGAACTCCTCCAGCTTATGTATTTGGCCAAACGTTCACAGTATTTGGCAGCCCATTGTGGGATGTGTGCATATACCATGGGAGTGTGGGTGAACTCTTTTTGGCACTTGACCAGGAACTCTGGCCAGCTCATATTATTGGCCCACAATCTGCCAGAGTAGCTGTGTTGTCTATGCCGGGTAGTGGATAAGGACCAGAGATATGGCTGAAATAAAGAAAATCCTATTGCAAATAGGAACAGCTTAATAAAGCTAACTCTGTTGCAGCTACATTCTCTTATATGTGCCTCTTTACAGACGGCCCAATCTTGGAATGCTTCATGTGCAGAAACTGTGAGAGGGCCAGGCCTGGCCTGTGCCTCTTGTCAAAACCTCAGAACCAGGCTGAACTGGTACCATGGTTTGTACTCACCAACAGCTATCTTTCATGGCCTGGGTTCCAGCTTTCTCGGGAGCTAAATCTTATTCTGCTGCTAGCCATTCACCTGGCTCTGGGTGGAGCACTTCAGTCCTCTCAGCTTCAGTTTCTTTATTTGTAAAATGGGTAGAATGATATTGACCCTCCCAACCTAGAAAGTCTGTTAGGATTAGAGAACCTAATATGTACAAACATGACTCAGAAACTGACATGCCATATAAATCATAACTCATGGTAGTGTAAATATTACCAACCCCATCTCACAGATGAGGAAATTGAGGCCAGCCAAAGTTAAATAACTTCACCGAGATCACACAAGTTCATAGAGGTCCTGACTTTAAAAAAAAATTTTTTTAATTAAATTATTTTATTTGTTTTCAGTGTTTGACAATCATTTCCATATATCTTAGATTTTTTTCCCCTCCATCCCCCTCATTCCCCTCTCCCTCCCTGAGACAGCATACAATCTTATATAGGTTTTACACATACATTCCTATTAAACGCATGTTACATAAAATAATTAAAATGAATGGGAGAAACCATAAAACAAAACATAATACAAAATAAAATGGTCTGTTTCTATCTGTTATCCAATTCCTATAGTTCTTTTCTCTGGATATGGAGGCATTTTGCCTCAAGAGTCCATTGGAGAGGGCGGAGCCAAGATGGCAGACTAGAAAGACACACTTACGCAGGGTTCCCCCCACAGCCCATAAAATACCTGTAGAGAGGGACTCTCAACAAATTTTGGAGCAGCAGAAGTGGAGAACAACAGAGTGGAAGAGATTTCCAGCCCACCGTGACCTGAAAGGCCCACGGAAACATCAGTTGCGCTGGACGTGGGAGCCTTGGCCGCCTCGCGAGGTGACTCTGGGAGGACAACACCTCAAGGGGTGGAATCTCCAGTCGAATTAGCGGGTCCTCAGATCCCTTAGCCCATGGGCACTAAAGTTCAGTAATGGAGTTTTATCAGGGGGCCAGGAAGGGAGAAGGGCCTTCCCATAGCTTCAGCAGCAGCCACAGAGCCAGCACAGTGGCCGAGAAGGAAGCTCCATTGTTGGAGCATAAAAACCTCGAGGGGCATTGAAGAGCTGAGTCTTACCTCGGCCTTGGGTGGAGACCCTGGCTGAGCTGGTCTTTGTCTCCAACTGAATGGTGGCCCTGCCCATCCAGCTTATCTGAAAATCAGCCCCATGTGCTGACTTTGTGGAACTGGAGGCCAAGTGGCTGTGGAGAGGTACCTGCTAAGATTCTGGGCACAAAAATCCCTCTCTGCGTCCAGACAAGTACATGCCTGCTGTGCCACCTTGGAGGAGCTGAGATCTCACAGATCCCCAGAGTATACCCTACTCTTGACAAAGGACCCAAAAGTCAAGTAACTGCTTGGGAAAATGCCCAAAAAAGGGGAAAAAATAAGACCATAGAAGGTTACTTTTTTGGTGAACAGATATCTCCTGCCATCCTTTCTGATGAGGAAGAACAATGCTTACCATCAGGGAAAGACATAGAAGTCAAGGCTTCCATATCCCAAACATCCAAAATAAACATTCAATGGGCTCAGGCCATGGAAGAGCTCAAAAAGGATTTTGAAAATCAAGTAAGAGAGGTGGAGGAAAAACTGG
>CM053770.1:271043603-271147891 GCA_028658325.1 Potorous gilbertii
ACTCTTGGGGAGGGACAGGATCCAAAGAGAGAACAGAAGCAATGAGGGGCAGGATAGGATGGAGGGAAATGTAGTTAGTCCTACACAACACGACTATTATGGAAGTCATTTGCAAAACTACACAGATATGGCCTATATTGAACTGCTTGCTTCCCAAAGGGAATGGGTGGGGAGGGAGGGATGAAGAGAAGTTGGAAGTCAAAGTTTCAGGAACAACTGTCAAGTATTGTTCTTACTACTAGGAAATAAGAAATACAGGTAATGGGGTATAGAAAGTTATCCGGCCCTACAGGACAAAAGAGAAAATGGGGACAAGGGAAGGGAGGGATGTTAAAAGAGAGGGCAGATCGGTGATAGGGGCAATTAGAATGAGCTGCGTTTTAGAGTGGGGGAGGGGAGAAATGGGGAGAAAATTTGGAACCCAAAATTTTGTGAAAATGAATGTTAAAAGTTAAATAAATAAAATAATAGTCCATTGGAAATTTTAAGTCCATGCATTTCAATGAAGCACTAAATCTACCTGGGGTCCTGACACTTAAGCCCCAGCTCTTTTTGTTATACCACTCTGCCTCTTGATGGCACGGAGAAGGTTTTTGTTGGTAACTCTGTGATCTTGGTAAAATTCATCAGAGTAATTTATGGAAATGGATTTGAACCATTTACGTTCGCACTTTCATTCATTAGTTCAGTGGACATTTATTAAGTACCTACTATGTGTGAGGCATTGTTCTAAGTGCTAGGATTAAAAAAGGGGTGGGCAAAAGACCATCCCACCAAAGACCTCACAGTCTAGTGGGAGAGACAGCTTGCAAACAAAGCAAGATACAGGATTGTGTTTGTCCTTCATTGCCAAAGAAGACCATGCCATCAGAGAAATGATGACATGATTTGCACTTGACTTTGTACTGAGTGAGGGAGGACTGTGCAGGTCACCAGCCTCACTTCTCCAGAGCCATCTGAATCCAGTGATGAGATATTCATCTGGATGACTGGAGATGACCCAGGATGCACTGTTCTATGCAGGATAAATAGGAGTTAAACAACAGAAAGAGGCCCTGGAATTAAGAGGTATTAGAGAAGGCTTCCTGTAGGCAGTGGGATTTTAGTTGGGCCTTAAAGGAAGTGAAGGAGTTCAGTAGTGAGAGTGGAGGATAGAGAGTATTCAAGGCAGATGGGGACAGCCAGAGAGAATGCTCAGAACTGAGAGGTGGAGAGTTGTGTCGCTGGATGGAAGAGAACATGGCGGAGCATCAAGTAAAAGTAGTGGGAGACCAGTCTACGAAGGGCTTTGAATACCGAACGGAAAATTTTGTGCTTCATCCTGGTAGCAATAATTCAATAAACTTGAGGGGAGCAGGAGAAAGTGTGTGTGATGTAATCAGATTTGTGTTTTAGGAAAATCACTTGAGTGACCGAGTGGAAGATGGATTAGAGTGGGGAGAGACTTGAGGTGGTCAGAGGAGAGAGTATCAAGGAGGAGAAGGGAAATCAGCAATGTCAGAGGCTGCATTATGGTTCAGGAGAATGGGAATTGAGAAAAGGCAGCTAAGAGATCATTAGTAACTTGGGAGGGAACAGTTTCAGGGGGATAATAAGGTCAGAAGACACATTTTAAGGGGTTGAGAGTGGAAGGAGAGAAAGTGGTGGTACTTATTATATTAATGACAGCCTTTTTTTTTTTAAAGGAATTTTTAGTATTTTAGTTTTCTGTTACACATACGAAAACACTTTAACATTTGTTTTTAAAACTTGGAGTTTCAAATTGTCTTCCTCCCTCCCCACCCCCTCATTGAGAAGGCAAGCATTTCTATATAGGTTTATAACTGTCATCATGCAAAACATTTCCATATCAGTCATGTGAAAGAAAACATAAGAGCCCCCTCCCCCCCCCAAAAAAAACACCCTCAAGGAAAGTAAAGTAAAAGTATGCTTCAATCTGTATTCAGACACCATCCGCTCTCTCTGGGGATGGATAGCGTTTTTCATTGTGGGTCCTTCAGCGTTGTTTCAGATCCAATAGTTAAGTCATTCCCAGATGATCAGACTATAGTATTGTTATTACTTTGTACACAGTACATTTCACTTTGTATCAGCTCTTTCTGAGAGCATCCTACTCATCATTTCTTTTCTCCTTTCTTTTTCACTTCCGTAAGATTTTTTAAAAATTTTCTCTCCCTCTCCAACGTGGCAGGTGTGCAGTCTGCTATGGGCTATACATAAACATTCCTATTAAACATATTTCACATTAATCATATTGTAAAGAAGAATTAGAACCGAAGGGAGAAACTATGAGAAAGAAGAAACAAAAAAAGAAGCAAATAGTATTTTTCAATCTGTATTCAAACTCCATAGTACTTTTTCTGGATGTGGATCTACTCATCATTTCTTATGGCATGGTAGTAGTATCATCACGTACCACAGTTTGCTTAGCCATTCTCCAATTAATGGGCATCCCCTCAATTTCCAGTTCTTTACCTCCAGAAAAGAGTCACTATAAATACTTATTTTATCTCTTTTGGGATATAGCCATAGTTGTGATATTGCTAGGGCAAAGGGCATGCATGGTTTTATAGCCCTTTGGGCTACAGAATGGTTGAATCAGTTTAAAATTCCACCAGCAGTGCATTAATGCCTCATTTTACCCACATCCCCTCCAGCATTTGTCATTTTCCTTTTCTATAGATAACCTTTTTTGAGGAGTTGCACTACAAAGGGTAGTAGAAGAGAAATAGGATTATAGCAGTGATGGAAGTGGGAGTATTTTCAGAATAGGGAGGACACAGGCATGTTTGTAGATGTAACCATCTACAAAATGAACCAGAAGAAAGGGAAAGATAATAAGTCAGAGTGAGGATGATAGGGAGCAATTTAATGGAGGAGACAGGATGGAATGGGATTGCTCAAATAAGTAGAGAGGTAACCTTAGTAAGGAGCAAGGCCATTCTATCATGGGAGACAAGGATGGAGGAGGAGAAAGTGGTAAAAGACACCTGTGTGATAGGAGACAAAAAGAAGGGAGCTCACAGAGAATGACCTTGATTTTTTTCTGTAAAATGTGAGGCAGAGTCTCAGCTAAGAGAGTGTGGGAGAGAGAGCCATGAGAGGTTTAAGGAGGGATGCACAAGTTTGGAAAAACTGCTGTGGGAAAGTGAGGGAAGCAGTTGATAAGAGAGGTATGGTAGCATTGGCCAGCAGTAGCGAGGCCTAGTTGAGTTGTGTAACATTTATTTGTAATGGACCCAGTTAAAATGGTTGAGTGATTTTCTCCATCTTCATTTAGCAGTGTGTGTATAGGGCAAAGGCAGAAAATGAAAGGATTGATCCAAGGTTGAGACTTGACGGTTTAATCAGTGATATGATAAGGTGCTTAGGGGTTCATGGAGTGGAGGGCATCTCACCTCTACCCTCAGGGACAAGCATAGCAGAAGATGGGAGGCCTGAAGGCTAGGGGAGTTTACTTTGGATTCTCCATATCCCAGTTGGGAGATTGGACTGGCAGGAGGGAGTGGCAGATGGCTGAAACTGGCTGCTTTGGGCAGATGGAAGACATCCATCTTGGCCCCTTACACCCTTTCCACAGGGGGCATGTTATACCCAGCCAGAGAGGGAAGGCTCAGGGGCTAGAGCACCTGTAGTCTGAAGTCTCAGAACCTGAGGAGACAGAGGCCATCTCAGGAAGTGGTAGATCCCCTGCACAAATAAAAGAAGGGGCTAGCCCTGAATAGCCTATCCAGGGGGACATGGTCTGCCCAGAGGAATAAATGATGAAAACATTTGGCCAAAATGAAAATAACCAAAGACCAGGTAATCTCTTTCAGAGAGTCCCACTTTCTGCTCTAAAAGTAGTATAAATGTACCATGGAAGAGCTGTCTTCTCATAGTCATTTTCTTTAAAGTTGTCATTTCTATGTTTACTTTATCATGAGGTGTTGCTATATTTCCATTTGTGTGTGTGTGTTTTTCAGTAAGGTAAACTTGGTTTGATAAAAATGTTGACTTTTAAATGAAAACCCAATGTGTATTAAGGATTAACTCTAGCACCCATGGATTATTTATTTTATTATACTTCAAACACCAGAAAGGAGAAAATGACAGGAACAGTAACTGCTCATGTCTTGTTATCAAACAAGTGAGAAATTCTGGGGGGCATGTTAAAAAGCTAGCTGGGTAGACCCTGGCTCTTGACCAAATGCCCTTTACTGTTGTGTTCTAACCAAGATTGCTGAATGGAATGTGAGAAAGCTGCCATCTTCTATGCATTACAGGTCAGGCACACACTCATTTTGAATCTCAGCAGATCCTACGCCAACTAGAACACTAAGTATTTCATAGAGGACAGGTAGGTTGAGCTTAGGTCTTTTCTCCATGTAGTGCACATGGCTAAGGGACAGGTGAGAGCCACATGGCAGAGCAGTCTGGGGGCTGGACAAGTAGAAGAGCTTGTTTGGGGCTTCAGTTTTGCCGCTTTTTAGTAGCGTGATTCCCATGTATCAGTACCATATCTACACCACACAAGGTCGTGATAAAGGCTCAACAAAGTGATGTCAATGTACTCTAATTTTGATTAAAATATCATTATTAAAGTAGCTCTCCTGCTTCCCACTCCCCTCCACTTTTCCTTTATGGCTCTTTGAATACATTCCTCTGATTAATACTATACTATTTGAGAAATTTAGCACCTGGAATCTTGGCTTTCTACAGTTCTCAGAAATCTTCCTGTACTTGTTAAGTACAGCCTTCTCCCTGAGGTGATTCCTTATCTTCTTTACACTCCCAGGATCATCTCTTCTTCCAACACCAAAACACTAAGTGTCTGTAGGTATTTTCAGTTATTTCTGTATCAAAAAAACTGGGCCAGGTCATGGAAAGTGACTAGTAGCTTTAAGTCCTTGGCAAAAGAGTCCAGAAAAACCCCAGTTCTTCCAGAACTGGTTCTCTTTTCACCTTATCAAGGACATTTCTAAATTATAGAATAAATATATATACATGTGCATATATGTATATATACACATACAAATACATACACATACATATATATGTATGCAGGTATGTATGTATGTACATAGGCCTATGTATTCAGAAAAACTACCTTGACATTGAGGTGATGGAAAGTGACTTGACTGACTCACTAATAAGGCAGCTATTCTCTGGTAGTGCTTTCTATCGATCATTGCCATTTAATGGGTGGATATTGCTTTGCCCAAACCTTGACTCGAATTAACTTAGGACTAGTGAGCCATCAAAGTTCCTATGTTCAGTCAGTATTTGATGCCTTGTTGACGCAGAGAGGGAGGAATCCTAGAATTAGAACAGATTACCCCTGAGTCTTCTAAAGTTTTTTAACTCCTTGTAAAACACTTGCAATGTTAGCTGGGTCATTTGCTTTTGAATAGCTCCAGTTAAAGTCCTTTAAATAGGATGTGGACTTTCTGCTGTAGAGAAAACACAAGTAGCAACTAAGAAAAGCCACAGATAGGATGAGAGCTCAGCCTATGAATTGTACTTTTTGCATCGAATTCAGTAATTAGACTTGGTACACTTCCTAAATAACCTATTCTAGAGAATGACTAGAAGTCTTGAGTGATGCAACATTGTTACCAGATTGTAAATTTCATGAGGGCAGGGACCAGGTCCTTACAGTTCTTCAGTATCTTCGAATAAATGTACCAGTTTATTACTGTACACAATCCTACAGATGATGTGCCCATTCTTAGAAATAAAAATAAAACACTCTTCAGTTAAATGTATTCCAGAACTAAGTTGAATCACATTTTGGATTTCCCAGGCCTCTACCAAACAATGATATGCAAGGACTGCACATGATGATGGCTGATAGCTTTGTTTTTGAGAAAAATGTCAACTTCATTATTTTAAAAAGAATGCATATTGATCTCTGAAGACCTATATTTGTATGCAAAATGTAGTGCTTGATCTCTGAATCCGCTGGATTTCCTAATGCATTTTCCCTTTGGATAAAAAAAAATGGAAACTGTGCCCATGGAAGATGGTTAAAAATAATTCTAATGTTCATTTATCTGAAATTTATGGAGCATTTGTCACAGTGAACAGAGCCCAACTCTAGACTAAGAACCTGAGTTGTAATCCTACCTGGGACTTTTAACTACCTGTGTGACCTAGGCCATGTGATTTAACCTTTTCCAGACCAGTTTCCTCATGAGGGTGTTGGATAGACTGAGATATATGAGGAGGAGATCTGAAAATGAGTAAGATGTATCTCTACCCTTAAGAAGTTTATAATCAAGTAAAAGAGATGACACATGTACAAAAATACTATAATCTGTTATTGATATTTATTGAAATGTAATATTCCCAATTGAGGGGTTTTTTAACTCTGAATTTATGAATGTTATGAGATTTGTGTTTTAAGGAAAGTGATTATAGATGTTTTGGCCCTGTGAAGTTAAAAATGAAATTTTTTGCTTGTTCTGAAAGAGCTTAATATTCATGGAAGACAGAAGACAGAAACTTGTTCATTTCTTATGATCTTAAATTTATTACAGTAACAGTTAACAGAACAAGGCACATACTGTTGACTTATGATCTATCTTGGAACATTTATAACTAAATGGCTGCATAAATTAATAATACTCGTGCACCATATACATGATATGGAGGGAAATAGTACAATTAAAACTACTTCAGCTACTACAGCTTGAAAATAAACATGCCTCTCACTTTAGAAAGAACCAGACCTTTGGAAGTTTCTTTGTGACCTCAGCTCAGTGTGGTAAATAATGAAGACCATTTTTCAGGCGTAGTTAGTGGTTGGGAGAAGTAAAAGGTGAGAGATGAGAGTGGGAAAGGAGATGCCTTTCTCTTGTTAGCTTAAACATAACATTCCAAATTTGAAGAACCTCATAGGTTACTTGCTTTAGACGATAGAAAAGTTTCTTAAAAACAGTTAATAGTTCAAAACATTTTCAGTGAGTCAAAAAGGAATTTATTTTAGAGGAATCTATGTAGGGTGAATCATTTTGTAAAGAAAATGTTCATCTACTAGATCTTCGTTGTGAACATGAATTTATATAAAGTTTTCTTAAACTGGGCTATACTTCTATTCAGAGTTTGACCAAAGGCATAGTATTATGTATTTTGAATTGTTTGTTAGTAGTTTCACTAAATCCTGAGATGCTCCTTGTTAGAAATGCTGCAGCACAGTGGGTTTTCTTGATGATCTCGTGAAAGGCAGCCTATGACTAAATAAATGCCTAGATGATTGACATTCTCAAACTTTCCAGAGATTAAAAGTAGACTCAAGAAGCCACACTGCCCTGTGATTCTGTTCTAGGTCTGTGAAATGTCAGTTTACTTGGGAGAAAGAAATGGCTTTGTATGTAAATATGCAGTTCCTGTTCTTAGACAGTATTAGAATTCAGAACTAGCCAAGAAAAGGAGTTTGGGGGTGGGGGGACCTTGGAATGCTGTTACCCAAAGGTAATTTTGTAAACAATGGGCAATTACAGATGACTGCAACTAAATTTACAATCAAGGTTGGAATCCTAAAGCATAGAATTGTTATTTATTCTATTTTCTTGCTTTTAGATGAATCAACCATCCTGTACTCTACTGAATTTAAACAGCCTGATTTCTTCCCTTATTACAGGCAAAAGCCCACTGACATTTTGCCAAATGTAAGTGGGCCATCCAGAAATATGTATTTTTATGACTTTTAATACTTTCCTGTAAGGCAACTTAACTTTAGACTGTGCTATTTGAGGTTAGAAGATGTCTTCATTAGGGATAACACCTTGAGTAATTTTCCAAGAAAGGGAGTTCTTTGTCAGAAGTCTGAATATTCTGGAACAAGTCAATTCAGGCAGACTTGAAAGGAGAGATGTTTACTGAACAGATTCTGACCTTAAAAAAACAAGTGTGGAAGGTACTTAGGACTCCCTCTTTAATTGTTTTCCTTCTTCATTAGAGTAGGTGTCTGCTGAACCAAATGCTGGAAGTAGTTTGTTTAATCACTTAGGGATAACGGAAGTTCCCAAGCCCACCCTCCCTTAGAAGCCTTCAGGTCCCAAGAGGAGCAGAGAGATGAATTCCTTATGAAGTCACTGTGTTTTTAGCAGCTCCTAATGGAGTGTGGCTGAACTTTATGAGATGCCAGATTGTTTCATTACCTTTAAACCCCGGGAAAACAGATTAACAATAAAGGGAAAAGCCCACATCATAGCTACAACGATAAGAGTATGAGACTTGGGGATTTGGAGGATTCTTCCCAAAGGAGCAAATGTAGTATAAAAAATGCTTAATAAAATACATCATCAAATCTTAGGTACAAATGGGGAAACTAAAAGGAAAGATTGGAACTTTCCAGAGGAGTTTGAGGGATACACTGTTTGAGGCAGGAGTACACCCTGAACAGTGTATGTTGTTCTTTTCCCCCTTTTTTAGATTTGTAAATTTTATTTCCTAACAGTTGGAAGGAACCTGATCTGTGAGGTAAACGTAAACCCCATTCCAAAGCACTAAAAACATACTTTGTGATTCCATGGTGCCTAAGAATACACAATTTGTTGTTTGGGATAATTTTGCTTTTACTTCTGTAATTAGGACATGCAGTTATTATAGTTTTCTTCATGAACCAGCTGCTTTCCCTTCCCTCCTGTCCTGCCACCTCCCCTACCCCCTGTACCCTCAATACACATAGTCTTCCTAGACAACCCAGAAACAGTCCTTCCAATGACACTTGTTGATGTATGGGTAAAGAAAAGTGTTAAGAAAGCAGCCAGCCGCAGTTTGGATTTCAACACTGAAATGGTCAGAGTGAGCAAGCTTTACCAAGTTGTGTGTATATTAACTATGCCACAGGTAAGCCACCGCTTAGCTCCAGGTTTTATTTTTTTGAGGAGTATTTGAGCAGGAAAATGTATTTCGCTTCGGTTCTGAAATGAGCAGGACCAGGTTTAGAAGGTAAGGAGGAGAAGCAGCTCACACCCATCAGAGCAGTGACAGCCCTGGAATCCAGTTTATGGGTTTGGGCAAATATTTTACTGACCAGGGATTTGGCAGAGTTTTCCTAAAGGTGAAGTTGTTTAGGAACTATTGCAAGATTTCACAGTAAACAAAAAATTAATCTGAACCTTTACTTTTCTAGTTCAATAATAGTATTTTTTTATTTGCTTTTACTTAAATGCTACATGAGATTTGGGTTTTCCATAAGACACTTTGTTTTACATCATTATTATACTTACTAATGCAAAATTCCCCTAAGCAATTCATAGCCAGAAACTGTTCATAAGTTACCCAAAATATAAAGCCATTTCCCATGAGTCATCCAAAAAGGCCTGAAATAGGGAGGAAAAGGTCAATCACAATGGTGAACTTATCAGTTCTCATTATTCAGTAAAATATTTTCCTCTCTAAAAACCTGATGTGACTAGAGTTTGGTTTGGTTTGGTTTTGTGTCCTTTTCCAGGGAAAATATTGTGACTTAATCTATTAACTATGAGACTGAACCACTCCTCTTTTCTGTTAATATTCCTGACAAATACACATCCAGAAACCAAGAACCGCCTTCCATGTGTGTATGCTTGTGCGTGCATGCACGTGTCCCATCATACACAGACTGAGGTGGCTTTTGGATGTGTATATCACACAGTATTGTAAAGACCAGTGTTCAAGGAGGCATCACAACATTCTGTGTATCTTGAAGTGCGTTGACCTCCTCATTCATCTACTGCTTGACTATGATACAGGCAGGCAGTCATGGTGGCAGAATTTGTGTTACACTTCCATTTGAGTCAAAACAAATATCACCAAATTTGAAAAGAAACAGCTGAAATATAGGTCTCTTTACTGCTAGAGTAACTACCTTGGATTCATCAGATGATTACAGATAGGTTGAAAGATGCCCTACTTAATGATAACAAGCCCTTGAGAATGGAGAGAACCTGATTACAAGTGGGATTTTGCCTCTATATTTTATGATTTTAAAGCCATTTGGACAGCCTATGCCTGAGGCTTTCTTTCCTTTCAACAGTAGGAAATGAATTAGAGAAAATCAGGATGTGACAACCAAAAGAAATAGGAAAATATAAGAAAGGGGAAGCCAGAGAAGAATTGGCTCAGTTCAGGGGTGAACACCTGGGCCAGAGCTAGACTTTATTGCACCTCCGGCAAAATTTTAGCCTATTTCTTTGTTTGCAACATTAACCTCCAAGCAGTATAGCAAGATAAACGGTAAGATGTGTTCATGGGAGTCCTCCTCTTATTCCTAATCACTTTGAAAACAGTAAATAGAGCTGAAGGGTGAGGTTCTGGCATCTACCTTCAGAACAGTTCACATAACTTAAATGGGGTCAAGACAGGAGTAAATGAGCCAGAATGTCATCATGAAGGTGTAGTGGAAAAAGATGTGGTGGGGAGGGGAGGATGCAGAATGCTAATGTCCTTGAAGATTGGCCCAGGTAAGGAAGGGGGGGGGGGTGGTGGCTTGAGAGTGGGTAGTAGGGGTGTGCTGTATGTGCGCACAAAGGATGGGCATCAGAAGCCTAAGAAAAAAAGGATGAATATAAGACCTATAGATCTGAAGCAATGAATGTACATCTCCAAGTGTTTGTGTGTGTAAAATCTATTAATATAAGAAAAATGAGGATGACATATGGTTTGTAAAGTGCCAGAAAGTTTTAGAGTAATAGGAGACAGACGTGTACACTGTAATAGCAGCGCACCGGCACACACACACACCTACTCACACACACACACACATAGCACCTTTCAGGTTAGCTTCCTACAACTTCCTCTGCAGGACTCACAGAGCAGAAGGCTTAGAGAGTTCCATTGGTTTCCAGCTACAGATCCTGTGGTACTCAGAGAATAGATATATATGGCTATCAGAACAGTTTCTGTGTTGTCCTACACAGTTTATAGACTCATTTGACTGAAACCCTTAGAAGCAAACACAATATGGTCCGATACAAATCACATTGGGCAGACACAGACTCGAGACTAAATGTAATCCTAACTGGTTCTATTTGTCCACTAGTGGTTTATGTTTTCCCTTTCACTCGTTCACACAGTAGCAGTCACATACACACAACAAAATCCTCCCACATCCAAAATGAACCAGTTTAGCTGTAGTTGCTGAGTTGAGTTTGATAAGTGCCGAGCTGACTTCATGGAAGGAGGTGGATCTGAAGGCTGGAGGTCATGAGATTCTAGGCACCAGTGTCTTTTGAAGCTAGGCCTCTATGGAGAATGTCCTCTCATTCCTTGGCTCAGCTGGAAACTCAGTTCACTGGGAGGGGAGAAGGGTAACGGGTGACAAGGAGAGGGTGGGAATCAAATCAATAGGGAAGTTTTTTCCTCTTGTTCATTACTTGCTACACATCATTCAAGCGAAGGTCTCCAAAGGGAATTTCTGTGGGTGTTTCTGGAGTGATACTTTTAAGAATACGCTGTTAAGAAGAAAATACACAGTTTTTTAAAAAAAGACTTTTAATGTAACAAATACACAGTATTAAAATACAAAATAGAACTCTTTAGCTCTACTGTGCTTCACTTTACTGCACTTTGCAGATATTGTGGGTTTTTTAAAAATAAATTGTAAGTTTGTGACAACCTTGTATCAAGCAAGTCTATTGGTGCCATTTGCCTTTTTTTTAAATTTTTTAATAGTTTATTTAAAGTTTTGAGTTCTAAATTTTATACTTCCATCCCTCCTCTCCCCACTTCCTGAGACAGTAAGCTGATACAGGTTATACTTGTGCAATTATGTAAAACATTTCCATATTAGTCATTTTGTACAAGAAGACTTGAACAAAAGAGGAAAAAGAAAGTGAAAAATAGCATGTTTCAGTCGGTATTCAGTCAATATCAATTCTTCCTCTGAAGTGGAGAGTATACTTTATCATTAGTCCTTTAAGATTGTCTTGGATCATCGTATTGCCAAGAACGGCTAAGTCACTCATAGTTCTTCCTCAAAAAGTACTGCTGTTACTGGTTACAATATTCTCCTGGCTCTCATAGAACTCTTTTAAATGGCACTTAAACCCTAAGTAAGCTGTAATATTCTTTCAGTTTGAGAGGAATTTCAAGTCTGTGGTTTTGGAGTCACTAATATTCCACAGTGGCAAAGAAGTCATCTCCCAAGCAGGGGTAAAATTAGCACTTGGGACCCCCAAGCATAAGAAAATAAGCAATTGGGATAAGTATAACAATAAGGAAAGTCAAGATGAGATGATAAAATGCTTTAGTTCAAATGCAGAACTAGTTCCCCATAAGTAATGTTTACAGCAAAGAGAATGAAGTTCAGAAGGATTGAATAACTTGTAAATTCTAATTCCAGAGCCTCTAGTTCACCTCATGCTCATGTAGTCATCAGAGAGAAAATTTTCAGACCCTCCACTCTAGAAATAGCTAAGAGGTCCACTCGAGTTGTTATGACTGATTTAAACCATCCTTGGGTTTGTGAATGGAAAGTATACAAACTACCCTTTAAGCTCAGCATCAGTGTACAGGAGAGAAAAAAAAAAAAACAATGGGCTTAATAAAATTAAGTAAAATCTTCCTTGACTAAGAGAGTGTACATCTCTTAGTAGACAGAGCTAAATCTAAAAGCATTTTTCGTTGCATTGATTTTAGTCAATAAACATTTATTTAGACAACCTCTGTTGTGTGTCCTTGTCCTACCTTTTGGATTGGAAAAACATGTAGGACTTATGATGATTTCTTGCCACCCACCTTCCTGTGAACAGTGAGTGCCCTAACCAGTGTGATATTCAGGATAACTCTTATGCCAGCTTGGTCTACTCCTTCAGATCCTATGAGTGAAAAGCTCCACCCTCAGTAAACATAGTTCATAAAATTGTGCCCTTTATGATAAAAATGTCTGTAGCATTGTGTTCCTAGATCACACACTGGAAGTCCATAAAGATAGTACAGTGGCTGGCTGAGCTTAAAATCCTTCACTCTGAGCACCAGCTCCTAGGGCTGTGCCCCAACAGAAGCAGGGGATTCCTTAATAGGAGCCCAGTGGCATCCAATTTTTCCTTTAGGTGAAGATCTCAATCTAGAAGTGCTTGTAAACAGACATGCCTTTTGTTCATTTAAAACTGGTAACCAAACATTCTAATAGCTACAGTGGTATATATGAGAAGAGGTGGTTTAAGGCATGTGTTTGTGTGTGTAGGCTAAGGCAGCCCTAGATTAAGTTATAAAGTAGGGAAAGGTTATGATTTGTACCACATCTTCCCTTTACTCCCCCAACACCCAGCATTCAGCTCTGTTGCAGTCGCCCATATTGGACTAGTTTTTTCATGGTCACTTGGAAATGAGAGTGCCATATTTGGAGTCAGCTTGGGTTCAAATCTCAACTCTGCCACTAGCTTCATGAATTTGGGCAAGTTTCCCCTTTGGTCATCATTTTCCCCATCTATAAGGAAATAGGGTCAGAGATGGTCTCGAAACGACTTCAGGGGCCATCTAGTTCAGCCCATACCCAAGACTCTCTTCTATAACATAAATGACAAATAGAGAGGGAGAGAAAAAGCAATTATTAAGAGCCTAAGATGTGCCACGCACTTGACAGATGTCTCATTTAATTCTCACAACAATCCTGTAAGGTAGGAGCTATTATCCTCATTTTACTCTGATGGAAACTGAGGAAAATAAGTGATTTGCCCGGTGTCACACACCTAGGAAGTATCTGAAGTCAAATTTGAACTTCCATCTTTCTGATTCCAGTTCTATCCACAGCACCACTTAGATGCCCACATAACAAGTGGTCATCAACCTTTGATTGGAGACCTACAGTGAGGAGGCACCATCTTCTGAAGGATTCTCACACTTTTAGGTAGTTCTCATTGTCAGGAAGGTTTTGCCTACATTAATACTGTCATGTTCCTTCCCCGCTCCAGAAAAAAAATCTCCCTTGCGAGTTCCCATTTTCTGTCAACACCATCACCATACTCCCAATTACCCAAGTTAAAATATTTCCAGATGTTTAACTTCAGTCATCAGGTTACCACTAGCCCATATGCTATATTAATGGTAAAGGATAAAAAGATTTTTCAGGATGACTTATTATTATTAATAATGCATTCCCTTCAATAGTGACTACCATAATTATTCTGATGGAAAAACTATGAAATTTTCATTGTTTTCACTAAGAAAATAATAACTAATTAGATTGATAGTACTACCCAGATAATTTGCCCAAGTATTAATATGCAAAGGCCAGATACTTTTAAATGGTGAAATCCAAATGAGATTTAGTCATAAAATCTGTGTTAACAAGTAATATCCAAGAGATTTTTGTTGTTCAGTAATTCTAGTCATGACTGTACTTGGGGTATTCTTGGCAAAAATACTAGAGTGGTTTGCCATTTCCTTCTCCAGCTTGTTTTACAGTTGAGGAACTGAGGCAAACTATGTTAAGTGATTTGCCCACAGTCCCGTAGCTAGTAAGTATCTGAGGGGAGATATGAGCTTAGTCTGGCACCCTGTCCACTGTGCCACTAACTACCCTACCAAAGGGATACATTTTCTCAAGCAAAATCTGGTCACATGCTTCTCTCTATAATATAGATATTCTCTCTCTGGAATATTTCCCACAAGTGATGACTTCCTCCCAGAAGCACTATTCCTACCATGTTGTAGAATTTGCCTTGAGATGCTACCATATAGTTGCAAAAAAAAAACCCCAGAGGTCTGAAAAACTTTATAGATGGCACTTCAATGCTGCTCATGAGTAGGTACAGGATCTCTTTGTCTTAACTAGCGTGTTATTTTTTATATCCCTAATGTAAGTGGAGGGGGGGAAATCTTATGTTCTCAACTCCTAGGAATACATGGAAGGGGTTAAGTCATGACATTGGGTGGCTGAAAAATTAACTTTTAACGCAACCTCTTTTCAAGAGTTTTTCCTCTTTTATGTGATGTAAGCCACCATGTGCATGCTATCTTTTACATTATAGCCACTTGTGTGTGTATCATACTCCTCATCTATACTGTAGCTCTGTGGTATGGTTCCATGGAAAAAATGCTGCATTTGAAATCTGACCTTGGTCTGCCACTTACTAACTCTGTAACCTTGGATAAATCACAATGAATCTCAGTTTCCCCATCTGTAAAGTGAAGGAGTTGGACTAGAATTAGAGCATTCAACAGGCATTTATTAAGCATGTATTCTGTACTAGGCACTGACGATACAAATACAAAAGTGAGACAGTCCTTCCCCTGAAGAGTTTACATTTACTGGCTGACCTCCAGGGCCCCTTTGGAGACAAGTTCTAAATCTGTGATCTTATGAACTTTAATTCATTTTGGCTCTGTCCATTCTTTTTCGTTCCAGTTCACTGTGATTCTTGAACGGATCAGTGACTTTCACAAATAGCAGTAACGATGTATGGAGCAGTAATGATGGTGATAACTGATGTTTATATAATGCTGTTTGTGAAATTCTTGATACAAATCCTCACGTGATCCTCAACAGCCCTGTGAGATGCAGATGTTATCCCCACTTTAGAGTAGAAAACTGAGACTCGAAAAGTTTAAATAACATGCCCAAAGTCACACAGATGAAGGAAAGCTTCCTATTAGTGGAACTGTTGGTGGCTCAACTAGAGGTGTGAATAGATTTGTTCTGGTCTAGTCTTCAAGTATTGCCTGGTACCACATCTGTGACCAGCAGTGGCGCTCCCCTTCAATATAGATAACTGTAATCATGTTAGAGGCTCAGTGTGTATTCAAGGAATAGACTGATGTTAACTGACTCCTACAGGGTACTACTAAGCCATGACCTTTTCCTCAGTCCCTTAGTATTCCAACTATTGGAGCCAACTACACGCAGATATTGCCAACAACAGATGACCTAAATGATTCACACTACTAATTCACTCTTCTCTGATTATTAACAACATATGGAAATCACCTCTCTTTCCCAAGCCCTTAGCCAACACAGCGGCATCCCTGAGGGATGAGCCTCTGCATGGGGTTGAGTTACTGATTTGCATCTGAGTGAAGAATAACTGTAGCTTCCATAATCTTGGCTCAGATCCTGTGATACTCTATGATCTGGAAAGATGATTGTGCTTTGTTGTTGAGAGAGGGAAGGAGGCGAGGCCATCCCCTTCCTTGAATATTGTATGAACCAGAATTTTTGTGTCATTATACTTAGCATGTCCCAGATCTAGCATCCATGCTCAATTCCAATCTGAAAGCAGGGCAGCAATCTGGTTCATTTGGGACCATTTAGATAGGCCAAAAGTAAATTTCTACTCTGTCCCCATATCATTAGATTGTACCAGGGTGCCCTGAATTTAGCAGTTAGGCTTAACAAGGTTTAAAAAAACATTTTAACTGTATAGCAATATATACTGTTCAATTCTTCTTGGTATCATTTTATATCATTTGCCCATTTCCCTTAAAAAGACAATGGCACAAGGACTCTTCCCTTCCTGACCATCCCTTCCCAGTATATGAGAGAAGCAGTACCTCTTTGAATGTCCCTGGAGTGACAATTAACCGATAAATGATATAGGTGGGAATGCAGATGAAGGAAGAAGTCCCGATGCAGTACCCCAGAAGGACAGTCCAGCCAGGGTAATTGTAACTGAAGAGTCGCAGCTCTGGGGGGCTGCTCAGAAAGCTGCAGATGATGAACTGGAAGAGAAATGCCGAGAATCATGCTCAATGGGGAGACCACAGATATATTTGAAAAATTAGGCATGAGGAATACCAGGTAGATGGACTGAGTGCTCTACTATGGCAGGAAAAGTGTCCCTATACAATGAACTCAAAGGAAACCTGCAGCCTACACCAGTGAAGGGACCACACTGGAATATCTGGGGTTTTAAGAATCAACTTTTCAAACTCCAAAGAAGTACTGAACCCCAGGTAGAACTCTGCAACTTAGAAATTATCAGTTTTGCTTGACAGCCATCATTAGAGACTTCAGTTTTCCTAAAATATAGTCAAATTCTCAACCAAAATTCACCCTTGGCTAATAAAATATTATATAATATGTAACATAAAGTTCACCTTTCCTTTAGGTTCTGTGTTTCCAAGAAAAAATAAATAAAATCTCTTCCTCTACACTTTCCCACCCTACCCCACCATATACAGATCTCATTTATCTTTACAGTTTAGGGATTTTTTTAGATCCTTGATAGCAAGAGCTGCTTTGCTTTTTTTTTTTAATTTTTTCATTAAATGATAAACTTTTCTAATTTCACTGACAGCAGAACAAGAAGAAATAATAACTAACATTAACTCAAGCCAGAAGAATTAGGTTAGATATTAGGAGGAATTGACTGATAAAGAAGATTGCGGGCCCCTGAAATGCTTCCTATGAGAAGTAATGGGACCTCCTTCCATGGAGTTTTTTCAAAGCAGGGTAGATTTTCATCTGCCTGGGGTGCTTGGAGTCCCATCCTGCTTGACAACAAGCGAGTGGACCAGACTAACTCTTCAGGATCATTCCAAACCCTGTGGCTTCATATTTCTCTCCACCAGTCTCTTTATCCCCCTGGTCTGTCCCCAGGCTCAGCGGTCCATGATGCTTACTGTGGGCAGTGGGGGAAGGTGCTCTTTGTCCTTTACTCTTTGCTTTCACAGCAAGAACAGCTCTGCCATGGAGTAACCCTTGAATGAATGCCTCTCTGCCATGGGTCCTCATAAACTAAGAAATTACAGGAGGAAAAAGCAGCCTAATGCAATTTTCACTTGAAAATTCAGTGAAATATTTGATCCAGAAAATTTCCACAGTGAACCCCTAACACCCAATTGATGAGTTTTCTTATTTTAGTTTGGTTTCCAGAGAGAGAGTGTAAATATCAGTTTTGCCTAGTAACCACCATACTGAAGCTTTATTGGCCTCAATTTAATTTAATTTTATTATTTCATGCTCATAAAGAAGACAGTAATGTAAATTATTTGTGTGGTTAAACATCTATTTATAGTCTTTTTTCCCCCTTTGTCTTCAGGTAATAAAATGGGAAATGGCTAAACAGATATTAATCTTCCCAGCAGTGTTATCTGGAGTTCAGGGGGAAGCTTTCAGACTGGAAGCCAGGCCAGGGGTCATATGCCACCATCTTGGCTTTTTCTCATTCCCACTTGGCGCAGACAACTTTGGGAGAGACTCATTTGGGACCAGGAGACAGCATTCTGGTTAAGAGTCACTGCCACCCTTTTCCGTCAATATCAGGTTACCTGGACCTGCCTGGTACCTATGAGTGTGGAGCTCTTACCATATTCTGTTCTCTCATTCTACTTTTTCAGATAATCCACTTTTTGTTCCAATGTTCCCAAGCCTCTTATATGTTCTCTTTGATGTTTAGTTTCAGTGGAAAAATAGGGAGCTGGTAAGGAGTAATATTTTTAGTAAGCTACCAGTTGTTTACCCAAGATGGCCATAAAAAAGGCCAGAGTGGGTGATCTGTTAAATAACCCAGAGAGGGTAGTTAAAAGGGATTTGCCTCTTGTTAATTGGGCACTCTACTGCTTACCTTTAAGAACATCGGGGGAATTATGCCAATGACTTCCCAACTTACTCTTCCCCACCCAAGTCTGTCCACCAGTCAAGATTTACTTGTTGCTATGGTGGATTTGTAGTTTCATTATTATGGATATTCCACCAAGGGAGATGACCACTCTTCCACAATACCTCATCCAGTGTAATTCTTGTCTCCTCTTTTTTGTTTTTTTAAATCAGTCCTCTCAATGAGCCTTCCGAAGGGCTGCAGAACTTCCTCTGTGGTTGCTGTCTTTGTTATCTTTATCATTTCAGTGGTAGCAGTATAAAGAAAATGCTGTCCATCTCTCATTGTGTGACTTCCTTTTCTGAACTCTTTTGGCAAAGATACTGGAGTTGTTGGCCATTTTCTTTTCCATTTCATTTTTACAGAGGAGGAAACTGAGGCAAATAGGGTTAAATGACTTGCCCAGGGTCATTCAGCTAGTATCTGAGGCTGGATTTGAACTCAGGAAGGTTAGTCTTCCTGACACCAGGCCTAACACTCTATCTACTGTGCCATCTAGTTGCCCCTGACCTTGATGTATTTTACTACATGTTAAGATAAATAAATTATCATTGGGAATTTTTATGCCCACTAGGAGTATTTCCATTTTCCTTTTAGTCTGTCATTCCAATTCTTCCAAGACTATGGCCACATAATGTCACCAGGAAAATGTAGGTATTAAAGAGATAGGCTTTTGCAGCAATGATATGTGAGGGGTCTTGGAAAAGGCTGCACAGTTTTCCAAATATTATTCATTCTACTGTTTTCTTCCTACTTAGTTCTGGTCCAGCTCATTGTTTACCTATTTCACTTACTCGAAAGTTACTTTATGATGGGCCAACTTGTTCAATCAATCAATCGATAAATATTTATTAAGCATATACTAGCAAAGAACAATCCCCTTTTACAATCTAATAGGATTCTAAGGAGATAACATGCAAACAAATTTATGCAGCACAAGCTATATCCAGGATAAAATAAGAAATAATTAATGGAAGGAAGGCACCAGAATTAAGATGGTCTGGGGAAAACTTACTACAGAGGATGAGATTTTAGTTGGTACTTAAAGGAAGCCTGGGAGGTTAATAAATGGAGGAGAGGATGGAGAGTGTTCCAAGCATGGTGGACAGCCAGAGAGAATACCCAGAACTGAGACATGAGATGGTCTTGTTTGTTGGAACAGCCAGGAGATCCATGTCACTGGATGGAAGGGAACATGGAGGAGAGTAAGGTGTAAGAAGACTGGAAAAGGAGCAAGGGAGTAGGTTTTGCAGAACTTTGAATACCAAACAGAATACTTTGTATTGGATCCTGGAGGTAATAGGGAACCACTGGAGTTTGTTGAGTGGTAGGAGGGATGGCAGACCTTCATTTTGGGAAAATCACTTTCTTAGCTGAATAGAAAGCAGATTGGAGTGGGGAGACATTTCAGATGGGGAAAACCACCAGGAGGCTATCATAATCATCCAGGTGTGAAGTGACAAGGACTTGCACCAGGGCGGTGGTGGTGGCAGCGGCAGAGGAGAGAAGAGGTTTTATTTGAAAGATGTTGCAGAGGTGAAATTGGCAGGCCTTGGCAAAATGTGGACATGGAGGTGAGAGATGGTGAGGAGTCCAGGATGACTCCTAAGTTCATGAGCCTCGTAGACTGGGATGGTGATGTTGCTGTCTATAGTAATAGGGAAGGTAGAAGATGGGATATGGGTAGAGAAGGTTTGGGGAAAGATGATGAGTTCGGTTTTGAACATATTTAATCTATTCTACTGGAAATCTAGTTCAGAGAGAGAGAGAGAGACAGAGAGAGAGAGAGAGAGAGAGAAAAGGAGGGAGGGAGGGAAGGAGGTATCCTGGAAACCTTGATATACCCTCTAGAGAGAAGAGGGTATATCAAGGAGGAGAGAGTGATCAACAGTGTCAAAGGCTGCAGAGAGGGCAAGGCTTAAATTCAAATCTGGCCTCAGACACTAGCTGTGTGACTCTGGACAAGTCACTTAACCCTGTCTGCCTCAGTTTCCTCATCTGCAGAAGAAGGAATAGCAAACTCTGCCAAGAAAACCCAAGAGTTAGATGTGACTGAAACATCTAAACAACAAGGAGAGAGTAGGAGGAGAGAAAGTAGAGGTGTCTATTGTAGATGCCTTTTTGAGGAATTTACCTCCAAAGGGCAGAAGAGATACAGGGCAGTAGTTAGCAGGGATGGAAGGATCAAAGAGGAGACATGACCATGTTTGTAGGCAGCAGGGAATGAGACTGTAAGCAAAGAGAGATTGAAAATAAATGAAAGAGTGGGGATGACAGGAGAGTCAGTCTGTTGGAGGATCACTTGAACAAGCTGAGGGGCTCACCCTGATAGGAGTAAGGCCATTTCATCATGTGAGACGGGTCAAGGAGAGAGTGGCAGAAAGCACCTGAGTTATAGGTGATGAGGAAGAAGGGAGAAGAGGGGGCTTACAGTGAACAGCCTTGATTTCTTTGTGTGAAATATGAGTTAAGGTTCTTATTTGAGGCAGGAGAGCAGAGGGATGGGAAGTTTGAGGAGGGATATCAAGTCTTGGAAGAACTGTAGTGGAGGAGAGAGTGAGTTGATACGGGATGTATAGTAGGATTGCCTAGCAGCAATGAGGGCCCAGTTAAAAGTATGCAACATAAATTTGCAGTGGACCCAATTGGAATGGTGGTGATCCGAGGGATGCAAGTCTAAGAATTGACTGGGTGTAAGGGACAATATGATAAGGGGGCTAGGATTGAAGAGAGAAAAATGTGGAGTTGAATTGGCTCACCAGGGAGTCAAGATGGGGAGAAGAGGAGAGAGTCACTAGTGCAGCAGGGAAGATGAACTTGGGAGAAAATGAGGATAAAGAGTAGGATTTTGTAATGGAAGGCAAAGGGAGGGTTAGGAAGCCAACAGATTATGATCACACAAGGGGATTTTGGAATTCTTGAACATAGGAGTGTTAAATTTGGGGGGGGGGTGGCAAAAACAAAGGTATGACTGTCTGTGGATGCCTGTAGTGGAGAAGAGGAATAAGCCATGGGAAGTGAGCAGGATGAGGAATGGAATGTTTAGGGTCTTTGAGGGAGAGTCAGTATGTATACTGAAATCCCCTAGTATGTGGACAGGAGTTAGGGAGAAGAGGAAAATGGTGAGCCAGGTTATCAGATTCATTGAGAAAGGAAGCCAAGTGACCTGAAGGTCTGTAGACAACAGCTACCAGGATTTTGATTAGGTTGTAGATATGAATAACATGAGCCTCAGAGGAGCAGAGGATTCTGACTGATGAAGTAGCAGTGGGGAATAAGGAATATTCCAACTCCCTCTCACACTGCCTTGACCAGTGAGCCAAGGGCAATGAGCTAAGGTAGTGCTGGAAAGGGTGACCAGGGAGGCTGCGTCATAGGGGCAATCAGGCTTCAGTAAGAGCTAATAGATGGAAGGAGTGGGAGAGGAAAAGATTGAGGATGAAGGGAAGTTTGTTGCCTACGGAACAGGTATTCTGCAAGGAACAATGGAAGGGCTTGTGGAGCTTGGTCGAAACTTTAGGGGAGAGGGGTTTGAAGGTGATGGGAATAAGGAATTGGGTAGTGGGTGGTAAGGAATGGCTTTTGGACAATGACCTCCAGAGGTTCAGAATCACTGGAATATGAAGAGTACAATCCACCGGAAGAACGTTCATTATTGATTGGAAGGTGTCACTCTTCTTCCCAAGGGAGATTAAGGTGAAGTATGGGATAGGAAGCCGAATGGGAAGTCCCATTTCACTACTCACTCCTCTTTCCTTCAAAGGGTGGAGATCAGGCAGGAGAAGGATGCAGCAGGAGATGGAAGACCTGAGGCCAAAGGGAAGTGGCTCCTCTTTGCATCAGACCTCCACATCCTGGTTGCTGGGAGATCAGACTGGCAAGGGGAAGTAGAAGCTGCTTTGTTCTGGCACAAATGGAAATCATTGCTTTGGGACAGATGGGAGTAGTCCTGCTCAGCCCTTTGCTGCCTTCCCTCAGGGGACACATTTCTGTTAGAAGTAGAAGGCACAAGGCTTTTGCCCATAGGAAGGTTTGGCTCCTCTTCAGTTCATGGTCTCTGCAGCTACATGTTGCCTGGAGAATGTGTGTATTTTATCTTCTTACTTTTTTCGTTATAGATGGTTAGACCAACTTCTATTTCTTTTTCCCCTTCTTTCCTTCCTTTCTTTTTCTTTCTTTCTCCCCCTCTTTCCTTCCTTCTTTCTTTCCCATTGCTCTGGACTTCACTGAGAGGTCTTTGCAATGTTCTCAGTCTCTTTTACACAGTCATCTGTAAATAGAAGCACTGGCAAAGCCTCACCATCAAAAAGGAGTCTTTCTTTGGTCTGAATTCTGTACAGAACATTGCTTCCAACACCAGTAAATCCCTTAGATGAGTGTAGAACTCCTTGGTTTCACTTTGTTTGATGTCAGTACTCAGCAGACTGTCTGAGTAAAGTATAGAGTTTTTTATCATGTTAACATATGCATGGGATATACTTTATTTCAGGAGAACTTTAAACATTTTTTTGTTCTTCTACGTCAAATGCAAAGTCTATAAGCAGTGAGAACAGAGAGATCTTTCATTCTCTCAACATCTTCATTATTTATGTGACAATGAAATGTGGGCTGCTGTAGCAAATGCAAATACAGGTCTTCTGAAACTTGAAGTTTTCCTTCTCAGGTTTTCATCAAGGATACCCTGAATGCTTGCATAGACCATTTTCATAAAGATATTTTAGAAATGAAGAAGTAGGCATGCGAGTTGTAATATCTTTTGTCCTCTTGGTAGCTTTTTAGTTTTGGGTATGAACATGATTTATAATCTTTTCCTTAAAAAATGTTGTCCCCCTCTCAGATTTCTAAAAAATCTTCCCCTGAGGACCCTTGAAACTGTATCTTAACATTCTTTTGTAGTCATCAAGCCTACCATGTACAAAGAACTGGAGGTGGTGCTGTGGGGCATATAGAAAAAAGTACAAGACTTGGGCAGTTCCCTCAAAGAGTTAATAATCTAGTTGAGGACTTTAACAATAAACATTGGTAAACAAGTGCACTCACTGACATACAAATAAAGGTCATAAACATCAAGGCAACACAGGACAGAGGAATGGTCAGTTGGTCAGTTACGGGGTACCACTTAGGGTGAGCTCCCTGGCAGAGGTGAATTTTGAGCAAGGATTTGAGGAAGGTGAAGTAAGATAGCCAGGGAAAGGAGCAGGGAGGGCATTTCTGGACAGAGAAAGGCAATTTACAAGATAACACGAAGGCAAAAATGAGTTGGTCATCACAGGATTCGAGTTAAGATTTGTATGAGTTTATGTACATGGCATGGAATAACCAAAGAGTTACTTTGAAAGCAAAGATACAGAAAGAACTGTTTGGTCATAAAGACTCATGCTTACACCAAGACTACCGCAAAATAAAAACTATAAGGTGGCAGACATATCAACTCTCTGTAATTGGCTATGGCTCTAATCCTCAAGAGCTAAAGGGACTGCAGAAGATCAAAACACCCTCCCCTTAAAGAAGTAGGAGAGATAGAGATATATTGAGGAATAGGCTGCTGAGAACCAGCAGTGGTTCTCACTACAGAAAAATGTCTCAGAGCAGAAACTGGGTCATAAGTGGACCATAAGTGGTCATTAAGGAGGATAGATCCCTGAAAGGGCATCAAGTGCCTTTCCTTGACTACTTTCTGGCTCTGAGTAGAAAGTATTCCTGTTCAGTGCATCCCAACTCACCTACTGATTACCCATGGGACCTAGGGCCATGCACTTTCACATTCTGAGTCTAATTTCTACACTATAAAATGAAGAGGTTGGGCTAGATGGTTCCTGAGGTTCTTTCTAACTCAGATTCTATGGTATGTCAGCAATCAGGATCCCATCTCTCAACCAGGGTGCTGGCCATACCCCTGTCCAGTTGCTCCCTATGGAAGCTACTTGACTATGTCTTTAAACCCAAATCAATCTGGCTCTCTTTGATTGGCCAATGATAGGTCCCAATCCAAGCTCGTTGTTTTGGTTGATGCCTCAGAGTGAGTATAAATAGCAGTGTTTCTGTTCTGACCAGAAATTCTGAGGGTCTTACCCTCCCAGACTGATTCTAAAACCACAAGTCATATGGAATTTAAGTACATATGAATATACATGAATGTGTCTGTATGCGTGCGCACACACACACACACACACACACACACACACACACACACACGAGTCACAGCAGCTGATAGGATCTAACATTCCCTTCCTTATAACCCATTGGCCATAAACCATTTTTAACTTGAGCATAGACATAGGTGTCTTCTACCATGAAGTCCATGCACGAGACAACAACCACATCTGTGTGATGGCAAGAGGCCATGCAGGGGAGTAGCGAGAGATGATACTAGCAGGGATCACCTCATTCTACAGATAAGGAAACTGAGTCTTAGGGGAAGTAACTTGTCCAGGGTCCCATAGACACTATTTGGCAAAGCGGGGCCTTCAAACACAGGTCAAATACTAGACTGATCCGATATGACAGCATCAGATTCGAATTAGTGTGATGGGGGGTTGGTGGAAATCACTAGAGATTCCTGAGCAGAAAAACGAGATGATTTTGTTTTTAAAGAGCATTGAAGAGAATTCCTCAGACAAAGAAGAACACAGGGGAATTCTAACTCACCAGCAGAAATATTGGACTGATAGCTACCCAGCAGATCCTCCAAAACCAGCCAGGGCTGAAACCAAGCATTTCTTTCACATCACTGCAGAACTGGTTGATACCTACAGGCAGAAAAAGTCACATTACACAGATTTTTCAGCCCATATTCTCAGCATGTTCAGGGTCACACTGAACCTTAGTCTCAGTAGGATATAAAAAGAGCATGATTGTGTGTTTCCCAGAGTCTTAGGAGCAGGCTAGCACAGCCTTCTGGTCCCTGCCTCTGTGGCCCTGAATGTAAGGCTGATTGTGGGTTGTCAGGTACTGATGGGATGAACTCATTGAGGTAGTTTTCTGCTCAGAGAAAGACTGAATTTGATCAGGTCCATTGAAAATTTTCAAGAAATACCTTGTACTCATGAAACTGCGTATTTAGATCCCACTTCTAAACATCTCATTCTGCAGAAGGTAATGAGACATGACTTAGTGCCTGTCTTGTTCTGTTTTGTCCAACGCTTTGTGATCCACTGGGGGTTTTCTTGGTAGAGATACTGGAGTGGATCCCATCTGTGGCTCCTTTTGTGATAGCAGAGCCCTCCCTGTCGTACTCATTAGGACTGACAGGTGGCCAAAAGAATATTCTTACCATAGAACCAAGACACGGCAATCGCTTCTAAAAGCACCACTGTGAGCACCGCTGGTCCGGTAGCATATTCCTCCAGCAACTTCACTACATAGGCCCCTCCCTGGAAACAAAAGGGGGGATCTGGGAATTAGGGGCCATTATTAATACCCATCACCACTCCCCACACTCAAGTAATTAAAGGGTTTATGATTCTTTCCCTGGAAAAATTCTGACTTTTCAATTGAGGCATTAATTTTAGTATCCAGAGATCTCTATAACATTTTATCATCTTCATCATCATCACTGCAACCACCACCATTTGTGTATTACTTTAGGGTTTGCAAAGCAATTTGCGTATCTTATCAACAATTATTTTATTCTGTATATTCCCAATCCCTGGCACCCCGCCAGGCATATAGTAGGTTTTGAATAAATGTTATTGATAGATTATCATGCATAATCCTCAAAGTTACCCTAGGGTATAGGTAATATAACTATTATTCTTATTTTATCGATGAGGAAACTAAGTCTGGAAGAGGTTAAGTGACCTTCCCACAGCCACACAACCGGGAAGTGTCAGAGGTAGGATTTGAACCCAGTTTTCTGCCAACTCCAAGTTCAGCCCTCTCTTCAGTTACACTATATTATCTTTCCCATAGCGATCCCTTTCCTTTTTTGCTTGGGCTTTATTCCACGTATCAACCTTCACTTTTTGTCTTCTTCTCCCTTAGAAGTTCAGTTTAAACAACTAGCTGCTATTGATGCCTTCAGCAAGTATTTTTTGAGCACCACTTAATGTACTTATCCTTAAAAGTGCTTATTCTGTAAAGACGGGGACTGGAGGAACCCATGTTATCCAACTCCATGTCCAGTCATCTCCTCCTTTCTGACTGTCTTCTGTCCCTCCCTGCCAGGGTGGTTGTGAAGAACAAATGAGATACTATTTGTAAAGTGCTGAGGGTAGTACCCAGCATATAGTAGGTGCTTAATAAATACTGGATCCCTTCCTTCTGTACTCCTCAATAACACTATGTCAAGCACTTTTATAGCTTGAAGATTTTGATTTGCAAGTACGAATCAGGATGGAAAAAATGAAGAGAAAGATTTGTGACTTTGGTAGACACCTTTTGATTCATTCAAAGCACAAGATTACTTGTAAAAGGACTTGAGTTCAAATCCCACAGCGATGATTCTTGCCTCTGTGACCTTGGGCAAGCTACTTCCCCCATCTCAGCCTCATTTTCCTTATTCACTAAATGTGGGAGTTAGACTAATTGGCCTCCAAGGTGCCTTCCAGGGCTAGATTCCCCATGGCATCGACCTCTGAGTTTCTCTTGGTAAATTGGGCTCTTCACGTGGACAATATATTAAGATCTGGAACGTCTTCAAGTTTATCAAGTTTAAATCCCTCATTTTACAGATGAGAAAACTGAGGCCCAGAGAGGTTATATGACTCCATGTTGTCTCCCAGTAGGTTATCTTCTTTCATCATTACTAGAACTCAGGAGAAGATGAAGTTATTCTGTTGCAGACTAGAGCCTCCAGCCCTCCAGATAATCTGTGCATTGGGAAAACATTTTTCTGTATAATTAATATAGTAAAGTAAGAAATAGATTAGAAACATTTTAAAAGGTACTGGCCCTCTTAAGTGCTAAGGTAAATGGATTGTGTCTGTCAGAGGCAAATGAGGAAGGATTTTGTGCAAAGGACTGAGTAAATCAACCTCGGAGAGACTTCCTGGGAGTGAAGACTGGCAGTCACCCATCTAGGTACAAACATGTGCGTGTTAAAAATGACTTCTCTTTAAGGGATTTCCTTGGGGACTCAGATGGTGAAGGTTTCATTTGGGTTTACCCCAGAGCCTGCCCAGGAGAGGCTCAGAGCCAAGGGCAGTCAATACTCACAAAAGTCAAGGTGGACAGAGATCCAAAAAAACAGGTAATGACCACAGCAAGCACAAACCACTCCCGGCGTTTGGCCCAGACATGTGGAAATTCATCCAGCACGGCAGTGATCACGCCCTCAAGTCCTGCGAACTGAGAGGTCCATATGGAGAGATAAGTCCTCCTTCCCATGGGTTCCCTGCCCAGAGAAGTCATCAAGGTGCCCACTTTGGCCCCTTGATGCCTGAGACCTTCTAACATGGGAATAACTGTTTGGGCACCGGAAACAGACCATGGCACTGTCAGGATCAGCCCAGGGAAGGTGAGAGGTTGGATGATTGGAAGCAGTATTGGGTTACAACTGGCTCCCCTGTGAATGAACACTTGGAAGCAGCATTCCCTCCATGATTAAGAATTCATCGTTTGACCAAGCTTGGCTCCAAAGAGAGAAATTACAAACCTATACACACATATACATCATACATGTATGTGTATATACAGTGTGATATATTAGTTATAGGTGTGTACATAGACATATATGTGTGCACGCATGTATATACACATTTATACATGTATGTTAATATACACATGTGTGCACATATATATACACTATGTGTGTATGTATATACATATATACACATAATATATACAATGAATGTATATGTGTATATATACACAGATATATATATATATATATTACTTATGCAAAGAAGGAGGCATGAGCGCGGATATTGAGGCTTATAAAATTTGTTGGTTTTGCCAAACTTTAAAAAAATTCCTTCTATGATGCTTTGTTATAAAAAGGATGGCTCTTCACAAGGGGAGAAATAGATTAGGAAAGGGTAGGTGATATTAAAAAAAGATTTTAAAAAAGAAACAAGAAAAGAATGAATAAATAAAATGAATATATCTAGAAAAGGAAAAATAAAAGACACTTGGGAGACTTCCATGCATCGCTAAACCCCCAGAGGTTTTATTCAGGCTTCTTGTGAAGGGTCTCTGAATAAATGTCTTTATTCTTGCCCCCCCAATTCTAACCCCATCTGAGCTTTTCTCCCACCACAGTCCACTCACCGTGCTGTCTAAGCCCAGAGTGATTATCATTAAGAAGAAAATGATAGCAAAGAAGGTGGCTGCCGGCATGTTGGCGATGGCTTCTGCATATGTGATGAAAAGGAGGCTGGGCCCTGAGGCAAGTGGGTAGAGAAAAGGAGACATTCATCAGGCCTCCAACTAATATAGAATAAAGCAACTTGGAGCTTAAAAATATCAGGGAGGGTTAGGAAGGCAATGGAACATAATGGAAGAGACTTGGAGTCCAAGGAGCTGGGTTCAAATCAAGTTGTTTTACTTTGGCTGGTCCTTAGCATCCTCATCTGTAAAATGAGAGGGTCAGAGCAGATGGCTTAAGACTAGATCCCTTCCAGCTTGGGGCCTATGAGCTCCATAGTGGCTGATAAACCTGTTTTGGGAGACTGCTCACTGCAGCTCAAAGCTTTCTCCCAGAGGGTGTCATTTGACTCTGAGATGTAAAGACAGATAGGGAATGAATGGTATTCAACAAGAAGCAGAAGAGTCTAGTTCACACAACTCACTGGCAAGAATGCTCCTGTGCTTCATCCTTTCTAATAATCAGGTATTCTTAACCTCTTTTTTTTTTTTTGCATCACGGAGGCTTTTGTCGATCTGACCTCTTCTCATATGTCTTGAAATCCTATACCTCTCTCATCCTCCACTGCCTGCTGACTTTACCTTCAAAATATCTCTTGCATAAGCCCCCCTCTCTCTTCTGACACTTGTCCCATCTTGGTGTAGTAGGTCCTTGTCACCTTTTGCCTGAACTATTGCAGTAGCCTACTGGCAGGGGGTGGGGGAGAGTGTCCTTCCTGCTACAAGTATCACCTCACTCTAGCTCATCCTCCACTCAGCTGTCAAAGTGATCTACCTCAGGAGCTGGTCTGACCATATTCCTGCTCAGTGACCTCCAGTGACCCCCAGGATCAAATATAAAATCCTCTGTCTCGTTTTCAATGCCCTGCATAACTTACTCCATGCCAACCTTTCCAGTCTTCTTACACTTCCCCTATTCCCTCCCACCCCAACGTACACTGGCCTCCTTGCTGTTCCTCCAACATGACTCAACCTCTCTGAACTTGGTGCATTTTTATGGACTGTCTCTCATGCCTGGCACTCTCTCGCTCCTTATCTCCACCTCCTGGCGTCTCTGGCCTCCTTGAAGTCCCAACTAAAATTCCATGTTGTACAGGAAACCTTTCCCAATTCCCCTTAATTCTGTACCTCTCCCCTCTTAATTATCTCCAGTTCATCCAATCTATAGCTTGTTTGTACATAGTTGTTTGCATTTGGTCTCCCCCATGAGATTAAACTTCTTGACACCAGGGATCATCTTTTATCTTTCTCTATATCCTCAGCTCTTACCACACTGCTTAGTACACAGTAGGTTCTTCACAAATACTGATGCACACACTACATTTTAAAAATCTTTCAATAGATTTTGGATAAGGACTTAGCCAGATGCTAAGGGGACAAAAATATTAAGACAGTCCCTGGAGGCAGGGAGGCTGTTTAGGAGGCTATTGTACTCTTTTGCCCATAAGACAGTAGAAGCCTAGAGCAGGTGAAACAGCAGTGGAAACAGAAGAGAAGAGAAAGGTTTAACAGTCCTTTTGAAGAAAGAATCAACAGAGTTTGGCTGGATGGAGAATGAAGTGCTAGGGAGGAGCTAAAGAAGACTGAGGTGTTAAGCTTGGGTGACTAGAAGAATGATGTTGCCATTGACAAAAAGAAGGAAGCCAAGAAGGATTCCTCATGGGGAGGATGATAAGATTAACTTGAAATGAATGTGTTCAGTGAGAATGATGGCAGATGCTCAGGTGGCTGTGTCAAGGAGGCTAGATTTTTCTTTAAAAATCCAGAATTATTTATAGTGTCATTGATCGAGAGGTGGAAGGAAACTCAGAGGACATTATTTAACCTCTCTATTTTACAAAAATGGAGACCTGGAGAGGAAATGACTTCTCCAAAGTCAGGCAGGGAGTGACAGAGCTGACCTTTGAACCCAGATCTTTAGACCCCATAAATCAAGAACACATGAAAGGGAGTAACATTTCCAAAGAAGGTGTTTTTCTAAAACCTTCAAAAGCTTAAAAGGAATAAATCATTTGAAACATATATATATATATATATACATAACCTATAACACTATATATAATATATCATGTTACATATATATCTAATATATTAGATATATATTATGTTATTATTAAGCTTAATTAATAATATAAGTTATATAATTCTGCATATCCTTTTAAAAAAATCTTTAAAAAGGAGGAAAAGAGCTAGCCTTCCTCTCTCCCCACCCAGTCTCCCCTACCCTTAACCAAGTTAACTCAAATAAGGAGTAAGGAAGGAAATGAAGTCTAGGCTCCTACCTGTGTCTTTAGCCACTTCCGACACATCTTCACTCCTCATCTCTGCCATATAGCCAAGTACGGTGAAAATGACAAACCCAGACATGAAGCTTGTCATACAGTTCACAATGCTAGTCACCAGGGCATCTCTGAAAAACCAGAACGGCTTGGAGACCATGGAATTCAGGGCAGGAAGGGACCTTAGCAACGATTTAGACCAAGCCCCTCATTTCCCAGAGGTCCAGAGAGAGTGACTAACCCAGGAGTTAGAGACAGAGTTTTCTGACTTCAAGCCCAAATAATCTTTCCTTTCTATTATCCTTCCTCCCAGGGAAGTCTTTCTGTGTCATTCATAGGATCATAGATTCAGAGCCAGAAAGGATCGGAGACAAGCCCACCCATTTTACAGATGAGGAAACTGAGGTGTAGGGAAGGAAAATGACACAGGAAGAAAGTTAACTCCTCACAGAGGTCGTTCTTAGCCTCACATATATTCCCAGGCAGGTCTGCTCAAGTCTTCCTTGGCAAGAGTAAGCAGATTGAGTTTTTAAGATTTAATAAAAAGTATCATCAGAATTATTGTGTTTCCTGCCTTCCACTCTCTTATTTCCCAATCTAGGCTGCCTCAGTTGGACCTGGCTTGCAAATTAAACACCACCATGGATGGAGGAAGGGACAGTGACTCACAAGTTTTCAAGGAAACCAGTCATAGTTCTTACTAACAGAGGAAATAAAATATCAAAAACTTTTCCATATGGCTGTTTGGGAGTAGGGGAGTGAAATCTGGAATCTGGTGCAGCAGGAAAGGACCTAACTCATAGCATCATCCAGACCTCCTGCACAGGATCTTAGGCACCCAGAGGGTCCAAGGGCCGAGATGACCATTGGCACACACATGGACCATATGTTGGGGTTGTCAAATGGCTACATTTGATTGCTGCAGCCAGCATGTTATCTCAGGAACCAGCTGCTGCTAAGGACTTGTGATAGCTAGATTAAAGCGCAGTAGTATTTAAGCAATTTACTAGATTAGGGCTTGGCACATGAGGTATGTCAGTGATGACACTTGAGCATGCACATATTTTTATGGCCATTTGAAAAACAATGTTTTATTATGGTTAGATGACTTACAATGCCTTTCATGTCTCTGAGGTCAACTAGTTACAACACAGTGAATGGGTGTAACTAGCCTAAATATTCCTGTAGGACCATCTGTATGAATTTTGTCCTATTGAGATTCCCCCACAATGATAGATTCATATAAAAATACAGTGGATGAGACATTCTCCCTGCCCCTTTTCTCCATATAGGTCACCAGCTGGCTGAGGCACAACTACCCCATGAGAGTTTCAGTTAGTGTTTTTATCTTGTTGGTTGGCCTGATTCTGCTTGATAGGTCAGCCAGCCAGAGACAAAAGTAGAAGAAACCCTGGGATGGGGACTCAACTAGAATTTTGATAATAGGGAACTCCCAGGTGAGGAAACTCCCTCTACTGATGTAGATTGCCACCCTGTAAGGTAATAAGGTAGGGGGCAGGAATTTTACCTCTAAACACCTGTGGAGGTACCCACTGTCATTGCCCAGGTCATGCTTATTCTGAGGGCACAAGTCCTTTTTAGAAGTCTTTATCAACTTCATGCCCCCAGAGAATGGGCCATTTGCAATGGCGAAACACCCAACATCCCAAGATACTCACTGGTAACAGTTGTTATTGAATTTGTTATAGCTAGCATAGGCTAGTAAGACACCAAAGCCAGGACCCAGCGAAAAGAAAATCTGCGCTGCAGCATCCACCCAGACCTGAAATACAACCAAGGGAAAGAACTAGTGAGATGAGAGACCAGGATGGGAAGGCCAGCACTGATGTGCATCTTCACAAAGTTCAGATGCAATGAGACCAATAGAAAATCATCTTAGAAGGTTCCACAAAGAGTGCCATGAGTATGTCCAGGGAAGGCTGCTTGTGACAATTGTTTCTGACATCCAGGTGTACATCAAGATGAATCACCTCAACTACAACTGTCAAAGCCATCTTTCCTGGAGCTTCAAACATCATGAACCCCCTCCCAATTCCAAGCCCCTTAGTGTTCACAACACTGGCCCATACAGACTTATTCAGAGGAAAGGGACTTTGCATCAGTGAAATGACACAACTGGCAAGTAAAGTCCTCAATTTTTCCTCACCTCCCTTTGTCTTACCCCAGTTTCAAGGAGCTTCTGCCAGTTGGGTTTCAGGTAGAAAAGGACACCCCTCCAGGCTCCTGGAAGTGTGGCCCCCCTTACAAGCAGGATTAACAGGATAATATAAGGGAAAGTAGCTGTTACCCACACCACCTGCAAGAGAGAAGAGTTAAAGAGAAGGCAGGGTGGAGCCATCCTTGAGAGACAGACATCTCTTCCACCTTTAAATACCTCTATGGGTGGAGACTGGTAACATCAGTGGGGTGTAGGAAAATGGAAGTGAAGGTTATTGAACTTGAGATAATTTCTTGGTTTTAGATTTGCTGTGTGCCATCTGAACACTGAAAAGCTTTTTAGTTTTTAGTAACTATATTTATCTGTCTCCTGGATCTAGCTGTTCTTGGGTAGCAAGCCCACTGGGCTCAGGGTTTGAGGGTTCTCTAGGGCATTGTACTTTTGACAAGAAATACGTTATCTTAGATATAACAGCAAAAGAGTGCTGCTGTCTTCCTCACCTTGCCAGATGTTTTGACCCCTTTCCAGATGCTAAAGTAGACAATAGTGAAGATTGACATTGTGCAGAGGGCCAGTTGCCAGCTAATGCCCCCCACATCATCTAGTCCTTTAGACTGATGGACCTGTAAGACATGGCGCCTGGAATGAGATAGAAAGACTCATCAGAGGAAGAAGAGGAAATAATTTCATTCTGTAATAGATAGATATATAATACATACATACACACACATACACACACACATATACATATATATATATATATACATACATACATACATACATACATAATACAGAAAGAGAGAAGGAAATGGCAAACCACTCCAAAATCTTTGCCAAGAAAATCCCAAATGGGGTCACAAAGAGTTGGACATGACTGAAAGTGACTGAATAATGAATGTGTGTAAATGTATGTGTGTGTGTGTGTGTATATACACACACACATATATATATATATATGTATGCATGTATGTATAGTTCTGAGGTTATTCCAAGAGGGAAAAATGGGTATCCACCATGTCATGGTGCACTTAAAGGACTCAAGATTTGATTGGTCATCAAGCTTCCTATGTTTCTCAGGATGGAATAGTAGACTCAATCAACCATCACTTAGAAAAAGAGTGAAACTGACAGATGAGCTTCCTGTCCTCTTTCTCTTTTCTCCTCAGCACCTGGTAGTTATACCCCAGGGCCAACTTCATAGAAGAGTGTAATATTCAGTCACTGATGTGCTGTGACTTAAAGGGCACTGGGAAGCCTCAGCACTGTCCCAGAAATCTCTTGTCCCTGAAATTCTGCTCTTAAAGGATAACACCTTTGGGTTAACACACTACCTCCCCTAGATACCTGGAAAAGGAATGGCCCTTTAAGCTAAGAACAGCCATCTTCCTTGTATGAATTAGTCATCACATTTTTTTTCCAGGCAGTGGAGAGAAGAGCAGAAGAGGAAATGGGAGTTTTGATGGAGGAAGAGAGGTTTGGAACAGAGAAGGAGGGAAGATTTGGTTAGGACAACAGAACTTGGAGGGAGGATAGTAGAAAGAGGGGAACACTATTTCACTGTCTTGTCTCAGGCCAGCCCTACTGTACCTATGCTTTCATCTCTATAATACTTAGACAACTCGGTGGAAGAGGAGTGAAGAACCCCTACCTGCCTCCTAAGAACACAAGTCTAGGAGTCTGGCCTGCCCCCCAACAAAGATCACTTACATGCACTTACGTATAAAATTCTTCAGCAGGTGATATGGAATAGGAGGTCCAGGTGACATTGCCTTCTGAGAAGTAGTTGGTACAATTGTCTGTGTTCCAGGGGTTCTTGCAGCTGGTCCAGGGCAGTTGACTCGTGAAGGAAGAGATAAGGTAGTATAGGGCCCAGGCCATGATGGTATTATAGTAGGAGGCAATGTAAAAGGCAATGACACAAATGGCGAAGCCAATCCCTGGGCAGTCAGAGGAAGATCATTATCGTACAGCAAGGATGTTCAGGGTTAACAAAGGAGATGAATGACCAAGGGGTGCTCCTGGTGCTCCTTGGAAATATCACAAGACCAAGAGGAAGGCCTCCTGGGCACTGGTTAGCACCATCTTAGGTAATTTCCAGAAAGACATGGACAAATATCTCATAAGGAGAGTAAGTAGAGAGGGTAACTAGTGGAGGGAGTAAATTAACAGAGAAAAGCCCTTTGTCAACCTTCAGATGCCACGTAAATATCGATTCAATCCAACAAACATTTGTTCAGTGCCTACTATTGACAAGCCACTGTCCTAGACACAGGGGTTACAAAGGAGAAAAACATAGAGTCCCAAGACATCAAGGACCTAATATTCTTCTTCTAGGTCCTTATAATTCACACTGATGAAATCCCAGCAATTCCAGGATCTCTGTAAGCAGTGGGCCAGTTCAGTGGGGCATTTGAGGCTTATCACAGCTCTGAAAACAGTTATGATGAGGATGGATGCCTACTTACTCTAAAACAGAACCTCTCCTTCTAGCCTCAGATTTTTTCCTCTATCATCACCCCTACTAAGGGAAAAAAAATCTCCATCCATTGCCCCAGAACCACCAGCAACAACCCACTTACCTTTGAAAATGGGGCAAATTTTCTTCCATATTGAAATACATCCATTTCGATGATATTGGCCCAGAGCTAGCTCCATATAGAACAGAGGAATCCCACCAAAAATAGCCATGATGGTGTAGGGGATAAGGAAGGCCCCTGCAACCAAGGAGAAGGAGAAGGAATGTCTTCTCTGACTTTGTCACTTCACTGGATAATGAAATTTTGCACTTTAGGAATTGGGAAGTCATGGATGCCTAATGGTCTGCAGGCACTGAGTTAATGACATATCCAGAACTTGAATCCAGGTTTGAAATGAAAGGGTTGGATTAGATAACCTCTAAGGTGACTTCCAGTTCTAAAATTCTGAGTTCACAGATCTGGATTTCAGACAAGCTCCCACCCTGTTTCCATAGCCCTGCAATGCTCTACATTTGACTGTATTTCCTGGTTTCCATTGTATCCGTTTACAGGGACCATCCCACAGCAGCAATGTCTGCATATATGTGTGGCCACAAGGGCAGTACAATATGGATCCACAGAATCCATTGGATTGGAAAGGGAATTGTTCAGATACACAGAGAGGCTTCAGATCGATAGGTAGGGCTAGACCAGTGTTGATTTTTATGAATGGCTTTCTCTTTCATTAAAAAAAAATTGCATTGATCCTTTCAGAGGAAGAAAGTGATAGGAAGCTAAGATTATCTGGGTGGCCACATTTTGAGAATCTGGCATAAGAATAAATAAGGAGAGTTACCCGTATTTCCACAGCATCTTCCCTCTCAAAATCTTTCCTGAATGGAAAGAGTGTCAGGGAAAAACTACAAAAGACTCACTCCTTTATATCAATACCCCAGGCCAAAGATAAACTCCCTCTGGGACAAAAAGAAGTTAGTTTTCCTCCAAAGTGAATACTTCTGGGCTTCCAGGATTCTTCCTAAACTGCCCCACACATCTTTCTGTATGATGATTGAAGTGTTTCTGGCAAAATCCAGGAAATAAGTCAATGTCACTAAAATGGTCATGGGAGGGAGGTGAGGAGGCAGGGTAGATCCAGATGGGATTTAAACCTATGTCTCCCAAATCCTATTCCATAGCTCCTCTGCTGTAGAATCTGATCCCTATTGCCTATAAGATGAAGTGCAAACTCATTATAGATAGATACATTCCCTCTAAGCCTCATTTCTGATCTACTTATGATCCTGAGCCTATCACCAGAGTTCCAGAAAAGGAGGAAGACAGATGATAGCTTTTATCTCTTGACTCTTGCCAGTCACATATGGGTGAGAAGAACACAGACAAATGAACACTCACTTCTGTCCACCCACAGGGTCCATTTTATTCTAGTCTAGACTGGGAGGGGGGTCCAGTCATTGATTCAACAAATATTTATTAAGCATCTACTATATGCAGGGCACTATGTTTGGTGCTAGAGTAAAGATCAAGATGTGCAGGGCATAGTTTCTGCCTTTAAGGAGCTCATAACTCTGGGATTATCTCCAGTGTATCTGGACATCGCTTGTCTGTACACTTTTGCTTACATCATGTCTCCCCTATTAGACTCTTGAGTATCTTGAGAGCAGGGTCTGTCTTTTGTCTTCCTTCCTTCCCTTTTATCCCTAGTCGTCAAAACTGTCCCTGGCCCACCACAGAAGCTTATGCCTCTTGCCTTGATTTAACAGGACAGGCTACAGCCAACATTAGTTTCAGATTTAGCTCAACCCTGGCAGCCCCTTGTTCTGCAGGATTCCCAAGGAGACTGTCAACTAATCTTGGGGCTTGCACTTTTGTTCAAACACAAGGTCTCTTAAGTGATTTATCCTTTAGTAGAATTAAGAAACAGTCCACAAAATTTGAGTTTTAATTCCCAGTTGAAATAACAATTATGGTGTAGGCGGAAGGATCCTGAGTTCAAATCCCAGCACCATCAATTGCCAGATATGTATTGTTGAGTAACCGTCATCTCTTTGAGTCTTAGTTTCATTATCTGTAAAATGGAAATAGCAATCCTTTGCACTGCTCACTCTACAAGGCTGTTGTGAGAAAGCATTTAATAACATATGATATATGACATAAATGAGCACCATATTATCCCTGGACCCTCATTCACTTCTTAAGACAATTTAGATAATCCCAAGAAAAGAGGTCCTAATATAGAAAAGACACGGCTTCACCAGAAGCCTATCATACATAACTCCACACATCATCCCTCCCAGTACTGACCTCCTCCATTTTGGTAGCATATATATGGGAAGCGCCACACATTGCCAAGGTCCACAGCATAGCCAATGACCGACAGAAGGAAGTCCATCTTTTTGGTCCAGGTCTCTCGTTCCCCTTGGTGACCTTCGGTGCCTAGGGCGATGTTGTCTGCTGGGATGGAATTTTGGGTGTCTCCTTCCATGCCTGTGCTCTGAACAGCCGAATACCCATTTGAGATTTGTCCTGCCTCTGCCTTGTCCCCTGGGCCAGTGAGTCCCTTCTGCAGAATACCATTTTCCTGGCAATCTTCTCCATCTTTGCAGGCTGACTGCCCTTTCTTAGAATTCAATGGGGTGGTCTCCATCCTGGTGTTTAGCAGGTACTCATGTCCATTTGCAACCAACTGGAATGAGAACTCTCCTTCTCTAGCTCTTGGATGTCCTTACAACTTTACAATGACCAGGTCCTGTTTCAAGAACATACAGAAAAAGGAGAAAAGATTAGGTGCAAGTGTCTTTGGGGAGAGGAGGCGAAATTAAAAGAAGAGGGGAAATTAACACCAGAGGACAAGTCACATGCTCCATGGGAAGCCTCAAGGAAATACCCAGGTTTGCCATATAGGGATAAAATAAAATCTGCCATTTTCAACCAAATGTGGAATCCCAAATTTTAATCGTAAAATTTCAAAAAAATATTTTTTTCAAAAGTTTTTAGACCAGTTTAATACAGTAAATCTCTGAGATTTTGAAGATCTCTCTATAGAATGGCAAACCTTTTAGTTTCTGACTGAGACTAGAGTTCTCACCCTCTAGAAGTTATTGCTTGAGGGTGAGAATCAACAAGAGGAGAAATGAGGAGGTGTATTTAAGCTTAAAAAGGCAAGGGTGAGCTCAGCCAGCTGTTTGAGCTGGTAAACTTGGTCACTTTAGATGTATCTTTTCTTCCTTCCCTGATGAAATGAATTTGATGGAAAGGGGTCTTTCCAGATAAGGTAGAGAAGAGAGGTCATGTGATGATAAAATGGTAATGAGAGAGCTGGAATAAGAAACAGCTTAAAATGGAGAGTTAAAAGACAAGAACTCTGAGACAGTAACAGTAACTGATTTTTTACAGAGCACTTGAATGTTTGCAAATGCATTGCAGACCATCTCATTTCAGCCTCTTGGCAGTCCTGCGATGGAGATATTGCAGGTATTATTATTCTTGTTTTTACAGGTGGGGAAACTGAGCTTCAAAGAAGTAAAATGTTTACTGAATTGAATTGAAATGACTAGCCCAGGGTCACTCCAATTAGGAAGTGCCAGAGATAGGATGTAAACCAAATTTCCCCAACTCTGGTACATGGTAAAGAACAATACTGGGTTAGGGAAAAAATCATATTTTTGTGCCCTATGGATAGCAAATTAATATGGATAATTAGTTAGGGCAGCTAGCTGGTACAGTGGATAGAGTGCTGAGTTCATCATCCTGAGTTCAAATCTGGCCTTAGACAATTACTTGCTATGTGATCCTGAGCAAGTCACTTACCCTGTTTACCTCAGTTTCCTCATCTGTAAAAATGAACTGAAGAAGGAAATGACAAGCCACTACAGGATCTTTGTCAAAAAAGCCCCAAATGGGGTCATGAAGAGTCAGACAGGACTAAACAACAAAAGGAATAACAAATATAACATAGCAAAAGATAGAGTTGAAAAAGGCCTGCTCTGTTTAGACCTTTGTGATCTATATTGTATCAGATTGGAATCAGAGAAATCACCTTGGCTGTGGAGGACCTGAGTTCAATTCTGCCTCTTATGACTAGGCAAGTCAATTCATCTCCCTAGAACTCCGTTTCCACATTTTTAAAAAGGAAGAAATTGTCCTAGAGGGTTTCTGAGATCCCTTCTTGATCTAAGATTCTCCCCATTTTATAGATGAGAAAATTGAAGGTTAGAGAAGTAAACATATATGTCTCTATTCTTGACTGAGTTTTGCTCTTGAAAAGCTTTCAGACAACACCCTGGCAGCATTTGGCACCATTCGGGCTGACTTTTGCTTTTCTCCAGTTTATGGTATCCCCTTTACATTCTGGAAGGCCCCCACAGCTGCTGTCGGCTTCCTGTTCTTAAGTCAGGCCATCAACCTCCCTGAAGGGCTTCTGGAGCCAACACCCTTGAGAGCAGAGTTGGGGATGCATAGCATGGAGCCATTTTCACCTATTAAGTAGCAGTTTCTATTTTCTCTGTGAAGTTGCCAAAGTCAGGCATCAATGGAGTTCTCAAGCCCATGCATTTTTCCCAGGAAGCCTGGGTGAGTCCTGTTGCCTGCATTCCTATCTCTACTATGAAGCAGGGTGGAGTCAAAGACAGGGCTGATTCCAGGCTGCTGGGAGTATTGAGACATCAGCTATGAACAGAGAGAAAGAGAGAAACCTGAGCCCTCTCGAACTTTACACTTGTGGCTTGTTATAAACCAGCGGGCACAAAGACTTTCAGCTGATCTGATTCCTTTGGAGGCTAAGTTTTTAAAACTCTCTAAGGTCTATCTGGGATGGCGCACATCAGCTTTGCTGGGATCACATTATACATTTCAAGGAAAACATGTTCTAATGGGGAAGGTTGCCTACAATACCAGCTATGATAGTAGATAGAGGAGCCTCTGTTGGATAGGTGGGACAGGGAGGGAGGTGGGCAGGGTTCACTTTATATGATGACTTAGGGACCTTAAAGTCATCTCTAGCTGTCTGGCTCTGCGCAGAGATTTCAGCAGTTGTGGATGGAGTCAGGCAGCATATCTGAGCTGAGTTAGAGGTCTGAGGACACAATGGGGTAGACAACACAATTTTTGAAAGCCCCTTTCTGGTCTTCTTCAGCAACAAAGGAATGCACATGGAAGCCCCTTTCAATTCAGAAACTAATATTAATAATAGTCTATTTACATAATGCTTAGAGCAGGGATTCTTTTTTTTTTTTGTAATTAGGCATAGGTTTTTTTTCATTCTATTTTTTTCTTTTTTTTTTTTGCCTTTCAGTGCCTTTATTTTTTCTGAATTTATTTAGTATTTTATTTTCCCCCAGTTACATGTAAAAACAATTTTTAACATTCGTTTTTAAAACTTAGAGTTCCAGATTCTCTCCCTCCCTCCTCAACTCTCCTTATTGAGAAGGCAAACAATATAGGCTATATACTTGTAGTCATGCAAAACATTTCCATATTAGTCATGTTGTGAAAGAAAACCTAGACTCAAAAAAACCTCAAGAAAAATAAAGCAAATGAAAAAAAAATATGCTTCAATCTGCATTCAGACACTATCAGTTCTTTCTCTGGGGATGGAGAGCATTTTTCATCACAGGTCCTTCAGAGTTGTTTTGGATCTTTGTATGCTGAGAATGGCTAAATCATTCACAGCTGATCATCTTACAATGTTGCTGTTACTTTGTACACAGTACATTTCACTTTGCATCAGCCCATGCAATTCTTTCCAGGTTTTTTCTGAGAGCATCCTGCCCATCATTTCTTATAGTACAATGGTGTTCCTTTATAATCACATGCCATAGTTTGTTCAACCATTCCCCAGCTGATGGATATCCCTTTGATTTCCAATTCTTTGTCACCAGAAAAGATCTGCTATAAATATTTCTGTACATATAGGTCCTTTTCCTTTTTCATTTTTTATCTCTTTTTGGGATACAGATCTACTAGTGGTGTTGCTAGGTCAAAGAGTATGCATGTTTTTTATAGTCCTTTGAGCACAGTTCCAAATTGTAGAGCAGGAATTCTTCAGAAGGGGTCCATGGAGAGATTTTCAGGGAACTATGAACTTGTATGGAAAAACAAATCACATCTTTATTTTCCCTAACCTCTAACAGAAACTTAGCATTTCTTTCAATTATTTAAAAAAACATTCTGAGAAGTCAATAGGTTTCATTAGACTACTATAGCAGCGAGAAAACGGCAAAAAAAAAAAACCCAAAAACAAAAACAAACCCAATACCTCAGAAATTTAACAAACTTTTTCACCAACTCCATTTTACAGATAAGGAAACTAAAGCCAGAAAGGTTTATATGTGACTTGTTCACAGTCCCACTGCTTCTAAAGCAAAACTAGGGCCTTAACCCAACTTTTTTTTTAAAAAGGGGGAAAACAATTCAGTAAAACTGACCAATAGATTGAAAAAATCTGACAGCATGTGTCGAGTTCCACACCCACACTCTTCACTTCCCTCTGCCAAGAAGGGAGGTGCCTTCTCCTATCTCTTCTTTGGGGCTAAAGTTGGTCATAATTTCCACAGAATTCAGTTCTGTTGTTCTTTTGCTCCTGGTCCCCTTTTTCATTTGTGAATTCATTTAATAATCTTCTACGTCTAAAGCCTATGTATTTCTTAGCCTATGGATAAATCACTTTAATTGCTGCAGCTCTCAGACCTCCACCTAAGACAAGGTGATGCTGATTTCTTTATATATAGAGGAGAGGCAAGGAAGAGTTAGGGTTAGGGCTAGGGAAGGACATTTCATAATTTTAGTTGCTAGGGATGTTTTTGCTGCCAACTTGCAGTACAAGTTAAGAATATAGTAAGAGCCCCAACTAACTGGCATTTTGTTCATTTTGTTTTATAATTGAACCCGAATCCCAGTGTCATTTTCTCATTTAGTGTTGTTGGAGCTATGAGGTCCCCTTACTTGTCCATGACCTATGTCAAGGATATATCTCTATATTAAATGACTAACATTTCAGCTGAGATATCAAATGCCACAGTCAAATACTCAAGTGGCGCCGGCACAGCCTCTAATAGTCTGTGGATCTTTGATTCTATTTTTGTAACCTGATTTAAGTCCACCCCGGCTGAGGGGGCCATGCAGGCCTTCTTGCTGCCCCTCCCCCTGGTCCTCACTCCCCCTAACCCTAAACCTCCATGTAAAGTTTCCTGTGAAAATCCCTTTCATTCACTTAGTGTTTTCTCCCCTTCTCCCTCAAATGACAGCTCCAGGCTCATCTGCAATAAACTGGCCCAACCCATCATCTCCCTGCCAACACACTCAGAAGGACTATAACAGGAGATGAATACAGCATAAATAAATAGTCAACAAAACCAGGGAGGTGGACCAGGAGACACCCTGGGAAAGGGCTTCCCTTCAGAACCTTGAAGCTCCCCTAACTTTGAACCTTTATTACACTTTCACATTGGCCTTTGTACCATACTTTATGGCCACGGAGTATTTCACATGGCCTCATTGGATTCTCACACCAATCCCCTGCAAATATTAAGATGCCTATTTCATAGATGGTGAAATTGAGTATTTGAAACATTAAGAGACTTACTTATGGCTATCCAGATAACAAAGGATGAAGATGGGACTTGAACTTGGTCTCATGAATCCTATTCCATATCATTCCTCTGCTTGAGAATCTTTGTTTGCTCCCTGTTACCCATAGGATGACATGTAACATTCTTAACCTGACCCAATCTGGCTCCAATCTACTAATTATTTGTTTACTTGTCTTCTCTATCCTATTAGACCGTTACTTCTATTAGGGCAGAAACTATACCTTATTCTTTTTGATATCACTGATGCTATCTTGCACATAGTAGTGGGCATTCCATGAATATCTATTGAATGGATGAACCTATATACCTAGGATGGATAATCATCTTTTTAGATTTCATACATTGATCCTAAGAGAAGATAGATGGGAAATGTATATATGGACTGGTGTTCTTCTGGACCTTCAAAAGTCTATTGACAATCAACTCTAGTGGCCAATGTTCCCTATCCCCCATCCCCTGCTTCTCCACCATTTGATAACCTCATCTTGAACTGGGTCAGACGGTATCAGAGAGAGCCCCTGACTACTTTCTGGTTTTGTTCTGAGCAGCTACAAAGTCCCTACATCTCTAAACTCCCACTGACTCTTTAACAGTAGGCAGAAGTAGCTACATTTTGATTTCATCATACCAACATGTACTAAACGCTTGCTACACATAAAGCACTGAGAATAAAAATTCTGTTTAAAAAACAAAGTCATTTTCTTCAAGATGCTTGCCTTCTTGAGGGAGGGCTTCCCAAGTACACTTGTAGTCCTAAGTGATCTCTCCCTTCTCCTAGCTCTTCCCCTTTCCACCCATCCCGGGATCAAACAAGGCAAGGGAGCTGGAGAGGAAGACCTCAGAAAACATAGTAGAAAAGGTTTTCCCTTAGAACCCCGAAACTCCCTAGAACTTTGTTCCCTCTTTATTACACTTTTGAGTTAGACTTTGTATGGTACTTTATGGCTACTAAGGGTTTCATGCTGACTCATTGATCTTCATAACAACCTTGTTTAGATCAATTTTGCTTCCTATTCTCTTCCTTTCTTCCCACCGCCCTCAGATTGCCTCTGTCTATAAGACTTAGTGGATCTTTCTCCTTGAGAATCCTTGACATATGTGTCATCATTCACCTCTAGGAGAATGCGTAAAAGCATACAGGTAGAAGAAACCCAAGTATGGAAGGAAGAGCCTTGACTTTAAGCTCCTATACAAATGGGAGGGCTCTCCCTTCTGGAGCTTGGAATCTGGACACAATGGTGCCAAGCTCTGCCTGACTCCTAGGTTACCTCAGATTACATCCCCTGAGATGTACTGGCAGACAGACAAAAGTCTTCTGACTTCTCTTTGACCCCCTACTTCTTGTACTTCTCAGTTGTGAGGGTATCTTAATTTATCGTCTGGACCTTAGTTTTCTCATTTGTAAAATGGGGGAAATAAAGCTTGAGGGACTTTTGTCACAGAAGTGTTTTGAGGGAAGTCCTTCCTTTGAAAACAGCACTATATGAATGAGAGTTACAAATCTCATAGGAGTCTTATGATGTGGTGAGAGATGTTTCCAGTGGAGGATGAGCCTCTCCACAGACCTTCTCTTACATAGCTGTGGTCAGATGAGCCCCAAGCACAAAATGACCCATGCCTTGTAGAACCCCTTCATGGGGTCTCAGGGAGCAGTTTCTATTCTGGACCACATCTGTAACAGCCCTTCTCTTTAGAGAATCTCCCAACTTCTTCCAATAAGACCAATAGATGGAAAAGACTGGGGACCTGGAAATGAGGGGAGCTAAATTCACTAGTTTCTACGAATGTTCTTCTCTAGGATCTTTTTTATTGAATTACACATATTCATCTGCCTGGATTGTATAATGTACCAGCTAGACTCAAATGGCTAATGAAATCATGTGTTTAGAGTCTCTCTCTCTTCCTAAAATGACCATAGACATACGTATCTTTTTGAGAGAGACCATAGGAAAGTGGATAGAGAGCCTACCTCAGGAAGGCCTGAGTTTCAGTCTTGCCTCTAGGCTGAACTAACTGTTCTGGACAAGTCACCTACCCTCTCAAGCTCCATTTAAGACTCTAAAGTTTTAGGGAAGGTGTCAACCTGCATTGATAGAGAGGGAGTTTTCCTCATTGGAAGATCCTACACTAAAAAAAAAATCTACTTATCTTTTTACATTTTTTATCCTCCCATTAGAACACAAACTTCTTGAGGGTAAGAATTTTCTTTTTCGTTTTGTCATTATATCCCTAGCACCTAGGACAGTCCTTTGCACACAGTAAAAAATTAATAAATGTTTGTTGGAGTTATATTGATTCACTGTTGGTGTAGATGTAAATAGGCTCAATCATTCTGAATTCCCCCACAGTTACTAAACTGTACATGATCTTTGACCCAGCAGTACAACTACTATACCTATACCCCAAAGAGATCCAAGAAAAAGGAGAAGGACCCATATAGACAAAAATATTCATAGAAGTTCTTTTCATAGTAGTAAAGAACTGGAAACTAAGAGAATGCCCAGCACTTGAGGAATAGTTGAACAAATTATGGTCTATGACTTTGGTGGTGGTCTATGGTCTATAATACAACTGTCTTTTAGAATGCTATGTTAAAGAAATGAAGAGATAGTTTCAGAGAAGCCTGGGAAGAATTGTATGTCAACTGATGCAGAACAAATGAGCAAAACTAGAACAATTTATACTGTAACAGCATTGTAAAAATGAATACTTTTAAAGAACTTAAGAACTGTGATCAACTCATTGATCAACATTATTCCAGAGGCCCAATGATGAAGAATGGTACCCACCTCCTGAAAGAGAGGCAATGGACTAAATATGCAAAATTACACAAACATTTTTGAGCATGCTCAGTTTAGAAATTAGTTTTTCATAAAAAGTGCATATTTTACTAGGATTTTATTTTTCTTTTCTTTTTTTTCCATTGTGGGGGATAGAGAGAAAATATAATTGTTAATTTAAAAAACTCAATTTAATTTTAAAAAAATAAATTTTTGTTTGATTAAGTTGGAATGTATCATATTAGATTCATGTGAATGAGGGGCAGGGTGTAGATATGGGTTCCATATTGCCAGTTTTCCCTGGACCATGGACACAGTCTGTGTACCCTCACTCATTATTGCATATTCATTCAACCCATGTGTTAATGAACACACAGGTCAGAGTGCATGGAAGGCTTGGTCTTCCTCATGCTAACCAGGTATGCAACCTTGGAAAAATTACTTCTTCTGTTCCTCAGTTTTCTCATCTATAAACAGATAGGGGAAGAGCTGGCTGATTTCTGATCTCTTCTAGCTCTAAAGTCACTACCACTGGGGGCAAGTCAAATCACACCCTTGTTTAGGGGCTGCATCTCTTATGTTAGTGCCAGGCACTTTCTGTTCACACTGTTCTCTACAATATGAAATGCCAACAGTGGGGAAGCTCTTTACAAGGCTACTCAGAAGCAGCCAGGGCTAATTAGTACAGCTCTGCCAAGAGGCCAATCCATTTCAATAGAATAAACCTTCATTTGGCACATCCTCTGGGCAAATCTCCTGCAAAGAAGAAAGTTGATTTCATTTCTTTGCCATTATGAATCTGAATTCCTACCCTTTCCACAGGTGAGCAATCACTGAATCAATACAGAACTGTCATTAGTCATTAGCAGGCCCTGCCCTTAGAAAATGCCCGTGATTATATTTCTCTGCCTTATTCCAGTCAGCACATTCTAAATAGACCTGGGAATCTTTTATTTTGGTCCTATACTTTAACCTCACATGTCAATATTTTCTAGAGCTAAGATATGATGCAGGTGCAGAATCTTCCTCAAGGGTTCTTAAACCCCTTTTTGTGTCCTTGACCCCTGCTGGTGGCAGTCTGACTAGTGCTAGTAGCACTTGACTAGTGCGGTGCTCTATGATTATGATCCCAAGTCAAAATATTCACATGTACCCACCTCCCACAATGTTACAAGCCCTTCTTCAGACATATCAGCCCTCCATTTTGCTAATAGCAAAATAATCTGGTGAGATGAAGCATCTCATGTCCAATGTACGGAGAGGAGACTGAGGTCCAGAGGGATGAAGATAATTTGCCCAAAGTTGCACAGACAGTGGCAGAGTCAGGCTTAGACCTCAGCTCCTGCCACTTCCTGGAACCGTTCTTCCTCCAGACTGGACAATGGCACCAGCATTGAGGCAGCCAAGTAGACATGCTTGAGCTCAGGTCATAGAATTGGGTAGAACTGCTTTGTATTCCAGACAAAAACAAGCACCAACTGCAGGGAGGAAAAACTCAAAAGACTCGCTACTGCATATTATAAACTGAGATCATTTCTGCATTCTTGCCAAAGCATGCCTGGACGTCCCCTATTTCTAGCTCTAATTTCCCCCTCGGGCTTCACATAATCCTTCATTTCGTGGTTGTTCCAGAAATGCAGCAAAGAGAACTGTGACTCTAGGCCCTCACTCTCTGAGAATCATTTTTTACTAGGCAGGACCTCAAAGTATTTGGCAGGATGAGAAGATTTTATATGGATCTGCTGAAGGAAGATCTTATAGCCTGTGGTATTTCTGGGCCACAACCCACAGAGGTTAAGGGCATCCTGGCCCGTCACTTAGAAAAAGTATATTGGTTTTGCCACCTCCTCAACAGGAATCTAATTGGCAGCTCAAACTCAGCACGATCATAGCTGTACTCATTACCTTTCCACCCAAACCTTCCCCTCCCTTTCCAACATTGCCAATTTCTGTCCAGGGCATCACAATGCTTCCATTCTAATCTTCTAGTTTCACAATCTTCTTTTTTCTTAATAGTATCTTTATAAAGATTGTTTTCAACATTCATTTTTGTAATACTTTGAGTTCCAAATATTTCTTCCTTCTTTCTCTTCCCCCTCCCCAAGACAGCCAACAATCTGATTTAGGTTAGACATGTACAGTCATGTTAAACATATTTCTACATTTGTCATGTTGTGAAAGAAGAATCAGAGCAAAAGGGAAAAACCATGAGAAAGAAAAAAACAAAAACAAAGTGAAAATAATATGCTTCGTTCTGCATTCGAACTCCATAGTTCCTTCTCTGGATGTGGATAGCATTATCCATCTTCAGTCTTTTGGAATTGTCTTAGATCATTGATCATTGCTGAGAAGAGCTAAGTCTATAAAGATGGTCATCGCACAATGTGCAATGTGTACAATGTTCTCCAGGTTCACAGTCTTAACGTCATCCTCATCTTCTCACCTTCCCTTCCATCAGTTGACAAATCTCAATAATTCCACAACATCTCTTGAGGCTATCCTTTTTCTCCACACCCATAGCCACCATCCTGGGTCAGACATTCCTCACCTCTTAGTCTGAAGTATTAGAAACACTTTCTGTTCCCCTACTTCTCCCTCTAATCCATCCTCCACACAACAGCCAAAGTAATTTTCCTAAGTTCAGGTCTGACTATATCACTTCCTGATTCAAAAAACTCCAATGTCTCCCTTCTACCTCCAGGAGAAAATACAAGCTTTGCTGTTTGGCTTCTAAATCCCTTCACACTCTTGCTCCAGCCCAGTCTGCCTTTCCTGGTTTGTTGCTTATTAACCTCCTTTAGGCAGGTCACATTTCAGCCAAACTGGGCTATTCTTAAAGGACATTCCCTCTCCCATCAGGAATGCATTCACACCTCCCTTCTGGTTCCTAGGATCTCTCACTTCCTTCAAGTTCTACTCAAATGTCACCTTGACCATGGATGCACACCCCAACACCCAGACCTCCCCCACCCCAAAATTACTCTGCATGGATGCAGCCTGCCTGTGTGGGCTTGGCTATCCCCTACAGGACTGTCCTGGGACAATGCACGGTGGTCTTTATGGGTGTAAGAAGATGTGACAACAGATAGACTGAGAAACTGCTAAGCTTTGGGTGCTGCATGGGTTCAAGGGCAGAAATGAAACTCCAGAATGCCAGCCAGCTCCTTGCCCCTTGCTACTTCTTTGTGAGAGACTTGGGCTCTTCACAGAGGTTGACTGTTCAATACTTACAGGATCTGTGGTTTCACTAGGATGAGTAGATTGTTATGTCTTGCACATGATATCCCATTTACTCTCTGCCTTTGTATATGTCTAGAATACCGTCCCTTCTCACCTCCATTTTCTAGAATTCCTAATTTCTTTCAAAATTAGTTTGAATACCCCCATTCATGGATTCAGTTCATAATCCTTTTATACCTTAGAAGACATTCTTTATGAGTGCTTGTGGTTGAAAATATCCCTGATGGCCAGGTATCTAGCGATGAGATTCTCTCACTTTTCTAGACTGGTTGCGGGACAACAAACATACAGACTGGACAATACTTGAAACCTTTAGTTTTTTGGAGTTTCCTCCCAGGACTTGTGGTTCACTGATATGGCCTTTGGGACCTCAGCATGACTTCCACACTACCAGGAGGCTTTGAGGGAAGACTTTAGTGGAGATCAGATTGATATAAGAGAGAAAAGAAGCGTTAGGCAAGGAATATCTGGACAAGAAAAAGGTACTGAGTCACCCCTGGGGATTGTGAGCGGGGCAGGTTTGAGTGTGAAGGAGGATATTGTTTGCTCAGTAGATGACAAGAGATAAACTTAGCATCTATTGCCCCAGCCCCATCTCTCTCTCTCTCTCTCTCTCTCTCTCTCTCTCTCTCTCTCTCTCTCACACACACACACACACACACACACATACACATGTTCATATATCAAGTGGTTCATAGCAGAACCTCAGGTATATATTTGGATTATTATTTCGGGTATCACTATGAAATGGAAAAGATTGGCATGGATCTTCAAATAGCATTTTAGACTTGCCTGGGAACAAATCTTCCAATATTTAAAAAACCGTCATGTGAAACAGGAATTGGTCCCCAAACTAGAAGCGATGGGTGGGCAGAGAGACAGATTTAGGATCAAAAAAGTAACTAGGAAAACTTTCTAATAATTAGTGCCATCAAAAAGTGGAATGGGAAGACTCAGAATACAATGGGTTCCCTTCCTTCAAGGGCTTCAAGAAAATTCTAAATGACTTGAGTGTTTTGCACTGGGGAATTCCTTTCACGATACCTATGGGACTAGATTATGATTTGGTGGAAAGAGTCTCTAGAGTCAGAGCAGTGGGTTCAGGCGTCCCCTTGGACACTGTCGTGTGACTTTGAACAAATTACATCCTTTCTCTGCACCTCAGTTTCCTCACCTGTAAAATGAAGGGTTTGAACTCTTATCCTGTGAGGTCCCTTCCAGCTCTGTGAACTACAGGTGCTTCCTAACTTGGGAATGTGCTGTGTTTCAAAAGGCCAGTTGTAAGTAGGCTTTTGAGAACACGGAATGCACTTTCCCATAGAAACAATGTTATACATGGTTGAGTTCCCAGGTCAGCCCACAAAAGCCTCTTGAACCTATTACATCGATGAAATACTGTGGATCTGCAGCAAAAGAGGAGAGAATGATTGTTACTGTACTAGTAATTAGACAACATGGAGAAAATAATAGGACTGAATAAGAAATTGTTTGTCCCGAATGCTGATGCTTGAGGAAATGCCAATCTAATTAGAGGAGGAGATCGAGACAAAAACCTCTGTGGGAATTCCGAAAGGGACTCTTGGGAGTGTTCGAGGGCTTTGAAGGTTCAGCAGCTGGTCCTGATTTGCATCTGTTTCCACTTCAACTCTTGATGGGTTTTCTCCTCCTGGAGGGAGGTGAGTCCCAGGTATCCCTCTTACTTTTATCAGCCATAATTAGGCTCACCATGGAACGAAGAAAGAAGGGGGTAGAGGGAAGCAAGAGAAGGCATCAAAGAAAAGAGAGAAAATGAGGAAGGGTAGGGGGAGGAGGAGGAGATTTCCTTCTAGCTTCCCCTCCAAAACCAGGAGAGACAACTAATCTGTTTTCATTCTCTCTGTCTCTGTCTCTTTCTCTCTCTCTGTCTCTCTCTGTCTCTCTGTCTCTCTCTCTCTGTGTCTCTCTCTGTCTCTGTGTGTGTCTCTCTCTGTCTCTGACTCTGTCTCTCTGTCTCTCTCTGTCTCTGTGTATGTGTCTCTCTCTGTCTCTCTGTTTCTGTGTGTAGGGTTCTAAACATAGGGTCTTTGAACTGATTTTCACTGATAATTGTAAAAACATTTCAGTATAATTAGTCACCTTTGTGACTCTTATTTTATGCATTTAAAAACACGACTCTGACAGGAGATCCATGGGCTGCTGAGGCTCCAAGAAACACACACACACACACACATGCACAAACGCATACACATACACACATATACACACACACGCACGCGCACACACACACACACACACACACACAGTTCCAGTCTAGAGGAACCCTTCCATTATGTGTCTCCAAGAAGATCGTATCAGACAAAGGAAGAAATTGATACCCAGGACAGAGAGGAGCATTTGGGGTTTGTTTGGTTATTTTGTTTTGTTGAATTTTTTTTTTAGAATTTGATTGTTAGCTGTAGAAACATGATGTAAACCATTTATCCACATCGATAGTAAGAAAAACAAACTGTTCTATTTGGAAAGAAACCAGGAACCCCAAACTTTCCAACACAGTTGTACTAGGCAACTCCCGTAACTCCCGTGGGCCTTCCCAACTCTGAGATTCTTTGCTTTTTTGCAAACCTTGACATTTTAAAACACAAACACTAAAGTGCACCCCCATATAAACTCTTGGTCTAAGTATCTGAATCTTTGCTTTTCTTCTTGCCTTTCTTTCCCCCTCCCTCTTCTCTCCTCTTTCTCTTTCCTTTTTCTATCCTCAATTTTTATCTTACCCTTTCCCTCTCCCTTCTTTCTTTTTTCTCTCTCCTCCCTCTTTCTCTGTGTTCTTTCTCCCCATCTCTCTCTCTGCTCTCCCTTTTCTCTCATTTCTCACTTTTCCTTCCCTCTTTCTGTTCTCCCTCTTCTTTTCTCATCCTTTCCTATCTTTCCTCCCCTTTCCTTTCCTCTCTCTCATTTCCTTTTTCTTTTTTCTCCTCCCTCTTTCTCCCTTCTCTTTTTTCTCCTCTCTCTTCCCCTCTTCTCTTTAATCTTTTTTCCCTTTTCTTCCCTCTCTCCCTAGATCACAAGACTCAGACTGCTTTTGAGGGTGTGACAGCACTGTGAGAAGCCTTTCCTGGTCCTCTGACCACCTGTCAGTGATCTGGTGACCTCAGACCCTCGCCCCCAGGTCTGGCGTGGCTTCTGCCTCGCATCACTGTGATATTTTAACATTTCTGGCTGCTTTTCTGCTCTGGGAGCTCTCCCCTAGCTCACAGTGTCCTCCCTTAATGACTATTTAGCATTGAGACCCATCTGGTTTTGTTTCTCAGCCTTTGGTTAATGATCACTTGCAAGACTGCAGGGATGTTCACCCCCTGTATTGTCACAATTCCTTCTTCTGCTAGAGTCAGAGAATGGCCACTGCTGGGTGCTCTTCACAGCATCTTATCTTACCCCATCAGACAAAGGGCTAAGTCACTTTGAAAGGATCTTACTGACATTCCGTACATACATAATGATGCAGAGCAGCCTGTGTCCAGGACTCAGAGGTCCTTTCTCCCACGGCTGGCCTTTCTGCCATTACATCTACAAACTATGATGGGTGTTCATTTATACAATGAGGGATTGGCATGGCTAAGCACCCTCTCAGCCCCAAGTCTTACGGATCTACAAGGATTGCAGAATGTCAGAACTGAAAGAGACATGGGAGGCAGTTAGGTGTAGCACTTGAGACTTGGAGCCAAGAAGATCCAAGTTCAAATCCTGCCTCAGCCATTTTACTAGGTCTATGAGCCTAGGCAAATATCTTAGCCTCTCGGTGTCTCAGTTTCCTCATCTGTAAAATAAGGAGGTTAAACTCAATGACTTCTGACTCCCAGTTCTAAATAGCAACAAAAATGATAGTAATTAGAATTTACGTGGCACTTTAGGGTTTGAAAAGTGCATTAGAAATATTACTTCATCCTATCCTCACAACAGGGCTGGGATATAAATGCCATTGCTATCCTTAATTTGAGGAAACGGAGGCAGACAATGATTATATGACTTGCCCAGGGTCACATAGCTAGTAAGTGTCTGAAGCTAGATTTGAACTCAGGTCTTCCTGCACCTATGATCTCAACTAAGACAACCTCTCCCCATTCCCATTTTACAAAGGAGGAAGCTGAGACCCCAATAAGGGAGATGACTTTCCTAAAGTCATTTGATACACCCAGGACCCCTGATTCTGTGACTGTATAGTGCCCATTCCATACTGAGCCTCCCCACCACATGACATCATCCTCTATTTGCAAAGCACGATGAAGCAAAAACTGAAGTTTGGGCTCAAGTCCTAAAAAAAAGACCGGCAAATCAAATGATCCTAGATGCCAAGTCTAAGGGACTCTTCATGTGGTTCAACCCCCTTGGTTTTATGAATGGGGAAACAGAAGCTCAGAGAAATGAAATACTTGTCCAAGGTCACAAAGGGAGTACAAGAGGCAGAGTCAAGATATGAATCCATATCTTCTGACACCAGACACAAGACTCCTTCCAATGCATGTCATTACCTCTTTTGAGTTTATAGGCTATTGTACCTACTTCCTCTGTTTCCTAGGACAAGATTTGCAAGAGCAATCTGCAGACTCGCCTGGGGCAAGAAGCAATTAGTGGAAAGTGAACAGCTTAAAAATAAACAATAATAATACATTTAAAATAAAAATATTGAAAAAATCAAAAAATGAAGACGTTTCACATAATTGCTTTGAGGGTTCCCTCTGGAGATAAGGCAAGATTATTTTTTATTTTACTTTTTATTCCTATAAACTTAGTAATACTGTCAAGCACACAAAATTCCCAAAGAATTAAAATATGGAAAAGATCTCTAAACAAATTCTTAAAATCCAGATTATTTATATTTTACCATACATTATATATATATATATATATATATTTACGTATATATGTATGTATGTATATATATATATATATATATATATATATATATATTATGACAAAATAATAGCAAGTAATTTATTTGGACATCCTTCCAATCCCTTTTCCATTTGGGTACTTACAAAATTTTGTTACTCTTGTTAGTATTTTAAAATGTGTTTGTTATTCTTGTTCTCTGATCTAGCCTCATAAAAGTCTTTCTCTATATTTTTGAATTCTTCACATTATTATAACGTCCCATTAAATCCACAAATCACAATTTTCACCGTCATTCTGGATAGATGGATCACTTCCTCTTTTACAAATAAAGATGTTTTCATAGAAATGGATGCCCTTCCTTTTTTTTTTCCTTTGGATAACATCTGTAAGATAAAGTCCCAGGAGTGAAATGATTGAGTCAAAGAGGATAACCAGCTGCCTTATTGTATGCAGCCAGATCGCTCACCAAAAGCTTATCCAGGGGTGGGGAACCTGCGGCCTCAAGGCCACACGTGGCCCTCTAGGTCCTCAAGAGCAGCCCTTTGACTAAATTCAAACTTCAAAGAAAAAAAATCCCTTAAATAAAAGGATTTGTTCTGTAAAACTTGGACTCAGTCAGAAGGCTGCACCCAAGGACCTAGAGGAGCACATGTGGCCTTGAGGCTGCAAGTTCCCTACCCCTGCCTCGATAATGCCCTCAACAATGCAGTAGAGGGTTTGTTTCTAACACTGAATATTATTTTTCTGTGCTATTTTTGTTGACTGGATGGTAGCAAAGGTGGTTTCTTCAAGTTTTGATTTTTATTTCCCCAATTATTAGTTTAAATGTCTTGTCATGTGCTTATTAACCATTTGTATTTGAAGAAATGTATGAATGTGGGGATATTCCTATAAAAATGAATTTTACTCTTATAAGTCAGTATTAGTTCCTTATAAATGTTGTATGTCCGATTTTGATCAGATCTACTTAACCATGAATATTTTTCCGAATCCATTCCCTTTCTCTTTAAAAATATTACTTTATCATGCAAAATCCTTTTATCTTCATATAATCAGCTCTCTCAATTTTGTCTCCAATATTTTCCCCATTTGCCAATAAATTTGTTCCTCCCTGTTGCAGTTGAGATTAATATCCTATTCCTTTTTCTTCTATTTTTTGTGATTTAAAAAATATTTAGATGATTAATCTAATCAGAGATGACTGTGGAATAGGAAGTTAACCCATTTTTCACCATATTCAATTTTTTCAACACTTTTTTATTAAGTACATGTTCCCTTCCTTGTTTTGGTTTCTGAAACACCAATCTCCTGTGTATTAGGTTCTGTTTCTGGACTTTCTATTGATTTATAGTTTTTCTTTTGTCTTAAAAAAAATCTTGATCTAATACTATTTGTATAATAACCTCTTCATAGTACATTTTGAGACCCAAGGGCCAGTTTGTGAAATAGTGTACCCACTGATGCCCAATAACATCAGTGCATCAGTGGATTTTTTTCTCTGTAGTCCCCCCTAGCAGTTTTACCCTTCTCTTTTCCCATATTAATTTTGTTATGACTTTCAAATTCTGTTGAGGACCCCATAGATGCTTTGGCTGGTGTTGGGTCAAATCTATAAGTGAGTAAAGTATTAATATTTTGAGTTGAAAGGATGATTTTTGTAAAGAGGAAAGAAATGTATGGACTGGTCAATTCTTTGTATTTATTCACCAAGATGTGCCAAGTACCTATACATCCACAAGGGAAGAGGGTTATACTGCTTTTTCCGCCACATAACACAGGTTCCTAAGGCAGCATACAGTTCTCTGGTGTTGTGCTTAGTACCTGATCCCACTCTACACACCCTTTTTTCCAAATTTACCATGACTAGTTACTAGGAAAGCGAAATGGCAGAATCTGTAAGGAAAATAAAACACCCTGAAGTGTTTATTGTGCCCAGCCCATTTCTGCCACATAAACATTGTAAGGACTGAGGGGGAAAAACCATCAGAGTGATTTATGGGATTTAGATGGGGGAAGGAATTTTAGAGTCCATCAAATCCAACCCCCTAAGTTTAGAGCTATAGAAAGTTGAGACCCAGAGAAGGAAGCAGTCTACCCAGGCTAAACAGGTAATTCACACCCAGATACTTTAGAGATATCAAGGTACAATGGAAGAAGTATTAGGATAGAGTTGGGAGACCTGGGTTCAAATGTTGCCTAATGTACTTACTAGCTGAGTAACCTAACCTCTTTGATCCTACTGAAAAAAATAGATACGGCACCATAAATGTTGCAGGATTAATGGAGGAAAACACTTTGTAAATCTTACTTTGCGTAGCAGAACTGACAGTCCTGGCTCCAGATGGGGAGTACAGTGACTTTGGCTTAAGCATGTTCTGCAGAAATAGTACAGGGATAGACTTCCACATGAGAGAGACAGCACAAGGGACTACAGAGATGGTCACAGACCACTTCAGAGCATCGGTCATTCTTGCCAGGGGTATCCAGGGTGCATGGGAGGTTCCTTTGTGCTCATCTTTGGGCTGTGATTCTGTTATTACCAAGTACAAATAGAGTGAAGGTGGGAGAGGAAGAACAAGAGCTCATACTCCCTCTGAAAACCATTTACTCAGAACACACTGGCTTCAGGCATCTTTAGATAAAGGCAAAGACTTGTGACCTCTCCCTATTGTATGTCTTCTCAACACATCGAGACTTAAACCTACAAAACTGCATTCCAAGGAGCTCCTTACATTATTTTCTCTGGTGTATGACATTTCCTAATTACCTCCTAGACTGGCTTGCTGGTGCATTCAGGATATTTTGCCCAGGTTTCTGTAGGGAAGAGTTTTCAGTGCCTGCCCCCATGAAAGAAGTACATTGAAACACTCAAGTGTACAACACCTCATCTTCTACCATCACTTTGCACAAGGAGGCCCTAATACCATTACCATGCCTGGAGTCCACTTCCTTCTCACTCCACCTCACCATCTTCATCTGTCTATATACTTAGAGTTAAAAGTACAATATCTCAATTTGACAACTGGATCCCAGAGAAGTAAGTTTGCCCCCTGTCCTGCCTCAGGATCAGGCAGTAAGTAAGTGTCTGAGGCAGAATTTGAACCTAAGATAGCATGGCAATTCATAAAGCCCCCAGCTTCCTTCAAGGTTCCTCCTTCAGGAAACTTTCCCTGATCCATCCAGGCACTACTTTCCCTCTTGAAGTCATTTTGCAAATATTTTGCATTTATTAATCTGTGTCCATGGTGCACCCCAATAAGAAAAGGTAAACTCCCCGAAGGCAAGAATTGTTCTGTTATTTGACTTAACCTCCCCTGTGCCTAACACAGTGCCTGGCACCAAGACACTTCTCTTTGCTGAAAGGAATACACTGGTCACCTAACCATGAATAGCTCTTTCCTAAAGATTTTGGGGAAATCCCTCTGTCCTCCCTTGCTCAGGGGACCAGCCAGATTGAATATTCCTCCCTGATCTTACTGATACTCAACAACTTCCTACCGTGTCATTCCTTCCCTGATTCCCACAGCACATTCAGAGCCCTGCAGAAGTAACTAGTGATGAAAAATATATTTGGATTTCTCTGTTGGCAGGCAACATCCCTGAGGTTTTCTAATTGGACTGCCTATACCCAGTTAGTAGGAGGAAGGAACTTTTATTCATTGACGGAGCCATGTCAAAATCATCACTCACTGTGGTTCCCCGAGGGAAAAACAAAATCCAAAATATCTTGCATGTCACGAGCTATGGGCTTCCTGTGCCCACAGTCTTGGGCAGGCAGGCCACTCCCCACAGCGGAAACTCTGAGAGGATGGTCACAAACCTTCCAACCTGAAGGGCTCTGTCCGAAAGCTGATAATAGGACCTAGGGCTCAAGCTGCACATTTCTACAACCTCATTCCTCCAAGAGACAGGCTAGACAAGGGTCTCTTCCCCTGCTCAGCTTCTCCATCCTTTTACATTCCACACTAACCCCAATGTTAAATTTCTTAGACCATTTCCTGATGGGATGGAAAGCAAAAGACATTCAATATTTGAACCAGCTGCCCTTCTCTCACCATAAAGGGAGCAAAGCAAACTCATAAATAATCCACTGACCTGATTCATCTAGTCAAAACATCACATGTACGTTTACCCAGAAAAAATAGACAGCCCGTCGATAGTAGAGTGTTGGATTTTGGCAGTGGGAAGATCAGGGTTCAAATCCTGCCTCTGAAAATTGCCAGCTCTACATCTTTGAGCAAATCATTCAGCTTTCCTGGTTCCTCCTCTTTAAAAATAAGGGGACTCGACCCCACAGTTTCTAAGATCCCTTCCAGAGCAGCAAATGTTCATTTACTGTGCAGTAGGTTTGGTGGGGAAGGGAACCAGCTGTTTGGAGGTCTCTGGTTTCAGTGAGTTTTGTAAACTCCTAAAGAGACTGACACAATAGTAATAACATACATACTATTTTAAAGTTGGCAAAGAACTTTATATGCCTCATCGGAGCTTCACAACAATCTGTCAGTTACTATCACCAGCATTATTAACCTTATTTTACAGATAAGGAAACTGAGGCCCAGACAAGTGAAGCAGCTTGTCTAGGACGAGGGCATCCAGTAAGTCCTGCCTCTGAGTAGGACCTGAACGCAGTTTTTCCTAACTCTAGGGCCAGCACTCTTACCCACACCACACTGATTCACTGGCTTCACAGTCAAAAAAAAAAAATCCATATCAAGTTCATCAGTTTCAGCTAGGTTGAACAAGGATTTGAGTTTGACCGAAACTCCGAACGCCCCATGACTCCTTCCTGCTGATCAGGAGATGCTGGCTCAGGGAGTGGGACCCAGCCCGGGTAAGCGTGGGTTCATTCATTCACCTTCTCTCAGTATTCGGGCATTTGTGTCAGACGGGAACGGGTCCCTGCAGATGTGCCTGGGTGAGGCAACAGGCATGGAACCACAAGAAAACGAAATTTCCCTTAAAATGCAAAGCCAAAACCAAATGAAATTGAATCAATTTCTCTCCCAGTGCCCCCGACCACACGGAGCGCTTCTCAATCCCCTAGCCAGACCCTCACCCATTACAGAGACACCTGCAGCCCAGAGCATCCCCGGCCAAGTCCCCCGAACCTGCTCCGCCCCGCTCCTCTCCTCTCCTTTTTCCCTTCTCTGGAGCACTCTGGAAACTTAAGGTTGCCCAGAAAAGCGACAAGGGAAAGAGCACCGGGATCTTTCGGTTCAATTTAACGCTTCTCTCCGATCCGATCCAGACAGAAGAGGCTTGGAGAGAGAGGACAGGACAGCTCCCGAGCACTCCGCCGGAGAACGAGACTTGAGAGCGGTGTGGGCTGAAAAGAGAAGGGAGCCGGTACCTGTGTGCCAGATGATCCTGAGAGCCTTCTCCCCCGAGATTCATCCAAGTCTGAATCCCCCTGCCCTTAGAGTCACTCTGGTGCTTGACTTGGAGCGTGCGAGCAGTCCATGCGGTGGGGGAGGTTTTTGTACTCCAGTACCCCTCACATGGTCTGATTTCCAGATAATCGGCTGCCAAAGAGCTCTTTAAGAATTTTTGCGTCACTTTTAGCCGAATAAACTTTATGTTTCACCACGGCTGCCTCTGATTTCCTCCTAGCGGTGGGTGGCTGCATGGATGCGCTTAGGTTGGCTCTAGGGAGCAGGAGCCCCGAAGCTGACGGGCAGAGAGGACACGCCAGAACGGCTCAGTTTCTCCGGGGCTCTGGGTCTCATCGTGATAGCTCCCCTGCTTAGGATGATAGATTTAAAGCTGTAAGGGATCCCACACGTCATCTAGTCCCCTCATTTTACAGAGAAGGAAATTGAGGCCCAGAGTGAGGAAGGGACTCATTCCAGATCAAACACATAGTGAGTAGGAGAGTCAGGATTGGAACCAAGATTCTGTGACTCTGGGGAAATTGGGTGAGAGGCAGGAAGAGCTCAAGTCGAATCCTGCCTTTAGCACTTAGAGGTAACTTTTCTCTGCCTCAGTTTCCCTCATCTATAAAATGAGGGAGCTGGACTTAGATTCAATGACTTCTGAGGTCCCTTTCAGCTCTAAATCTAGAATCCTGTGACTCCAGTGGCCAGCCCTCTGTCTAAACTGGCCCACCAGGGACTGGATGGAAGCAGTGCTTTGAGGTACTGAGAGGGCCATAGACCCTGGGACAACTGATCTCAAAGCCCCAACTTTGGGTTTGGGGAGGGCATGGTTTTGAGAGACAGAAACATAATTTTCCTGTTTGCTTTTTCAATTTCAAAAACTATAACAAAAAAAATTTTCCTCTCATCCACCTCTCCCAAAAGATTGAAGTCCCAGAAATAGACCAGACCACAGCCCATCCTTTCAGATCAATCATTAAGTTAGGCCATTAACAATTTTTTCTCTTCGACGAGAAGTGCCCAAAGGGACTATTCTCCCCACCCCATCCCAAAAGGAATCTGGGAAACAAGCAAAGCTTCCCGCCCCTGCCCCATCCTTCCCTCCATTCTGTTAAAACCAGTAAGATTTTACGTTCTAAAAAGTCTCATCTAAGACCGTCAGGTCTGTGTATCTGAAACTCACTTGGAGAGTTTTGTTCTGAAGTCTCAGAGGACAGAGCCCAGTGATAGCAGAACTAAGATTCCGGAGTTGGGGGGTATCTGCTTTTGGACTTCGGGCTAGCCGGCACATTGGGGTGGAAGGGGGCGGGCGGAGAGTGGGGTAGGGCGGATTATCTGCCGCGGTCCCTGAGGAATCAGCGATAAGGCTTTGCTGCCACCTTGACATCAGTGTGAGTACTACAAGTGCTGAGGCCCCCTCTGGAATTTGGGATTTTGAAAAGCCAGCAACTTCCGATCACAGGCCAAGAACCAGAGGGGTCCTTAAAGAGCCTCCTCCCAGTCCCTTCACTTTACAGAGGAGGAAGATGAGGAAGTTCCTCCACAAGAGGAGGAATCACTTATCCAAAGCCACAGAGATCGCAGAATTGACTTCTCCAGCGGGAACAGAGCTCCCTTTCCAGGACACTGTTCTCTCCCTGCCCCCCAAATAAGGCACTGCTTCTTTCCTCAGTGGAATCTGTCATTTCCCCTCTCTGAACACAGCATCCTTACCTGCATTTCTCTCCCCCAGCTCACCCACTGAACCTCCCCTCAGACCTCACCAGGATCTTTAGTCACCGGAGGTTCCCCTTTCTGAGTAGGAGACTCCTGGAAAATAGAGATGGGTGCAGTCTTGGTCTCTGCATCCTGAGCACCTAGCACACTGCATAATCGGGCTTCATAAAGCGTGCTATTTGACCGACTGCGTTATCCAGTCTATTTGCTCCTTCTCAGCCACACTCCCTTCTCCACCATCACCTAGTCAGTACTGTGTTCAGCAGCCTGGGACTACCTCAGGCCAATAGGGCCACGTTCAGCCTTTTGATCTAAGATGGAAAGGTCACATTTAATTCTCTGCCTCCTCCTGGAAAATGGACTTCCAGGGAGACCCAGAACCAGGTACCTGTTTCACTCCAGAACTGGGCCTGTGCAAAGTCAGTCTAAATCTTCTCAGGAGTCATTGAGGAGTCCCCAGTCCCATCTGGTTCCTCTCCTTCTGTTACACTGGCTCAGAAGGGGCACTGCTCAGCATTTCCCTCTCCTTCTGTCTTTTGTATCACAGCCCCAGGGAATGGCTCAAGTCTTTAGAGCCACATACCTACAACATTCAGGATCCCATTTGTCCTCATCCACATGTTCCTACTTAACCACATAGCAATAGAGTGGTGCACAACAGAAAAGAGCACTTCCTCTTTTGGCCCCTGAGGGGAAGGGGACATCAATGGGGAGGGATGAAGAAGACCCATAATAAATGGAAGGGAGTAAGAGGAGACAACACATTCACAATCAATATCACTGGAGTCTCCCAAGTCCTTCTCCATTACTGCTCCCATTTTACAGACGAGGATATTGAGACTCAGAAAGGGAAAGAGGAGTTGTCCAAGGTCACCCACACACAAGTGCCAGAACCAGGGCTTGCCCACAGCAGGTCGTCTGCCTCCAAATTCACTTACATAAATGGTTAGAATAAAATCTCCTTTAAGAGTTCTGTGTAGGTTGGGAAAAGGGCACAGAGTGGAGAAAGTCAGTACCTACTCCTTATCTGCTCCAGGAGAGGCAACTCTGCATAGTCCATCTCCCTGACCATTCTGTGCAAGGCGTCCGGACTGCGGCCATTCTGGGCTGGAACAGCTAACATGGAAAACAATAATGCAATAGTAAAGATAATGAAATACTGACCACGCTGCAGGCCTGGGCTCCTGGCGACCAGCTAGTGACCTTGTGCCGGGCCAGTCCCCAAGGAGGTTGGAAGCAGCAATCGCCAGCCCCGTGGCAGGACGGGGCCTCTCCTGGCACTGACACGGTGGGCGACAGATTAAAGCTTCAGCAACCACCTGAGGCCAAGCAAGAGAGGCCCTTGCCACCACATCCTGAGGGTGGGCAGCATGACTCAGGCCCTGGTCTTGTTCTCTTGTGGTCAGTCATTTACCGAAGCTACCTCTGGAGCAGAACTCTGGGGTTGGCATGGACCTTCCAGAGCTCAGGCAGCCGGTTTTTTTGCCTTAAGCTGCTGCTAAACTAGACGAGGCAAAGTACCGAGTATTGCTACGTTAATTGGGGAAAAAAAAAGAAAAGAAGGAAGCCTGGGGAGAAAGTATAGCTATCTTCATCTATGTGGAGGAAAGATAAGACTTGTTCAGTTTGGTCCCAGAGGCCAGAAGTAGATTTAGGCTTGATGTCAGAAAAACTTTCTTTGTCCCCAAGTGGACAGTTTACTAGATGCCTGGCACTGGGCAAAGCACCAGGGATACAAATACAAGCAAAAAGACAGTCCTTGCCCTCAAGTTGCTTCCAATCAAATGAACAAGAGTTACACACACACACACACACACACACATACACAAACACATACACACACATATATTAAAAGCTTCAGTAAAATGATTTACTACTCCGGGAAAAATAATTCTAACCCCTCTTCAGGCAACCCTGCCATACACTCATGTTTTGTTATGATAACCTATATTAATAGCTACTATTAGCTTCTATTACCATATTCTTGGGTGTACCTAGAATTTTTCTCTCTGTAATTTGCTTGATTCTTAGTATAGATGAAGCTTAAAAGAACCTTGCAAGAGAGATCTTGTCTCTGTTAAATAGAAAGGAATTGATATCTCAAAAGTACCCAACTGACTTGCCACTCCCCGGGGTCAATAAACTTTAATGGCTCCCTACTACTCTAGGATCAGATACACACTGCTGTGTTTGGCATTTATAGCCCTTCACAATCTGGCTTCACTCCACCTTTCCAGCTACTAGACATGACCTTTCTCCACACACTCTACATTCTAGCCAGTTTACCTTGCTTGTTGTACTGCCTTTCTTGACGTTCCAATCTCCTATCTCTGAGCCTTTGCCCAGACTGTTCCCCAGGTCTGGAATGCTCTCCTTGGCTCTGTCAGAATCCTCAGTTTCCATCAATACCGGGTTTTATGATTCCCCTTCTTATCTCATCAGTTTCTCCTGACCTTTCCCCTATAAGCTACATTGTCTATATTTTTTATCTGCTTATCTATATACATATTTCCATTCCCCACACCCAGAGAGAATATAAGTTCCTTGAGGGCAAAATTGTCTTGTTTTTTACTTTGTATCCCTAGCACCTGGTAGAGCTCCTGGCACCTAGCAAATTGCTCGATAAATTTTTGTGGAATAAATGAATCACACAAAACCATCACCACCAGGTAAAAGCAACCAGGCTCGTTTCTCCAGCCCTTTCCTGAAGCAACCCCAGAATGGAGGTCTAGTATTATCTCCATTTTACCGATGAGAAAAGAGGCTCAGAACACAGTTAACAAGCATCAGGGCTGAGATTCACTCAGGTCTTCTGATGTGGAGACCTGTGGATCACTAGGTCACAACACCAATAACTTAAATGTGGCAAATAATGTATCGTTTAAACCAAGTCTGAATAAAGTTACATTTCTTTCAAATTTCCACCAGACTGGGAGCTCCTGGAGGGTAGGGATTGTGCTTTTGCCTTTCTTTGCACAGTGCTGGGCATACAGCAGATGCTTCATAAAGTGCTTTTTCATTCATTAATTCATTTATGAGGGAATTGGATGAACTGTCTTCTCAGGTTCCTCCCAGCTCAAGTCTATTTAGTTTGAACACCAACTCTGTGGACAAAAAATTCTGTAAGTCAAAATCAATTTAAACTAACACATACTTGAAAGAGCATTATTGTCAGAATTCAGATCTCAGATCCAACCGGCTGTGTCCCCCAAGGCTCTGACCTACGTTCATTCTTCTCTCATGACTTTTTAAATTGCATTTTTTTTCGAATTAATAATCATTTCTTTTCTTTCTCCCCGACCTCCACACACTGGAAAAAGAGAAAAAAGACCTGGAACAAATATGTACAGTCAAACGAAACAAATTCCCATGCTGGCCATTGTAAACCTGTGCCTTATTCTTTATCTTGAACCCATCGCTTCTGTGCCAAGAAGTGGGCAGCATCCTTCGTCATCACATCTCTGGAACTACAGGTGGTCATTATGTTGATCAGAGTATCTTGAGCCTTTCAAAACTGTTTATTTCTGTAGTGTTGTTGCCATAATACGGGAGAATTATGCATGGCACAGGAAGGGAAAGGAACACCCTGGCTATATAAGAGGGGAGCAGCTTCAGAGAAAACTGGCAACACTTGCATGGGGCTTTTGCTACTGTCTCTCTCCTGTCTATCTCATCTATTTATTAGTTATGAGTTAAAGATCTTCCTCACTCATGAATGGGTCTGCCATTTTTTTTGTAGGAAATTTTGTTTTGTAGGAAGGCCCACACCTTTTGTTAATTTTTATCTCACCTCAGGTACTTGACACTCACTAGCTGTGTGACCTTGGGCAAGTCACTTACCCCCAATTGCCTCATCCTGGGTCATCTCCAGTCATCCTGTTGAATATCTGGTCACTGGATTCAGATGGCTCTGGAGGAGAAGTGAGGCTGGTGACCTGCACAGCCCTCCCTCACTCAAACCAAAGTCAAGTGTGAGTCATGTCATTATTTCTCTGATGGTATGGTCTTCTTTGGCAACAAGGCTGAACACACACAGAACTGAGACACTGTGTCAGAGGGTCATCTGAAAAGTCTATAAATACTGAGGTGAGGTTTTACTTTGGGACTTACTCATTGGAAGTGTTTGTTTGGCCTGATGAGACTCTGGACAATTGCTAAGGAGCCCCCTGGTTTTGAAAATCCAGATGTTGGTGCTCCTCTCTCTGGTAACTATGTATTTATGGTCAGACACTTGCATCTATCTGTTGGTCTGTGATGTATATATTGCTTATGGTCACACAGTTGGAAGCCCTGTCTGTTGGTTTTTATTTCTCTGTATTTTCTCTGAAGTTCAGGGTGCTAACGTTTTCCTCTGAACTAAGTGAATGATAAATGTGCTTGATTAAAGTAGATTGTTGTCCCTTCAAAAGTTGCTTTCCTTTTAGAAAAGCAAATCGAAGAACCTGGACAGCAGGCCCTCCTGTGTATGCCGGGGTCCTTGCTGTTACAAGATGACATCTAAATCTTGCCCTCTTGCCCCACTGGCACCCTTGAGCTCCAGTCCCACATCTCCAGTTGTCCCCCTCCACCCTGTTGGACACCCTGCCATGAATGTTCTACCAACCCAAATAATCCTCTTCCCCTCAAAACCTGCCCCTCCTAATTACTTCCCTATTTTTGTTGGTAGCAACCCCACTGCTAAACCTTGGAGTCCGTCATCTTGGACTCTTCCCTTTCTCTCACTTCCCATCCACCCCAACCACATCCTCCAAGTTTACAAGTCCTGTCTGGTTCTACCCTTCTTCTCAATCCCTTCTCCTACTGACCAACAGCCCTTGGGATTCAGAGCAGTTTTCTTCACCCTTCCCCTTACAATTCTCCCTTCACCCAATTGATGATCAGCTTTTATTAAGCCAGGTGCTGAGCTCTGAGCTGGGCACTACAGATACAGACTCTAAGGTGAAACCAGTCTTAGCCCTTATCTCATCTTGTTCAAGCATTTTCAATGGCTCCTTCCTTGTTGCCTCTTGGATAAGACACACACCGCTTAGATTGGCATTTAAAGCCCCTCCACAATGTGCTTTCAACATTTTCGTCTATTCTGCTTTGGCATTCTGACCCTTCTCCCGACGCCACTCTCAGGCTTGGCCCCAGGACCCTGCATTCTAGTAAGCAATCCTGGAATAAGGTTGCCATACCATGAGCTAGCCCTTCCCATTCTAGCCTGCCCCACTGAGGGCATGGACTGTCTTGCTTCCTTAGATTTCAATCTCCCTGACTTAGCACAGTGCCTGGTGTAGAGGAAGTGCTTAATCAATGCTTTTTCATTCATTCACTCACTCACTCATTCTTTTTTATGACCTCATGTTTCACCTCATCTTCGGACATTTGACACTTTCCTTTACAACCTGGGCATGTGCTCAAGTGAAAATGTATATACAACAGCCACTTTTTAAAGCTTAATCTGCATTATTTAACACTTTCCCCATCACTCTCTTAAGTCTAGACAATCAACAAAACAATAATTCAAGCCCTAATATGTAGTATTTGTTAATTTCTAAGGCAAAAACGTTCACACTGAAAATTTTCACAACTGGCTCTCAAAAGCCAATACAAATGTAAAAAAAGGAAGGTAAGGAAGTGTAGGGAATCAGGAGAGAAGATTCTAGGCAGCCCACTTTCATTTATCATGGATCATATGAAATAGTATTTGTACAGTGGTTAGTCTGGCCGGGCACATAGTAAGCACTACATGTTTACTTCCTTTTACAAAGCCTTCAAATTCTTTGTTATAAAGGATGGGTCTCTGGGTAGAAGAGAAGAAATGTAATGGAAAATGATGATGATGCAAAGACAGAAAGTTTTAGGATCAATAATTTTTAAAAATATATTTTTGTGTTTTGAAAGAGCAACATTCTCTTATGAGGACAATTTTTCATGTATCCTAAAATGAGTTCAAAAAATCATTTTAAAACCAAGCTGATGGAAGTTTTCTCTAGATTTTTCCTTCTCTTTTCAGGAAAAAAAAGATTATCTAGACACCTAGACAAAGTAGTCAAAGACAAGGTGCTATTGGAGGTAGGGCTCCTGCAGCTGAGGGGAGCAGCAAAGAAAGACTTCGTGAAGATGGTAGTATCTGGGCAGAGAGGGGAGGCCTGGCATGCAGATGGGCTGTGGCTGTGAGGACAGATGCAGTGTGCAGGACCGGAAGTCAGGGAGGAGGGGGCCAGGTGGGGAAGCATTTAAAAGCTAAGCCTCAGCGTTTATCCTTCATTCTCCAGGCAATAAGAAGCCATCAGAGTTGGTGCCTGACAGACTTTTCAAAATATCCTTGAAATAAACCTGTTCTGTACCCTTCATTTTCCTTCTGAACGACACCGTAGAACTTCTGCAGGCCCTCCTGCCACAGGGTCTCTGTGCTCTCAAAAACCAAGGTTGGAGAACATCTGGGGACCTCAGGGGCTGAGAGGGATTTGTTTGGACCCTGCTTTAGGGAGACTCTAGGGGGACACTGGGGTTGGACCTTCCTCTTGCTCAGTCCTATTCTTCCAACCTCCATCCTCCTCTCTACCATCCTAAAATCACATTTCTGAGAGGAACAAAGGAAAACCCTTCCCCACCTTCTCCAGACTGTATCTTCCTTTGTAACAGGTAAATTCAGACAAGACAAACCACATCTGACAAGGCCCCTACAACATTCTGAGTCTGTGGCCTCTTCCCATTTGCCACTCCCAGCCACCATTACTGGCTCCACTTTTGAGTGCTTGGAGCCCAGTTTCTTTCTAGAGAGGGATGGCTCAGAAGAAAGTCAGGCTGGTGACCTTGCACAGCCTTCTCCCACTCAAATCAAAGTCAACTGCAAGTTATGTCATGGTCCTCTTTGAGAAGGAAGGACAGGCACAACTTCCTATAGATCTTTTCCCTTACATCATCAGTCATTATATACGAACTTGTTCTTTGGGTGCTGTTTCTTCAGTTTCTATACATCTTCCCCTATTTCTCTGAATTTCTCATCCATTTCTTACCACCCAATAATAGTAGGATATTCATGTAGCAGAAATGACCGGTACCTATTTTGTTTCAAATTCTTTGCCACCACAAAGAGGGGCTAGGATGGTTTTAGTAGGTGTTTGATTTTCATCCCTGCCAATGCCTTCCTCAGGCCCAGGCCCAGTTCCGGGCCCAGCAGCGGGCTCCTGGGGCTAAAGGGTCACTTTTCCTTCCTAGTTCCATACTTATCCACAAGAATTGGAATCACAACTAATGGAAGGACCTGAAGTGACACTCCTTTCCTTACAATTCCTTCAGTATTCCCTATAATTCCACTGGAGTCTCACACTCAGTGAATTAGGCCCTAGAGGTATTATTCCCATTTCACAAGATGAGGAATTGAGATTTAAAGGCAGCATTCAAACCCTGGGCTCCAGACTCAAAGCCCAGGGAGCTGCTCTAGGGCACAGGCTGGGACGGTTCCTTTTCATGGCCTTTATATGAGCTCAATACATGTTTAATTGCTGGGGCAAGAAATAAAACTCATCTCCTCCTCCAGACTCTGGTGCTTTGTACTTTCTTTTGAGAATGAAATGATTCACAGACCTATTCATGGCACCCAATGCAGATGCCAAGACACCTTGGCCATTCTTGTGCCATATTACTGAAATGCCACTTGGGCCTTGTTAGGGCTGTTTCCATGGCCATGTAGCTCGTCTCCCCAGCTACACTGGAAGTCCTCTGAGGGGAGAAGCCATATCCTGTGTCACAAGGAACTGGACATAACAGGTTCTCCATAAACATTAACTGAATCCTTGAGGCAAGAGACAGAAGAGAAACCCTTAGATATGGTCCTGGTCCTAAAAGAACCTTTGGCAATCCCGAATTTCATTCATTTAAAAATGGGATTCTGAGAAAGGGTCCGGAGACTTTGCCAGCCTGTCTGTCCCAGGATCCCACAACACAAAGTGAAGAAGCCCTGGGCTGGCAGGACAGATGGCCTGCAGTCCAGTTCTCCAGATAGTCCTTGGGGTCTGGGGAAGCCTTTTCTTGATGTTCACTTCTACTGAAAGGAAAGCAGATGTGCCTCCAGGAAGTGGGGTCACAAGTAAGTGCCACCAGACGGACCCTGGGTAGGAAGGTCCCTCAGGAGACTGTCTCTTGGGGACTGGAGCCTCTCACTAGGCTCACCTGTATAGACCAAACACAACAACTCGGTCTCATTTAGGAAAATGTTTTATTCAAAAGCTTCACAGCACCATCTAGTTGTCTTAAAGAATGCAGCCCCGCCCCCGCCTTGCCCCTCTCCAGATGCAGAAGTTTAAAATGACACCATTTGGCTAGAGATTCCCCTATTTTTTTTTAAAAATTCAGGTCATGATATGATTTTGGTCACTGTCTCACCTCAACTTCCTGAGCCCCAACTTTGATGGGATTTTAGCAGGTGGTAGTGTGTCCTTTCTCTTCCCCCTACCTTGTAACTCCAAGTCATGGGAAGCAGGTCAAACTGGGGGCCTCCTGTCCCCATCCCCATCCCATGCTGGTAGAGGCGCATAAAGCTACGATGGAAAAGATGAAATTCAGCAACCAGAGTTAACAGAGTCTCTCCATCATTGGTCAAGCAGCATGCAGCTCTGTGGGCTTAAATCTTAGGGGGACACTTTCCTTCCGAAACCTGAGAACCCCAGGCAATGGGGAAAAGCAGCCCAACCTACTCCATCCCCCATGTCCTAGAGGTCTTTCTCTGCTCTACGGAGTTCAATTTTTTCTTTTAGTTTGATTAAAACACTAAGAGACTTCCCCCCTCCCTATGAATCAGGCAGAGCTTGTGCCAAGAGCCTGAGTGACTGGGATTGAGGAGAGGAAAGAGTATGACCTGGTCTTTTCATTTTTAAAGAGTAGCCCATCTGAAATGAGAGTGTTTGGATTCCACAGGACAGCAGAAAGCATGATTCCCCAAGAGGCTCCTGGAGTGAGGGGCTCAGCAAACCAGGAGTCCGACTAGGCCTGGCCACATCACCGTCACCTCCTCTATCTTGGCTTCCATTCCCAGGACTTCCGGTCATGCTCGAGGAAGGGAGAGCTGGAAGCTGTGGGAGTCATTTAGCCAAAGCCCCCATAGGGTCCCAGGCTGGGAGCACAATGGGCTCCTGCTTCAGGACGGCGAGCACATCTTCTGGCACATGTTTCTTGTCCACGACCACTTCATAGACGTACTCAGAGAACCACTGGTCTGTCATGCACAGGTAGCCTGCAGGGGAGAGTGAGGAGGCAGAGTGAGCTGGAGCTGGGTACCAGGGGCCCAAAGGAGAACATGGGAGTCAGAGGCCAGGGGCATGACTGAGCACGAGTAGGGATGGGAGCAGACACAGGGGCAAGAGGGTTTGAGAGCCAGGGTCCTCTCACTGTGCTTCTGGTGGGGCCCTACTGAGGCTTTCCACTGTAACAGACTGTGGGGAATAGGAAGAAAGAGCTGCTGCTCAGCCTCCCTGACTCCAAAAACCTAACAATGGCACAGATGGGGCCTTACCAAGGAGCAGCCCGTCTGGTCAAAGCAAAGCAACGCAGGCTCCACTTAGGAAACAGGAAGAGCTCTTGTCCCAAAGGCTGAGGGCATATGAGGAGGGGAAGCCCAGAACACACTGCAGGCAGTCACTTCAAAGGGACAAGGAAGACCCCACTCATCGCCAGGACATCTGTCAGTGCTACAGAGGCTCAAAGGGAAAAGCAGGCAGCTGACAGCCTATTGGCTGGGGGATTTGGCACCCACGCTGGCCCTGGGCTGTGGGCAGTCTCTGGGTGAGGGACCTGCTCAGCAGGCTGTGGCGCTAGGAACGTAAGGAGCCCCTCCAAGCCGCAGAAGCTTCTGTGAGTCAGTAGTGCCTATTCTACCATTCCTTTCGGATGGATGGCAAGACACTCAGCCTGACACAGCACAGCATGTCTATCCTCGGAGGACACATCCTGAGCCAGCACTCAGAGCTCTCCCCTCTCCCCCAGTGACCTCACCTCCTTGCTCAAAGAGGCAGAGAAATTACAGCATCCTCTGCCATGGAATGGAAGGCTGCTGTTGGCTCAGAAAGCTCCAGCCTGCTCAGGATGCTGGGGCCCAGCCCAGTTCTGGACCAGGGATGGAGACTTTTCAGAAAGCGCATCTCAGGAGTTGGGCTGTGCCCTCCAGACGCAAGCCTGTCTAAGGCAGACCTTTCAATAAGCCCCTGAAGATGGGAATGCACTACCAAACAATACACCAGTTGAGACATGAGTCATCTTTCTACAGGCCTGAAGTCAGAGTAAATCAATGCTCAAGCCTGCTCCCGGCAGGAAGGGGGGCTGGGCAGGTGAGGGACTGCATCAGGTTTGTGTAATAAAGTCCTGTGTCCTTATAAAATATTATCATCACACAAACAAATAAATCTCCCCCAAATGCCCAAGGAATATGGACACTAAGTATCTACCTAGCCCATCTCCTTTCAAAAGCAGGAGATCAGATTACAGGCTTATGAATTATAACTCCTATCAGCGGCCATCGGCCTCGTGGAGGGCCTGCGTGCCAAGTGTCTCTGCAGGATATGAGTTCTCTGGGGCTCAGTGAAGCTTCCCAGACAGGGTCGCCACCAAGTAATTGTGCCCCGAGCGGATAATGAACCTGAGACTGCTCCAACTGTTGACATGCAGTGTCTTGGAGTTTGACTGAGCCGATAAGGATCACCATGTCTGAAAATTGAGGGTGCGCTGTGCCAGGGCAGGCGGGGGAGCAAAGCTGGGGCTGGTCATTCTGATTCCAGAACCGCAGTAGCCCACGGTCCAGTCCTGGGGGAGCTCTGGGAAACAGGCAGGTCCCCCCCAAGAGTGAGGCAGCCTCCGAGCCTGGGGGACAGGTCAGACTTCCTTTGGTTTGTTTCTAATATGGCCTGTTAACATAATGTTTTGTTTCTATAATCAAATTAAAAAATGTAGAGACACAAAAGTCAGCCAACGGCCAGGCTTTTAAAGGAGACTGATAGAATGAATGGTCTTACAATCTGTAAGCGGTGAAGGGTCTATAAAGGGAGTTTCTGAACCAGAAAAGGCTCAGCTCAAACTGATTATGCCAAAGATCCTATAGCAGTGTGCCATTCCCTTCTCCAGTGGAGTAAGGCAAAGAGAGGGAAGTGACTCACCCAGGGTCACACATCTAGCGAGTGCCTGAGGTGAGATTTGTACTCAGGTCCTCCTGACTCCAGAGCCAGTGGTCGGTTTTATCCAATGAGTCACCCAGCTGCCCCTATGCTAACAGAAGAGGCATATTAATGAGGCTAACTAAAAGCATATAGAAATATCATCCACAATAAACGTGATTTGTCAGGCAGAATCCTGACAGAAGAGAGCCAGGGATGAGCCTGTGAACCTTCTGAGGAAACAAAACTCAGCAGATTAAGGAGAAAAATCGCTCACTGAGGTGTTAGGGCTTTCCCCCATTATTTTGCATTCTTGGCCCTTTGGGTATTTCTCAGTGATAATCTCTGCCAAGATGATAAGCACATAGACTTAGACTTAAAAGTCCAGCAATAATGACGAAGGCCACCAAGTCCAACCCCCTCATTTTACAGGTGAGAAAACTGAGACCCAGGGATGATAACTGACTGATCCGGGGTCACAGAGGGAGTGATAAGCACCAGAAGCAGGATCTGAACCCAGGTCCACTGATTCCAAATCTAACTTTCTTCCCACAGTTGCATATTGCCTTGGGAGAGATAGGAAGATAAAGGAGACTCAGTCATTGCTAAGGAGTTTTTACTGAGAAAATGTTTTATACATTTTTTGGACAAAAACTCACTTGCTGTCTCTGTATATGTATGTGTACGACACAGTGTGGATGTGGATGTGTGTGTAAGGGTACATATGTGTGTGTGAGATACAGAACGGGGAGGGAAGGAAAGAGGGAGGAAGAGAGAGAGAGAGCGTGAGCGTGTGTGTGTGTGCGTGTGTTCTGCAAGGGAGGAAGGAAAGATGATGATGAGAACTGCAGAATGCCAACATGACAGTGTGCGTGCCTTTTGGACCAAGATCTAAGGAGAGCCATCCCCATCAATGTCAACACCCATATCCGGTTAGTGCTGGGGACAACGTTATGCAGAATACGCCCTGCTGAGGCAGACTTCCCTGGGTCTCAGCTGGGCACGTGAGGGAGAACAATGCTGGAGGAGGGGAGCACTCCACTTTGCTGATGAGTGTTGAGGGTTTTTTTGTCTTCAAACCACAACAGAGTTCCATGAACAAATGGGCTTGTTCCCTTGGCCAAGCATCGAGAAGACAAACCCATGAGATCTGTCTATTCTGTTCTGCTGTTCTGTTCCCACTACCTAGCACCAGTCCTAGAACCTACCCTCTCCTGCTTAGATCCCACTAACTGTACAACATTCAGACATTACCCAGAGACCTATTTTCCCAACAAAACTCGATGGCCTCCCTCTGACCCCCAAACTCTCTCTGCTCTGGTATTGTTTCAGGAAAGGTCTGTTTGTTATCATTCCTCAAAAGCCCCTTGGACGGCAGCGCCATGTTATTTCCTAGTCTCTCTCCCTTAACTTGACCTGAAAGTATAATTAACACACCAAGAATAACAATCCTCGGCAGCTGCTTTATCGTTTCTGGCTGGTTCCTTTTCCTCTCCATTAATTCATGTTCCTCCTGGCCTCAAAGACTTCCTCCGAGTTCCCTTCATCCGTGAAGCCTTCCTGAATTATGTTCTCCCAAGAGAACACTCCTCCTCAGCAAAGCGGGGCTTTTTCCCACCATAATAATGTGCCCCAAGCTATGTATTTTTATGTTAATTTCCTATCTCTCATCATATGGTAAGAAAGTTGTTTTCCTCGCAGTTTCCCTATTTGTCTTTACATGGCTCCCCATGGAGCTTGCGCACAACGTGAACGCCCAAGTGCCACTGATGTGACATGGCTGGAGGGTCTGGAGCCTCCTTCCACCCAGCCCAAGGAATCAGTCAGCAACACTGAGCTAGGCACTGGGGCACAAAGGCAAGAAGCAAACTTACAACCAGCCTACATTTTAATGGTAGAGAGAAGACATTTATACTTCACAAAGTTAATAAATACACACGTATTTTTATCTAGACACCTAGACAAAGTAGTCAAAGACAAGGTGCTATTGGAGGTAGGGCTCCTGCAGCTGAGGGGAGCAGCAAAGAAAGACTTCGTGAAGATGGTAGTATCTGGGCAGAGAGGGGAGGCCTGGCATGCGGATGGGCTGTGGCTGTGAGGGACAGATGCAGTGTGCAGGACGGGAAGTCAGGGAGGAGGGGGCCGGGTGGGGAAGGATTTAAAAGCTAAGCCTCAGCGTTTATCCTTCATTCTCCAGGCAATAAGAAGCCATCAGAGTTGGTGCCTGACAGACGCCCAGCCTGCCTAAGCAGGGAAATCCTGACTCTACTTCTGTAGTTTTAATTGTCAAGAAGGTTCTCCTTATATTAAGCCTAAATTTGCTTCCTTGTAACTTCGGTTCACTCCTCCTAATTTCAACCCCTAGGCTCCAACAGAACAAATCTACTCTTTCTTCCAACTGGAAACTCTTCAAATACTCAAAAGCTAAAATCATGCCCCATTAAGTGGAAAGGGAATGAGCACTGGCTAAGCTCTTGACAAACAGCTCATATGATCGTCACAGTCATCCAGTGCCAGTAAGGTGCTATCTTACTGCCATTTTACAGTTGAGGAAACTGAGGCAGGCAGGGGTTCAGTGACTTTCCCAGGGTCATGCAGCTATGAAGTGACTGAGATCTGAACTAGGTCTACCTGATTCCAGGCCCAGGGCCCTATCCACTGTACCACCCAGCTGACCAACTAAGGCTTCTCTTGCCACACCAAACAACTCCAGCTCCTTCAAACTGATTCTTATAAGGCATGTTAGCTGCCCTGCTCTGGGCATTCTTGAAATGTTCCACATAGAACTAAACTCAGTGTTCTTGATGTGTCTGGCCTCTCCCCTCATGAATCCTGGGGCCTGCAATGGCCTCCCCTTTCCTGGCCATCCCCCCACCCCCAGCATGCTGCTGCCTCATCAAGATGATGAGGTCCATCCTCTAAAAGCCCTAGCTATTTTTCAGACAAACCACTATCTAGGCACACTCCCTCCTCTTGTATCTGTGGTTTTGTTTTCTTGTGTAATCCCTTACAATGACTCCTAATTTCTTTCTAGAGTTCTAGCCTGTTGAAATCATTTTGGCCCTTGACCCCATTATCTGGAATATCATTAGCTCTCCTCAGCTTCAGTACATGTTTGTCCAATAAGCAAGTCCTGTATACCTTTATGCAAGTCACTGATAAAATATTTCACAGCATGTGGCTGAGCCCAGAGATCCCTGAGACTCTCCACCCCAAGACCTTCCAAGCTGACACCAGACCATTCAAACCATTAACTGTCGAGGGTTAAGTCACAAGCTTGGCACCTCACTGTCTACAACTGGGCTTCTGGTCTCTCCCCAGTTCCTCCATGTCTGGCTCTAGCCCTCAAAAGCATGACAAAGGACATGGTGACTCCTGCTCCTGTGTCCAAATGCACGGAACGTGCTGTCTCCACAACTGTTCACTGACTGGCCTTTTAAGAGGCAATTAGATGACCAGAATGTTGGTTTTTCAAAAAGCAGCCAAGGTTCAGCAGTAATCTGAATGGTTCACAGAAGTTCCTTCCCAGACTAAACTTTGATTTGCCAAATGTGCCGAACTGAAAACAAGAGGCTCCCTCTCTAGAGGGGGCCACCAATGAAGCTCCCAAATGGAGGAGCTAACTTGTAAAAAGAGATGAGTCAGGATAGGACTGAGGAACACAAGACAAAATGCAACAAAAGCTAGGAGGAGAGATGACTTATGAAGCTGGGGATGAAGAATCATAACCAAGGAAGGGGGCACTGAAGCCCATCCCCTCTTGCTATGAAGGGACCACCCAAGTTCATGACCTCAGGGTCATCTTCCTCCTCCTCTAGTCATGTGCCCACCACTCCAGTGCAGGCCTTCATCATCTCTCACTGCATCTGGAAGAGATCTGGATCTTACCAAGGTGAGGAGAAGCACTTGTCTATTAGCCCCCAACCCTATCCAAGTGAGTCTGCCTTCCAGGGGAACTTTAATGGTCTATTTATCAATCAAAAAGCTTTCAGTGAGCACCCTCCAGTGGAGGGCATTGTGCTAAACGTGGAGAATCTCTACCCCTATCTACTCAGGGGCTTCTATGAGTCATTTATGTCTCATGCATTTGGCGGGGCAGAGGATGGGGGCAGGGAGGGTGGAGTGAATATTGTCCCATACCTTTTATTCATGTTATGGATGCCTACAGAACCAGGCGGGGACAAAATGAGCCAAAGGAAGGAAAGTACTCTCCAAGACTGGACTTGAGCCATGTGAACCCAGAATCTGGGGGAGACCCAAGGTCGCAAGTTCCAGGTCTATTCTGCCTTTACTTGTCTCCACTAGAAGAACGTAAACAGGGCCTATTTGGTTTTGTCAGTGTATCACCAGCACCGGGCCCTAAGGACACCTTTAGATGAAGGCTGTGAAGAAGCCCTGTGCTTTTCAAATCTGGTGCATGCTGGTCCTGATCAACACCTCTTACCACTGGCCTAGGTCATTTCTAAGCACTACAAGAGGCAGGCAGAAGAGTCACTAACCCCATATGTTTCACTAGGTAAAACTCTGAAACAGCTTCTTCTCTCCTTCCTCCTCTCTCACAGGACAGACCCAAGGTGAATGTCTGGCAACATGCAGAAAGGCAGCTGCCCAGAAATTCCACTTGCCTACCTTTCCCACGTGACAGCCCTGGGCTCCAGCACCATTCTCTCCCTTCACTAGCAGGGACACCTGATAATAAAGCCAACTTTCTCTTTTTCCTATGACTCACTGGAAGGCCACCAGACCCCTTCTGCAATGGACACAGAGTGAGTGCCCAACACATAAGAACTGTCCATGGAGCACAACCCTGGGCACACAAATTTAGCTTGTCAGTGAGGACAGACCTTGAGTTTCTCATCCTTCTTCTCCTGCAAGCAGAGCTCCAGCTCTTTTTGTACAAGTTGTGGTTCCATGCCCACTGCTCATCAGTCCTCCACATTACATTTTTAGTCATCTGTAGTGACAGAGGGCCCTGAAATTTTTGTTAAGTGGACTAAAGAGCCACACAGTAGATCTGAAAGGGCGTTGGACTTCCATACCAATCAAACTACCAAAAAAAAAATCATCTTACAGAGCTAGAAAAAAATAACAAAATTCATCTAGAAGAACAAAAGGTCCTAAATATCAAGGAAAATAATGAAAAAAAGTGAATAAAGATGGTTTGCCCTTATCAGATCTTAAAGTCTCAAAATTATAAAGTGGTAACCATCAAAGCATCTAGTACTGGCTAAGAAACAGAACAGTAGATCAGTGGGATAGATTAGGTACGTGATACAACAGCACTGCCTCACACCCATCAAACTGGCTAATGTGACAGAAAAAGAGAATGATAAATGTCGGAAGGGAGGTGGGAAAACGGAGCCAATAGTAAGCTGTTGGTGGAGTTATGAACGGATCCAACCATTCTGGAGAGCAATTTGGAATTATGCCCAAAGGCTTTAAAACCATGAATACCCTTTGATCCAGCAAAACCACTACCAGGTCTGTAACCCAAAGAGAGAGAAGGACTTACTTGTACAAAAATATTTCTAGCAGCTCTTTTCTGTACTGACAAGGAATTGGAAATGGAGGGGATGCCCATCAACTGAAGAATGACTGAAGAAGTTACTGTGTATGATTATAATGGAATACTTTGGGCTGTAAGAACTGACCAGCAGGATGCTTCTCAGAATAACTCAGAAAGACACACAAGTGATGCAAAGTGAAGTGAGCAAAAGCAGGAGACAGTGACATTATATGATCAGTAAATGTGAAGGACTTAGCTCTTTTCAGCAATACAAAGAACTCCTGATGAAAACTGCTATGGAACTCCAGAGAAAAAACTGATACCATCTGAATACAAATCAAAGCACACTATTTTTCACATTTTTGTGTTCTTTTGTCTGTTTTCTTTCACAACATGACTAACAAGAAAATGTTTTGCATGCTTGCACTTGTATAACCTGTATCAAATTGCTTACACGTTCCTTCTCTGAAGGTAGATAGCATTTACCATCATGGGTCAGGACAGAGAGTAAGGCAGACCAGAGTTCAAGTCCTACCTTAGTCATTACCAGCTGTGTAGGTCGGGGAAAAGTCACAACATCTCTGGGCCTCAGTTTTCTCACATGTAAAACAGGGATTATAACAGCACCCAATTCAGAAGGTTGTTCTGAGGATCCAATTAGATATTTCATATAAAATGCTCTTATAGAGACACAAAGCATTTTTAAAGTGCTTACTATATTCTAAGACACTCTGCTAAATGTTGGAGACACAATAAAAGTAACCCAGTCTCAATCTTCCAGAATGCATAAAAGGGAACTGGAAAGTGGGGATGAGAGGGAGAGAGAGAGGTCTGAGAAAAGCTCAGGTCTGATGAGAGGAAACATGGCTGGGGCCTGTTCTGAAATGACGGTCCTAGCCGTCACCAAGGTTTTGCTTTCTGTCTGTTTGCTTGCTTTTATTTTTATTTTTTGGAGGGGCTGAGGCAGGCAGGTACGGAGGTAGAGAAAGCCCAGGAGTGAATGAAGAATGGCTGGACCACTGCTAGAAGCATAACTCACATTGCACACCTGAGGAAACTGAGGATCCCTTGACATCATGAGGTTTGCCTCGTTTTATGCTTTCCTGTGTAAAAAGCAGCTGCTGTGTTTGCTGCCCTACCTCTTCTCACTGAGCACGGGCAGCTCTTACCTCGCCAGCCTAACTGAACAAGCCAGACTGCTCTCCAAAAAGCAGACCTCTGTCACAGGCTCCAAATGGAAAACCAGCTTGGGAATCATCCACAAACAAGACCTACAACTTAATGTCAATCCCTCCAAGAGCAGGGGAAGCCAACAACCCAGATGTTTGAGCAGATGTCGAACGCACTACGACATCAGAGCACAACTGAAGATGGACATTGCCAGCAGGAGAAAAGTAAGGACAAGGAGGCAGGCCCAGGGGGCTCATGGTCATAACAAAGTCCCAGGCTGCTTCTGGGCGCCATCAAACTATGCGACACGCATGGCTGTCTTCAAGCAGAGGGTCCTGGAAGTGAACGTCAGGTGAGCCCACACTAAGGAGAGGTCTTTAGGCTTCGCCTGCCTCCATGGAGCTTTATCAGCAGCAATCAATCTCACCTGGGAGAAACCTCAAAGTGAAGAGGGACATCCTGTGAACATGCCTCTCTGTGGAAGGGCTGTTCCCACAAAGTTGCACCAGTGCAAAGTCTCCTGGGCCATGCCTGCTAATGCACAGTAGGGTTATGGGTGGTTAACACACACCCAGGGAACATAATCCCCTACCTATAAGCTTCCCTCAGGAGATTCTAAAATGTGCCAAGGAAACAAGTCACATGTTCCTGCCTTCCCAGTAAGTCAGAAAGGACCAAGCAGCCCCTGGGAGGAATTTATTTTGGATGTGGCTCCCTGAACCTCCCCCAAGCCCACTTATCTTTTGGCTCCCTAAGGAAATGTTTTGCTTTACATAATCTCTGGCATTTCAGTTATTTGAGAACAATAACAAAAAGTTAGTTTAACCTCTAGTCAGACAGCTAAGGACTTTGTAATAAAAGACTGTGGGCAAACAGGAGGAAGGAGACCCCTGCACTCCCTTAACTCAATAGAGGGATGAGGTAAGAGGACACACAAGACCGTTTACTCATCAGGAGGGAATAGCTGAGGCTGGGTGGAGGGCTGGGGGTCTTGGGGGAAGTAGATTAGCAAAGAATCTGAAGCCGGGCCCAAGGTTTTGTATTCTGTTTTGCTTTTTAATTTAGAGCTGACCATATGGCTAGGGAACCTCAGAATGCGAAGGAAAGCCATAAGGAAAAAGAGCTTTACTACATCCTCCAGCTCACAAAGCAGCACTCTCTGTGACCCATGATGAAAAATGCTCCGCTCAGAGAGAGAAGTGAGGATCTCTGAACGCAGACGGAAGCATGCTTTCTTAAAACTTGATTGCTGTCGCTTGGCTTGCTCTCTTTTGCAACGTGGCTAATATGGAATTCCGTTCCAGCCCAACTTCACATGTATAATTGATATCAGACATGCAAAGAAGCTGGAACTCCAAAGTTTTTAAAATGATTGTTAAAAATCTGTTCATGCGCAATTAGGAAATGTTTGGTGAAATAAATAAAAATAATTAAGAAAAAAAGAAAACACTATCCCTGTTGCTACCATTTCTGCCCTCATTCACAACCTAATGAGCCCACTGACCCAAAGCCAGCCAGTCAATCACTCGCCCTGTGATAAACAACCCACTAAACCTGGGTTTGGTTTGGTTCAGGGTGGGTCAGAAGCTAACATAACGTAGGAGATTTAACTGAAATAGCAGCAATAGGGGGGAAATGAATGAACAACGCACAGAAAGCAGAACTGAATGCTTCTTAAATTCACCTCCAGAAAGGTTTTCTAAAACTTAAAACATCTTACAAATAATCCTATTCTTCAAATGCTATCCCCATGAGTCCTGCCTGTGCCATCAGTCAGTGACTGCCTTGAGGCACACACGTGTGAAAATACACACACACACGTGAAAACACAAACAAAGCAGTGAATGTGTTTTAAAATTCCTTTTCAGAGAGCCATCTGGAAATTTGTGAAGCCATGCTGGCCCTTCCTTAGTGAACCTCCCTAGCTTACCACTAATTGCTGCCTCAAAGGAAAGCAAAGCCATCTAACAGGAAACCACCATTAAAAAATGAGCAGCTCAGTGGGGCTCCCAATTCCAGCCTCATGCTGCCTGAATTCACAGCAGGCCTTGCAACAAGCACCTTCGTAATCACACAACAATCAGAGAAATCAATGAAGCTCTCTCCAAGGGGCAAGATGACAACAACCTGATGATGAACAGAAAGGCATTAAGAGCACTTGCATGTGTTTAGACAAAAATTAGGCCACTGGCTTTCACAACAGAGCCAGGGGACAGGAATCCAAGAATTTCTGAAGATCATTTTCATGGGGAGATGAAAAGATTTGGGACACCAAGAAGCCAAAAGCTACAGAAAGAAGTACAAAATGGCCTGTAGGCGGCAGAGACCTGAGGATGGCAGAGCTGTCAGGGACCTTGGAGATCACCTCACCCACTGCTCTTCTCTTCTACCCCCACCCCCATCACACAAACATAATGGAGGTCACCTGAGGAGGGACAGGCAGCACAGCCAGTACACATCTCCGCACTCCTAATCCAGGGCTCTCCTCTGCCTTCACTGCTGTTTAACAGAGGAAGGGTACCAAAGTGAGCCCAGATGTGAAAATGCCCAACTATCTAGCTGCTGGATGACCACCAGGCATGAGATGGCAGGGATGGCTCTGGGTTGGGTTACTTGGCCTCTGGGGCCTCCAGAGAATGGGCTGACGTAAGTGACAGTGTGACAAGGCCACAGAGCTCCACTGAGCATCAGCTCAATGGGCGTGTCCAGACCCCTTCCCCATCCAGTATGTCAGGCTGCTGCTGCCATATCTTGGTGGACATGACCCAAACCAGAAATCTAGTTCTATGGAGCACAAAGCTCAAATCAACTGGCCCTTCTAAAAGAAAATGAAGGAGACAGCAGAAAAACATGGCGGAGAAGACCCATGACATGTCTATCTTCTGTCTTCTTAGGCATTTTTTTCTTGACTCTTGGTTGGGTGAAAGAAAGCTGCTTAGGCCTCTACAACGTTCTACCTCAGAGGCAATGGGGTCTCCAGGCCACGGCTCAGACATCCATCTGCCCTGCCTTTCTGATCACTGCACAGCAGTAGAAAAGAGATCCTGCTTCCCTAAGGGGATAACTGATGCCATGGAGGCATGTCGGCCCTGAGAAAGGTGGGTTCCAGGGCCACAACGTGCCAGGCAATGTACATACTAAGATCAACAGTCCCTTGGAATTCATGGCCTCTTGATCTGAATCTCTAGAAACTACATAATGAGCACTTTTTAAAAGCTCTTATCTATTATTAAAAATATACATTAAAGGAATAGTCTCTGTTGATTACTCATGACTTCTACTATGCCTTTCAACAGATCACCAATGTCTTTTACAAAACTGAGTGATCTTTGGTGCTAACCTGAAACAGGCCCCTTTACCAACCTCTCTTCTCCCTCTCAGAAAACCCGAAGGAGGCTGGTTACTCATCTGACAAAGCTCCAAGGAGCAGGGGAAATCAGTTTTGGTCTATATGGGGGAAGGCTGCTCTGAGGTCCATCAGAAAAGCTGAGGTGCTTCTCAGAATGCCATCGTGACTATCTAGGATTACACACCCTCACGTTTTCTCCTGAGAGTGGTTCTGAGCTGTCAGCCTCATGCCTGATGATCCAGGATCTGGCCAGAAAGCCCACCCAGCTGCTTTTGTGAAGGAAAATAGCAGTTACCAGTCAAGTTGACAAGCAGCCTGAGTTTACCTTTGTGGCCATGGTCTTCACCCCAGGAATTCTCCACTCTCCACTTTTCATATGTTCCCTCACGCGCACCCTGAAAACAAAGCAAAACAGATAAGATGGTGAACTGTCCCCAAATGCCATGATAATGACTGTTCCTGATCCACCAAGTGTTTTATCTCATCTCAAAATACATCCCAGAGAACTGACTTTGCCTGACTTGTGCCTAAGCCATGGCCAGATCCTGAGATGCTCAAGAATCCAGGCCTATCCCCTGCCCAGGATCACCACATGACCCTCATCCAGCCCATTATGCTTACACAACAGTCAGCAGCCCTGCTAACCCACACTGGGTTCAATACACAAGAACAGGACCAATTCTGGGGATGTTTCTGTTAGTCAGCAAGCACCTATTGAGCTTACTAGGTGCCAGGCACCATGCTAAGCACTGGAAATACAAAGGCAGAACCAGTCCCGGCCTTCAGGGAGCTCCCAATCTGCTGGCACGTGGCCTGCCACATGTTCTTCCTCCTCTGAATTCCATCTCTTTTGCCAGGCACTTCCTCCCCTACCTGATACTGAAATTAAGAGTATTTAAATATGGCATGTATTTGTATAAGACAAATGTAATCTCTCTGAGGAAAAGGTTTGTGTCCTCATGTCTGCCAAGGTCTCTTTGCACGTAATCAGAACTTCATGAGCCTTAGATCTATGACTGACTGAATGAAGACTGACTGACTTCTCCCTGTTAAGCATCTGAGGAAGCTGGCTTCTGGGCTCCCCCAAGCCCATAGGCTGCTCTGCCTGGGGCCTGAGGATATGCTACATCTATAGGTCATCAGGAAGATGTTAAAAAAGTTATCTCTGAAATGCTCTAGATTCCCTGGAGGGAAAAAACCCACATCCCCCAACTAACAATGAATGTACCAAAAACAACCTGCATTTACATTTGGCACAAAACCAGATGAGAGGCAGCCTGGAGTCATGGATAAGGGCTCACTCAAAGCCAGGAAGATCCAGGTTTAAGTTTTGCCTCGGACACATCTTGGCTATGACCTTGGGCACATCATTTAAGAGCTTAGCATTCCAGGTAACTCTCTAGAGTTTATATGGAAGGGAAGGGGCAATCAGTATTGGTGGAGGGACCTTCATTACACCAGGGAAATCACAGGCCCTGCACCCAACCTGATCCTACTCCCCTGGAAGGAAGCCAAGCAAGTCACTTGACGCTAGAACTGGTCTGCACAGATGGTGAAGATAAAGGAGGGGAAATACACCATGTTCATCCTTCCTAAGGTTTTATTTCAGGCTCTGCCCTAGTGAATTCCTGTCCAACTAGCTCTGGACATGTACCAGGCTCGCCATCTACTTTCTGACCAGGGTCTGACTTTCCCCTAGGGCAGCTGAGAGTCAACCTTCTCCAGGACCTTCCTTCCTTGGTAGCATTTATGCAAAGACTGAATAGAACTCAATATAGTTCAACAAAATATTCAAGGAGAATAATGTTTAATCCTACAGATCCTCTGTTTCCATCACTGTTTTAAACAAATAAACTCAGAGGCAAAGCCCCATCAGCCTGAAACTGGCCACTTACTCTTTCCTCCACACCGATTAACATATGATAGTAGAGAACAAGCAGAAGGTTCCCTTTCTTAGGGCAAAGTCTTCCTCTCCGTATTGTGCCACCTCTCCCCTCAGAAATGCAGAGGTACAGCTCCTGACCTCCTCATCCATCAACACCCACTTCGGGACAGGCTTCCTTTGGAAGGTTGTGGTTTTCCTTTGGCAAGTCTGATCTCTCGGCCTTCATCACCAATCCAGGATCAACACCGGCCAATAAGCTTCTATGTAGAAGGATCACGTGCTAAGGGCCCCTAGGAAATCTGCATTACTAATCCCTGTCCTTAGCGCCAAAGATGCTCATCAGAAGCTCCATGAGTCACACTGTGTGCTTCCTACTGCATAATCAAGTATCACAGGGTACAAGAGGTCATCTTTCTTAATGATCCTTCATCTCAATAATCCATTACTACCTTCCTTAAACACTTCTATAAGCGTCAACTGCTACACCACTGAGATGTCAATTAAAGACTAAAAACCTGTCCTATGTTTCCTTTGTCCGCAACTCACTGGGTAACTAACCACTGGCTTTGGACAAGTCATTTAACCTGAAGGAGGGAGGGAGGAAGGGAGGGAAGAAGGGAAGGAAGGAAGGGTCTTAACCTAGGTCTCTCCCTAAGGTCTCTTCCAGCTTTAAGGTGGCAATGCCATGAACATCGCTGGTCCAAACTCTGTCACAAGGAGATGATGAGATGAAAGGAAAGAGTAAGGCTGCACAAGGGGCCGCAGGCACCAAGTTCCTGGTGTACAACACTCCCTTCTGCACTGTGCTGTTTCCTACAACCTGCCGGTTCTTCCTCCTTCTCACAAATGTGGAAGATGAGGCAGGATCCCTCCCTCCACCTATGATTCCACCAGCACCATCCTGCACTATGTGTGTTCTGTTGACCCAGAGTCACTCATCAGACCTGGCTGAGAAACCTCCCCTGAGCAAAGCTAGACAGGAGAGAGACATGGACATGGGTCTGTGTGGTTTTCATCTCTGAAAAGTAGAAATGACCAATCTAGTGCAAAGGGAAATTAAATATAGCAGAGAAGCCACTGGCAAGCAAAACAAATTATAAAAGCCCTCTGATATTTAGATGTACACACATACATACATGAGCATCCACACACAGACACGCACACACACACGCACACCCCAATTCTTATACACACACCTTAAACAAAAATGTCCCTTTAACCAAGTCTTTAGTGGGGAGTCACAAACCCAGTAAATTTTATAAGACAGCATGTCCAAACATGTAAACGTGAGCAACTTATTCAATGTTTTATTGATGAAAAATCCCTTCCAACCCCTTACTTCTAATGGCAAAAGACAGCTCTTACTTAAAACCTCTTCTCAGCACTGAACTCTATATTCTTTTGTGTAACCCAAATGTTCATCTGCTTTTTAAGTTATGGGATTTAATCTGTCACTGTCTCACACACACACACACACACACACGCACAGCACAGACACGCGCACAGCCACACGCACACGCACACACACTCTCTCTCTCGCCCCTCTAGGCTTCAGATTCCAACCTTTGTCCCTTGTTTCTAAAGCCATGTGAAGCCCAGCAGGGAAATGCACCTGTAGATGAGACCCCATCACCACTCAAGGGCTGTCATTTCCATTTGCTTTTAAGTGTGAAGAAATCCCCTCCAAGCCCGAATGACACTGTCTTCTCAGATCTGTGCAAAACAAGGGCCAGCAATGCCACCACCAGCTTGGACAGCAACATGCCTATTGAATTGTTTGACTTCCTGGCAACAAGTTAATATTGAAAAAAATCTGACTCTTCACAACTATTTATGTAACAACGGCTCACAGGTTTGCAACTTGTAACCTTACAAAACAACAGGAAAAACCTCCAGCCCGCCTCTCCTATGAACATTTGTCACCGTAACAGGTCATCCATAGTTAGCTACAATTGGGAGATTAGTTCTTTTAAAAAAAAAAAAGTAATCCTTAGCGGTAATCTGATAAATTCACTTGGCAATCTTGTTACCCTTCTCAAGTGGAAATAGCACATCAGGGAAGGATTTCATCCAATTACATGCACAAACAATATGGAAAAATGGCACATCTTAGACAGAGATGACTCCATGCTTGACGATGCAATGGAATTCGAGGGCCACCAGAAAGGTCCCCTTCCCCCAAACATGCCTCTCTCCTCTGTGCCCTGAGGCCTACATTTCCCCAACTGAAGTTTCATTCCTTCGGCTAAAAGCCCCTCACCACCTATCAAAACACAAAGGCTGTGCTCGGTCCCGAGGCCTCAGCCCTCAGCCGTGTCCCTTTCCAGCTCCGCAGAGATTCTGCCACTACCAAGTGGGGCCATGTCAGCCAAGTCATTCCTCCCTCTTTGGGCCCCAAATGCTTTGTTCAGAAAATGAGAGGGAGAAGATGGATTCAGCTCTAAAGTGCTTTAGTTTTATAATTCCAAGCAAGAGATAGATGAGAACCAAGGAAGTGATGAGCATGCCTGAACCCCCAGGAACAAAAGGTGGAAACAGAAGCTACTGTCACAAGCTACCCCCAAAGCAGATGTAACACAGCCAAACCAGAACAAACCAGAATTTGTCCAATGGAATGGACAATCACAAATCCTCTCTTGGACCAATGAGTCCCTCTGTAACCTCATCCTCAATATTAACACTCCACAGCTGGTCACAGGTCAGCCCAGAGTATTCTGTATCATGGATCTTAGCACCCAGGTGCCTCAGAGACCACACAATATTAGACCCCCTGAGAGCAGGCATGGGGCCACACCAGCACACAACCTCGCCTGGGGTTCCGCACACAGTGGGTGGCACTCACAAATATGTATGCAATCAAATAATCAACTCAACAGATCCTTCCAAGGGAAACAGAATCTCCATCCTCCTAGGTCCAAAGAGCACACAATACAGATTTAAAGCTGGAAGGGACCTTAGAAGCTGGATAGTTGACTAACTTCTTTCCCCTCATTTGCAAATGAAGAAATTAAGGTGAAGAAAGGTTCAGTGACTTGTCCAAGGCCACAGAGCTCCTATGTGTCTGGGTCAGGATTTGAACCCATGTCTTCTGGACTCCAAATCTGGTATCCAATCCACCCCACCACACTATTGTCCATCTAATAACAGGACTAGGAATAAAGGAGGTTAAAAAAAAACTCATGGCCTCTCTAGCACAGGCTGGTTTCAGACAGATTCATTTGGAACAACGGATTCTAGAAATAACCACAATCCTTATTATCACAACTTTGTGGGCTGCATCCCAACATGCTTGGTGGAGACATCCAGCGCTTTCTGCACACTGAATGCCACGGGGATATATACGAAGGACAGCTATCCTGATTCATTTCTATTTTAGGAAAACCCTGAGGCCTTCATGAAAGAAGGGTGAGTTAGGGTAGAAAAGGACCCCTAGGTCAGGATTTCCTGCACACTCCATTCAAGGCTTATTTTAACTCTTTGAAAACAACAATCGTCTCCAAGTTCACTCCCAACCTCTTGCAAACCAAGAATGTCTGAAGGCTGGGCTGGGCTGGGGGAGACCTTCTGACCCAGACTGCTCCTCCTTCACTGGAAAGTTCCTATTTGTGCTGTCTCTGAGGACCCAGCCAAGACCCAAGTGACGCAGGTGTGACATCCTGCCCGGAAGCCAACCTTCCCAGAACAACACACACACACGGGTGAATGAAGCTGAGCCAGACAAATGGGCTAAGGGAGAATTCAAATCCATCTGTGCAAACACCGTTGGCGGCAGGGGACAGGCGGGTGGAGGGGCACCAGGCATACCTCTGTGACGGCCGTGAAGGTCATGGCATGGGTCATCAGGGACTCGCCAAAAGTCAACCTCTCTGCTTTGTTCATGTTCTTCAAGGAGACACCAAACACCAGCTCATGGTCATAGCTGCAAACAAGGCACGTTAAAAAAAAAAATATTAGGATGCCAAAGGAAAAGAATGTCATCCCTAAAAAGCCCTGGCCATGCCTTGTGAGGAGCACACAAGCCCCATCAGGGGCTGTTCAGAAGTATTCTACCAGAGGCAGCTTGTCACCAAAATGCTTTTCCCTATACCACATGTGGGCACTGGCCAAAAATCCAAGAGACTAAACGTATCCCCTCCAATCTCAAAGCCAAAGAGATCAGAGACAGGGTACTCCAGTTTAAGTCAGGGCAGTGGACTCAGAGTCTTGGATTCAAATCCTGGCTCTGTGTCAAGTTAGACAAATCATGTCACCTGCCTGGGCCTTAAGTTCCTCATCTGTACAATGAGCCTACACAACCTGAGGCTCCCTGTCATGATTTGCCAAGTACTTTAAAAACATCACCTCATCTGGGACTCACAACAGGTAGCATCACACTACTTACCAATCCCATTTTATAGATGAGCAAACAGGCTTAGAGATGGCACATAGCTAGCAAGTCTGGGGGGTGGAATTTGAACCCAGGCCTTTCTGACTCCAAGTTAAGCAGCCTAAGCATACACAATGCTGACTCAAGCTTCTGCTCTGATCTTTTAGGCTCTCAAGCAGAGATTCTTAACCAAAGGTCCATGAACTTGGGGTTGATTTTTTTCATTAACATTTTGATAACCATATTTTAATATAACTGGTTTCCTTTATAATTCTATGTTTTACTTTACGTGTTTAAAAATAGATTCTGAGAAGAGGTCCATAAGTTTTGGCAGACTTCCTGCCCAAGGGGTCTCTGATAGCTACACCAAGGGCAGAAAGGCCTGTCCTATCAGAGAGAGGAGGACAGTGATGCTCTTTCAGTAATCCGTGTCTATGGATCAGCAACCCATTCCACACCAAGTCCATGGGTGACCCTCCCATGTGCCGCCTGCACTCACATCTGCATGTCACTGATGCCCAGCTTTCCGTTGAAGTGTTTTCCAACATCGCAGCCAAACCACACGGCCTAGAAAGAGAAGAAAGAGAGAGACTCAGCACAGACTCTCCCCAGACCTTCCCAGACCAAAGATGGAAGAGGGAGATACATGCCAGGACAACACCCACCTCTCCTTCTTTAATAGAGGCTGCAACCATCTTTTTCAAGAAGTCAATGGGCTGGTTGTTGTAGAGGGTTTTTCTCCCACCAATCATATTGCTCAAGTATTCCACAGTGTACAGTTTGTTGTACTTATGCTGACTCCGAGGGTCATTGACGAGACAAATCTGAGGAGACCAAGGACAAGTAACATTACAATACAAATTAGGTTAAGTCAAGAGAGCTGGGCCAGCCCATCCATTCAGGCAAGCTGCAAGCAATTCATTGCTCTGGCATGTGTTATCCCAAAGTAAACTGATGCCACAACCACATGATGAAATAACACACAATCAATGGAAGGCAATACTGGACAACCTGAACAGGAGCCAATCTGAAAAAGGGATACAAGTCTATTTTTTGCAACCTGGACTCATTTTGAGGGTTCTACTTATTTATTGTTGACAATGACTTCCCCCAAATAATTCTTCCAAACAAAAAGCACCAATTGTGATAATGGGGTGATCTTAGAGTAAGCTCAACATCTAGCCATGACTTCAAAGAGCTGAGGGCCCAACTCTAAAGAAGAGGCCATTAGAACACAGAAGAGGGCCAGGGCTCTCTTGGGAGTCTTCTTGCTAAGTAGGTGGGAAAGATCTATAAGTACAAAAAAGGAGGAAGAATCTGGGCTACCTTCCATGAAGAAGGAGGCCATTCATTCTCAGTCCACCCACTCATAATCCTATTGCTCAGCCTGTCCAAGTCAAAGGCATCTACAGAGACAGCACTTGGCAAGGCCTGAGGGATGACTCTGAACTAGACCACCAGAGGTAAGAGGAATGGAGCTCAGGAGCAAGTTAAAAACAAGCCTCCTAAAATTAGGAGAGCTGAGCTTCTAGTCTAGGGCTGGGGGAACCTGCGACCTTCAGGCCACATGTGGCTTTTAGGTCTGTAAGTCCCCACCCTTGAGACAACTAGATTCCTGGGCCCGCCCTGCAGCCCAAGGCCAGCCACTACTAACAACAGTTCCCAACCTTGTCCTGCATGTTGAAGAAAGGCTTGATATGTTCTCTGTAGAACTCCAAGGGTGAAATGGGTCCAATCTTATGGTAAGTCTTATCCTTGTCTCGATACTCCCAGGTAAATTTGTCTGGTGGGGTGCCCAAGCAGATGCTGACCACTCGGAAGACCTGGTAGGGAGAACAAGAGATGAAGCACAGTCAGGAGGCAGCACCCCTTCTCACCACTGCAGCAACCCCAAAGAATTAAGTGTTCAAATTCAAAGCCAGACATCTTCAAGGAAAGTTAATTTCCCTCCAAAACGCAGGGTCCCCACTGGGCATGAAACAACTCCTGACACTTCCAATAAACACTCTGAACAACACATGTGGAAATGTAAAACATGTAACTCCTAGAGCTTGCTGTTGTGCCCTGCTGGAGTTTTTTAGGTAAAGAAAATGGGCGCCTGACCTGAACTGTGTCCCTGCCTCCATAAATGATAAATAATAACTTGTGTTTTATAAATTATTTCCTTCCCCCTAAACATCAGTTCCCCTTTGATTGTCCCAGAGTCCTCCAATCTTGGAGACGGATTCTAAACAGTCCTCTGATGGCTATGGTGGCGCCCGCCGTCCGAGACACATCCGAAGGGCAGGCAGTGGCAGGAAGACGAGTCTTGTGTTTCTAATGATGAGAGATGACCTTTGCCTTCTCATGACCCTCTAAGGACCCAGCTAGCACGGGTCCTCTCACTTTCTAGAAAGGGATCCACAGAGGCCTGGGGAGGGCTTTTTTCAGGATGCTTCTAAGTATGTAATATAAATTGGGTCAGAAGGAGACCCTCCCACCCCCACATCCCTTCCCAAGTCCCCCCTCCAGCTTTGTCCATTCTACTTTTCCTCTATATACTGTGAAGTAAACAAAGTCTCCAATCTAATTGGACCAAACACTTAAGGCAACTGACTTAAGGTTTGTCAACTGACTGCCAGATCTGCCCTTACCACCACTGCCATGGCTGTCCACTCACTGAACTTCCCTCACTACTGGCGATGCTATAAATTCTGGTACTGGGTTAGATTTTCAATTTGACAATTTAGCATTTATTGTTCCTGTTTGTATTACAGGTCTCACCTCTCTGATAAGACTATATTCTCTCTGAGGACAGGGGTCTATGTCCCCTGCATCAACCATGACAATGCGGGGGCCATGGAAAGTACTTGGTATTCTTTTTAAATGACCAGAGGTATCTCTGACTCATCTTTCCCCCTTTTACTCCCAGCATAACATGGGAAACAATCATTTCCATCTTATCTCTCCTCTCCTCTCCTCCACTCTAAACTGCCCCACTTCAAATAATGAAGTAAAATGAGCAGGACCAAGAGAACACTGCACACCATAAGAGTAACACTGTTCAAAGAACAACAGTGAAGGACTTGCTATTCTGAGTATTATAAATACTCAAATCAGCTACAAAGGACCTATAAAGGAATATGTTATTCACCTCTAGAGAAAGAACTGATACTAGAAGTATGCAGAGTATGGTTTTACATATAGATATACACAAAGATATAGACGTAGACATAGTTATAGATATATGTATCAAATGGTGGCCTTCTCTAGTGTGTGGGAGGTGGGGGTGGGGGAGAGAGATAGCTTGGAATTTAAAATGTAATTTTAAAAAATTAAATTAATTTTTTTTAAATGAAAAAAATAAACTGCCCCACCTGACTGGTCCCACCTTCCTAGCTTTGATGGAGCAATACCAACAGCCCCTGAGAGCAACCTGGGTGGGCCTCTTTCTCTCCCAAACAGGCCAGGCTTTTTCTCACTTGCATACATTTGCTTTTCTCAGTTTCTCCTCTCCTCTCCTTCTCCTCTCCTCTCCTCTCCTTTGGCCTAAGAGCCAGCTGATGTCCTGCCTCCTCCTGGAATCCTTCCTGCTCCTGCACTCCCGTAGGCAATCCTATGGTTCTTACACTCAGAAACCAAAGGTCATGGCCCAGCATTCTGAACGGCCATCTCTCTTCTCTAACTAGATGTGAGCACTGTGAGAGCAAAGGCCGCCTGTGTCTCACCCACCCACCCTGGCACAATGTTAGGGCCATAGTAAGTGTCCAGTCAGTGCTGGATAGACCAGCATAGTGTCTGTCTTGTTTAACAGCCTGGGTTTGCTACAGCCCCCATAGCGGGGGCCCCAGACAGGGACTTTACTTTCTGTCAACATTATACAGGAACACACATTCTACTATGTACTGGTCACTTCCTCAGATTAAAAGACACACCATGTGAGATGAGAAGGCTCCTCCCTCTATACATACCTGGGCTGTATCTGGTTTCCATGATGTCTCCCCACTTACTGACCTGAGCTCCTGGAGGCCAAAGGCTGCTTTGGTCATGCTTTACATCCCCAGTGTTTAGCCCAGTGCCTGGCACTCATTAGGTGCTTAATAAATGCTTACTGAATCCCTGACTGCATAACTGATGTATCCTTGACTGAACAATAGCGTTGGACCTGCCATGACTTGGGTCCAACACAGCACTATCATTGTGGGCATGGAAAAATGAGAAGCAGTGGACTGTGGACAGAAAGTGCCAGCTTCAGAATCAGAAAAACCTGAGTTCAAAACCCATCTCTGACACATACAGATTGGATGAGTCAGTCAACAAACGTTGTGTCAAGTACCAAGAAGAAAAATTTAAGCGTAAAGAAAAAAGCAGCCTCAGCCTCCAAGAGCTTCCATTCCAAGGCGAGAAGACGACATATAAAAGAAGTTGAAAAGCAGGGGAAGAGCAAAGGGCTGGAGGAAGGCTCATGAAAGCATGACAGGGAAAATCCAGAATGGGGTCTAGAGAGGAACAAGGCAGGGTCACCCTGGGTACCATCTTACAAAGAGGCTCTGGGAGCACCCTCTGGTCCCAAGGGAGAGAATGAAAGGGCAGAGGGGAGTTTCAACATGTGAACTCTCTGAGTGCAGTGAGTTCCCGGGATGGACCTCTGGCAGGTCCTTACACTTTTCAGTGGCCCAGGCCCTGGGTGCTCTAAGAAGCACTGCCAATGAAATTACAGACTGGGTTTGGCAAACAGACCAATTCCATTCTTTCCCCTTCTCTCTGGTGGTAGTTAAAGAAAATGATAGTACCCACAACAAACCAGTATTTTTCTCTCACTCTAAAACAATAACTAGTAGCAGATGGTATATTCTATTATTGGATGGACAGATCTCCTTTCCTTTGTTTTTTCCAACTTTCTTCCCACCATACACTCACTCACTCTCTCTCTCTCTCTCTCTCTCTCTTTCTCTCTCCTCCTTCTAAGACAAATGAAGCTGGCTTTCATGTCTACATTTCAGAAAGGCAGATACCAACCATGGGTTGGGCCAAGTGCCTTCTATTCCCCAACAACAAGCCACCCCCTTGGAAGCAATTAACCATAATTTTGTTTGGTTCAAAAAGTATGCTGTAACTTCTGTGGTCTCTTCCTGTCTCTAGGGTGATTTTTATAGTGCATGTGGGATGTTTTGGCTCCAACCAGTACTAGCTAAATCATCCCAGATAAAAGAGGCGCTCGCCAATTTCCCGTTCCATGGGTTTTCATAAACTAGCTTCCTGGTGAGATAGAGACATTAAAAATCAATCTTTTGTTGTTCCAGAGGCCCAGGTGTGAAACACAACTCTCTTAAATGTCATTCTATAAAACCATGTGCCTGCCTGGGCTTGAATTCCAAAGCAGGAAAGCAAGCAAATAGGTAAGAGCCAAGAGAAAAGTCATTTGATTCAAGAATCCAACGTACATGTAAGATGGATGGATGGATGGATGGATATGGTCAAAGGCATGGAATTTCTTAGAGATGGCAGGAAGAGATCTCTCTGTTCTGCCATCTATTGTCATGTAAGCACCAGAGAGGAGCCACAGACAGCAGGGGCTAGGATTAAAGGCACTCTCTGATTAAGTGGGGGATGTCAGGAAGGCCACTGAACCTGGAGATCCCCAACATCAGTCAGAAACCTGACAAAAAGGGAGGATTTGTACATCCCTAGCTGAAGGGGGGTTCACTCATCGTAGACAGAAAGATTGAAGTCCACAGAAGCCACTGTTCTTGTCTTTCATTTCATTTTGGTCTCTTCTTTGGGGCTTCCTCGTTTACTAGGCTTGGCTGCTTACTTTATGAGCTTGCACAGCTGGCCTTTACACCATGTCTGCTTTGATGTGGAGCCAGACCACCTCCAAGCTGGCTTTAAAACAACAATTCTTACGGCTAACGATGAGGTGTAGGGGCATCCTGCTGGCCACCACAGCTGATCTGGGATTGCTGTAGATAATGAACCCTGCTTAATATCAGCATGGGAAAGATTAGGTGTCTTTACTCCAAGTCAAGGCTAAAATCAGTCAGGGAGCACTGACTGTGTCCCCCGTGCTAAGACAATGACACAAAGGAAAGAGTCAAGTCCAGACTGAGAGAAGCTGCCAGTCTCACAAGGGACTACAGTCAAGACTTTCAGGACAGACTTTGTAGACAGGTGTACAAATAGAAGCAAAATAACCGGGGGCAGGAATGTGTGAAGCTGCCAGGAGCCAAGGAGATGAGGAAAGCTGAAAGACATGCTTCTGATGTGTAGAACCTGGACAAAGAAATGACACTTAAGGCATGTTAGAACTGGATGTGTTGGAGGGTCTGAATAAAAGGGATTATTTCACTCAGCAACTTGCCAGCAGCTCCACACAGCAATCAGCTTTCAATTATCCCAGAGTATGTACTTGTAACAACCTAAGCTATGGACAATGGGACTGAATCACAAAGAGGAGACCTCTGCCACTTTCTGTGTGACCCTGGGTAAGTCTCTTATCTGCAGGATGAGATGGAGACTCTGAGGGTCCTTCCTGACCTAGATCTAGATTCCTGGAGCTTAGGCTCAGCCTAGTGCGCCCAGAATGACCACATATTTGTGTTTGTCACTGTGGTCATTAGGGACAACGTTCTAGTGACAAACACGATTCATTTGGCACTATCCAAAGAGACAGACAATGCCTTGCCTTACGTTTATACAGCACTTGAAGGTTTACAAAGCAATCTTCTCAAGACCTGGTAATTGGGCAAGGCAAGTATCAATTATCTACTCTTATAAATTAGGAGGTGGAGGCTCTAACCACTTAAATGACTTGCCTAGGGTCACACAGCAAAGAAATGGAGAAGTCAGGATTAAACCTCAGGCTTCCAACTCCAAATCCAGGGCTCATTCCACCACCCCATCCTGCTAACAGTAGGGAGAATCAAATTGAGAAGAGTTTGTCTAACACAAAAACCAATTAGCACAGAGAAGCCTATTAAGGACTACTTTTTTTGACCCACACAAATGACAGGGGTTGAGCTTCATACAAGGGGAAGGGGCCCTGAATGCCCCAGCTGGCCTCTGCTCCTGACCCAAGGGTTCTCTGGATTCACTGACTTGGTCTGGCCCACAACTACCTTAACTGACTACTACAGGTCCACTGAGCCCCAATCTAACCTTGAAAAAGTAGAGAAATCTCTTTTTCTCTTGGTTTCTGTCAAGAGAAGGGTAGAGTTTTTCCAAAGCAATTTTTTATTTGCAAACTAGAGGTAAACAAAACATATAATTCCATAAAAGTTAAGTACAATGAGTACAGGTTTTGGTCTCCAGCTAACTTGACTTAAACAATTCAGAGCTCTGGCTCCCAGTTTCTGATGCCTTTCACTCAGCCTTTGGGGTGGGGGCTGCCCTAAAGCCACCCCACCCCTCTTTTCAGACCTTCAGCTGTCCCCCTCCTACTTCCTTACTGTCCCTGCAGGAGACAAGGTGGATTATGAGTTGGGGCAGAAACTAGGGCAGACAGAGAAAAGAAATACAAGAGAGACAAAGTTAGGCCCAGCTATAATCTACTGTCCTTTCCCTTCCCTGCCTAGACCTCCCTCTGATACCCTGTGATAGACTAGGATACATTATCTTACCTAGAAGCCATGTTCAGCAAGGGCAGCACACAGAATCAGAGCACAGTGGAAACTAAGCTTTCCAGCAAGAATTGTGGAAGCAATCCTGGATTCACTCAGGCCCTGGTACCTTTTTTTAAAAATCAGCAATTAAGCAAGGTCTTTTCAAGACAGTACGGTGGACTTGCAAACCAGGAAGACCTGGGTTCAAAACCTGCCTGTGACACTGACTAGTTGGGAGACCCTGGGCAAATCCCGTGTCCTCTCTGAGCCTGTCTCTTCATCTGTAAAACAGACATGTTACCTGTGGTTGCCATCTCACACAGGCCTTGTGAGGACCAAATGGAGCCCTCTATCAATGTTACCTATAGGAAATGATCATTTCTATTACTTTCCCACCAAGTGGGTAATGGCTGAACAAGTTATAGCATGTGAATGTGATGGAAGTGTAAGAAAAGATGAAACCTGGGAAGACATCCATGAACTGATACAAAGTAAAGAAAAGCCCAGAACCAGGAGGACAGTACTGTAGTGATGATTAACTGTGGAAGACTCAGTAATTCTGATCAATGACCCACCACCATCCCAAACGACTCATGAGGAAGCATGCTGCCCACTTCTGTACAGACTGAAGCGTATTTTCTTATATTTCTTTCTTTATCTTGCATCATGGCTAATGTGGAAATGTGTTTTGCATGTCCAAATCTATCTTTAATGGACTTTTCTTTTCTTGCCTTCTCAATGGGGAGGGAAAAAGAGGAAGGAAGGAGAGAATGTGGAATTGAAAATAAAACTGAATAAAACAATAAAACATCGCCTCCTTTGATGCCAATAGTTGCTATTACTATCCCCATTTTAAAGGTGAGAAAACCAGGCTGAGAGAGGGGAAGTAACTTTCCCAGAGTCACACAGCTGGCAAGTATCTGAGGGTGTATTGGAACTCAGGTTGTCCTTGTCTCTAGGCCCAGTTGCTCTATTCACTCTATCCACCTAGCTGCCTTGGGCAAATTCTTCAATTCCTGAAGCCTCCATTTCTTCATCTGAAAAATGGAGAGAATGATCCCTACTCTTCACAGAATCCCTAGTTTCCTTCAAAGCCTGGCTCAAACGCCACCTTCCTTAAGTCCCCACTGCCAAGGCCTTCCCATCCAAAATGCCACTGAATTTACTTTGCATCTTCTTATATACATAAACGTTGTATTCCCCATAGAACACCAGCCCCTGAATGGAGGGGATGTTTTCTGCTTTGCTTTGTAGTCCCAATGCCTAACACTGTACTGGGCACACTAGAAGTCACTTTCTACCTGCTTAACTGATGGAGGTAAGAACTGAATGAGAAAATGCATGTTCAGCATTTTGTAATTGTAAAGTGCAACAAGAATCTAAGCTGGCAGTAATAAGCTCAAGTATAACAAACAAGGTGAGAAATACACAGAAAACAAGTGATTAAGAACTGACTCTGGGTAAAAGGAGGGGACAGCAGGAGGTCTGGGCAGAGGTGGGGAAGGCACTGCTAATGTGACTACAAGTTGTTTTTCACTTTTGAGTGTTGTCTGAGCACAAATTTTCCCTCCCTGGAAAGAAGTTAGGCCTAGCAGCATGTCCAGTGTAGCAGAAATCACCATGTACAGTATAGCATGAGGTAAGGGGAGGGGAGAGAAAGAAGAAAGCAAAAGGACAAAAATTAACTCTGTTGGACTGAAGGCACTGAGTGAATGGAAAAGGGTGCTAAAAGGTTAGCACCATCAGCCCTCCTCAGATCAGGCCAGAAGCCACACCCTAGTCTTCTATTTGGGAACACTGAAGTCTTAGGGAGAGAGGACGGGGAGGAAAGGAGACAAGAGGCTAGACATGGAGAAAGGAGGGAAGAGATAAATATACTGATTTCTACTGCTAACTTTTGCTGAAGGCTGGCATTTGTCCACTGGCACCCTGCCTGCTGGAACCAATGCCATGTTACTTAGACACAGTATCTATTTACAGCCACCCCCGTATCCAATCTGCTGACAATGCCGTTTAAGAGGCTGAGAAAAGAAATTACTTCACCAACCCCCCAAATCTATGGGCTGCTGAGAGGCCTAACTTCCTTCAGCTCTTAGATGAGGAGCTGACTTCTAAGGTCTAAAATTTTTCAGGCCCTGGTAAGAAAGAATAACACAATCACCCTCACTCAAACAGAAACACGGGCCTCACCCTGTCAATTACCCATGACAGTCGCAAACTATCCTCAAAGATGAGCACTTGGGCACATGCTCTGCTCTGCAATGCTTTATGACACTGGGCATAAATTAAATTTCTGTCCAATCATAGCTTCAGTGGATGCTGAGACCTTTCTATGTAATGAATCATAGGGTGACTCCTTTTTGCAAAGCAAGGGAGCTGCCCCCAAAGAGGTCAAAATTTGTCCCCCCACCCCAATACATTCCTATCAGCAAGACACAGCCAGACAGGGAAAAAAACTCACTTCCAATGTGGAATGGCAATGTAAGATTAATGGTGGGTGGAAGAGTTAAAGATCTTCCCCACCCATTAATAGGCCTCAGTACCTTTTGTTAATTTCTATTGAGGCACTAGATGAGAAGGTCTTGCCCTCTGGTTGCGAAAAGTGTATAAATATTCTGATGTGAGGTTTCATTTTGGGGCTTATTCACTGGAAATGTTTATTCAGCCAAACAAGACACTGAGCAACCATTAAGGAGTCCCCCAGCTTTGAAAACCCAGATGCTGGTGCTTTTCTTTCTGGTAACTATGTATATATGGTCAGACACTTGCATCTGTCTGTTGATCTTTGTTTCTTGTATGTATTGCTTATGGTCAGACAGTTGGAAGCACTGTCTGTTCATTTTTGTTTCTCTGTTCGTATTTTCTCTGAAGTTCAGGGTGCTGACCTTTTCCCCTGAACTAAGTGAATGATACACATGCTTGACTAGTGATTGTTGACCCCTCAAAAGCTGCTTTCCTTTTAGAAAAGCAGATCTAAGAACCTGTGCAGCAGGCCCTCCTGTGTATGTTGGGGTCCTTGCTGTTACACACTGGCAGCTGGATAGGAAGTGTACTGAACAAAGTAGTTTTACCTAGTCTCCAGTGGAAGACTTACAGCCATCCTCTGATTTATTTTACAATATTCCCTTAATTATCCAAAGTTAAACAATATACAACTTAGGGGTCATTTGGATTTAAGACAAGTGCTGGTTTTAGCAAAAGAGTGGACCTAGAATTCAGCTTTCTGAAACAGACATCAACACCAACACCACCGTTGCCTCCCCATCATCACCATCATCACTAGTATTTACATAATGGAAGGTTTACAAAGCATTTTACAAATATTATCTCATTTTATCCTCACAATGATCCTGAGAATATACCCACTTTACAGATGAGGAAACTAAGGCAGGCAGTGAGGCTAAGTGACTAGACCAGAGTCACACAGCGTTAAGTGTCTGAAGCTAGGTTTTCACTTAGGTCTTCTTGCCTTCAAGTCAAGGCTCCGCCCATGGAAGTACCCAGCTGACTTCTACAGAAGGCTTCCCTTCCATCAGTACATTCTGCATTAACACTGCTGTCCCTAAGCCATGAATTTAATAAACCAAAGCCTGGATACATTTTTTATTACCCCACTCTGCTCTCTTGTGGGCAACTGTTGTAGTTACTTTTTCCAAGATGGTCTAAACAAGCTTGTGGAAAAAAATAGCCCAATCCTAGAGGAACACAGACAGCCTCACTCACAATATCTTATGCCAAGGGTCAACCCATGTATCTAAGAACATAACTACACTGTGAAAAAAGCATGATGAAGGGACAAGAGTTATCTCAGTCCTCTTCCCCAAGGCAAGGATCACAAATAGGACTCCTGATCCTTTAGCCTCTTCCTAGCCCTACCCCCTGCATTCCTTCCCCATCCAACCCTGCAGTCCATGAACTGAGGAAATCTGAGCCAGAGAACTGTGCGATGCAGGGGGGTGGGGCGCAGAAAATGAGAACATATGGAAAGACAATCGTGAAAGAGAAGAAAATTACATCTTAAACTAAACTTTGAAGTCTTTTTAAAAGCAACACTAGAAGGAGCTGCTCCTTAGGCACTTAGAGCAATTTGAAGACAAGCCTTGCAGCCACTTAGAAACACATGTTAAGAACACTGGGAACACTGCTGGCAGATCCAGAACAGAGGTAGTTGTGGTTGCCAAGAAGAGGGCAGATCATAAGGGAAGGGATGTTAGTTGGAAGGTGTTAATGGTGGCCTCTGGTCATCCTAATGAGTGGGCAGAGCCACTGGGGCCCAGAAGTGGTATTTTCCAAAGAGACAGAAAAGCACCAGCAAAAGGACAGGATCAATCCATCAACAAGTATTTGGAACAAAATGTCAGACACTGGGAATACAGATCTGATAAAGGAAATAGGTCCTGCTACTGGGAAGCTGGCAATCTGACCCAGTCCTAACAGTGTTGGGGCAGATGAGAAACAGAGAAAGAAGAATCTTATCAGGACAGTGATGGTGGCTGCTGGGGAATGGAGAAAGGAGAAGGTGAGGAGTTTCCTTTAAGGTTAGCACTGTAATGATGAGGAGGAGGAGAGGCCCAAAGATGCCTGGAAGTGGAAGCAGGATGTTGTGGGGAGTAGACAGGCTTCCAGAATGAGTGTGACTCCTTCTATGATATCAAAGGAAGGCAGCCCACATGGAAAGTCAATGAAGTGACCCATCACAACTCCAGAGAATCTAGGATGCAACATGCCACCCACCTCCTGCCACAGGAGAGGATGGATCCAGGGTGAGGAATGAGACACTTCTGGTACACAGACGATGAAGGAATCTGTTTTGTTTGAATGTACATATTTGTCACAAGAATTGTTTTTCTTTTTTTTCTTTTAAATGGGGAGAGGAGAGTTATGGGGGAAAAAGAGAGAATATAGATTTTGAAATGCAAAAAATTAAATTTTAATCAATCTACTGGGGGCAGAAAACATGAACACGAGTCCCAGTTTAAGAGTAGAAAAATATTATCGGAATTTGCTATTGTATCATTTGTTGTAGAGGAGAATTCAGCAGAAAGTGTTTGCACCTTGGACCCTTCACTAGGGTATTTTATTACTCAAGTGTTACAGGAAAACATGTCTCCATTGACATTTTTAAATTTTTCATAAAAAAAAAAGATTGGGACACAGAATTTGACCTGCCCTAAACGGAACGGAGAGGAATGGAGAATCAACACGACCTTGCTCACTGTCCCTCAGGACAATGGAGAGTGCCCCCTAAAGCTTGCACAGGGCACTTTTAGAAGAAAAAAGCAGAAATCAAGCATTTTCTTTGATCCTGAACCTAATCCCTAGGGGCATGCCTGAATGGTCCCTCTCTCCAAGCTAGAACTCACTACCACGTACTGATCCTCAATCCACAGAACAGACAGGCACCACATATATGGCAGTGGGGTGGTCCTGGAGGCAACCCCCAGTGCTCACAGAAAGAGACAAAACACAATTCAGGTTGCCAGGGGCTACACAGACCATCAGAAGAAGCCATGGCGGTCAGGATCAGCTTAAGAGGGAAGAGGAAAAAGAAGGCATGTAGGTAAGCTTGAAGTAAACCGCCAGAAAGACAGGTCAGGGAGTCTGACTCTTGTTTAAAAGACTGTTCTCAGCCACAAGAGATGGCAGATATTGAACAGGGCCTGCCAGGAGCTGTTCCATTTCTGCGTTTGAATGCCCCATACGCAGAACAGTGACTCATACTTGGTAGGTACTATCTTCTAAGTGTTGTCGAACTGAATGGAAGGATTTGGAGAACCATCAAAAGTCAGAGAGCAAGAGGGCACCTCTAGATATCAACTCTCTCTTACTTTATAGACAAGGAAACTACAATCACAAGAAAAGTAGCGACTAATGTCCTTAACCTTCTGGGTTGATGTTGTAGCAGTCAAGAATGTCTCCCGGTGCCACTGTTAGAAACAGAAGATTAGACTGGACAGATTCTCAGTCTGTCCACCCTGAAGCCAAAGACTTCCAACATTTCAAACCACCACCTACTAGCACCACGGCCACAATAATGTAAAGGGAAACACCACAGGAAAAGTAAAGAGCTTGAATCAGTTTGTGACCAATTGCAACTCCAGAGGATGGATGAGGACAGATGTGGAAAGAAATACAGCATCAGAAATGGTCAGTAGGCTGATTTGGCTGGTTTCACTGGATGTCCTTTTTACAAATCTGAGTGGTATTGGAAAAGAAAACAAAAGATCAAACGTCACTGTTACCTGGATTTTGAAAGCCATACAATATGATGATAAATTTCTTAATGGATGGGCAAGCAAATCCAATACAGTATTCATATATCCTTCTAACTATTCAAGGTTTAAAAGTGCTTTTCAAATGCTCAGTCTTCACACTACCTCCCAGAGAAGACCAAAATCAGGCGCAGACAGCACTGCTGGAGAGAAGGTCAAGTTTTAAGCGAATAAGTGACCAGATCAGATTCAAGCTCCCTGGAAGTCTTCAAAACACAGGACTGCTTGAGTAGAAACACAACATTAATATGAGGATGGAAAGCTCCAATATACTGAAGAAAGCACTGTCTCATCTCTATGTTGCTTCCATTCTTAGGACACTACTGAGTCACCATAATGGAGACTTAATTTAGAGCACATGATTAGTCAATCCTCTCTTTAAAAGAGATGAAAATATGTCTGAATTCTAGTGGCCCTTGGTTTAGGAAGACCAAGCATGACACACAGAGACCTAGGATTGAATTAGTTAAATATAACACTAGCTTTGTTGCTTCCAGATCCCTGTTTAATCAAAAGAAAATGCAAAGGTAGAGTGTACACCAATCTTTTCAGGAATGATTTAAAGACCAACACAGGGGAAGATTCATCCAATTAAAGGCTCATCCAGGCACTGGCAGCAGCAGACTAGCTTCTCTTCCCTCCCTCCCTCCTTCCTTCCTTCTTTTCTTCCCTCCCTTCCTCCCTTCTTTCCAGAACCCAAGAGAAAAGACCACAATGGCACCTAGTTAGCAACGCTCATCTAGAGAGAATTCCCGTCCCATGTCAAAATCCTGCCAATGGTTCTAACTTCTCTCTGCTCTTTAGGGAACTGAAAAACTCTGGAGATGGAAATGCAAGAGGGAGGTGTATGGTTGTTTTTATGAACAAAGTTTTAGTATTAAACATACTAATTCTACAGAATTTTATAGAAATTACATCTCTATTTAATCAAAAGAAAATCATTCTTAAAGCATAAATCGATTTTACAGGCACAAAGCAGAAGCTTTAAACCACTGTTGTACCATGGATCCCTCCGGCAGTAAGTCTGGGGGAGTCTATAGGAAGCCTGTCTTATAATAATAGTTTTAAATAAAAATTGACTAGATTACAAAGGAAACTATTCTATTTCTGAAATACAACTGTTAAACTGAAAATACAATTATTTCAAGATATTGAACCATTTTCTCAGTATATTATGCTGAAAGACAATTACAAAAACATTTTAAAAACAAGTTCACAGACCCAAGATGAAGCACCCCCTCTAGAAAGAGAGGAATGTAGGCACCTAGAAAGGCCCCATGACCAAAAATCTCCGTTTCAAGACATAACTACTTTATTTTACTGAGAATCAATTTTTTAGAATCACAAAGTACTCAGAACCCATTCAAAGTATAGTTAAACATTCGTGCCTGTAAGTTCAAGCTATTGATTTGATTTTTCTAGATGACTTTTAAGTCAGATCAGGAATCTAAAGGTGTCAAATTCAAATAAATGAAATCACTGCAGGAGAAGTAAAAGCCCACAACCAATGGATGCCTCTACCAGGCTGCCTCTCATTTCATCAGTATCATAAAACAGAGTGCTGGCTTGTCACCTGTGGACAAGAGACTGGGACAGATGTGGGTTTGGATTTCTGAGGGAAGCTGTAATGCAGGCTGCTGTCTTCATGCTGATCTGTCCTCAGAGAAGCTGCTTTGTTAACCTAAAGCCTTTTTCGGTGGTGAGGCTATAGTC
>CM053770.1:271148391-271212836 GCA_028658325.1 Potorous gilbertii
GACTATAGCCTCACCACCGAAAAAGGCTTTAGGTTAACAAAGCAGCTTCTCTGAGGACAGATCAGCATGAAGACAGCAGCCTGCATTACAGCTTCCCTCAGAAATCCAAACCCACATCTGTCCCAGTCTCTTGTCCACAGGTGACAAGCCAGCACTCTGTTTTATGATACTGATGAAATGAGAGGCAGCCTGGTAGAGGGGGTGGACAGCTGACTTCCCAGTCAGGAAGAGCTGGGTTTGAGTACTGCCTCTGACCCATACTGGCTGTGTGACCCTGGACAAGTTACTTCTTCATCTCTCAGTGCCCCAGGACACTCTCCAAGACTGGAAGCTGCAGAAAGTGATGGATCCACTCAGGTAGAGGAGAGCTCCTCATACTAAGGAAATCACAAGATTTCCAGTCAGGAAAGAAATCAAGAAAGAAATGAGCAAAAACACTGATATACTTGTACACGTGCACAACAAAAAACACACAAAAAAGTGGCATTACCATGAAGTATGCTAAGAAGAAAGATCATTTTTGTCAAATGACAACCTGGAAGAAAACACTGGCCCCAAGGACACCACAAACCAGGGTCTAAACATGTAGTGGGCTCCCTTGAGGGACCCCAAGAATACCAAGGTTGAAGGCCTGAGGACTGAGAGTAGCTGCCCATGAGGACACTGGTCAGGAAGACAGAGGGGCGCTTTGGAGTGCACACATGAGCACCTCGCCCCACATCTCTTACCTTGTGATTCAGAATGTCATTCATTCTTCTAGATGCTTCTGTTGTATGAGACTCAGGGAAGCACTTCTTAGGAACAACCCCATATTTTTCTAAAAATAAAAAATATGTCCACTGTTCAAAAAGTTTCAATACAATTCAGAGTTAAGGAAGCAGCACCCCTGGAGAGGACCTGCTAAGCTCTTTGTAAACCACTGAGCAACAGTCCATCAGGAGGGGTGGTGAAGGCATTGGTATTCCTACTTTACAACTGAAGAAACTGAGGCTTGGCTCAGTTTCTTGGGGGACTTGCTTCAGATTAAGCAGCTCCTAAGGGGAAGAGCTAGAATTAGAAAGCAGGCTCCCTTACCCCATGGCTCACCTCTTGCCAATCCACTCAACCTGAAGAAGAATTAACAAGTCGGGACCTAATATGTAGCCGATTCACCTGTATATTTTTCAGTTTCATATTAGATAACAATGAGAGGGAAGTCAGTTTTTTTAGATTATTTCACAAAATTCCCCAAGACATCTGAGTGCCAAGCACCTAATGATTTTCCCAAGAACACTCTCTATGACTGGACTACCTACAATAAGCAATATTTTCAGACCAATCCGTGGCTCTGGTTCACTCCTGGTTTACCTTAGAACAATTAAGGGGCTTCTAGGAAAATGCAAGCCCCCTGAGGGGCAGCATGACATAGGGGGTAGATGGCCAACGTAGGGCCAAAAAGACCCAGTTTCTTTTAGTCCTGCCTCTGACCCATCCTGATCATATGGCCCTAGGCAAATCACTTCCCTTTCAGGTCTCCAGATAGCACTCCCAGTAAGCATCAACCTGTGGTGGTGGTAAAGGGAATCTCCTCACCAGGACTAGACCAGTGACATCACAAGCCCTATCCCAATCACCTATTAAGTGCCTAAGTGATTAAATGGCAGGTCTTTGGAATCCATTCAGCTTTAAAGATACCTGAGGTCTCTAATCCACTCTCCACAAGCTTTGTAAGGATAGACTCTTACCAGGTCCCAACAAAGAGAAGCCTGAGTGAACTGACTATGGGCATTCAGAGACTGTATGCACATTAAAAAAGCCGAAGCTACCCAACCAGGTTTATTCCTTGATTTGAGCCTGATCTCTTACAATAAATGCTGAGTGCTAAGCCCAAGGCACTAAACTAAGGGCTTCTATGCCAATATGCCATGGTTACTCTTCTTTCCACATGAGTATCCCACTGGATGTCAAAGGAAAATCAGTCTCAAGTTTATGGCATGCCAGGTTTCCTGGAAAGAGGTCTTTCTTTCTAATACTGTGGGGACAGTAATGAGATGAGCTACAATTACATAGCAAATTCAAAAGTTTCCAGTCACTCACATCATACATGGAAGCCAGGGACCAAGTCGTCCTTGAAAGGCACCACCCCGCCCCAGCCAGCTCAATCATTAAACTCTGCTTTCTGCTGCTAATTGCGAGTATTTCCCCAAAAAACGCTAGTGAGAGAAAGAATACAAAATTCAGCACTTCCACATGCGACTGTCCTATGTGATGTACCCTCTGCTCTGGCTCCTGGGCCATGCTCCAATAGTTACATTCCAGAGGGGAGAAGGGAAGGGAAGGAGCAGAATGATGACATACACAGCAAGGCCGTGCCTGAAAGGGTCACAGCATGGCCACTTGAGGGGAGAGGCCCAGAGTCCAGACCATCTAGTCTGTCTCTAGATGAACAGCACCATACACTCAAAACCTGTCTGTCCTAAGGCAGGTCAAAGAGACCAGGTGAGGAACTGCTTTCCCCTTCGTTTGTACGTCTTAACTTTGCTGAGCTTGCTCATCTTTCTGATTAAAACTGAATGTGGAGCTGTCATGAACACCCTGAAAAGTAGCAGGCCAGGCACACTCAGGTCATAGCCTGAAGGTAGATGCTTATTTGTCAATTAGGGAGTTGGACCAGATGGTCTTTAAGGTCCCCAGCACAACCCAGAACTATGACACTGTGTGCCAACCCCAAACTCTGAGGACACAGGAGAAAAGGGAGGGGAGAGTCAAGGCTTTTTGGCATACAGAGTATAAGGCATCCTCTCTACCCAAGAATCCTCTCTACAACAGTCCCAGCCAATACCCCTGCACATTAATTAATCTGACAGCTTCCAGAGAAGCAGAGCATGTTCCTCCCTGGAGAGCACTAGCTGGTGGGAAGGAAGGCACCATGGCCTGGGTTTAAGTTCTACCTCTGCTGCATGCTGGGCACACTGCTCCCTTTCCCAGCGTGCCAGGTAGCTCTCTCTGGCTCTGCATTGGTAGAAGGGCTTTACTCACCAAAGTTTCCTCTCAATGAAATCCCAGGGCAAGGCTAAAAACACTAGCATGAGGTGAAACCTAGATGTGCCTCTGTGCAGGGCCAGTCTTTGCCCCTGGCCGTTCCCCTGTCAAATGCTTCGCTAAAATCAGCCAGTCTAGAAGCCTCTTAAAGAAGTCATACTGGCGCTCTGTGATCATAGCTGCCTTTTCTAGAGTTTTCCAGGAATTTCATCCAGCTCAGTGGCCTCTGTGTGCAGATCCCATAATCTTCCCCCCTCCCCCTTTTAAAATCTGAGGTAAGAGCCTTTTTCGGGGACCTCTTGAACTGTCCATGATCTTTCAAAGACGACTGCAAAGGCTCATCAATCACATCTGACAGTTCTTTAGCACCTGAGGACTCAGTTCATTTGGAAGCGGTGTCCTGAACTCATTAGAGGTAATGAGATCTCCCCATTCCCTGATTTAACCTAGGTTCTCAGCTCCCTGTAAGTTATTTCTGTTTTTCCTTGTCAGCCCAAAGATCATTTTCTTAGCCAAGAAAATAGAAACGAAATAAGACTGAGTGACTATTGGCCTTCTCCTCCTTTGAGGTTTTTACTGTGTCATCCCTCCTTTATTTCTCCTCTTGTCTCCTATATGGCTCAAACAAACCAAAAACAAGACCAGCCCTTTCTAGTGTGCTTATGTTTTCTCACCATCTTTAGCTTCAGCAGTCTTCACATTATTTTTACAGGACCCTACGATGCTCTGATAGCCATCCTCCATTGCCTGCTTTTGCTTCTATCTTCTGTACAAGGTGTCTTCCCATAAGCTAAGTTGGCTGAAACTCTCTTCAGACAAGTTCCTCTTTCCTTCTCCATCAGAAGTGTTTCCCTTTTGTCTTCATAATTATATTCTTCCCATCATTCCCCTAGAAAATTTTAGTCCTTGGGATTTTACCTTGTCTATTTTCACTCATAATCCTCTGAAATCTATTCTCCTAAACCTAAGGTATATGTCAAACTATTCTTGGCTTACCTCTCTTCTACCACAAATTCTAACCAAGAGAGGAATGGGGCCCTTATCATCCCAATACCTGGACAATTACAATAGCCTGATGGGTGGTCTCTCTGTCTCAAGTCTCCCCGCACTCCCATCCTTCATCCACTCAGCTGCCAAAGTGATCTCCTAAAGCCCAGCTCTGACCCCTGCCCACCCTCTAATTCATTAAAGTCCAGTGGTTCCCTGTTACCTCTAGGATCAAATGTAAAAGCCAAAGTCTGGACTTCAGAGCCCTTCACATCTGACCCATGTGCTTCCAGCCTTGTTCCATCTGTTACACCTTACTCCCCTCCACATACTCTGCGATCCAGTGTCACTACCCTCCTTACTGTTTCTCACACATGACGCTCCATCCTCCAACTATGTGGGTTTTCACTGGCTGCCCCTCAAGCCTGGAATGCTCACCCTCCTTATCTCCATGTCCACCCTCCCTTCGGATCCCAGTTTTTCCTGATTTTCCATGAATGCTAGCACCTTCCCTTGCATGTAAGCTCTAATTCAGACTACTAATAGCTTGTTCGTATGCAGACGTTCACATATTGTCCTTCCCATTGAATCATGGGTTTCTCCGGGAGCAGGAACTGTCCTTCTTTTGTATCCTCAGTGCTTGGCACAGTAACTGGCAAACAGCAGGTGTCTAATAAAGACCTGATGACCTGATGTCTCCTTACTGCTCCTACCTTCCCAAATTCCATCATTTCTGACTCTGCAACAAGTTCCAACTTGTGCGTGAGAATTGAAACTCCTTGCTTTCTCTACCTTTTGAAGGACAGAATTATTTAGGAAAGCTAAGACATTAGCAGCTATCATGCTTTGGGCAGAGAGATCTAGTAGATATGTGAATATTGTCCCCTATGATTACTACATCAAGCTGCCCCTTATCAGATTAGTGAATTATTTTCTGGCCTTATTTATTTCCACTTCTGTCCAGGTGGTCTGTTGTGTAATCCATCCTGTTTCTGCCCATACACATCTTCACCTTCCCCCTCACATAATAACTAATCTTGTGCCTGAAGGCCAACACAGGCCTTCAAGAGCCTCTCCTTCTTGAACATGTATACAATTTTAATAACCTAGCCAAAATACACTGATTTATTCTGTGTTGCATTAATTAACAGAAGTCAGGTCATCAACAAACTAGAGGGTATATGAGAAAGGAATGAAGTACCGTGAAGAACAAAGCGGAGACAGGTTCCCCAAGCCATCCACCAACTCCTCTGTCAAGTCAAATGTATGTCATGAATTAGCTACGAATTAAATGTTCAGCATTGGAATCCTGGGCCCTTAACACAGTCTATTTCAGTTTCTTTAATTAGTCAACATTTGAGGAAATAATATCTTACCAACGATATTGACTAACATATCCCATTGTCCACCGTCATTTGCAGGATTAGTAAGTAAGTACTGCACCAGCCTGCCATCCTCTGGTTCCTCAGCCGTCTCAACAAAGGCATTCAAAAAGAAGTAACAGCGTTCAACCTGGAAGATAATAAGGCAAGTCAGACAAGAGTGAGATGCACATCCAACAGATATGCTATGTGAATTTAGTCAATGGGACACTCATGGGCCTTGTGCACTGTTTTATTTCCCAATCAGTCTGGTTTCGGAATGCCAAAATACGCCTTCAAGTGTCTCTCACTGCTCACTATTTCCTCTTATACTTGAGTCTAGGCTGAACAGCCCATTCACACCATAATAACGACTGATTCTGCCCTACGTTAGTAGGAGTACAGACACAAGACCAAGGGAGGCCCTAGCCCCACCATAATATGTTCTAGTCAGACTCTATCTTAAATACTGTGTACTGCTCCCACTACCAGAGAGCAGGGGCACGGACAAATGGAGTACATTCAGAGGATCAGTCAGGATGCCATATCCTATGAGGCCTAAATACTTGAAGGGAACATGATCACAGTCTTCGAAGGGCTTTAGTATGGAAAGAGGAAGAGCTCCATTCTGCTGAGCCCAAGAGGATGTAACTAGAATCAACAACCGAAGATCCAAGGATTCCAATTTGGGCTCATACCAACAGAGATGTCTAACAAATGGAACTCACTGCCTTTCCAATCTTCAAGTAGTGGCTGAATGACCATTGTAGGGAAGGTCAGAGAAGGGACTGAAGCTTCAGGTAGAGGCTAAACTAGGTGGCCGCTAAGGTCTCTAGATGATATTCGAAAGCGTCATTGTTTTTCCTCAAGACACAATCCAAACTTGTTTTCCTGACAAGCCCTACGTGCAGTTGGGAATGCAGTCTTACAAAGGCTAAGGAATCCAGGTGACATAGTAGAATGATCAGAAATAATGCAATGAAGGCATTTCCCTGCCAGCTGCTAACAGCTGTACCTTTGCAGGAAAAGGATTTATAATATCGCAGAGAGCACAACAATGCTGCATCCTCTAGAGGACTAGGGGTGACCCCAAACTGAAAACCCAAGCTTTAAAGAGGAGATCTTTACTGAGAAGCTGTGGTGAAAATGCAATGGAAATGGGTCTGCAAGGAGTTCACTGCCATACCTTGTCCCAGAAAAACAGGTAAGATTGACTGAATTCGAATTCTTCAATATTTAACTTTTTCATGAAAGGAAGTCTCATAACGTTCAGACATGAAAAGATCCAGCATCTCCCTACAAACACAAAAGAAAACAGAAGCCCAAGTCATTGTATTTGCCTAGCTCGTATTAGACACACAACTGCATTTCCTGGTGAGCATCATATTGAGTCTTGGACAACTCAAAAACAAGACAGAGAGAAGACCATGTATACAGCTCCTACAAAGAAGACCCAGATCCATTCAAAAGAATTTTCCAAATCACTAACAAGGGAAATGTGCATGGAGACAACTCTAAAGTTTCACCTCATACCCAGCAAACTGGCAAGACAACTAAAGATGGGAACAGTCAGAGTGGCAGGGGCTGTACAAGGAGAGGCAGGCACTCTAGGGCACTGGTGGTAAAGTTATGGATTGGCCCAAGAAGTCTGGAAAGCAATCTGTAATTATACTAAGAAAGTGACCAAAACATCTATACCTTTTGACTAAGAGACCCTACTGCTAGGCATATACCCCAAGGAGGTCTAAACCAGAAAGGTCTTACCTACAGCTCAATGTGTACAGAATTACTTTTTGTGGGAGTAAGGAACTAGAAATAAAATATACATTCACTGACTGGGAAACAGATAAATAAGCAGGGACAAGTAAATAATTGAATATTACTGTGTTATAAGAACAAACATATAGGAATATATAACCCCTGTAAACCATGGTCTGGGGACCACAATATTTCTACATATCTTCTATTTGTCCCTAGCATTGTAGGTGTGTCTGTATCTCTCTGTCTTTTTCTCCTCACGGCATAAATTTTATTTTGTGGATCTGACTCCAGTGTGCTGACAGGCTTGGGGACAGGCAAGGGGAAAAAAAAAACCTGCTTATCTTTCCAGTATGTAATAAGAACTTTTAAAATTACTGGAAAATACATGGAATAGTCTAGGTGCCCTTGTCCAGTATCATATCTTTTACATATGGGAATGAGAGACACCAATAAAGTATCCAAACAGCTACTTTTCTCTTTAGCACAGATGCTGGACAGCAGACAGCCCAGGAAGCTGGGCCTCATTGGATGCCTTGAATAGTTTCCCCTCTTGGAAGTTAACTGGCCCAAAACCTTGGCTCATTTATACGTTTTACTATTCAAGCTACATGTGCAAATGTAACATTTTAATGCAAATATACCTGGAGCCTCCTTCTAACAGTTGGAGATGGGCTAGAATTAGCAGAGGGAGGCTGGAGCTTTGCCCTAGGGAGCCAGGGGCAGCAGTTCCTTCAGGCAGTCCCTCTCTCCCACCTCCCACCTAGTTCATGGGTATCACTCTCCTCTCCTGGGTCTCTCCTACCTGTGACAGTGTCCACACATCTTGCCCTCCAAATCCTTCCTGATTCTAAGCCTTCTGATTTCTCTCACAGACACTACCATCCTTCCCAGTTCTTAACCTTGGCATTATCCTGGCTAGACTCCTCATTTTCCCACCCAACCAATCAGTTGCCAATCTTGGGGTTTCTCCATTCATGTTTCTTGCATTTAACCTCTCTTCTCCCCCACACCTGGACCACCTCGGTTCAGGTCCCCATTATCTCTTCCCCAGAGTGTTCCACTAGCCTCCTCTTTGGTCTCCCTAACTTGAGCCTCTCCCTACTCCAGTCTATCCACCATTCACTCGCTAATAAAGTAATTCTCCTTTAGCACAGAACTGACCACATGACTTCCATTATTCAGTTAACTCCTGCAGCTTTCTACGGGCTAGAATCAAATATAAACTCTGTTCAGCACTTAAAACCCTACCTCACCTGGTCCTGCAAGAAGCCCTGGCCTCTACAATAGTCAAAATGACCCTGCAGTTCCTCCATCTCGGTGCCGGTGCATAATCCCTTCCCTTTTCCCCTCCCTCCTCACCTCTCTACCTTTCCGATGCCACCCAAGTACCATCTTCTGCACGGAATCCTTCCGGACCCCCGACTTTGCACACCCCTGTATTTATGCTGGATTTATACTTCCATGACCCTGGCATCTCACCACCTACGGTCTCACTCCGGCACTTCTTACAAAAGGCCCGCGGCACGGGCCACAGCAGACCACGCCGGAGGGGGCAGCATCAGCCACTGCCACTGATCTACCGGGCGATCAGCACTCAGGGCACCGCAGGAAGCCCCTCGGGGCGATCTGAAGCCAGCTCTCCCCCGCGGCCCGGCCCCGGCCCCCCGCGCCCGCCCTACCTGAGTTCTTCTGGTTGGTGACCGGCTTGCCCTCCTGGGGCACGGCGTGCTGGAAGACGTGCTGCGTGTCCTGCACGGTGGAGCGCCGCAGACACACGTCCAGCAGGTCGTGGTTGCTGCCCACGTTCTGGGCCAGGGAGAACAGGGGGTCCCCGCGGAGCTTCTGGAGCACGGCGGCCACCTTCCCGGGGCTCAGGCCCGCGGGCCGCTCGCCCGCTGCAACGCAGAGAGGCCCCTTCACCGCGGGCCCAGCCTCCCGGGGGCCCCCCCCCGAGGACTTGGGGACCCCGGCCCTGCCGCGCCGCCCCACCCCCGCCTCAGCTTCCCCGTCGGATCCCGGCGGGGCTGCAGCCCGTGGGGCCCCTCCTCCCTTCTTCCGGGGGGTAGGGGGCCGGTGGGCACGCGCACGCGGCGGGGCGCGCGCACGCAGGGTCCCGACCCCCCGACCCCCCGACCCCCAACGCTCCCCTCCTTGGGTTCTCACTCGCGTCGTTCATGGCGAAGGCGGCGCGCTCTCGGCCTCGTAACGGTGGCGGTCCGGGGGTCCCGAGGCGGGCCGGGGGCAGCGCTGGCGACGGTTGGGCCGGGGCCGGGCCGGGCCGGGTCGGGTTCCGGCGGGCAGGGGCGGGCGCTGGGGCGAGCGGAGCGCGGCCGGGTCAAGCGGGGCCGGCGGCAGGATGGGGCGCGCGGACACCCCGGGCGCCGGAAGGAGGAAACGGGCTCGGCCCCGGCGAGGCCGGGAGGGATAAACGGGGTCCGCCGAGGGACAAACCTCGCCCCTCGCGTTGCTGAGTCAGCGCCGTCGGGGGAGCCGGCCCCGCCCGGGGGGAGGGGCGCCTGGGGGCGGGGCCGGCTCCTTGACGGCGACCACGCCGGCGGCGCTCCGGGCCCCTCCCCGCCCCCCGCCCCCGTGCGGGGCCCCTCCCCGCCCCCGCCCCCGCCCCCGTGCGGGGCCCTTCCCATCCTGCCCTGCTCGGGTCCCCGCGCCCCGCCAGCGTGAAACGCCTACCGCGAGCCTGGGGGCGGCGGCCGGACGCGGGGAGACCCTCGACCCCACCCCCGTGTTTTACCGAGGAGGAAACAGAGCCCAGGGGGTCACACCGCGGCCCCACCGCCCGCTGGAACAGGCTGCCCCCCGTGTCCCAAAAGTCTGAGTGCGCCGAGGCTTCCAATGGGGGACGCCCCCGCCCCCGTTACGGGCCGAGGCAGCGCGTGGGGGGAGAGCCCCACACCGGGAGGCCCGAGGAGGCTGGCTTGGGCTTAGTCACTAGTGAAGGCAGGGACCTCCCCCCGGGGAAAGAGGGATCTGACCCGGGGGAGCAGGGGCCGGACCGAGGTGCTTAATGAGACGCGGCCCCCCGACAGGTCTCACTGAGCTGTGCCCTGCAGCCTGCCTCCATCTCTCTCTCTGTCTCTCTCTGTCTGTCTCTATCTTTATCTCTCTGTCTCTCTCCCTCCTCTCTGTCTTTATCTCTGTCTCTGGCTCTCTCTCTGTCTGTCTCTGTCTCTCTCTCTGTCTTTGTCTCTCTTTCTGTCTTTATCTCTCTGTCTCTCTCCCTCCTCTCTCTCTCTGTCTTTATCTCTCTGTCTCTCCCTCCCTCTCTCTCTGTCTCTGTCTCTATCTCTATCTCTGTCTCTCTCTCTCTGTCTTTATCTCTCTGTCTCTCTCTCTCCCTCCTCTCTCTCTCTGTCTTTATCTCTCTGTCTCTCTCCCTCCCTCTCTCTCTGTGTCTCTGTCTCTATCTCTATCTCTGTCTCTCTCTCTCTGTCTTTATCTCTCTGTCTCTCTCTCTCCCTCCTCTCTCTCTCTGTCTCTCTCTCCCTCCCTCTCTCTCTCTGTCTCTATCTCGTCTCTCTGTCTCTCTCTTTCACACAAATGTGCAATCCTTTTTCTCTCCTGCTTTCATCTGGTTACTTATTTTTAAAAGTCCAGAAACATGCTTTGTGGCAGCTAGATGACTACTTGGAGTTCAAATTTGGCAAGTCTCTTAACCTTTGTTTGCCTTAATCCACTGGAAAAGGAAATAACAAACGGCTCCAGTGTCTTTGTCAAGAAAACCCCAAGTAGGGTCTTGAAGAGTGAGACAGGACTAAACAAGGACACCACCTTTGGACCTCACAACTCTATGAAGGGGTAGGGTGGGAGGGGCTTCTTATAAAAAAAATCAGTTAAAAAGAGAAATGGCTTTGGAATCAGGGGACTTGGAACATTGGCATGGATACTTCCTTTTTGACCTTTGCTGGGCTTGGGTTTCTACACCTGTAACAACAGTTAGTCTGGATGGTCTCTCTAGGTTGTCCTACTAGATGCTGACCCTCCCAAAAGGGTTCACAAGGGTTTGGCCTACACATTCACAGTCTTCCCTAAGAAGGGCCTCTGAGGTTTTTCTTCCAGTAGGCCCAAGTTGGACCTGACGATATGAAAATGCTCCTTCCACGCTTCTTGGTGAACTTGAAGAGTACTTGAAATGGGGGTGAGGGAAACATCACATCCGCACATGGAGCGGAGGGGGGTGATTTTGGCTGCCAAGGACTTACAATTTCTCCTGAGATCTAAACCACCTTCCCACAGGGCCTCAGCCCAGCCATCCAGTTACAAACTGTCCAACACTTGAAAGTTCCAAGTCATAGAACTTAGAACTGGAAGACACCTTCAAAATCAGTCCTGATTTTAGGAAGGAGGAAACAAAAACACAGAGAAGCAATCGGACTAACTTATCCAGTGTCACCCATCCAACAAGAAGTGAAGCTGTAATGTCTATCAAAAGTTCTCTGATTTCCAATCTAGTGAGCATCCTTTACCATACAATTGGAGTCACGTTCTTCTTGGGAAGACATTTGAACTGGTTCTAACACCACCAGGATTGGCTCTACATACAATGGGATCAAAATGAGAGATCAAAAATTGCAAAACTGCCCCTATCCTAGAATTGAGTATCATAAAACCAGGAGCAGCTTCTCACTATCCTTGTAATGCAGAAACTCCTCCCATTTGACTTAAACAAAGGAAAAGTCTTGGGCTAAAGACAGGTCTCCAGAAGCACGAGATGCCTAATATGGCTGACAATAGCTGACCATCACATAACAATTTCCTGTTTACAGAACATCTTTACAGGCATTTCTCTCCTTTGATCCTCATAACAACCCATTGCTAAATATGGCTTTTCAAATGAAGAAACAAAACTAAAGCATCTTCTTTCAAAGAAACAGCCATAATTCAAAACCAATACACCCCTGACTTCTAGACCCAATGTTCTCATTCGTTCAATAAGCATTAAACATCTTTTAGGAGCCGGGCACTGTGCTGGAAGCTATGGATAGGACACAAAGACAAAATTGAAATATTCGCTGCCCTCAGAGAACTATTGGGGAGAAAACAACAAATATTGGGTGTCCCCAAAGTCTTAGCACAGTTTTAAGAGTTGTGTCTGCTTCTTTGGGATTCCATTTGGGGTTTTCTTGGCAAAGATCCTGGAGTGGTTTGCTATTTTCTTCTACAGCTAATTTTACAGATGAGAAAACTGACGCAAACGGGTTTGTAACTTGCCCAGGGCCACACAGCTATTAAGTGTCTGAGGCTGAACTCAAGTCTTCCTGACTTGAGTTCTGGTGCTCTCTCCGCTGTGCCACCTACCTGCCCCAGCTTTAAACTTTAGTTTTAAAGTAGTTTAGAACTTCCCTAAGCTTTTGGGACACCCAATATGTTTTCCCCCACAAGAACAAAAAAACTATTAAAGCATTAAACTCTTAAAGTAAGCTTAAAACTTGCAGTAAAATTGTTGAGACATTCCGCACTAAGGAATAGAAAACGTGTGCAAAGTAGATACATAGCATTCCCAGAAGGGGAAGGTCATTAACCACTGGGGTGGGAGAAGAAGTGAGAGAGTGTAAGGTGGAGCTTGAGGTGTGTGTTCGTCCTTTGTTGCTGAAGATGACCATGCCATCAGAGAAATGATGACATGACTTGCACTTGACTTTGTTTTGAGCGAGGGAGGGCTTGGAGCTTGAAATGAGCCTTGAAGGATACCTGGGTCCAGCACTCTGCAAACCTACTAGATGTAACATTCTAACAAGTGATTTCTCCATATTTTTTAGTTAGTGGAACCTTCGTGTGGTGCCCTGAAAGTCCAATCCTTTGTGCAGTCTTGGGATGGGAATGGGGGATACTGAAGCAGACACAAATAGTACTTATCTGCTGTGACAGTGACAAGAATTTGGAACTCTCAGAGAGTTTGAGCAAAGTTGAAAATCACCCTGGCTCTAAGGGGTTGTGCATTGTTAACCTCTTCTTTCAAAAAAAAGTTTATTTAATATTTTATTTTGGTTAAATATATTTATATTATAAAATATAATATAGTTATATATTATGCAATATATAATAATATATTATACTTGTATTTGTATATTTATATATTGTATATTGCATATATATAGTATCTCTTCTCCATTCTCTTTCTCTGCCCCCCCCCCCACAGTTTTTAGTGCTCTGCCCACAAGGAAGATATAAGAAATTATAATATAAATATTATATAAATATAACATTTAATGTTCCCAATTGCATGTAAAAAACCAATTTTAACATTCTCTTTATTTTCAAATGTTGAGTTTCTAGTGGACTTTCAAGCATTCCTGATGAAAAATCCAAAGCTGAATAGAAAATTTGAATTTCAAATTTTAAGGGTAGCATTAAAAGATAAACAGGAAAGAGAAAGCTCTTTGCCATTCCTGAATGGGAAGATGATATTTGTAACTCCTAAGAACTTTCTCATTATTGGGTCAGTTAGAGTATACATAGACAGAGGGCACAAATGTGAGTTGAATTTAATGGGATGATTATGTAAAAAAATAAAATTAAGAGGTGCTAAAAGGGAGAGGTAGAATGGGTAAATTATTTTACGTAAAAGAGAAACAAAAGAGCATTTATGATGGAGGGGAAGATGGAGGAGGGGGACAGGACAGCGGGTGAAACTTACCCTAGTCAGAATTGTCTCAGAGGCAATAACATACACACAGTTGAGGATATATCTTATTCTATAGGGAAGAAGGAGGGGAAGGAGATAAGACAAGCAAGAGGGTTGATTGAAGGTAGGACAGATTGGGGAAGGCACTGGTCAGAAGCAAAATACTTTTGAGGAGGTATAGAAAGAAAGGAGAGAAAGATAAATGGAAAAAACAGAATGGAGGGAAATATACAGCAATCATCACTGTGGAAAAATGCTTTACTTTGTTTCTGTGATGAAAGCCTCATTTCTCAAAAATATAGAGAACTGAGTCAAATTTATAAGAATACAAGTCATTTCCCAACTGATAAATGATCAAAGGACATGCACAGGCAGTTTTCAGACCAAGTAATCAAAGCTATCTGTTGTCATATGAAAATATGCTTTACATGCCAATTGATTAGAAAAATTCCAATTAAAATGAGTTACCTCCCTACACCCATCAGATTGGTTAATATGACAGAAGAGGAAAATGACAAATATTGGTAGGGATGTGGGACAATTGGGACACTAAAGCACTGTTGGTAGAGTCACGAACTGGTCCAACCATTCTGAAGAGCATTTTGGAGCAATGCCCAAAGGGCCATAAAACCATGCATATTTCTTTGATCCAACAATACCACTACTAGCTCTATATTCCAAAGAGATCTTTAAGAAAGAAAGAAAAAAAAGGATTTATTTGTAAAGTAATAGCTGAACAAGTCGTGATATATGATTGTGATAGAATGTGACTGTGTTATAATAAGGAGCAGAATGTGTTCAGAAAAATCTGGAATTTTGATGCAAAGGGAAATGGGCAGAACCAGAAGAGTGTACATAGTAATAGCAATATATTGTACAATGATCAATCGTGAATGAATTACTCAAGAAAGAGAGAATACAATGATCCAAGATAATTCCAAAGAACTCGTGATGAAAAATGCTCTCCACCACCAGAGAAGGAACTGATGGAGTTTGAATGCACACCAAAGTATACTTCTTTAAAATTTATTTTTCTTAGGTTTTTTTGGGTCCGTGTTTTCTTTTACAACGTTTTGTATGACTGCATGTGTATAACCTATATCAAATTGCTTGCCATCTCAGGGAGGGAGGGGAAGGAAGGAGGGAAAGAATTTAAAACTCAAAATTTTGAAAAACTAAAAATTGTTTTTGCATGAAATTGGGAAAAAATATTTTAAAAATAATTTCATCCCATTCTGAAAAGCAATGTAGAATAATGCTTTAACAAGAAAAAGGTGACCAAAATGTCCATATCCATTGACCTAGAGATCTCATTGTTTGACCCCAAGGAGGTTAAAGACAGAAAGGAAGGTTTAATATATATATATATGAATTGCAACACTTTTTAAAAAGTTTTTTATCTTTTTTTTGCAACACTTTTTGATGATAGCAAAAGACAAAACCAAACAAAGGTGCCCATAGTTTGGGGTGTGGCTAGAAAAATTGTGATATGTGAATGTAATGGAATATTACTGTTGTCAGAAATGATGAAGATGAAGAATTCAGAGAAGCAATGAACTGATGTAGAGAACCAGGTCCCAAGAGAACAATATCCATGATGACAACCTTGCAAGTACAAGTACCCAAAAAAAGAAACACTGTGTAATTGTGATGACCAGATTTGGCCCTGGAGAAAAGTTGAGAAAATGCACCTCCCTCCCTTCATTTCAGGGGTGGGGGACTATGGGTGTAGAGTGTTATATGTGCTGACAAACAGTCAAGAGGTGGGTTGGTTTTGCTGGAGTTTTGCCTTTTTTTAACCTTTGGTAAGAGGGAAAATTAAATCATTAAGGTAAGGAGAGGCATATTTAGAAATGAATGTGTCTTTTGTTTTTACACAAAAATGTAAAATGTTTCTCTATAAATAAAATGGTTCCCAGATCAGTCATCCTTGGGCAACTGTACACCTCTGCCACCCTTTTCATTCTTGTATTCTCATAATTATATTTCTCCACCCCATGCCCAGAGATTCCTATCACCTGGGCCTTATCATGTTTCTCTCTTACTTTGCCCTCATTCGTAGGGTGGCACCCTCAGGACTAACCTGACAATGACACACACCCATCTTAGCCCTCATAAGCAAGGTGTCAAAGATGGAGGTTTTTCTATTGAGTCTACCCCAAAAGACCCAAGCACTGAGCCACCAAAACTCATTTCTTATCATTGTCCCCAAAAGCAGGATAAATGAGTCTCAATTCCCTCATCTGTAAAATGAAGAGGCTGGAACAGATAACCTACAGAGAGCTTGTGATGCAGGGGAAGGTGTGGGGCATTTGGAATCAGATGACCTAGATTCAAAACCCAGTCTTCTGTGACCTTAGGTAAGTCACTTAATTGCTGTGGAGTTCAGATTCCTTGTCTCTAAAATGAGAGGGTCAGACTTGAAGGTCTTTAAGGTCGTTTCTAACTCCATGTATGATCCTCTGAATCTGACCCCTTAAGGGGCTCTGAAATCTCTTAAGAGCCCAAGAATTACAGACGGGAGACTTGGCCTCAAATTCCTGCTCTGCTTTTGGGACCTTGAGCTGGCCCTTCTCTGCCAAAGAAGGCGTTTGGACCAGATCTACACTAGAGAATCTCAAAGTTGGAAGGACCTCAGAGGCCCCACCTAGACTAACCCATCCTTGCACGAGAGGTATATGGACATGAAGGTACTGTAAAAGCCAATGATAATGTCAATAAAAATTGAGACAATAACTGTATAAACAAGTCCCACCCTAGGCCAAATCAAGTTGTCTTCAGAATTTGTCCTGGACTCCTTAATTCTCTCCCGGTTCCCCTTTCTCATATTTGTTTGTCACAGAACTTCAGCATTTGAGAGACTCTCAAAGGCCTGAATAAATATCCCTTCTGTGACCTCCTTGATAAGGATCAGTCATGTACTGCTTGAAGACCTGAAGTGACAAGGAGCTCACTACCCTCCTCCAACTGTGTTTTTACTTCTTTGTATCCTTTGTAGCCCTTCCTCTTTCTTCTTCTCCTCATCCTCCCTCCTCTTCCTCTGCATCCTTTTACATCTTTGTATCTTTAGTGACAAGCACAAAGAAGGCCCTTAATAAACGGCTGTTGAATTGGATTCTTAAAAAGCACAAGTTTAAATTAAAAAATAATCTCTCCTCCTCCTTTGTCTTCCTCCTCCTCTTCTTTCCCTTCTTACCCTCCTCCTCCTTTTCGTCCCCCTAGGTCCTGCTTCTCCCACCCAAGACTCCCTTCTCCAACTAAGGCTGTGGAGGGCAGAGTCCTCTGAGGGCAGGAGCTGCAATTTCACACCAGGCTGCTTCATTGATTGGGGTAGAAGCTAGGATGGGATGCCCAGTATGAGAAGAAAACTCGGCCCCTGAGATGTTCCCCTACAGAAAGAAGCCATTCAGTGCAACCTCTTCATTTTACAGATGAAGAGACCGAGGCCCAGGGAGGTTAGGTGACTTGCCCAGTGTCACACAGGGAGTAAATGTCAGAGGCAGGTTTAGAACCCTGGGTCTCTGGCTCCACAGAGCCAATCTTCTTTCCTCTCCACCAGAGCCAGAACCATTGAACTGGAGGAGTGCCTGGTTCTACTGCTCACCAGGTGTGTGATCATGGGATACTCACCCCCACTTCTTTGGATACTAGCTTCCTCAATCTTAAAAATAAGGCGGAGGCATGCGAATCATTGAATTCTAAGGCAGGGATTCTTTGCCTGGGGGCCCCAAATTGTTTAATTTTCTTATGCATTTGAAAATACTGTTTTGTGAATGGGTGCATAGACTTCACTACGCTGCCAAGGGGTTCCATGACACAAAAATGGCTAACAATTCCTCACTGAGAGGTCAAAGAGACCCCTTCATCTGGTCTAAATGCCTAGTTCTACAGGATAGGTAGTTTAGGGGCAGTCAGGGAGTGCCATAGTGTACAGAGCTTCTGGACTGGAGTCAGGGAGACTCTACTGTCTCTGAGTTCAAACCTGGTTTCGGGCACTTATTAGCTGTGTGACCCTAGGCAAATCACTTTAATACTCTTTGCCTCAGTTTCCTTATCTGTCAAAAGAGATAGAGAAGAAAACAGCAAATCACTCAAGCATCTCTGCCAAGAAAACCCCAAAAGGGGTCATGAAGAGTCATGCACAACTGAAGAACAACCTTTAAATGTAGGGTCAGAGAAGTCTGGATTTGGACTTTTATTTTTGTTGATTACATCTTGAAGGGCTTAATTGGTTGTTCTGTTGATGGTGAAACTTAAGAAAGTGATGGAGAAAATTGAGATGTTTAGTACATTTTTTTTTTTAAGAACCCAATTGTTAAACATTTACTAGTACATTGCGGCTGACATGTGACCATCGCAGTTGGCTTTTTAGTTCTTTGAGGGTAAGAGCTCATATGGGAGCTCATGTAAGTCAATCTTTTCATTTTATAGAAGAGACAGAAGCTGAGGTCATACCCAGCTCACAGAGTTAACACAGTGACAGAACCATGATCTAGACCTCAGTTCTCGGCCTCCAAATTTAGCCCTTTTGTCATTGAGCTAAGCTGCACAACAGGAAAGAAAACTGTATTGTCCCAAGGCCCAGGCTCACACCAATGGGATGTGAAGTAGCAAAGAGCAGAAACTAAGGGTGCTGAAGATACTCCATCAACAAGACATGACAATCATAGTTAACATTTATACGTACTGGGCCTGAAGTCAATCCGGTATAGCTGTGTGACCCTGGGCAAGTCACTTCACCCTGTTTGCCTCAGTTTCCTCATCTGTAAAATAAGCTGGAGCAGGAAATGGCAAACCATTCCAGTTTCTCTGCCAAGAAAACCCTAAATGAGGTCACAAAGAGAGTAAGGAACCAACATTTACATAACTATTTAAGACTTGCCTTACATACATGACCTTGTTTGATTCTCACAACAGCCCAAGAAGGTAGGTGCTATTATCCCCATTTTATAGGAATGAAGTTAATAGGTTCCATTTTGAGGAAACAGACTAAGATTTGAACAGGGTCTCACAGCTATTAAGTATCTGAGACAGGATTTGAATTCAGATCATCCTGACTCCAACTGGGGACATTCCATATACTATGCTACCATAACCCAACCTATCCTTAAGTGAACCCTATTCTTTGGACCTCAGTTTTCTTATCTGTAAAATAAAAGGGCTGGACTAGAATATTTTTGAATCAATTCTCCATCTTTAATCTATGAGGCCCAGGGAGAACATCTCCAAAGTCTTCTCTGGCTAAAAATCCTGTGATCCTATAAGCTTCTCTCCACCTTGGCCATCCTCTGCCTCAAGGTTCCCATAGACATATGATTCTCTGAAGGGAGCAGCTTCTTGACTTTGTGGCCCCAATCTTCTGCTCCCCTCCTGACCGGAATCAGAATCTACCTTGGAGAAGGATAGGAAGAGGAGATTCTAAATACATGTTCTATGTTTTCTGGTCCATTTGATCTCATGTTAGTCACCATTTTATGATCTTTTTTCAAATTATCGCCTTTTATCTGACTACCAGAAGCGCAGCTCTGTAATAATGTCTTTTATATTTTATTAACAACTGATGTTTACATATCACTCAAAAGTTTGCAAAGCCCTTTGTGGCCATCATCTCCTTTGCTCCTCACATTAGTGCCATGAGGAGGGGAGTATAGGTGTTATATCCTCAATTTATAGATAATATAAGGCTCAGAAAGGTTGATATTTGTCCGAGATCAAACAGCTAATAATTGGAATCCATATTTGAAGCTGGTTCTTGGGAGGGTGGGGGTGAAGAGGGAAGTAAGTAACTACCAGCTTTAGAGCCAGGATCTTCTGACCTTTATTCTGAAGACTTTGGCTTATTTGTCCAGCGGATTATTTAGCAGTATCACACACACACACACACACACACACACACACACACACACACACACACACAGTCTCTCTATGTCACCCATGCTGGAAGAGAAATGGACTCTCCTAGATCTGAGCCTGCTCACTGCTGATCAACCTTTCTGATCTGACTGGTTCACCCCTCCCTTAGTTGGCTCTCTCCTGGAACTTAGTTTGGATACCCAATTGGATTTAGCCTGACTGCAACTCTGACCTCCTGAGCTCAAGTCTACTATAAGGGTGTACCATCACACATTCTTGTCTACTGACCCTTCAGTCCATTTAGACCCCCAGATCTTTTCAGACCAGCCATACTTCCTGCACATTGTACTTGTGATGCCAGTTTGGTCCAGTGTAAGAGAAACTAGGTGGTACAATGGATAGGGAGTTGAGCCTAGAGGGAGGAAGACCTGAGATCAAATTCAGCCTCAGATAGTTACTAGCTGTGTGACCTTGGGCAAGTCATTTAATCTCTATTTGCCTCAGTTTCCTCAACTGCAAAATGGGGATAATGATAGCATCTACCCCACAAAATTATTGTGTGGATCACATGAGATCATATTTGTAAAGTGTTAGCACAGAGCTTGGCACACAGTAGGTTGCATATAAATGCCTATTCTCCCACTGCCCCTAAGACTTAACATTGTTTTATCCCTATTAAATTTCATTTCATTAGTTTCAGCCCCTGTGAAAGGCAGTATGGGTTAATGGATTGAGAACTGACCTCAGAGTGAGGAAGACCTGAATTTAAATCTTGACTGGCACATCCCAAAAGCATGACTCTGGACAAATCTGACCTCCTGGAAACCCAGGCAACTCTAAGACTATAAAGAGGATGCTGATCTTTACTGATAAAGGGAGTTTCCTCTTCTAAGAGTGTCATGCTAATGAACTCGCAGATCTGGTGGCCCTTCCCTCTCTTGGATTCAGTCCAGTGTTCTAACCTGATCAGACCTTTTTGGAGGCTGATTCTGACTGTTTAGCCAATAAGCATTTACAAAGTGGCAGCCATCATGCTAGGCACTGGACACAACAAAAGTGAGATAAGTCCTGCCCCCAAGGAGCTTACATCCTCCTTACATATTCACAGGTAGGTAAGTACAGGATGGATACAAAACGAAGGCAAGTTATTTGGAAGGGGCCAGACTTACAGTTTGGAAAGTCAGGAAATACCTCTTGAAGGCTTAGCCCTTGAGCTGAGGCTTAAAGCAAGCTAGGGTCTCAAAATGTGGAGGTAAAAGGGAGAGCATTCCAGACATAGAAGAATGGCCTTTTTAAGGGCACAAAAGCAGGAATCAGTGTCATGGACAGGAAATACCAAGAAGGCCAGTTGGACTGGAGTGCAGAGTAATGTGTAATCAGCCTAGAAAGTCAAACAATGAAAGAATTTGTATATAGTGTGTTAACTGTCCATCCCATATTTGTGTCTCTTGTAAAGTTGGTCAAGATATCACCCATACCTTTATTTGTCCTTAAAAAAATGTAAAATAGTCAACCACTAGCTGTGTAATTCTGGGCTAGTCACTTAACCCTGCTTGCCTCAGTATCCTCATCTGTAAAATGAGCTGGAGAAGGAAAAGGCAAACCACTCCAGTATCTTTGCCAAGAAAACTCCAAAGTGGGTCATGAAGAGTTGGACACAACTGAACACAACAGCAACAAACTGCTGCTATCTAGGGCAATCTGCTGGCAGCCTTTCCAGTTGACATTAAACCATTAATGAATTTTGGATCTACCCATCTACCCAGTTCTCAATCCATTTCAGTCTATCAATCCCCTAGGTCAGAAGTGTCAAACACATGACCTAACTCCCCGAAGCTGGTGAAATAGATTAAATTGCAATTGGGAAATATCTTTTTAAAAAAATAAAAATATAATAAAACATAGATTGTACTATATTTCAAAACTAAGTCAAAATTAAGCCCACAGTAATCTTTATGTACAAATGAGTTGATCCCTATTCCTGTTTGAGTTTGATTCTACTGGTCTAGACCAGTAGTTCTCAAAATTTTTGGTTTTAAATTTCTTTGTACTCTTAAAACATTTTTAGAATTCTGTGAAGAACTCTTCTTATGTAGGTTATATCTAGCAATATTTACCATGTTAGAAGTTAAAATATCTTAGTATTATTATGAAAATAGTTTGGGCTCATAGAACTTCTAAAATAGTCTCAGAGACCCCAAGGGTTTGCAGGCCATTTTCTGTGAACTTCTGCTTTGGTTATAGCTCCCTATCTTTTCCACAAGAACAGGAGAGAATTGATCAATTTCTTTACTAAAAGTAGATGCCCAGTAACTGAGGAATTATGGTACATGAATGAAATGGGATATAATTGTGCTATAAGAAACAATGGACAAGAAGAATTCAAAGAAGCATAGGAAAATTCCCATGAACTGATGCAGAGTGAACTCAGTGGAACCAGGAAAACAATACACAAAATGACTGCAGCCATGGAAATAGAAATCATTTTCAAAAAGGAAATTGACATGTGTATTTGTAATGACCAAGCTTTGCCTGGAATATGAGATGAGAAAATATACATGCTTCCCTCTTTTGTGGAGGTAAGTGTGGAGCCAGTGATATGTTAGGAAGTTTTGTGAAACTGCTTTGATTTCCTTTTTTTTAAATACTTTGTTATAAGAGATGATTGTGGGAGGGAAGAGGTATTTGGAAATCAAGGTGAGGGAAAGACAGAAGTTACTGACAATTTTTAAATGTGTTAGCTAGGGACAGTATCCGTAGGGAAACTAAGCTTATAGTACACTTCTCCCAGATTGTATTCTTTGGTCCCATTTTCCCTTTTCGGTAGCCAGCAACTGACAGAGAAGAGTTGGGGCCTTATTGAGTAGTGGGGAAAACCCAGAGAACTGAACTTGGGAGTGAGGACACCTGTGTTCCAGTCTGGCTCTGCCCCTGCTTGGTTTAGAAACCCTGGGAAAGTCATTTCTCCCTCTCTGGGTCTCAGTTCTTTCCTCTGTAAAAGGAAAGGGCTGGGCTAGATCAAACTCAAACACATCCCTGCAGGTTATATATTGACTTAGAAAACCACATAGAAGCATCATCTATGTTGTAACATATTTTTGTTTGTCTTGTTAAATGTTTCCCAATTACATTTTAATCTGGCACAAGTTGGATTTTTTTTTCTTTTGCTATCTACCAGAACGTTGGTGTTAAGTTTGACATCTCTAGACCAGATCTTAAAATTCTGTGATTCTTTGGATTGAAGAGTTCCTTGTGGCAATGCCAGAGGAAGACTTTGAAACTTGAGATGTATATCTCTGGCCCCTAACTGGCTGCAATTTTATGGAAAGCTTTTTTCTTTACAAAATCTTTTTTTAATCTCCTGTGTCACTTCTTTAAAATCTAAATCTGGTCTTAGAAGAGAGAAGGAAACAAAAAATCTAGCAAGAAGACTACAAAGGCAAACCAGAAGGAAAATGACCCACTAGGAATTACAAGAAAAACTACTCCTGAAAAAAGAAGATGCTAATGATACCCTCTGAAGAGATGGCCTCAGCTTCCTTTGTGGAATGCTGTTCGGCATGCCTGATTAAACACTTCAATAAATGGAAAGGATGTTGCCTTTCATCCTTCACTTGATAAAAAGAATTCTTTATTACCTGAGGCAAAGATCCTGAAGTGGTAAATGAGAAGTATAAAAAAAATGAGGTCTATGAACTGTGAGATCTCACACCGAAGTCATAGGTTTTAGAAATAGAAAGATTTTAGTGACCATAGTTGTTTTAGAGCTAGAAGGAACCTGGGATGCCATCTAATTGAACCTCCATATTTTACATATGAGGAAACTGAGGCCCAGAGAGATTAAATTAATAGAATCATATCTCTAGAGCTGGAAAGGACCTTGGAGAAGATCTTGTCCAACCTCCATATCATACAGATGAGGAAACTGAGGTGCAGAGAGGTTAAATGGTTTGCCCATGGTCACACGGACAGAGCCAAGATTCCAACCCATGTCCTATGACTCACTTTCCTTACAACCTTATAAGTTAGAGATTAGAGAATATTATTTTCATTTTACATATGAAACAACTGATGTTCAAAAAGGTAGTGATCCTGTGGCAAAGGCAAGATTCAAACCCAGGTCTTTTTAAAACCATCCAGGGTCACCTATCTTTTTACTTAACCAGGCTGCAGTTAATAAAACCTTTCAGTATCTACAGTATCTAAGCCACCACAGTGAGTCAGAAGGTTTGAATAGAACCTGCCTCCATTTTTGAAATTACACTGAGATCAGAAAGACAGAAATAGCAGCAAGAGAGAATGACTACTATTAATGGTAGATGTTCCCCGCATCAGACATTGAGAGCTTATTAGTAACAAAAGAAACCTCACATTTATATAGTGCTTTATACATTTGTGTGTTAAATGTACATATACACATCATCTCATTGGATCCTCTTGGCTTCACAGTGAAGTAAAATACTTAAGGTATTCTCATTCCCACTTCACAGAGGAGGCCTCTGAGGTTCACAGAGATGAAGAGACTTTCCCACAGTAGCACAGCCTAGTGTCAGAGGCAGGGCTTCAAGCCTAACACTCTCTACACTACAAAATCTTTCTACTCTAGAAGAACTCTCACTGTGCCAGCTGTCTGAAGACCCCTATCAGCTTATGTGAAAAAAGTCACTTCCCCAATCTATGCCTCAGTTTCCTCATCTGTAAAATGGAAATGATTAACTTCATTTGTAAAAGGGAAACAATGCATACCTCACAGGGTTGGGTTTTTTTTAGACATATTTATTTAAAGTTTTGAGTTCCAAATTCTATCCCCTCCTCCTTTCTCCCCTCTAAGCAATCAGATACAGATTATACATGTGCAATTATGTAAAACATTTCCATATTAGTCATTTTGTACAAGAAGATTTGAATAAAAAATGGAAGAAAGTGAAAAATAGCACGCTTCAGTCTGTATACGCTCAATATCAGTTCTTTCTGTGCAGGTGGATAGTATGCTTCATCAGTAATCCTTTAAGATTGTCTTGGATCATTACATTGCTGAGAATAGCTAAGTCATTCACAACTTTTCATTGAACAATGTTATTGTTACTGTATACAATGTTCTCTGGGTTCTGTTCACTTCACTATGCATTAGTTCATGTAAGTCCAGGTTTTTCTGAAATCATCCTGCTTTTTCTTGTAGCACAATAATATATTTATATTACTTTTTATATTATATTTATATATACAATAATATTCCGTTATAGTCATACACCACAGCTTGTCCAGCCATTCTCCCAATTGATGGGCATATCTTTGATTTCTAATTCTTAGCCACCACAAAAAGAACTATGATTTCTTCTTTGATCCACTTGTTTTTTAGGATTCAATTATTTCATCTCCAGTTCATTTTTAATCTTTCTTTCCATTGTCTATTATTGAAAATAATTTGTATTGCATTATGATCTGAATAGGATGCATCTACTATTTCTGCTTTTCTGCATTTGTGAGATTTTTATGTCCTGATACATGGTCATCTTTTGTAAAGGTACCTTTACTGAGAAAAAAGTATATTCCTTTCTATTCCCATTCAATTTTTTCCAGAGATCTATCATATATAACTTTTCCAGAATTTTATTTACTTCCTTAACTTCTTTCTTGTTTATTTTTTTAGATTTATCTAGTTCTAAGAGGGGAAAGTTGAAGTCTCCTACTAATATAGTTTTGTCATCTATTCCCTTCTGTAACTCATTCAACTTCTCCAAAAATTTAGATACTGTAACATTTGGTGCATATATGTTTGGTACTGACACAACTTCATTGTTTATGATAACTTTCAGCAAGATATAGGTCCCTTCCTTATCTCTTTTAATTAGATCTATTTTTGCTTTTGCTTTGTCTGAAATCATGATTGCTATTCCTGCTTTTTTTTGCTACAGCTTCAGCCTTTACCCTATGTGTATCTCTCTGCTTCAAGTGCCTGTCTTGTAAACAACATGTTGTAGGATGTTGGTATATAATCCATTCTTCTGTCCTCTTTTGTTTCATTGCATTCATATTTATAGTTATGATAACTAACTGTGGATTTTCCTCTGCCATTTTTCCATTGTTTATCTCTCTTACCCCTCACCCTTTCCCTTCTAACAAATGGTCTATTTTTGATCACCACCTTCCCTAATCTACTGTCCCTTTTATCAGTCCTCCTTCTCTTTTAGTCTCATCCCTTTTTACTTCCTTACAGGGTAAGATAGATTTACACATCCAACTGAGTGTGTATGTTATTCCCTCTTTGAGCCAATTTTGATGAGAGTAAGGTTTAAGTTTTACCTGACACTCCCACCATCTTCCCCTCCATTATAATAGCTCTTCCATGCCTCTTTGATGTGGGATAATTTACCCCATTTACTCTACCCCCCCCTTCTTCCAGCACAATTTTCTTTCTCACTCTTTTGTTTTTTTGGGGGTATCTTCCTATCAAAGTCACCCTATATCCACACACTCCTTCTAATTGCTCTTATAGTTCTTAAAAGTTACATATAAAAATATAAACAGTTTAACATCATTGAATTTCCTGTTTTCTGTTTTTCTTTCTTTTTTTTTTACCTTTTTTTTTTATGTTTCCCTTGAATCTTGCATTGGGAGGTCAAATATTTTGCTCAGCTCTGGTCTTTTCATTAGAAATGCTTGTAAGTCCTCCATTTCATTAAATGTCTACTTTTTCCCCTGAGGGATTATATTCAGTTTTGCAGGATAGATGATTCTTGATTGTAATCCTAACTCCCTTGCTTTCTGGTATATCATATTCCAAGCCCTCTGGTTCTTTAATGTTCAAGCTGCCAAATCCTATGTAATCCTGACTGTAACTTCACAATATTAAAATTTTTTTCTTTTTGACTGCTTGCAATACGTTCTTATTGATCTGTGAACTCTAGAATTTGGTTATGATATTCCTGGAAGTTTTTATTTTGGGATCTCTTTTAGGCAGTGATCAGTGGGTTCTTTCAATTTCTATTTAACCTTCTGTTTCTAGTATAGCAGGGTAGTTTTCTTTCATAATTTCTGGAAAGTTGCTGTCCAGGCTTTTTTTTATCATGACTTTCAGGTAGTCTAATAATTCTTATATTATCTCTCCTGGATTGATTTTCTAGGTCTTGTTTTTACAATGAGAAATTTACATTTAATTTTTTTCTTTTTTGATTTTGTTGTATTATATCTTGATGTCTCATAGAGTCATTAGCTTTGATTTGCTCAATTCTAATTTTTAAGGAATTATTTTCTTCAGTGAGCTTTTGTATTTCCCTTTCCATTTGGCCAGTTTTATTTTTAAGAAAGTTATTTTCTTCAGTAAATTTTTGTATATCTTTCACCATACTGTTGACTCTTTTTTCATGATTCTCTTACATAACTCTTATTTCTTTTCTCAATCATTCTTCTACTTATCTGATTTTTTAAAATTCTTTTTAAGCTCTTACATGTTTTCTTTTTGGGCCTGAGACCAAATTACATTTCTCCTTAAAGTTTCATATGAAGCCATTTTGATATTGTTGTCCTCTTCTAAATTTATGCCTTGATCCTCCATGTCACCATAGTAACTTTCTGTAATCATTCTTTTTTTTGTTGTTTGGTTCATTTTTTCTTAGTGCTTTTATGTGAGAGTTAGGATGTGCTTCTGCACTGTCCCAGGCTTTCTGTGCTAGGGCTCAGGGTCTTACTTCTGACTTTCATTGGGTTTCAGGGCTTAGCTGTTTGCTTTCACTGGAGGGTAGGCTACTCTTCTGGCTTGTGCTGGGGGTGTGTGGCCTCCCTGTTGTCCCCTGCTCAAGGTTTAGCTGCTGACCTGCCCCATGGGTAGGACCCTACTGCTGGGTTGCTGTGGAAATAGGGTCTCTTTGCTGGCAGGCTCCAGGGAAGGGGTTTTACTGTTGGCCAGCTGTGAGGTGGGATTGTACTATACTGTGCTGTGCTTGCTTGCCCAGGGGTCTGCTGGTTTGCAAGAGGGCAGGACCTTGTTAGTGGATTGCCCCAGGCTTGGATCCTTGCTGTAGGCCACCTGCTGTGAGGCTAGTTAATGTTTCTGCTCTTAGACTTTGCTGCAGTCCCACCCCAATGAGCTGGATCTTTCCTGCCCAGCTGGTAAGCTACTTCCTTGTTCCGCAATCAATGCTGAGGTGATTTTCCAGTTGTTTGTAGGGGAATTTGGGAGGGTTACAGTGGGTTCCTTCGTTAATCAGACCTCCCTCACTCAAAAAACAAAAAATTCAAGTGCAAGTCATGTCTTTATTTCTCCAATGGCATAGTCTTCTTTGACAACAAAGGATGAACACACATCTTGGCCACATAGGGTTGTTTATTAGAATTCATCTGACAAACATTTATTAAGCACCTTCTAGGTATGAGGCATTGTGTGATCTTTTTTTTTCAAAGTTTGATGAATGCATTTTGGTTTTTTTTAATATTAAAATTGTTTCCTGATATACCCCACACCATATAATATCCTCCTTTTTATCCAAGAAAAGCAGTTTAGCAAAACCAACTGTGGCTGTGTCTGAGTGTACATGAAATATTCCACACTCATAGTCACCTATTTTTCTTCTGACAAGTGGAAAGTGTGTTTCATCACCTGCTTTCCCCAGGCTAAGACTTAGTATTTGCAACATAGTATTGCAAACACAATGCATAAATATGAACAAGTTTTATGAACTAGGAACCTCTATGCAAATGAAAGAGATTAGTATTACTGATAAAGAAATATTTTTGTGGTGATATTACTGTTGATTACAAGTGTCAGGAAAGGTAGGGACAAGTTGATCAAGTATTTCAAAAGGAAGTCTTTCCTAAGAAAGAAGAACGTGGTGACTGAACCTCTCCTGTATTGTTAATAGATGGGCAACATGTCTCAGGCCCTGGGATAGGATTAAGGATCTAAAGCTGTCAGAGACCTTCAAGGACTCCAACTCTGTCTTTATTTTCACATGAGGAAACCAGATGAGAGAACCAATATTCAGAGAGGTAGTGATATGTAAAAGGCAAGATTTGAACCCAGGTCATTTGAAATTCATCCAGGAAGCAACTGGCCCAGTACGGCAGGAGTGCCAGTGTCTGCTGGCTTCAGATCCAGGTCTCTTTCCAATGTGCCACACGGGGACAATCCTCTAAGAGTACTGGTTTCTTCCAGTTGACCATAGATTCTTTTAAAGTTCCCATTGGCTATTCAATGTAACTCTAAGCAAAAGTTTTGCATGATATGCACTGGAGATAATCTATTTATAATTAATGTATTAAAAAAAACCACTTTGATGCTCTCTGATAACTTATGGGAGAAGATGACTGAGCACTAAGGAAATAATTCAGGTATGGTCCATTTTCTTCTTGGTGTTTACTGAAGGATTAGGAGTAAAGATTTTTGAAAAAGAAAAGCTAAAACAATCAAGTGATTTTATTATGCATAACCCTATTTCTTTAGATTTGAAGGTAGCAGCTTTAATTTTTGTCTTGGAATCCCCAGAGCATGGCATATATTTTTTAGGAGGGGAGGTTAGAAGATTAGACCTTTGATTTCACTGATGTCACAAACTACTGAGGAGAAAAGTCTCTCTATGGATACAGATGGGCATCTATTAGCAGGGCTTCTTAAACTTTTTCTACTTGAGACCCTTTTTTAGTTTTGGCAGCAGCATTCCTTGGCATCATGTGGCCTGAAGCCAGATGCAATGCAAAGTGCGCATGCTTTGTGTTCAGAACCAAGGCTGCAGTGAAGTTTCTGGATGCAGCATGGGCAAGTGCTACCAGAAACACCTTGAATTCATTACATATTTGATTTGGAATTAATTTTTGGTCATTGCACATTCAGAAAACTTTTGCGTTGCCAAATTTTTCTCAGACCCATATAGTCAACATCTACCATTTAAGAAGTGCTGTGTTAGAGGGTGATTGGAGCTTGGAAAGGTTAATAGATTTGTCCAGAATCCCAGAGGCAGTCCTGGGGAGAGGCAAAACTTTTGAATCAAGTTCTGAAGGTGCCAGCCCCTTTCATTTTGCCAAGTTGCCTGGTACCTTAAGTAGAAAGAAATGCTTGTTGATGATTGAATATGTATTTAAAGGAAAAATTGCAGAGTATTTATACTGGAGAATAGATAACTTGAGGGATGAGACAGCAGGGCTTATGAATGGAAAAGAAATCTGACAGACCTGTGGTGGATAGTGGATGGAGAGCTGGACTTGAGGCCAAAGTGCTGAGTTCAAACCCTACCTTTAATATATACTAACTTTGTGACTATATATATCCCCTAGCTGAGACCCTGTTTCCTCATCCATAAACTGGGTATAATAATGCCCATAGTAACTACCTCACAGGATTGTTGGAAAACTTAATCATTGCCTAATACATGCCAAGCCAAGTATTTCTTAAGTATTTCTAGCATGATCTGCCTCTGACATCTCCTGGCTGTGTGACCAAGTCACTTAACCTCATAGTGCTTTAGGGCTTTCTCTACCTTATTTTTTCTCACCTATAGAATGAGTATAAGAATAGTGTCTATCTCCTAGGATTAATTGAGGATTAAATGAGAAAATATTTATAAAGTACTTTGCAAATCTTTAAACATGACATAACTGCTAGTTTATTATTATTCTATGCACCTGTTTTTTATTTCATTTTATTTTTGAAAGCAATGAGTTTAAGTGATTTGCCTAAGGTCACACAGCTAGTAAGTATCAGAGGTCACATTTGAACTCAGGTCCTCCTGACTCCGTTTATATGTTTTATCTACTACATCATCTAGCTACCTCTGAACTTGTTTTCAACATAAATTTCAACTGAATTTCAGCATAATTTGTTTCCTGTGTATTTTACTTTATGCATTTTAAAACATTTTTCTAAGAAGTCCATAGGCTTCACTAGATGCCCAAGGGCAGTAGGACACAAAACAGGTTAAGAGCCCCAGCTCCAAAACTCTTAAGTTTCAAAGAAGATGGTCACCAACATTGGTAAGAGGGTTTTTCTATGCCAATGAAATCATAGATCCTGTCCCTATCCCTATGTGCCAAGGCACTATGCTGGGGCCTCTGCATTCTGCAGAGGCAGAATGAAATAGTTCCTGATCTCAAGGAGCTGATATTTTAATAGAGAGACTCTTATCTCTTCTCATCTTGACTAGTGCCATCTTATACTTTTCCCTCCCTTTCCCTCTCTCTTTCTCTGTTTTTCTCTTTCTCCCTCCCCCTCTCTCCCTCTTTTCTTCTCACTCCTCTCCTTTTCTCTCTTTCCTCATCCCTCTTTCTCTCTGTCTCTCTAATATATATATATATATATATATATATATATATATATATATATATATATATAAATAACATATATATATAAAACATATATAACATATAAAAATATATCTAAACCTATAGCAAATATAGATAAAATAAATAGAGGCACATGAGGAGGAGAGAAGGCACTAAGAGCTTGGGAAATTAGGAAAGGTTGAAGAAGATGATGTGCATAAATCACTCCGCAAATCTTACAATGAGAGCCCTCCAAAGAGGGGATGGGCTCCAACCTTGTCAGCAGGTAATAAGATGTCCCTTTCCCCATTTCAGCTCTTTGGGCAAAGGCTGGTGCCCCTTGTCTAGTGTGGTGGGGAGGAAGTTCTTGTGCAGGTGGAAGCTGGGCTAGATGGGCTCTGGTGAAGATCTGGTGAACTTCTGTGAAGTTATGGTAATAGAAGCAAGAGGGGAGAAGGAGAAAATGTGACCTTGGAGATAAGTTATTCAGCAGCTTGTCTGACTCACAAGCTGTGCACAGTCCAGGTTTCATTTTTAATTGCATAGTTACTGATGAAATGACTAGTCAACAGCATTTCTCACACAAAACTGAAACATATTTCTCTTTAGAAGTATCAATCTGCCTTTCTGTAACATTTCCTTAGGTTCTTTGGACACATATTCCTCCAGAGATATGAAGAACTCTCTGTCTTTGTCTCTCTCTCTCTCTCTCTCTCTCTCTCTCTCTCTCTCTCTCTGCCAGTCTCTCTCTCCCTCTCTGTCTCTCTCTATCTCACTCTCTTTCCTCTATCCCTTTCTTTTTCCCTTTTTCCCTGCCCTTCGTGTGTGTGTGTGTGTGTGTGTATGTGTATATTTGGGAGTAAGAGGAGGAAACTTGAAAGTAAGAAGCAGAAACCTACTGAAATATATTCCCTGACTCCTAATTTGATTGTTAATCAGACTTAGAACATCAAAAGACTTTTCAGAGATCTCCTACTTTCAACACGCATTTTACTAAAGAGGAAATAGGCTGAGCTAGAGTAAATGACTTGCTCAAGGTCACACAGAGTGCAAATAGCAAAGCATATTTTGAACACAAGTCCCTTCAGTCAAAAGTCAAAACAAAACTAACACCTGCACTATCCTGCCTCCTTTAAAAAAACCCAAAGTTGGAGACACAGACAGCCTAGGGTGGGAGATTTTCACATTATTTATATCCCATGGGACCTTTGGCAGACAGTCTGGTGAAGTCCAGGAGCCCTTCTCAGAATATTTTTATTTGCATAAATAAAGCACATAAGATTGCAATGGAAATCAATTAGGTTGAAATATATTTATCAATAAAATTTTTAAGTTCATGAATCCCATGGTAAGAGTCTATAGGTAGGTAGACAGGTGACTTCAGAGCCCAAAAAGTTTTTGTTCAAGTCATTCTCTGACATATTTTCCCTATGTGACCCAAGTGGCAAGCCACCTAACACTCTAAGTTGCAAATCCTAGTGATTAGCATTGGTGGAGTGAGTTTCCTTACACTGGTAAAGGTTCAGTAGAATTTAGTAGAAAATCCATGAGTAGGAAGAGAATGTGGATGTTGGAAGTAACCAACATCAGGCAAGGCATGAGCATCAATCCCAGCTTCCTATTTTGACTTCTTTTCCTTTTCCTTTGCAATGTCCTTTTCAGCCCACTTAGCTACTCAGTCCTCTGTACTTCTTCCTACTCTTTCCCAATCAAAACCTACTGCTGTAGAAAGATTGCAATAAATTCATTCACACTGAAGTGTCATTGATTAACAAGCCTCCTTTGGTGGCCTCTTTAAAGAGAATTTGCATTTTACAAGATGAAAAAAATCCAAAAGACTGAAACTCAAAGAGAGAAATTTTAGGTATCATTAAATTCCGGAGGAAGGGGTTTGGGGGAAAGAAAGAAATGGGAGGGGAGCTCTCTTCAGGGTCTCTTAAAATTTTCCCATCAAACCTGAGATATGCAAGAAACTGTTTCAATATTTATAAGAAACAGAGCCATTACCCAATAGATAAATGGTCGCAGGATATGAACAGGTAGTTTTCAAAAGAAGAAATCCAACCATCAACAGCCACATGAAAAAAATGCTCCAAACCACCAATAATTAGAGAAGTGCAAATTAAAGCAACTCTGAGATTGTACCCTGACACCATCTGATTAGCAAAAAATGACAAACAAGGAAAACGACAAGTGTTGGAAGGGTTTTGGGAAAACAAGACTATCAATGCACTGTTGGTAAAGTGAGTTGGTCCAACCGTTGTGGAAAACAATATGAAACTATGCCCCCCAAAGTTATTAAACTGTGCCTATGACCCAGAGAGATCACTGCTAGTCCTATACCTCAAAGAAATCAAAGAAGGAATAAAAAAACCATATATACAAGAAAATATTTATAGCACCTTTTTCTTTTTATTGTAGCAAATAACTGGAAATTAAGGTGGTGCTCCTTGATGGGGGGATAACTGAACAAATCATAGCACATGAATATAGTGGAATATTACTGTGCCATTAGAAATGAGGAAAGAAACAGTTTCAGAAAAATCTAGGAAAAGTTGTATGAAGTTATAGAGTGCAATGAGTAGAACCAGGAGAACCATTTACATAATAACAATACAATGAGTAAAGAAAAATTTTAAAGATGTAAGAAATTGGTCAATGAAATTATCAACGATGAGTCCAACAATCAAGCCTGCTGCCCACTTCCTGACAGAGGGATGATGGGCCCAAGACATAGAATTAAGCAGACATTTGCAGGTTGCCAGTGGGTGGATTAATTTTTCTTGACTGTGCTTATTTGCTATACAGGTTTTGTTTTTCCATTCCCACTCCCCCCCCCCCCACTCCATGGGACACGAAGCAAATTGAGGGATAAAAATAATATTGTCAAAAAGGAAGGAAGAAAGAAGAGGAAGAAAGAAAAGGTTAACAAAGAAGTTCAGAAGGAAATACAGATCATCAGGACAACTTTGAAAGCAAAATATTGAATTTATTATATATTTAAAGAGAAAAAAGCCATATATAAAGAAATACATGGTTTCATGAGAATTCTTATTATTTGTTTTATATTTTATATGAAAATTTCATTTTATTTGGTACTTGTTAAGTTCAGAATTTTAAAATTTTTTTTAAAGAAATCTCATCATCAGGTCCCTGTTATTCTACCTCCCCACCTACTCCTTAAGCCAGAGTGCATCTGGGTGTGACTATGGGGAAACACAAGAAACAATTCCATGGTTTCACAATTCCAACACATTAGTAATCATTTATCTATCCAAATCACTGGTGGAGAATTAGCCCAGTTGTGGGAGTATTCCAAGTTCCCAAGTTCCAGATGCTTTCCTTAGATTTATTCAGATTGTGTTGACTCAACATATTTATTGTTAAAAAATATTAATGGCAACAGTAATAGTAACAACACTAAACCACACAAGACCAGACTTTTCTTAAAGAGAAAATCAAAATGAGATTAGCAGATAGTGATATTGTAACTCCTGTTAATTGTCTATGATACTTTGGTATCATAAGTCAAGGCTACTGGATTTTATAAGGGTAAATAAACTCTTTCCGGTTGAATAACTTTGCTTATGAGTTCATCAAAAGAATTCCATGTCCTAGAACAAAGTTAATTGGTAATTCCGGGAGGTGGAGCCTTATAAGACATTAAATGTCTAATCTTTCTTGTCGACTCCTGGCAACTCACTAAACCTATCTAGTTAATTTCATTTCATTTTGATTTAATTAGCCAGCTAGCCAGCCATTCATTCATTCATTTGCATCTCACAACATTCCTGAGACATAGACATCACAGGTAGTATTTCTATTTTACAGAGGAGACCAACAAAACTCAGAGACGTAAAAGAAATTGCCCAGAGTCATCCAATTAGTAAGTGGCAAAGATAAGATTGGAACCTAAGCTTCTTCTTAATCCATGTTCACTTCTCTACATCATACTAACCTTTCAGGATCATCGAATCAAAGAATTTCCGAGTTGGATATGACTCCACGAGCCATCTAGATCAATTATACCTAAATGTAACTATATAGCCTTATAACATATATGTGTGTTATATACATCTCTATGTATCTGTATATACAGGAAATTCATGTAATGTAAGATAAGATATAAATAGATACATTAAATTAAATATATGATTAATCTTATATATAATTAAATTAACTTTATTTTAATAATTAAATAAATTGAATTAATTTAATGACAAAATATGTATATCATTAAATTATTTAGTTTAATTTAACTATCTAGATATCAATACCCATATACACATGCATACAAACATACATGTATATGTATATGCATACACACACACAGACACACACCCCACACAACTGACAAGGGGTCAGCCAGGCTTTGTATGAAGACTTCCAGTGAAGAGAAGCCAAATACCTCCAATCTGATTTCTTCTTAACACTAAATCATCCTTAGGAGCTTTTTCTGGTCTTCAAGAATCTTTGGACATCCAAGCATCTCACTTTGAAAAAGTGTACCTTATGGAAGTGAAATGATCACCTTCTGAGATTTTCAGTTGGATTCAGGGTTCAGCTACCTATGTGACCTCAGATAAGTTATTGTTTTCTCTAGGTCTCATTTTTCTCTTCTGTGGAATTAAAGAATTAGGCTAGATAACAACCTCCAAAGTCTCTTTCAGCTCTAAAATCCACTGATCTGGAAGCCTCCCTGCTACCCTGCCTGTTGCTCCCTCCCCCCAGAAAACTCTGAAAACTGCCCAACAACACCTAGACCAGACTGCCTCGTAATCTGTCTCCCTGACCAGCTGACATTGCTAAAGAAAGGGGAGTCATAAGGCAGGAAGATTTGGTCTTGACTACTTAGCAACACTGCTGCTAAGATTTTTATGCATTCTGTCCATTTCTTCTCTTACTTTTTCCATCAGTAAGGACCTTTTCTCTATCATTGGCAGCCAGGCATTTCTACAGAGCAAAATGAAAATGGTCCTAAAATGGAAAGAGCAGAAGAAGCATCTTCTAGAGGAGAGAGACCATTTCACCAAATAAGCCATCAGCCAACATTTATTAAGAACTTGCTGTGTGCCAGGCACTGTACTACGCAGTGGGGACACAAAGACAAAGTTCACAGGTGGACCACAAGCAGGCCAGGACTGGATAACCATTTGTTAAGTAGCTCGGTAAATTGGGGGAGGGAAGAAATATAGTTAGAATTTTTTTTTCATTTTTCTTTTTAAAAAATTATTTAGGAAGATGAAGAAGTAGGTCAGAGAATTCTAAGCTCTCCAGATTTCCCTACAAATGAGATAAAATAGCACCTTGGGGCAAACATAAAATGATAAAAATAAATGAGTAGGGGCAGAACAATGGTCCTCCTGGGACAATTGAAGTTCTGGAGAAAATTCCAGAACAAGGTTTGGTCCCTGTGAAGAGTAAACACTGACAGGCTAGTTCCACCTAAACAATTAACCCCAATTGCCTCATCCTGGGTCATCTCCAGTCATCCTGATGAATATCTGGTCACTGGATTCAGATGGCTCTGGGGAAGAAGTGAGGCTGGTGACCTACATGGCCCTCCCTCACTCAAAACAAAGTCAAGTGGAAGTCATGTCATTATTTCTCTGATGGCAACAAAGGATGAACACACACAAGGGATGAGCCCTGGGGTTGGCTGAGTTGGGAGGCTGCCTCTGCCTCAGCCACAGGAACATTTAAGGACAGCCACAGGACAGTAAGGGCAGTTAGGCATTGGAGCTGGGGAAGATTGAGGGAACCTCAGCTGACAAAGAATGCCAGACCCAGCAGTGCTACAGAGACATGGCCCTGGATATGAAGGAACCAGCACACACCCAGTGAATGCAGAAGTAGTGGGATTGGGGACCCTACTGGCTGCAGGTACTTACAGGAGGCTGGAAGTCTTAGTTTCAGTTCTGGGTTGGAGGGGAAAACTGAAGGAGTATCTAAGACTAGAGGCACCATCCCCCATCCCCCAGGACTAGAAGTGATTACAAGAAATAAACTGCTACAAATTTTAAAAAAATGAGCAGGCAAAGGAGAAAGAATGAAACCATAGAAAGTTACTATGGGAATAGAAAACACCAGGGTTCATCTTCAGAGGAGGATACTAAACAGAAAGTAATGTCTTTCCCCAAAGAGTAATGTCAAATGATCACCTGCCCAAAAAGAAGTCATAGAAGAGCTTAAAAAAGGAAATCCAGAATCTTAAGGAAGAAAATGACTTCTTGAAAATCAGAATTGTGCAAGGGGAAGCTAGCAAAGTCATAAGAAACCAAGAAATAATAAAACAAAATCTAAAGAGCATGGAAAAAAAATAAAGATAATCCCATAAGAAAAACAACTGATCTAGAGAGCAGATCAAGAAAACATAAGAAAAATCAGACCACCTGAAAACTATGATCAAAAAAAAAGGACTTGATACAATAATACAAGCAATAATTAAATAAAACTGTCCTGAAGTGTTAAAAGAGGGAAAGTAGAAATTGAAAAAATCCACCAATCACCCCCTGAAAGAGATCCTATGAGGAAAACTCACAGGAATATCATAGTTTAATTCCAAGGCCCGTAGCTCAAAGATAAAATATTATGAACAAGAAAAAAATAATTTAAATATGACAATGCCACAATTAGAATCATACAAGACATAGCAGTGGTGACACTAAAAGACCATTGGTCTTGTAACTCTGTATCGAAAAGCAAAAGAATTGGGGCTGTGGTTGAAAATACCATAAAAGCAAAACTAAGCATAATTCTGAATGAAAAGAATGGATATTTAATGAATTATCACATTTTTAGGATTTTGTTTAAAAAAGAAATCAACCCTCAACTTAATAGAAGATTTGACATGTAAGATCCAAGAGAAATACAAGGTACATATCAAAGACTGATTATAAGGGATTCAATAAGGACAGACTTTTACCTTTTACATGAGGAAAAATAAAATGTATGTCTAAGCTTGTTATTAGTAATTGGCTCATTTGTAAGAAAGATTGGTGCAGACCTGAGTATGATATGATTTTGTTTTTTAATTAATTTATTTATTTGTTTTTAGTTTTTTTACAATCACTTCCATATGTCTTAGATTTTTCCCCTTCCCTCTCCCTTTTTCCCCACTCCCTCATCACTCCCTCCCCGAGATAGAATACAATCTTATGAAATACATTTTCACCTTAGTCATGTTGCATAGAAGAATTAAAATGAATGGGAGAAACCATGAAAACAAAACAAAAGAAAACACAAGAAAAAATGGTCTGCTTCATTCTGTGATCCAATTTCATAGTTCTTTCTCTGGATGTGGAAGACATTTTGCCTCAAGATTCTATTGGGAATATTTTTAGGTCTTTGCATGGCTGTGTATGGCTAAATGTACCAGAAAAATTCCTTGCACACTGTGGTTATTACTGTGTACTTTGTACAAAGTGAACATTTTGTTCACTCAGCATCAGTTCATATAAGTCCTTCCAGGCCTCTCTGAAGTCTTACAGCACAATAGTATTCCATTACATTCATATACCACAACTTGTTCAGTCATTCCCCAATTGATGAGCATCCCCTTGAACTCCAGCTTTTTGCCGCCACAAAGGGAGCTGCTATAAATATTTTTGTACATGTGGAACCCTTTCCCATTTATATGATCTGTTTGGGATGCAATCCTAGTATGATGTGATTTTAAAAAGTAAAACCACTTAGCAACAGCTAAAAAGTGTAATTATCTTAAGCAAATGAGGTACAAGAGGAAGAACTGACACAGAGGGATTAGATGGGAGAGGAGGGCTGGTAGTTCTGGGTTCAAGAGTGAACAATACAAAATGCAAAATAAAAGTCTTCTAAATTCAGTAAGAAATAAAACACTAAGGGAATAAGGAGGGGGGAGAGAATAAGGGAGAGATCTTTAGAGGGGAGGGTGAGGGAATATGATAAAGAGGGTATAGAAGGGTGTTCAGATTAATGGGAATCTGAGGAAAAGGATATTCCTCTTGAAGGAGGAGTAAGTTAAATAATAGGAAGGCAAGGTAATAGCAGGCAGAAGTAAAGTAGAGGAGTCAGGAGGGGTAGGAAATAAGAGATACACACAAATATAAAATAAAGAATGGAAGTAGAATTTGTTGAGGAAAAAGGAGCAGGGGGCGGTAATTATGCCCTCAGAAAAAAGTAAGGCTAAAATACATTTAATCAAAAGAGAAAAATAAGGGAACTACATTATGTGTCAGCCATACTCATCAGATGTTGTTTTGGACTATTTAAAATAACTAGACAACATAAGGTTGGGATATTGCTGTGGTGTAGGAAATGACAAGTAAGTGAACTTGGAGTTTTGAAGGAAGAGGTTCAAAACAGAGGACAAATAAGTATAGTACAGTCTGACATAGATGCATATGAATGTATTTGTCTATATATGATTATATGTCTAAGCATAAGTGTGTATATATGTATGTATATCTACGTATTTATGTACATGTATATAGATATATATGTATTATATCTATATATGTGTATGTCTATCTATACGTGTATGTGTTTGTATGAATATATATATATATATATACGTGTGTGTGTGTGCAAACTTAATTGTAGTCTTCTAGGGGTGGAGGAGGAAGGAAAAAAGAAAAAAGAACAAACTAAGAAGTGCACAGCAGGGAACAAAAGAAAACTTACAAGGAAACAAGCAAAAGATGGACAGCTTTCAATACAATGTGTAGTATTTATCATATAGGCTTTCTTGAAATGGATTATTTATTGCTGTGTATTTTGAATCCTCTCTTACATTGGACTGTGCATGTGGCAATGCTCTTTTTACTTTTCTTATTTTGTATTTGTTTCAGTATATAAGTTTATAATGTTTCTTTTTCTTTTCTTACTGTGTATTAAGCATTAGTGTTTAATAAAAAATTTTAAATATTTATTTAGTATTTTAGTTACCCCCAATTACATGTGAAAACAAATGCTTTATTTATTTCATTTTAGTTTTCAACATTCTCTTTTATAGGACTTTGAATTCTAAAATTTTCCCTTCCTTCCTATTTCCTCTCCTCAAGATGGCATGCAATCTGATGTACGCTATACATGTATAATCATGATAAACTTATTTTCACTTTATTCATATTGTGAAGGAAGAATCAAAATAAAAGGGAACAACCACGAGAAAGAGAAAACAAAAAAAGAAAGAAAATAGTATGCTTCAATCTGTATTCAGACTCTACAGTTCTTCCATCATTAGTCTTTTGGATTTGTCTTAGATCATTGCATTGCTGAGAAGAGGTAAGTCTAACAAAGTCAGTCATCACACGATGTTGCTGTTACTGTGTACAATGTTCTCTTGCTTCTGCACACTTCACTCAGCATCAGTTCATGCACATCTTTCTGGGTTTTCTGACAATTTCTTACAATTCTTAATTTTAACAATAATTAACATTTGTTTTCAAAATTTTGAGTTTCAAATTCTTCCCTTCCCTCCCGGCCCCTCTCATTGAGAAGGCAAGAAATTTGATATAGGTTATACATGTGTAGTCATGCAAAACATATTTCTATATTAGTCATGTTGTAAAAGAAAACAAAGACCAAAAAACCCCCAAATGCAAGAGAAATAAAGGAAGTTAAAAAATACGCTTTGATCTGTATTCAGAGTCCATCACTTCTATCTCTGAGAATGGATAGCATTTTTCATCGTAAGTCCTTCAAAGTTGTCTTGGATCATTTTATTGCTGAGAACAGCTAAGTCATTCACAGTTAATCCTTTTACAATGTTGCTGTCACTGTGTACAATATTCTCCTGTTTCTAGTCATTTCACTTTGCATCAGTTCATATAAGTCTTTCCAGGTTTTTCTGAGAGTACTCTGTTCATCATTTCACATAACACAATAGTATTCCATGGTACTCACCATGCCAGCATTTGTTCAACCCTTCCCTAATTGAGGGACATCCTCTCAATTTCCAATTCATTGCCTCCAGAAAAGCTTGTTATAAACATTTTTGTACATACAGGTACTTTTCCTTTTTGTTTTCTTTTGTTTGTTTGTTTCCTCCTTTGGGAAACAGACCTTGTAGTGGTTGGTTGGTTGTTGTCCTTGGTATTCTTAAAGAGGACCAAAATGACATCATGATGTTAGAGTCAAGTTGTAGCGCATCCAACTGTGGTTGATCAGACCAATACAAGTTTGGAATATTCTACCACAGGTCAGTCACATATAGTCCACAGGAACATTCGGGGTGGATTCTCTAAATTTGTGCATCTCTTGTTTCTTTTGAGCTACTTCATTTCCGCTTTGCTCACAGAGCACAGTGCCTTCTCTGATGCCAGAGCATACTGTGCCAGACAGTCCTGTACCAGTGTCTCTCATGTCACACATTCCAAAGTTGAGAGATCTTGAGAGTCTCCTTGTATCACTCTTCTGACCCCACGTGAGCACTTGCTTTGTGTGAGTTCTTCATGAAACAGTCTTTTTGGCAACATGTGTTTGGCATTTGAACAACGTGGTATTGCTGGGTCAAAGGGTATGCATGGTTTTATAGCTCTTTGCGTATAGCTCCAAATTGCTCCATGATATGGCTGAATCAGTTCCCAACTCCACCAACAGTGCATTAGTGTCTCAATTTTCCCACATCCCCTCCAACATTTGTTACTTTCCTTTTCTGTCCTATTAGTCAATCTAATAGTGTGAGATAGTACTTTAGGATTATTTTAATTTGCATTTCTCTAATTAATAGTGACTTAAGGCATTTTTATAAGGTTATAGATAACTTTGATTACTTCATTTGAAAACTGACTATTCATAACTTTTGATTATTCATCCATTTGCTCTTATTTTTATACATTTGACTCAGTTCTCTATAAATCTGAGAAATGAGGCCTTTATCAGAGAAACTTGTACAGCTACAAGTTGAGAGGAAAAAAGAAACTGGGAGTGGTGGCAAAAACTCAAGGGGGAAAAAAAACCACAGATACATTGATTTTAGGGAAAGATGGATATGACAAATGAGCATAGATTGATTCATAACTAATGCATAGTTCTACAAATTGTTATGCAAAAAAGAGGTCAGGGGGGTGCTTGTAAACAAATATTTCCTTGGCTCCATCTCAGGCTAGCCTTATACGCTCATCAGTGAATAAAGGTCACACAAACCCAGGAAACTCCATTCAGTTGGGCTAATATTTATGAAGATGCCAGCAAATGCTACGCTAGGGACTGAGAATGGGAAGATTAGAAAAACAGAATAAAACCACAAAACAGTTCCTGCAGAGATAAGTAGGCAACAGTGAAGGACACAGTCAGTGCAAAGTAACTGGGAGGTAATAACTGGGGAGATTAGGAAAGGATCCTACCAAGAGCAGTTATCTGAGCTATACTGTGAAAGGAGACAGAGATTCTAGGAAAGAGGGACAGATACTTAGGCAAAAAAGTGGAGGTGGGAAATGGGCTGTTGTGCAAGGGGAAGGATCATTGGTACCATAACCCCTGAGGAGAGATTCTAAGATTTCCTGTTTCCAATAAATCCTCCTCCTCTTACTTACTACAAATTAGCCAAAAGAAATAGACTGGCATTAAATGATTCACCCAACACCTCTTCATCATCATCCACCATCCAAAAGGAGCACATTTTAATAGAAGCAATGAATACACAAGAGACTGCACCCAGGGAAGCCTTGGCACTGCCCTCTTCTCACACTAGAAAGGCAGCTTGAGTCTTCACCTAAAATCAGAGAAAAAGGACAAATGAACACCCAAAACTCTATCAATGGGGAAATGTGGCACATAGAAGACAGGAGGAGAATTCCAGGCCTTCTAAGGGCACTATATTCATTTGTTCTGCCCATTGACTTCTCAGCTTTGAGGGGAGCCAGTGGTACTTCCCAAAGAGGAAAGAAATCTAGCTCTGAGGATGCAATTTGCAATCTCAACCTTGCTCCCAGCTTAGCACGGAGGAGTTCGACCTGGGTGTTTTCCCTCAGGGAAGGCCCTCTCAGTCACTGACACCACATGGCAATAAAAAATCAGTTTCATAAGCCAGAAATTGCTCAAAAGAAGGTGAAGGCCCGAGGCTGAAGGTGGTGCTTAGGTCTGGGCAGCCTGCCAACCTAGCTTGTCCTTGGTAGTCTTACCTCACTGCTCTTCCTACCAAAGGTAGGCATCCTCTCAGATTCCTTTTTCCCTCCTCCTAACCCCTCAAACCGAAGGATTTCCCAAGGAAAACCATCCACTTGGGTTATCAGCAGAGCTATAACTGTGGGGAAAGGATGAGGACAGTCTTGTCCAACTGAAGTCATTCAGAAGACAGTCTGGATTACCTACCCCACCCCAGAATCATTCAACTAAAGATCTCTAACCTTTCCCAGCCACCAATTGGTAGGAGGCAGAGGGGTGGAAAAGTAGGGAAAGTGGGCCCTGGGACAGGGATAATATGACCATAGGACCCTGGAGAAGCAGCAAGGCCAAGGAATAGAAGAGGAATATGAAGAGAGGGAAAGCAAGGTGCCACAAAAAAGGATGATTCCTTCCACTGGGACCCTGAGACAAAGCCTCATTGTCCCACTTTCATTACAGCTTGGTTACCAGCTACCCTGCTTATAGAAAATAATTGATCCCCAAATACTTACAGAGATGTATCACTTTGAGATTTCTTATCTTTAATGCAGAGCTAAAAGCAAACAAAATAGAAATGATTTTGCATGTCTGATTTCTAGCCATCTTATTTAGGGTTTGGGGAGATGAAATTCATAGACTCACAGAGCTAGAGAAAGAAGGGACCTCAGAGGTTGTCTGGTCCAAGCCTCTCATTTTACAGATGAGGAAACTGAGACTTAGACATATGGAGTGATTCCTCTGTGATCCCATAAGTAGTAAGTGGAAGAGTTGGGTTTTGAACTTGCGTCCTGTGACTCCAAGTTCAGTGTTCGTTTGTCCCTTTGGAAAGGAAACAGAATAGAAAACTGCTCCTAGCTCTGTACAATTAGTCCTTTGGCTTTTAAATGATTTTGACACCTCCTCTCCCCCCATCCCAGAATTCCCCCGTACCTTCATTATCCTTTCCCTTCTTGCAATCAGTCCAAATCCTATGGTGAGGACAACCACCACAGTTGCAGTAATGATAGGTTCGATGGGAACAGTGAATTTTCTATCTGTTAAAAATTCATATATAGATCACGAGGAGGAATGGAAGGTGAGGTCATGGAATAACCACACACACATGTATGCACTTCAATGCTTTATTACGTGAAGGGCCTGTGAGGTCATTGGGATGGCCAGTCCTACCACCAGGACGCATGGGGCCCCTCTATGGCTCAGTAGACTGACTTGAGGAATTTTTGCATGAGAAAAAATTAGCATCCTAGGCCCAGCCAAATTTAGCCTGGTTTTCAGAGGACAGACTCACCACTATCCATTTCCACTCAGTTGCCGTCTAGCCCAACTACTGTGTTTTACAAGTAAAGATACTGAGGGTCAGACAAGCTTGCTGTGGTCACCTGGGTAGTGAGTTTTAGAACTGGGACTTGACCCCAAATTCAGAATTCTTTCCATTGAATCACTGGGAGAGGACATTAGTGCAGAGGAATGCTCTGTTTATGTCTATGATGAGCATGTGGTAGCTTTAGTGTGCCAAAATGGCCTTGGAGTCACAGTCCTGGATTCTAGTGGCTGGAGCCTGCCTCTCACACTTACTGGCTGTATGACTCTGAGTTAGTTACCCAGCCTTCTACTATCCTGGGCAACTTTCAAAGGTTGGTAAGTTGTGGCAAAGATGCCCATCTTCATTACAGGATGATGTTTCTCACTAGGAGCTTCCTACTTTCATGAAATCAGAGGTTAAAAAATATTTATGCATGTCTATATATTTTTTGTTGAGACTCATGATTTCATCAGTGTCAAGAGTTTCCCATTAAGAAAACTCCTAAGAATTTTTGTGATTTGCTCAGGGCTACACAGCCAGGATGCATCAGAGACATGACCTGAACTCAGCTCTTCCTGACTTTGAGGCCAGCTCTCTATTCACTATCCATTACACCCACCACTGCCCATAAATAACTAGCCAAATGAATAGGTAGATAGCTAATTGGATAGAAAGATAGGTGACTAGATGGATAAAAATAAAGAGAGAGAGATGGATAGAGAGATAGATGGATAGATAAAGAGATGGCTAGATAGAGATGTAGAGAGATAGATGAATGGATGTATCGAGAGGTGGATAGACAGATAGACTATATTCTAGTCTGGCTAGAATATAACATCCATGAGGAGTATTGATGTGTAATTAGCCTAGAAGGATGGACTGGAGCCAGATTGTGAAGTTTCTAAAATGCCAAACAGAGGAATTTTAATTTTATCCTAAGGCTAAGGGGAGACCCTGAAATTTCTTTAGCAGGAAAGTGACACAGTCAGATCTCTGCCTTGAGAGTATCCATTTGTCATCTGTGTGGAGGATGGGAGAGGGAAGAGACTGGATGCAGGAGCATAGTCCCGACCAAAAGCAATGAGGATGGTTATCAAGGATTAGAGAGAAGGGGACAGGTGAGAAAGTTTCTCAGGTGAACTTGATAAGATTAACAGCAAATTGATGAGAGAGGTGAGAGAGAGTAAAGAATTAAGGATGACTCTGAAGTTGAAATTATAGAAGGCTGAAAGAAATCAGGAAGCTAGGATTAAAAGTGGGAAAGATGATGAGTTCTGTTTGACATGTCTATGGGACAGAGAAATGGAGATGTCCAATAAGCAATTGGAGATGCTAGACTAGAGTTCAGGAGAAAGATGTCAGCTGACTATGTAAATCTATTGGTCATTTATATAAAGACATTGGTCAAATCCTGGAGAGCTTAGATGAAATCACTTGGGAAGACAACAAGTGCTCTGGGGGTAAAGCCATAAGTGGGAGGAAGGACATAAACGAGGATTTCTCAAAGGAGGCAAAGAAGGATTGGTTGGTCCTATAGGTCTGAGTCACAAACATCAGAGAGGAAAGAGTATCCAAAAGGAAGGGGTGATCAACAGTGTAGGGCATGGCTGCAAGGACTGGGAAAAGGCCATTGGATTCAGATTGATGGTGACCTTGGAGAGGGAAGTTTTAGTCAAATGGTGGGGAACTAAGCTAGAGTATGAGGTACTGAGATTATAAATTGTACACAAGTTAAGAACAGCATGGGTGACCTCAAAAATTATAGACCCTTGAAATGCGTGTAGATTCATGACTAGAAACTGGAGAACATGCTAACTTATGATGGTAAATCATCCTCTTTCCTGACCATTTTCCATTAGGAGGTAACATGGTATGGCAGAAAGGACACTGGCTCTGGAGTTCAAATCTTGGGTTCAAATCCTGCCTCTGAAAGTGACTTACCTATGTGACCTATTTGGGCCTCTGATGTGGTTAGATCAACTCAGTCAAAAGCATTTATTTAGACACAGTGCTAGACGATGAGGATACAGCAATAAAAAGCTAACAGTCTTTATCCTCAATGAGTTAATGTTCTTGTCCAGTGACCCCTGAGATCTCCCCTAGATCTATGACCCCATGACTTGATGGTCTCTGAAATTCTTTCCAGGTCTACATCCACTCCTCTCCCCACATTGTGGATAATTTTCAGGAGTAAATAAATCAAAATTCTTTGGCTGCCCCTTTCCTGAAATGGTATAGGAAGGCAGATTGGGTGAACCCAGCGGAATAGCTGTGTTACTGCCTCTCCTGGGGAATGCTGATTCTTGATCTGTCCAGTTTGGGAGGAGGCAGAATTCCTTTACTTAGCTTGTGGGTGGATGATTCCTGATGCAGTTCATCCTGGGAGGAACAACTCAGTCAGGAGTAAAAGAAAGAAAAGTGGGTGCTTCTGAAAAAGTGACTAGCCCAGAAAACTGAAAACCATCTGTGATTTCTAGCCACCCCCTCCAATCTCAATTATTCTAGCTGCTGGAAATTTGGATCTCAAGTCTCTATTGAGGATCTTGGCCAGATCAGGCTTATAGAAAGGCTTCTTTCCATGGATCAGATCACCTTGCTTCATGATACCTGAATTTAAACTCACATTAATGCCATCCCATGTAGAACTGGTATTTTGTGAGATTTTTTCCCCCCATTCTCACTCTGGTTAGAACATCATTTCCAAACATTTGGGCAGGAGTCTATGTTCAAGGAAAGATGCCTAGTGTCATTTTAATCATTCTTGTTTTTTATTAAGCATCTAAATCTGGGGGCTACAGTGGGTAGAGAATAAGTCAAAGATTGATGTAGAGGACTTGGCATTCTAGTCCAACACTAACAACAGAGATTATTACAATGACAGTTTATAAAGACGGTGAGGAGGGGAGGAAGGTTGGTTACTGGGATACACAGAAATAAGAAAACAAGCAGCTTTGGAATATCTCCACCCAGAACAGGATCCTACACATCTGAAAGCCAATCTGGCAACCTGCCTGACACATCAGCCTCATGTTTCTTGCATGACATGAAGCAATGCCTACACCATTGCTTTTTCACCAGAAACAATTAAATATGTCAGCATCTAATTTCCCCATCTCTGAGTGTGGGTTGAGTTTACTATTTGCTAAGATATTGCATCCTGGGGCCTTTGTAAATCTACAAACTATGGGAGAAAATGGTAGCTGGAAATGTTATTGTGGCATTTCCTACTCTCCCTCCACCCCACAGGTGTCTTGTTTCTTTGTTGCTTGGATCTGGAAGGTTTGTACCCCCAGAGGCAATTACTTTCCTTTTGCTGTGAAACTTCTCAGGAGCTAGGGCACCACTGAGGTAGGGAATCAATTAGCCTCTGCAGAACCATGTGGCCACTAATAGAGACAAAAGATATGAGTCCTATGGCTGGGCCACCCACTTTCCGTGGATGCTTCTGGTTTTGGAGGGGAAGGAGATTGATAAAAGTGACTGAAGTGAGAGGCATCTGCGTATTGACAAAGTATGGAGTTAATACTTTTGTGATCAAGGAGAGGTTAGGCCTGCATGGTTGGTTATATGTAGTTCACTAGTCCCAGACCAGGAAAGATTCACATCATCATTTTCAGTTTTTACTAAGATGGGTATCTCACCTTCCCCTTTATTCACACAAGAAATATGAGAAGGAAAATAAAAACCATACAGCACTTCAGGTAAACTCTTTGCATGGACCACAAACCTGGACAAGCCAAGCTTATTGGAGGGTAGTTTAACTTTCCACCCAGTATACTCTGGATACCCAATGGTTCAGAATCAAAGAGTAACCCAAGGTCAGGTGTGCAAGGAACTGGAGAGATGGGCTACTCTAACTCCTTCATATATATATATATATCTATATATATATATATATATATATTTTTTTTTTTTTTCTGTTTGCTGTTTCCTGGGATTATAGATTCCAAGCTGGAGAGGACTTTAGAGGTCAGCCAGCCTAATGTCTTCTTTGTATAGAGGATGAAACCAAATCTCAGAGAAGTGAAATATCTTACTCAGGAAATAATGATGGAGTCAAGGTCATTTTATTACAAAGCTAGTGCTAATTTTCCTGCATGAGAGTTCCTTCCCTTTCTTTCCGTTTCTCCTCTTGCTCATGCTTCAATGACCTTGGACCTGAAAATTCCAGTGGCTACTCCCTTCATTGTCCAAAGTAATTCAAAGAATATTCTCCCTAGCATTTCTTTTCAGGCACCTGTTTATCCCCTGCACTAATTTGACTTGGAGGAGGACCTTTGGTCAAAACAGAGCTGAAAACAGATTGAATTTTCTTAATTTAAATTTGAATGTCATTCAAAAGGGACCAGGATCTTTAATGCCAGATACCCTTTAGCTCATGAGATCACAGAATTAAATACAGAAGGGATCTTGGCACTAACTAGTTCAACCACCTCGTTTTACACCTCATTTGAGGAAACTGAGGCCCAAGTGACTTGCCCATGGTCATGCAGGTTCATATGATTTAGAAGTAGTAGGAACCGTAGGTTTCCCTCTAATCCAGGGGTGGGGAATCTGCATCCTCCAGGCCACCTGTGACCCTCTAAGTCCTCAGGTGTGACCTTGTGAATGAGTACAAGTTTTACCGAACAAAACCTTTTATTAAAGGTTCTTGTTCTCTGAAGTTTGGATTCAGTCAAAGGGCCACACATGAGGACCTAGAGGGCCACATGTGGGCTCGAGGCCACAGGTTTCCCACCCCCGTGATCCAACCCCTTTCTTTTGCAGATGGGAAGAGAGAGGCCTAAGGAATTGAAATGATTGCCCAAGGTCATATAAGTGTCAGAGGCAGCATTTGAACCCAGTCCCTCCAAAGTCAGTGCTCTTTCTACTGTAACAGGTATGAATGACAGAGGCAGAATTTAAACCCAGTTCCTCTGTCTTCATGGTTAGTATATCAGCTACTAAGTGACAGTCAAGATTTGAGCCCCGTTCCTTTGCCTCCCCTTCCAGGGTTCTTTTCCCTGCACTTCAGAGTTTAATTCTGGGGTGGGGCTGTGGGTAGGAATGGGAAATCTCCATCATCATCATTAATTAACATTCAAGTGCCTACCATAGATAGGAAACCATTCTACCTTCTCCTTAGGAAGTCTCTCTTCTCTTTCTTTTATGTTTTAGTTACCTTCAACAATCAGATGGAAATCCTTGATCTCCAATTTCAGAGAAGAATTTGCATGGCAACTGTATGTCCCGTTGTCAGATTTCTGAACTCTGGAGATGGACAACTGCAACAGCTCACTTGTCTGATATATTTGGTGATGGTCTTTCTCCAGATTCAAGAGACTGTCATTTCTGTACCACATCATTTGAGCCGGAGGGTTGGACTTCACTTTACAATCTATTTTTATGTTGCTTCCTTCTTCAACTATTCGAAGATCTGTCCCGTTCAGAATAGGTTCATCTGCATAGTACAATCGATTAGGTTAAGTTAGTGGATTGGCAAAGTTTTGCTTGAAACTCTCTGTATTGTGACAGTGCATTGTTGATGCTGCAGTTAGCTTTATCCTAAGGATCTAAGAGTCTTGTCCACAAATCTTGGCTGAGACCTCAGAGTTCATTCAGAACAACCCTTATATGAATGAGAATTCCTTCTACATTCAACATACCCAAAAAGAGGTCATTTAGCCTTTGGTTGAAGACTCTGTCTGCTCTTCAAGGCAGCCCATTTAATTTCTCAATATCTCTAATTATTTGAATGCTTTTTCCATAGGTACAATCTTAAATTTGCCTTCTTGCAAAGTAGAAAGAGTGCTGGATTTGAAGCCAGAGAGTCATAAGAATACAGTCATAAGGTAACCTCTATTGCAAACTTCCAGGAGTGAATGAGATGGAGTCAAATTCTCCCCTTCCCCAGGGAACTATTTCATTTGTCCCTGGAAGTTTGCAGGAGGGGATACAATAGCACCATAGCATCTAGAAAAGCCATCTAGTCCCTGTTATAGATATTAGGTCTCTCTTCTTGCAGCCTGAGATTTCACCTGCTTTATTGACTGCTATATCCCACTTTTGACTAATTAATCTTGTAGCATACAACTAAAAAACAAATAAGATCTTTTTCAGAAGAGCTGTTGTCCAGCATTACTTCAGCCCAAATATAAGTCTTTACATTGTCTGTATTAAATTCCATATTGCTAGATCAGTGCTACCTAAAGGATACAGGATTTAGGAGTCTAGAAATCTGGTTTCAAATTTCAGCACTATCACTACCTGTGTAAACATGGACAGGTTCAATTTCCTCATCTGTAGAAGGGCCCTTCCAGCTTTAAATTTATGACCCTACTTGCTACCCTGATAAATTAATTCAACTCCATAAACATTTATTATTCATTCTCTCAGAAACAACCCCTAGGAAACGCAAAGACAAAAAAAAATTAGAAAATGAAACAAGAACTGCCTTGAAGGAGCTTATATATTCTAGTGGAGCTAATTCATTCTATGTTCAAATCCCGTTCCTTCCTTGGGTCTCAGTTTCCTAATCTGTAAAATAAAGAAAATAGACTAAATTATTTCTGAAGTCTCTTACAGCTCTAAATCTAGCATTCTTGCATATTCTACATTATAGCTCATTCCAGTTTTATGACTAACTGAAACAAACATATTACCCTTAAGCTTTATCCTAGCTAATGTTTCTATTTTTTTTTTTTTTTGCTCCAGTAAGGTAGAGTGAAAGACTTTAGAGTTAGAACTGGGTTCAAATCCTGCCCCTAATGATTTCTAGCTATGAGACCTTGGGCAGGTCATTTGACTTCCCATGGTTCTGTTTCCTCACTTTCAAAATCAGGAAGTTCAACTAGATGTGGGAAGAGAGGTTCCTTTCCGCTTTGCACCTGTGCTCCAATGCACAAGGACTTCAACAAGCATTAGAAGTGGCTGGTTTGAATTTCCCCTTCATTTCTATGCCATGTCTGTCATCTGACAGAGTCACAAAGTAGCAACAGAGAGGCCGAAAGGAGGGCAGCAGATCTGAAGAGAAGGAGGAGGGAGAAAGAACCACGAAATTCACACAATGGATAATTACCCCAGGAGTAATGGAGGAGGGGCTGTGCTCTCTGAAGACTGGGCTTTCCAGAATTCTTCTGAATGTGTTTCAATTTTGCTCAGCCTAATAGAAATGGCACATGGGTATTTTTTTGATGTGTGGGATGTTGCTGGGAAAAAGCAAATAGTTTCCAAATGCCCTATATTGTTGTGTTCCAAAAGTTTATTGTTCCAGGTCCTAGTAGATAAGCTTTATTTCTTTCTTTTTCTCTTTCAAAGGCCCTACTAGATATGCTTAGTTTCTTTCCTTTCCTTTCCTTTCCTTTCCTTTCCTTTCCTTTCCTTTCCTTTCCTTTCCTTTCTCCTTCTCTCCCTCACAAGTCATATAAGCTTTCTGGACCTCAGTTTCCTTATCTGTGACCCAATTAACACCACATCATGAATTAGTTCATCGGAGCCATTTTAGCTAAAACTAAGTCCTGATGGAGAGAAGAGTGGAGAGGGAAAGGCAAAGCATGGAGCTCTACCAGGAAAGAGGCCAGGATTGAATGGATTGGCATTCTAGCTAGCCAGAGTGTAAGGAGGGTATCTTGTATACTTGAGAAGAAGAGAGGGATCTTTCAATGAAGGGCAAGAAAAGAGTAAAGCCACAAGAGGAACTGAAAAGTGACTGTGGTCTAGTTGAAGCACAGGAGTTAACCATTAGTGTTGTTTGTCAGTCAGGACCCCTTGGGGGGTTTTCTTGGCATGATTTGCCTTTCCCTTTTCCAACTCACTTATAGATAAGAAAACTGAGCAAGCAGGATTTTAAGTGCCCAAGGTCACATAGCTAGTAAGTATCTGAGGTCAAATTTAAATTCAGGAAGATGGGTCTTCCTGGTTTCAAGCCCAGAGCTCTATCCACTGCACCATTTAGCCACCCCAAGCACAGCTGACTATCACCTCCTTAGTTATGCCTCTCTTAACATGATCTCAAACCACATTGATAGAGTCCAATACCAACCTTGGGGTCTGCTATATCATACTTTTGACTCATTGTGTTTTCAGTCCATCCCCACCAATCCCCCCAGCTCTCTTTCAGATGAGCTGCTGTCTAAGTAACCCTTCCCCAACTTGTGCTTGTGATAGTGGCTTTGTTGGACCTCCGTTGGAAAATAGCTGGTACTGGGGAAAGAACGTATCCCAACTCTACCATCTGATGCCTGTGTGACCTTCCCTGCTCCATGGCTTCTACTGGTCTTGTTAAATTTCATCTTATTGGCTTTAGATTGAGACTCTCACCTGTCTAGATCTCTGGGGAATACTGTCTCAATCAGCCAGCATATTACTTGACCCTTCTAGCTTTGGGTCACCTGTAAATTTGGTAAGCCTGACATCTATGGTTTTTTCCAAACCATCGGGTCATAGATTTAGAGCTTATAGAGGCATCTTAGAAGACATCTAGCCTGATGCTTGAAAATTTTTATTTATTTATTTTTACAAAGGACGCTGAAGTCTTGAGTGGTTAAATGTTTGGGTCAAACACATAAAAAGTGGCAGAGTTGGGATAGAACCCAAGTCCTCTGATTCCAAGGACAGCTAAGTGGACAGTGGATAAAGTGCCAGATGTAGAGTCATGAAGATTCATCTTCCTGTATTCCAAACTGTCCTCAGACATGTCTTAGCTGTGTGAGCCTAGACAAGTCACTTAACCCTGTTTGCCTCAGTTTCCTCATCTTTCAAATGAGTTGAAGGAAATGGCAAACCCCTCCAGTATCTTTGCCAAGAAAACCCAAAATGGGGTCATGAAGAGTCAGACATGACTGAAAGTGATAACAACAGCCTCTTATTCAAAACCCAACATTCTTTCCGCTCTACTACAGTGTTTTCACCTGTCATTGGTAGAAGGTTAAATAGCACAGAACCAAGCACAGAACCAAGAGACCATGGGCACTCCCCTGGAGATCTCCTTCCAAACCTGTCATTGAATCATTAATGACTACTCTTCAAATCTGGCCATTTGGTCACTTCTTAATCATTTCTCTGATATCATGGTCTTCTTCAAAAATGAAAGATGAATGCAAATGAATGCTGTGAGTAGACCAAGCTGCCCTGCTTCTGTCCTCTCCTCCCCCTTCTTCTCCTCTCCAAAGCAAGGTAAATTTGGATGACCAGAGAATACCCAGTTAACTTGGGATTTATGGGCCAGATTCCTTCCTTCCTTCCTTCTTTCCTTGCTTCCTTCCCTTTGCCAAAACCTTAAACCCAGAACCTTAAACCCAGTGCACTCTGAAGCCCATACATTGCACACTAGGTCCCTGCCCAAATTACACTTGAGGGCTGTTTTCAAGATACTCCTGGCTTAACAATGATTATCAATAGTAACTGTTTCTCTTTCCCTCCCAGCTCCATTTACTAATTTTTTTCCTTTCTTTTGTTCATTAAAGGGGCCATTGCCTATTTACTTCTTAAAGAGGCCTATTTGCGGAATGGGCATTACCTCACTCTAAGTGAGTACCTGAACAGACTAAGGTCTCCCAGTACATCCTGGGCCTTCTCCAGTCATCCTGATGAATATCTGGTCACCGGATCCAGATGGCCCAGGAGGAGAAGTGAGGCTGGTGACATTGCACAGCCCTCTCTCACTCAAAACAAAGTCAAGTGCAAGTCATGTCATCATTTCTCTGATGTCTTCTTCGAAAATGAAGGATGAACACAGAACAATTGTAATAGCTTCCTATTGGGTTTCCCTATCTCAGCCGAAGTGACTTTCCTAAATGCAGGGCTGTCCATGACGCTCTGCTTCTCACTTAACTCCAGCAACCCCATCTTGACTCCAGGATCTAATATAAACTTCTCTCTTGGGCATTTAAAATCTGGTCACAGCCTGACTCCCTACCACTTTCCCACTCTTATATATTGTTCCCCTTCACACAGTTTGACATCCAACATTGGGCACATAGAACATTCCATCTCCTACCTATGTCTTTGCCCTGAATATCTCCCATTTCTATAATGTACTCCCCTCTCAGCTCTGCCTCTTGGAATCAATGTCCTCCTTCACAATTCAGATCAAGTGCCACCTTGTACAGGAAGCTTTCCCTGATTTCACCTTCCCTGGGCTGCTAGTGCCTTCCCTACCAAAACTACTTTGCCTTCATTTGGTGTATGTATATTGTGTTTCTATTTCAAACGTATGTATGATTTCTCCACCCCATAGAATGTAAGCTCTCAGGGCAAGAACTATTTCACTTTTGTCTTTGTATCACTATTACCTAGTTTAGTGCCTGACACATAGTAGGTGCTTAATAACTTTTTCTTAACTGATTGTGATTAAAGTTAGGATTGCTTGCCCCTCAACTCACAAATGACATTCAAAATCACTGAGATCTTCATGGATTGGTTCCGTTTCAACTTGCAGGTAAAGGTGACTCCATTGTCATCTTCTGTGACGGGATAGATGCAGATGTCACTGGAGTTGATTTTGTTTTCATCTTTCAGGTCCACCCTCCTATCTTCCCGGAACCAGAGTAACTCTTCCTCTTGGCTGTGATTCTGAACTGCACATTTCAGAGACTCCGAAGTGCCAGGGGTGGTTGGCAGAACGTAGTTTTGGGTGCTGTTATTCACAGTTAGGATGACATCTGGAAACACACACACACAGAGAAATTATCATAAAGACAGGTATGGGCCTAGAAGGAATCTTAAAGGTTCTCTAATTCAGAGATGTCAAACATCCAAATTAAAATGCAATAGGGAAAAAGTTTTTAAAGTAAGTTGAAATAAAATGGAGCATAGATAATGTTAATATGTGGTTTTCTAAGTCAATATGCAGCCCTCAGGAATCTTTATGGATGGTTTAGTGGCCCCTTTTCATTTTAGTTTGATATCATTGTGAGTTCAAACCCACAGGTATGAGGAAAGTGAGGCAGAGAGAGGATAAATGACTTACCCAAGAATCTAAGCTTAATCTTACTCTCTGATTCAGCAGTATCATTGCTATGAGTTTATCCTACACTTATAAAAAAAATTGGCTAGCTTATAGTCAATGCTTTCTGTCTCTTCCTCTCTAGCCAAATCCTTCCTAGGCCTTTTTTTATCTCTTACCTGTGAGGTAGTGTAGGGTTTGATCTTTTCACTGGGCACTATCCTTTCCAATTCTACCCCTTTTCTCTCTGGAGATTTAATTAGCCTTTGCCCTATTGTTACAGTTTAGCCCCCTTTTAGTCTGTGGGCAATATAAGGCTCTTAGGTTCACAGCGGTCCCCTCCCATGTTTTGTGTAGCAGATGAGAAGTTAATATTACAATCATAATGGTTAAGAGCCCCTAGTTAGGGATGGCTAGAATAATACAGATGAGAAAAACATTAACAAGGCAACCTAACTTGCCATAAAGACAATGAGTGGCATTGTTCCAGAGAACAGATTCTCTCCTGTTAGTAGATAGCATGAGTTATCAAATGTGGTTTCTGGGTCAGTTGGTTTTGCTTAACTATTTTTCTTTGTGACAAAGGAGGATCCTAGGGGAAGTGTCATATAAAAAATAAAAGACATTAATAAAACTTTTTTTTTTAAAAAGAAGACTTTAACTTACTCATTAATCCATAAGGCAGAAGTGAAATCAGTAAGAGCAGTGACCCATAGCCCTGTGTTAGTCTGTTCTTTGTCCAGGTCATCTTTAGTAATGTTGGATCTGCCAGAAAAAAAAAGTTCTACATTTCTGATGTATCCAGTAATCATGTACCAGCAGGCCTGTGTTTTTGGTTTCTTTTGTTTTGGACAGAGCCTGTGACTCCATTAGTATGGAAAGTCCCTCTACTAGGGCAGGTCAGCAACAATTCTGAAATCTGTAGTCTTGAGAAAGCTGACTTGTGCAGTGAGAGGTTAAGTGATTTGCCAGAATCTCACAGCCAATATGTTAAGATATAACCTCATAGGTTCATAGATTTAAACCTGAAAAAGACCTCAGATATCATCTAGTTCAACTTTCTTACATAACAGATGAAGAGACTGAGGTCCATAGAGGTTCAATGATGCCCAAGATTATACAGGCAATAGTAAGTGGCAGAGCCAGAATTCAAACCCAGATCTGCTAACCCTCAAATCTGGCATGCTTTCTGTTATGTACCACCATGGGCCCTGTGTCAGAAAAAGGACTTTCAGCCAGTTCTTCCTGACTTTGAATCCAGTGCTCTGTTCTCCATGCTAGGCTACCTGTAAATACTTCTTATTCAGCATAGAAAGGGTTCAGTTGAACTACACATTAAACAGTCTTGTTTCTGCTTTAAGTCCAAAGTACATTCAGTATTGAGAAATTGTAACAAAAAAATTAAATCTGTGGGAAGCACTGGCCTGCAGAAAGTAGACAAGAGATGTAGGACAAATAGAAACAAATACATTCTTCATCGTAGAAAAAAATCAGAATATATACTTTTAGCTATAGAGAAATAATGCATATATTATAGCTATATAGAAATAATGCCTATATAGAAAAACAATATGGCTTTCTATTTCATTCCCAAGTGGGCATGAAAGTAGGATCCTAAATTTACAAGGACCTTATTGCAATCCTTTCATTTTACAGATGAGAAAACTGAGGTCTAGAGGGGTTAGTGAATTATCCAACGGCACACAGATAGTAATTGAATATCTGTTCTAAATAGGATTCCAAATACTTATTTTCCATCATTCAATGGCAGAAAATTAAGGAACATAGCACCTAGTTAGCAAAAAGAATTCAAGTAGGAAACTATAGATATAAGTTTCTTCCTACTTCCTACTTCTACCCTTCTTCTACTCCTCCCTTCTCTCTGTCTATATTCTTCTGAGGTCCTTAAGTCTCCACCCAGTATAACGGTAGGGGGCATTGGGAACAGTATTGAGAATTTGCAGTGAGAGGAGGGTTAACTTTTTTGGTGTTGTCCCTTCCTGGTTTGTGCCGCTCCTGGTGTAAAACTTGTTAGTTATAAGTCTGGTCTGAACAATCATCATGTTGATCTGGTAAATTTCTTTCCTGGATCTTTTTTGTCAAAGGGCTTTGTTAGAAGAAGCTATTTCCATGATTATCCCCAAATCCAAAACTCAGCTGCTGGTGCCTTGGAACAGAGGCAATTTCAACATGATCTCTCTATTCTTGTCAAGATTTTTTTTATTATCCCTTGTACAAATTACTTCCTTCTCTTTGGACCTCAGTTTCTTCATCTATAAGATGGTCTAGTTGAACACTCAAGTCTTTTCCAGCTCTAAAATGCTATGACTATGACAAAGTTTCCTTGCTCCTGTCTCCATACCTCTTTGTGTATGCCTTTACCTTCATCCACCCTACCTCCATCTCCATCTGGAACCTTACCTAGTGTGATGTGAATAGAACTCTCCTATGGTTCACTTCTCTTCTGCCTTGCTTTCCTCAGCAAGTCCTATGCCTTCTATGAGACCACTCCACCCTCTGCTCCCCTAGGGCCTGACTTCTAGCACAGAGGTCCATCTCCTCCCTCAGTCCATCCTTGCATCCATCTACCTTCTATTTCTAACCTCTGACATCCTGGGGTTTCTTGGTATGACTGCACTTGACCAAAGTGGCCTGTCTTCTCCATGCCCCATTGCCTCTCCCCTCCCTTCACTACAAAAATAGTTCCAGGCATCAGAATTCCTAGTTAGGGTTCTGCTTTTTCCCATTGTCTGAAATGTCCCATCTCCATAAAAATCAGTTACATCCTTCCCTTCTAGAATTATGTTAATATTCACCTCCTTCAAGCAACCTTTTCTGATTGATACCAGTCTACTCTTTGTCATTAAGCATATTATTTACAATTTTGAGAAACATATATATTATGTTTCTCTGCCTATCGCATAAAAATAGGAAAATCAGTGTGGCCTTGTGGATGGAGATGAGAGCTGACTTTAGAACCAGAAAAACCTTTGAGTACTTTAGGCCCTATTTATTACTGTGGGTTTTCTCCTCACTAGTACAGGTGAAAATTCTTCTATGATACAATAGATTGTTTTCAAGGCTGAAAAATTAATCACCCCTGCCCAACCTGCGTATGAGACTCACTGAACTTGGGTAGGTGAGTTTTCCTGTGACAGACGGCAAACACAGTCTGTCATGGGTCCTCTTTAGGAGGCTTTTATAGCTTGGTAGTACCTGAAAAACCTCATGTGTTTCTGAAAGAGCCTTTAAGAAACCAGTCGCCTCCATAGCACAATAAGACATCACAAGATTGTTAAACATACATGTAGATGTATGTAAACATACACATACACATATACAGAAAGGGACTAGATTGTGGAGGGAACTCCCAGAGAAGGAAACTCCCTTCTACCAATGTAGGTGAGCACCTCTCCAATTTATAATCTGAATGAATTTCTAGAGCAAGGGGATGTGCAGTGACTTGCCCAGGTCATGGAGTCAGTCAGTGTCAGAGGTAGGATTTGACAGCCCGTCTTAATGGCTTGGAGGTTGGGTCTCTATCCATTGTGCCACACTGCCTATCGCATAAAAATAGGAAAATCAGTGTGGCCTTGTGGATGGAGATGAGAGCTGACCTTAGAACCAGAAAGACCTGTGTTCAAGTTGCCTCTCTGACGTAATCTGGCTGTGTGACCCTGGGCAAGTCATATCCTCCCTCAGTGTCCCAGGCAGCTCTCTAAGGCTATAAAGATCACATTGAAAGTCCACATTGGAAAAGGAAATTCTTTCTAAGATAGCTTGAAATCATAGGTCCAGTTTGTATATGTATGCATATGTATATGTATACACAGAGAAACACACACATACATATATATGTATGTATGTAGAGAGAGAAGAGAGGGAGTGAAAGACAGAGGAGAGAAAGGAGAGAGAGAGAGAGAGAGAGAGAGAGAGAGAGAGAGAGAGAGAAGCCTGGTATAGCAGATAAAGGGTCAGACTTGGAGTCAGGAAGTCCTGAGTGCAAACTCTACCCATACCAAATCCTGATGGTGTGATCCTAAGAAAGTTAACCTAAACTCTCAATGCCTGGGGCAACTTTTAAAGACTAAAAATTGCAGAGGTAAAGAGAGTTTCCCCAACCTTGGAGTTCCTTATACCAATGAGATCACAGACCCAGTCCTTATCATATAAGTGGCACAGTGGATAGATTACTGAGCTTGAAATCAGGAAGACTCATCTTCATGAGTTCAAATTTGGCCTCAGACAATTGCTAGCTGTGTGACCCTGGGTAAGTCATTTAACCCTTTTGCCTCAGTTTCCTCATCTGTCAAATGAGCTGGAGAAGCAAATGGCAAACCACTACAGTGTCTTTGCCAAGAAAACCCAGAAGTGATTCAACAGCAATCACAAATATGTTATATATAATGATACATATATATGTATTATATATAATTTTCTATAAAGTTGGCAAAGGACTTTACAGTGAGCCTCAACACCAGAGGTATCACTGTCTTCATTTTGCAGAAGAGAAAACTGAGCCAAAAGTTTTCTTTTAAAAGCCTTTAGAGAGGCAAAATTACTTGGCCAAGATCCCCCAGCCTGTATTTGACTCAAATACAACTTCAGACTCAGGTTTCTCCAATTCCACGCCCAACATTCTTGCCACCATCCTTCAATGCTTCTCTACATAATTGTATTCGCTCATTCATTGCTTGACAGTTGGACTATAATTATTCTACATGCTCACGTCCGTTGTAATCAACAGGATCATCTACTCTTACCAGATCACTTACCAGGATTATGAGTTCTTCAGCACCAATTCTTTCTTCTTCCAGGACCTAATCAATACTATGCTATGTATACAGTAGTTGTACTGATTAAATGAATAATTATGGAACTCCGGGGAGCCCTCACTTTAGTCATAGGACCATAGCTCTAGAGGTAAAAGACACCTCAGAGGCTTTATAGTCCAGTTCTCTCATCTTACATATGGGGAAACTGAGACCCAGAGAGGTTTAAGTGACTTCCCCAAGGTCATACAGGTAGTAGAACTAGAGTTGATAGACCTACTTCATACTTACTAGGAGGCAGCCCAGAGCAGAGGATAGATGACCCACCTTAGATTCAAGAAGACCTACCCTTGTCTTATACTAGCTATGTATAGTATATCTATATAGTCTATAGACCCTGGGCAAGACTTTTCACTACTTGGACCCAATGCAATTGCCTAGGACTTTAAAGCAAAGGCAGATTTTTATCAGTAAGAGAAATTTCTACAGTGGTGAAATCCTGCAGAAAGTGTATGCTCCTTCATTCAATCCTCACATTCTGAACCCCGACTCAAAGAGAGCCATCCTAGGGGAGTTTCTCACTCCCCCAACCTCATCCCTCATTTCTCCCTCTATTTCCAGCCTTCTTTCTGTATAATTAAAAGCCTCATTTCTTACCTTGGTAATCTTCGCAAAGCTAAGCTTTTCGAAAACAGCGTCTCCAATGAAATAATGTGAACCTTTTTGCTGCTCTGATTTATATGACTGCTTCTAAATATTTTTATGGTCGTGGTGTCAAATGAATAAGGGAAATTGGGGTCAAAGTCTGTTTCCTTTTATGGATGTCTGAGAGAAGACAGGATTCCAGAAAGACCTTTTCAGGGAGGTATAATTAAAGCTGTCTTTTTTTATGTATAACTAGTTGGGAATGTTACTATACCTAGGGAAACTGACCTTTGGCAAAAACAATGCTGCCCATCCCACAAAACCTTTAATGACATGGTCATACTTTAGCCAGAGGAAATCACGAGAGCATAGATTGAAAACCAAGAGGGTCCTGAAATGTCTTGTGCGACCCCCTCATTTCACAGATGTGGAAACTAAGTCCTATAGAAGAGAAATGACTTGCCCAAAATGATGCATGTAATAAGTGGTAGAAGTTGAACTCCTTCATTTTTAGAGGCAGTGTAGGGTAGCGAGTAGAGGGCTGGACTTAGAGACAAGAAAGGTTGGGTTCAAATACCACCTCAGGTATTTAGTAAGGTATCACACTTTACTAGCTGTATGATCCCTGGTAAGTCAACTAACGTCTCAGTACCTCAGTTTCCCCATCTTAAAATGAAGAGGCTAGACTTGATGATCTCTTAGGACCATCTCAATCTAGGACCCTGTGAAACTGAAGCCTGAAACCCAGAGGATCAAGGGATTTACCCAGCGTTGCACAGGAAGTGACAGACCTGGAATTTGAACCCAAGCCCTCTGACTCGGGCTGGTGTTCCTTCCACTATACCTGAGCTCATCTAAAAGTTCTGCTGAGTAAGTCAGGCAAAATTAATTTATGCTGCCATCAAAACCTTGGCAGCCTCCCTGAATTTCAAGTAATCCTAGAAAAATGTGATATCACCAGTGAGGAAAACAACAGCAGAAAAAATAAAGTGAATTAGGTCACCTCTCTCCAAAGTCAAATGCAAAAGCATTGGCTACAGAATTAATCAATAAACATTTATTAAATGCCTACTGTGTATCAGACACAGTACTAAATGCTGAGGATACAAAGAAAAGCAAAGGACAGTTTCTGCTCTCAAAGATCTCCCAGTCTAATGGGGAAGACAATATGCAAATAATTAGGGACAAACAAGCCATAGACAGGATAAATGGGTAACAATCAACAGAACTAGCACTAAGGAGGAACCAAAAAAGGCTTCCCATAGAAGGTAGGATTTTAGCTGGGTCTTGAAGGAGATCAGGAGGTAGAGGTGAGGAGGGAGAGCATTCTAGATATGGGGACGGCCAGAGAAAATGTCCAGTCAGCAGGTGGAGTGTCTGGTTGGAAGAAGAGCCAGGAGGCTAACTGTAGAAGGGGGTTAGTTGGGGGGAAAGAGTGGTATAAGATGTAAGAACACTGAAAAGATGGGGGGTAGATTATAAATGCTTTGAAGGGCAATCAGAAGATGTTATATTTGATCCTGGAATTGATAGAGAACCACTAGAATTTTCTGAGTAAGAGTGAAAGTAGGGGAGGTGACATAGTCAAATTTTTGCTTTAGGGAGATCACTTTGGCAGATTCAAGGAGAATGAATTAGTGGGAACATTGCAATAGTCTAGGCATGAAGTTATAAGGATCTGTACCAGAGGGTGGCAGCATCAGAGGAGAGAAGGGGGTGTGTTCCAGAGATGATGCAAAGGTGAAATTGACAGTTGTTGACAACAGCTTGGACAATGAGGGATGACAGGTAGTGAGGAGTCTAGGATGACTCCTAAGTTGTGAGCCTGGGTGACTGGGAGGATGTTAGTACCCTGAAAAGTTATAGAGAAGTCCAGAAGAAGGGAAGGTTTGGGAGGAAAGAGAATGAGTCCAATTTTGAATGCATTGAGTTTCTACTATCTACAGGGTATCCAATTTGAGATGTCTAATAGGCAATTGGAGATGAGATATTGGAGGTCAGAATGAAGGTTAGGGTTGAGTAAATAGATCTAAGAATCATTAGTGGAGAGATGAGAATTGAATCTACGGGAGCTGATGAGATCACCAAGTCCAATTATATAGAGGGAGAAGAGAAAAGGGCCCTGGATAGAGCCCTGGGCAATACCCATTAAGTATGGGTGTGACTTGGAAGAAAATCTAGCAAAGACTGAGGTAAGATGATGGGAGGAGACAGTCATGTTCTGAAGACCTAGTGATAACAGGGCATGGAGGAGAAGAGGGTGATCAACACCACTGGTCTTCATTTTCTGAGAGGTCAAAGACATAATGATGTTGGGGTCAGGGTACAGTGTGTTTAGTTGTGGCTGATCACTCTAATACTAGTTTGGAAGTCTCTACCACAAGTCAGGCACAAGTAGTACATTAGAACATTTGGGATACAAAGAGACCATAAAAATGGGGAAGGGACCCACATGTACAAAAAATATTTACAGCAGCTCTTTTTGTGGTGACCAAGAATTGGAAATTGAAGGGATGCCCATTGATTGGGGAATGGCTGAACAAGTTGTGGTATATGAATGTAAGGGAATGCTACTGTGCCATAAGAAATAATGAGCAGACAGACTTCAGAAAAACCTGGAAAGATTGAGGCAGAGTGAAGTAAGCAGAGGAAAAAGTCTTTATTCCTGATACTAGACATCATAAAGATGCTTATATAGGTTCAGGGCCCTTTCCCATTAAAGTGAGTTTAAGTCTAAACCTAAGCATCATCATCGTCATCGTCATCATCATGTATATAGTTGCTTTAAGGTTTGCAAAGCACTTTACATACATTATCATCATTTGATCACTGTAACAACTCTCAAAGGAGGGTACGATTGTTGTGCCCATCTTGTTGTTTCTGTTGAGTCATTTTCAGTCATGTTCAATTCTTTATGATCTCATTTGGGGTCTTCTTGGCAGAGATACTAGAGTGCTTTACCATTTCCTTCTCCAACTCATTTTTACAGATGAGGAAAGTGAGGTAAATGGGGTTAAGTGACCTGCCCAGGATCACACAACTGAGTTTCTGGGACTGAATTTAAAGTCAGGTCTTCCTGACTCCAGGACTAGTACTTTATCCACTGTGCCACTTAGTGGTACCATTTTACAGATAAGTGAGGTTGAGATAGGCTAAAGGGCTCACTTGAGGTCACAAAGGCAGCTCTTCCTAACTCCTAGTCCAACATTCTATATAGCACCACCTCATTGTCTCGTCTAATGTACTAAGTAACATCTGAGGTTGTTTCCACCATATAGGGCTACAGGTAAACCAGAGAAACCTGGCTATTTAAAGAGGTTACATCATCAGGAATGTCACCTTTGAGATTGGCCACTAGAGGGCTCATCAAGACTCAGTGATTTGGAGGTTGGACTTTAGCCAAGACCAGTGATAAGATGGAAGGACACCACTGGTGGACCGCCCACACATGGCATAAGTATAATGGATCCATTATGTATCAAGTAACAGAGGGAGGGTGTGGATGAGTGGTGCCAGTGTAATAAATCAGGGCAAAATGACCTCCACAAAGTAAGCTGGACAAATCCACAGATGCCAGGCTAAACTAGACTAAACAGATTTTTTGGTGAATGACTGGACATTTGCTTTCTCCAGTCCCAGAAATAAGCAAAAAAAGAAAATGCAGATTCTCTCTAAGGTCCCTGGGCAAATGTCCAAACTTTCCCGTGAGAATAGTCTGACTCCAGGAAGTAGAATTTCAGAGAAGAGGAAAGGAAATTTTTTTTTTATTTTAAATAAATTTATTTAACTTTTTACATTCATTTTCACAAGATTTTGGGTTCCAAAATTTTCTCCCCATTTG
>CM053770.1:271222040-271289570 GCA_028658325.1 Potorous gilbertii
GCATGACTATAGTGAAAATGTGCTCAATAGGAAAGTATATGTAGAACCTATATAGAATTATATGCTGTCTTGGGGAGGGAGGGGGTAGAGGGGGGAAGGTGTGGGGGGGATAAAATCTTAATTTTAAAGAAGTGATTGTAGAACATTTAAAAATAAAAAAATTTTAAAAAAAAGAGAAAAAAAAGAATTTTGGAGTTGATCTCATGACATGGGAGGCACTGGCAAAAGATTGCCCAGCATGGTGTGCTCATATCAAAGAAGGTGCTGTATTCTATGAGCAAAGCAGAATTGATGTAGCTCAAAAGAAATGTAAGATGCACCAGTTTAGAGACATCTTCACTCCAAATGTTCCTGTGGACTATTTGTACCCAGCCTGTGGTAAAGCATTCTGAGGTCATGTTGGTGTAATCCGCTACAGTCACACACACTGTAACTTGGCTGTAACACAATCATATCATAATCCTCTTCAAGAATGAAGGACAACAACCAACCAACCATTTGTCTACTTTTATATTTTAGAACCAGTGCCAAATGGTCTTAATGACTGCTACTTTATACTATAGTTTGAGGTCTACAAGCACTATTCCTTCTTAATTACTATGTTTCTTGATTATTTCTTAGCAAATCTAGTTCTTTTGCTCCTCCAAGTGAATTTTGTTATTTTTCTAACTTGATAAAATATTCTTTCGGTAGTGTGATTCCCAGACAAGTTTCTAAGACTAAAAGTTATGGATGAGTTATCATGAAGAGCTCCCTACCTGTGCAGGTGAAATCACTGATCTGCCTACCTCTCTTAGTGTTCCTCCCTCCATCCCCTCAAAAAAAGGGGGGAGGAGGAAACACATGTAAACTTTTATAGACAAATGTATTCTTTTGTGAAAGCTGCTGACTGCCGATCTTTTTACATTCCCTGAAATATTTCCTAGATAACAGGAGCTCCTCAAAGTCAACAGATTAGGCTGCTCAAGTTCCAAGAATGCCTTGGAGTAGAGGTGCTAATAAATTCTATTCCGTTGAGATTCTTCATTATTTCATATGCCATAACATGGCATTCTAAGAGAAAGATTGTGATGTTTCTTGTTCTGAGCCTTCCTGTTCTGAGAATGCAAGTTTAGTAAATCATTGCTGGGTTAACTTGTAACACTTTCTGGCATATCATAGTTGGGTCTAACACACATTGAGGAGCTGGTGGGTTACATTGAGATCTAAAGAACAAAGAACACAATTTCTACTATACTTGAGACCTATTTTCCATATAACTCAGAATTCTGTTGCAGGGTAGGGAGGCTAATTCTCCTTGACATCAATCTCAGAGATTAGAATTGATGCCCTCTCCCCATCAACCTCCATCACCTCAAGCATCATCTGCTCTGTGAGAACCTTCCTGATTCCAACTGCTAGTAAATATAACTTCAGATTCTCTGATACTGAATTCGTATTTCTTATATATGGATTTGCATGTGTTATATATGTGTGTTTGTATGGATTATATGTAATATTTGTATATATTTACATTTGTAATTTGTAAGGGAGAATCTCCCTCACTACTATCTCCCAGAGCAATCCATTTCACTTTAAGAAAGTTCAATCAATTAGTCAGTCAACATTTGTCAGTCAGTTAGTCAGTCAACAAGCATGCAGTGAAAATACAAATATAAGCAAGAAGAGAAACAAACCAATGGGGGCAGAAAACACATAAAAGGAAGTTGAAAACATAGTGAGGATAGAAGATACCCAAAGCAGGATATGATGTAGCAGTTCAGAGGAGTACATTCTGACGGAAATGAAGAGATCATTGGCCTTCGTGGAGGTTCTGGGAGGAGCCTTCCCAATCAGAGGAAAGGACAGGGGGCCTTCCCAGGTGAGAGTTCCAGGGTTGGAGTGACCTTCCAAGATGAAAAGGTTGTAGGAAACTCTAGGGGTTTAGGTAATTTCTCTATATTCTGATTGAAACTGCCTTTCTCCAACTTCCTCCCATAATTTTCCATCCTCTCCTCTGGGACGAAGGGAACACAGTGATTGATATATTCCCTGCATCTTCCCTTCTGCCGGTTAAGTACCTCCCATTTCCTTCAAATGATTCCCATATGGCATGGACAAAGCATTTTGGTCACTTTCCTTTGAACATGTTCCACTTCGTCAAAGACTTTCCTAAAGGGAACCCAATAATCCAGAAATGATCTGACTATAGTGGGGGACAGTAAGACTATTACCTCCTATGCTTCAGACATTATACACTCCTAAGATCATTTCTGATTTTTTATCTGACATGATATATAATCAAGTTTGGCCTAAGCAAGAAAGAGAATGACCTTTTTTGGATATCCTCAACAGGGAAGTTACAGCAAAATTTTTACCTCCCTTGAACTTTGGGATGAAATACTTAACCTAAGGTCATAGTTCCCCAACAAGTCAATGATCTATATAGCCCTCTGTGGTCAATTCATGACTTACAGCAGAGGTGTCATACACACAGAGCATTGCTCGGCAAGACCGGGTAGGAACCAGATTCAAACGTAATTGGGAAATACCTAACAAAATAAAAATAAAATAGAATATGGCTAATGTTAATATGTTCTTTTCCAAATCATTATGGAGTCCATAGGAATTCTTACATAAGGTTTAGTGCCTCCTGTATTTGAGGTTAATACCACTGACCTAAAAGAAAACAAATTCTTGTGATAAGAAAATTGTTCTCATGGGGATCTGCTTAAGGATTTTATCGGTTGATGAACACTGCTTGTGTCCCAGCTTGCTTTTCTGACTCAGTGTTGTCCATTAAGTTGCTATCACTGAGTAATGTCCATTAAGTTGCTATCAGTGAAAACTTCATCCTAAAACTAAACTGAAATACTCATCAAAGCTTAGGGCAAATATCCCATGATATAATGGTTTCCATGGTGACTGAGAAAGGCTGGATCATGTCCTGATGTTCTCTTATAAACAACAAGCAGATAAAACAGAACAGAATTAAGATCCCTATTGCTTTTCAACAAAAGATCAGAGACTTACAGCTGGAAAGGCCCTTGAATCCAACTCCTTCATTTTACAAATGAGGAAACTGAGGATGAGAAAAGTGAATGACCACAGTTAGTAAGTGATTGAGGCTGGATTTAAACTCAGGTCTTCCTGAGACCATGTCCAGCACTCTCCACTAGGATTTTTCATTGCCTTTAGTGGAGGAAAATGACTGTCCTTGGTATGGAACTTTCCCTCCTCTTTCTTTCCTGCCACTGAAATTATGGCATCTGTCCCTTGTGTCATAACTTAAGGATTGGTCTTCCTTCTGTTGAACTTGTATTTCCCCTGTTCTTTCAGTCTTAGTTAAATATCCAGTTTCTTAACTGTGCTAAGCCTAGGGGCCTTGGGCTTATTTCCACTGTGGCTTCTATCTACTTGATGCTATAGGTTTCTACTTGTTCCTCCCTCCAAAGAAAGATTGGCTTCCTTTGCCTTACATGAGCTACAAAAGCCTTTTCATCTCCAGACTTCTATGAAGCTCTCATTCACAGTTGACACAGATTAGGAGACCATAGTAAGGCCATATTGGGTTAGAACAATTGTCCATATAAGTCAATTTCTTATCCCAGCACCACTGGGCATTTTGTGGTAAGTATGGCATGGTGGTTGTCCCATATTGGTATGGCCAACCAAAAGATCCTAGATGTAGAGCTGGTAGGAAGCCAAGAGAGGAAATAAAGTGATGGGTGCCTGGGGCTATACTGAAACAAGATTTAAGTTCTAGTCTTCCTGACTTCAAGAGGTATCACCTAGCACCCCTAATTTGTCTTAACAATTAATAATAGACCTGTTGTTTACAAATATATCTAAATCCTATGTGACTCTATGAAGATTTTCACTCTCTAAGGATGATTAGTTTTAAGTTGGTTAACCATTATTAAAATGTAACATTTCCTTATCTGTGTTCTAACTATTTTGTGGTCAACTGACCTTGCTCAATTATTAGTCATTGTGTGGGATGGGAGGGAAGAATATGCTGATATTACTACATGTTGCATTTTAGTTTTGTAGCAGTTATGTGTGTATGTAATTTGTGGGATCCAGGCCACTGCCAGGATAGCTCAAGGCCTCACTCAAACAATATTCATTACTTTTTGATCAAGGCCTATGATTTCATTAGTGTTAAGTCACTTCCAAGTCAGGAAACACCTTCCAATAAATTGTACAAATCAGCAATTAGTCTGCAATTTAAAGTCTTAGAAAACTACCTGAGACCTTGAAAGAATAAATGATTTGCCTATAGCCAACATGTGTAGGTAGGTAGGATTTGAACCCAAGTTTCTTGCTGCCTCATCTACCAGTTCCCAGAGTCCACCATTGACTCTATGATTGGCTCTCTGTTCACTATAGCCTCTGACGAGAAAGAGCACTGGGGCTGGAACCAGAGGATTTGGGTTATCCTGCCTCTGACATATTTTTAGGACCTTGAGCAAGTCACTTAACCAAGTCATTTGGCCTCAGTTTCTTCATCCGTAAAACAAAAGGATTAGACAATATAGCCTCTGGAGTTCTCTTCCAGCTTTAGATCTGAGTGATATAAATAAGTACCTTAAAAATAAATAAGTAATTGGAGTCAGTAACTGAGAGTAAGGAAAGTTATCCACTGTCTTTTGGTCTTAAAGTGTAGCTCTCAATTCACCTTAGTCAATGGAAGAGAACTAAGGGAAGTCCCAGAACCATTTCGGGTAGTTGGTAAAAAAAAAAAAGGAATTTCACCAACAAGGATAAGGTCAGTCAGAAGACCTTGCTTCAGGAAAACCAAACATGGAAAAGGTGTGTGGAGTTCAAGAGGAAGATAACTTGGGTGCCAGAGAGAGAAGACTCTGTCAACTGAGAACCAGGGTGAGGGAAGAAGCAGGAACCTCAGCAGGTTCAGGGGCAACAGGCAAAGGAGAGAATTCAACTTAGCCTAGATGAATTACATCCTGTGGAACTGGGAAACAGATAGGACTGTTAAGCTACTGTCAACAGTTTTTGAAAGATCATGATTAATGCTATATGAATGCATTTAAAAAGGGAAGGAAATTGAAATTCTAGGCCATAAAACAATGAGCTTGACTTTGATTCCTGGCAAAATTATTGACAGTATCATTAAAGGTACAGTTAATGAATATCTAAAAGAAGAGGCAATGATTACAAAGACAGATGGCGTTTCACAAGATTTTCACAAACAGTAAGTCAAATTTTTCATGAAAATGATGGAGTTTTATGGACTAGACACAGCAGTATGTTGGAACTTGTTTGTAAAGGCTCACAAAGGCTGATTGTTAAATTTTCAGTGACATTTACACCTCAGAAAGCAACAAATGCCACAGATCAGGATTTGATTTATTGTTTTGATTGTTTAGACTTAAGAAAACAATAGTCAGGGGTGAAACTAAGATGTCAGAGTAGAAGCATGGAACTGCTGGTGCTCTTCTCCCAAAGCCCTTAAAAAAACCTGTCGAAAATGACTCTAAACAAATTCTAAGCATCAGAAGCCAAAAAATGACAGAGGGAAACAGATTTCTAGACCATGACAACCTGAAAGGCCCACAGGAAGGACCTATTACACTAGGATCAGCTTGGGAGTCTCACCAGCACAGACAACACTGGAGCAGGCTTCAGGGCACTAAATCATGGGCAGCTGCTGTGGTTTCCAGATTTCTCAACCCACAAACACCAAAGACAGCTTCAAAGGTCAGTGAAAAAGTTCTTTCACCTAGGTGACAGGGGAGCATGGTCTGCCCCCAGTCCCCAGAGTGGCTGTAGCCACTGCCACAGCAGCTGCCACTTCTGGAGACCTTGGTCTACAGATGGTGGGGGAATTGAGCAGCTGATCTGGGTCTCAGTCCTGAGTCATGGTCCTGGTGTGAGGAGTATCACTGGCGTGGCAGAGTTGATGGCAGCAGTGGAGAAGGAATCCTACTTGCAGTTCCAGGGCAGAAAAGAGTGCTTGTGGTTGTTCACAGAGCAGAGCACAGGTAAGGAGAGGAATAAATACCTCTCCCTTGACAATGCCACTTTGGAGGAACTGAGAACTTATAGGTCCCTAGAGATATCTTGGAGAACAGCTGCATATGATGACTAAGGTACTATACCCTCCACTTGACAAAGGACTCAAACATCAAATAATTGGCTGGGGAAATGCTCAAGAAGGGGAAAAAATGAGTATAGAAGTTACTTTCTTGGTGAAAATGTATGTTCTTCCATCATCTCAGATAAGGAAGAGCAAACATACAACCAGAGGAAGACAGAAAGGTCAAGGCTCCTACATTCAAAGCCTCCAAAAAATATATAAATGGTCTCAGGCCATGGAAGAGTACAAAAGCGATTTTGAAAATCAAGTAAGAGAGGTGGAGGAAAAATTGGGAAGAGAAATGAGAGTGATGCAAGAAAATAATGAAAAATGAGTCAACAGCTTTTGGGGAGACCCCAAAAATGCTGAAGAAAATAATACATCTAAAAATAGATTAACCCAAATGGCAAAAGAGGTCCAAAAAGCCAAAGAGGAGAAAAATACCTTAAAAAGCAGAATTGGACAAATGGAAAAGGAGGTCCAAAAGCTCACTGAAGTAAATAGTTCTTTAAAAACTAGAATGTAGCAGATGAAAGCTAATGACTTTATGAGAAATCAAGAAGTTATAAAACAAAACCAAAAGAATGAAAAAATAGAAGACAATGTGAACTATCTCATTGGAAAAACAACTGATCTGGAAAATAGATCCAGGAGAGATAATTTTAAATTTATTGGTCTACCAGAAAACCATGATCAGAAAAAGAGCCTAAGCATCATCTTCCAAGAAATTACCCAGGAAAACTGCCCTGATATTCTAGAACCAGAGGGTAAAATAGAAATGGAAAGAATTCACTGATCACTTCCTGAAAGAGACCCCCCCCAAAAGGAAAACTCCTAGGAATCCTGTAGCCAGATTCCAGAGTTCCCAAGTCAGGGAGAAAATATTGCAAGCAGCCAGAAAGAAACATTCAAATATAGTAGAAATACAATCAGGATAACACAGGATTTAGCAGCTTCTACACTAAGGGATCAAAGGGCTTAGAATATGATATTTCAGAGGTCAAAGAAGGCAGGATTAAAACGAAGAATCACCTACCCAGTAAAAATGAGTATAATATTTCAGGGGGAAAAAATGGAATTTCAATGAAACAGAGGACTTTCAAGCATTCTTGTTGAAAAGACCAGAGCTGAATAGAAAATTTGACTTTCAAATACAACAATCAAGAGAAACATGAAAAGGTAAACAGGAAAGAGAAGTCATAAGGAACTCATTAAAGTTGAACTGTTTATATTCCTACATGGAAAGATGATATTTGTAACTCATGAGACCTTTTTCAGTATTATGGTAAAGTGAATGTATATTCATATGTATGTATATATATGTATATGCATATATATGTATGTATGTATATATGTGTATATATATAGGTATGTATGGGTATATATATATATAAGTATATTATATATGTGTATGTATGTGTGTAGGTATGTATGTGGGTTTATGTGAATATATACACACATGTATGTATGTATACATATATACACATAAATGCACACATAGAGGGCACAGGGTGAGATGAATATGAAGGGACAATACCTAAAAAATAAAATTTATTGTTGAGTGAAATATTGCAGGGGTAAGAGGAAAGGAGAGGTAGAAAGTAGCAAATCATTTCATATTAAAAAGGCAAGAGAGAGCTTTTAGAATGGAGGGAAAGAGAGGGAGCCCTACTCTCATGGGATTTGGCTTAAGGAGGGAAAAACACACACTCCATTGGATATGGAAATCTATTTTACTCTGCAGGAAGGCAAGAGGGAAGGGGATAGGAGAGGGAAGATAATAGAAGGGACAGCAAATTGGGGAAAGGGATAACTAGAAGCAAATACTATTGTTGGGGGACAAGTCAAGGGAAAGAATGAAATAAATGAAGGGCAGGGCAGAGGAAAATGTGATTAGTTTTTCACAACATAACTGTTATGGAAGTGTTTTGCATGGAAACACATGTATGATCTGTATTGAACTGTTTGCTTTCTCAATGAGGGTGAGTGGGGAGGGAGGGAGAGAACATGGAACTCAAAGCTTTAAAAATGAATGTTCCCATAGGGAAAATAGATGAGATGGGGATGGAAGAAGCAGGTATGTGATAGATGGGAAGACAGACTGGAAGAAGGGGTGGATGAGGTGCACACTGTCCTGGAATGGGGGTGGGGAGAGATGGGAAGAAAATTTGGAATTCAAATTCTTGTAGAAGTGAATTTTGAAAACTGAAAAATAAAGTATATATATATATATATATATATATATATATATATATATATGTATATGTATATATGAAAAAAATGACAAAAATGTTAGTAAGGCAGATTCAGTTTAAGAGTGTCATGAATATATTTGCTTTTTTTTTGAAGATCTGGTTACTAAACATTTACCAGCATACTCCTGGCTAGACAGTAGTCCAAATAAATGAATTTGGATTGAGTAGAATGTCCAGACCCCAAGAGTGATGTTAAAGCCTGATGCATTTGGGGAAATGTCTTTAGTGAAATGTCCCAATATCTGTGCTTGACTCGGATCCATTTGAATTAATAACTTAGATACTGAGAAGGAATAAGTATTTACATAGCACCTAGTCTGTGTCAGGAACCATACAAAATTATTTAATTTAATTCTTACAATAATGTGAATGGGGGGGTCCATTATTGTTCCCATTTTACAGTTGAGGAAACTGAGGCAATCCAAGGTTAAGTGACTTGCCCAGAGTAATACAGCTAGTGTCTGAGGCCAGAATTAAACTCAAGATTTTCTGCCAGGCCCAACATTCCTTTCATTTCTGTCATAATTTTTAAAAATTTGAACTTGCAAATGACACAAAGCTGGGAGGGAAAGCTAACACAAAGTGTGACTGTCAGGATACAAAAAGACCTTGCTTGCTAAACTAAAACATTGGTCTGAATCTATTAACATGAGATTTAACAGGTTTAAATACAAAGACTTGCATTTGGGTTTTAAAAATCAGTTTCAGAAATTTGAGAAGGGGGCAGTTTGTCTGAACAATATCTGTGGGCTTTAGAGAATCACACTCTTCAAAAGATCAAAAAATGATGTGGCAGCCAAAAGAGAAAAGTGTGATTTTAAGTGGAAGTGAGAGGGGCATAGCTCACAGACAAGGATCTACTTGTAAACATTTAACAATCAGCTTTCTAGAAAGAAGAAAAAAAGATGTACAACATACATTAAATTCACCTGTAGTACTAACATTCTCCCATCACTTCTTGTTTCAGTAAAGTAATAAATCAAGCCCCAATTTTTAGCTTTTTCTGATTTTTAAGGTATAAATGTTCTCACTAAAAACTTAGCAATCAGCTCTCCTGAGCTACAGGGATCAGTCACTATGTTACAGGAATAAGAAAGTGATAGTTCCTCTGTGCTCTGCCTTGGTCAGTGTTTGTGTGAGCTATTTCATGGAACCACAGAATTACGGGACTTATAATGGTGCCTTTCCTAGGCCTGAGATTCCAACTTCCATTGTCAAGAGCTGAGAAAGCAGACCCTTTAACCTTACCAGGTAAATCAATCATTGAGTCAACAAGCATTTATTAAGCTCTTACTGTATGTTAAGCACCAGAGGATACAAAGAAAAGAGGAGAAATGATCTGACATAAGGGACAAGACCTAGCTGAATGAATGAAAATGCACTTAGTAGGCATTTTGTTCTTGTCCAGTTGCTTTCCCATTATGTCTGACCCTTTGTGACCCCATTTGGGGTCTTGGCAAAGAAACTGAAGATGTTTGCCATTTCCTTCTCCAGGTCATTTTACAGATAAGGAAACTGAGGCAAACAGGGTTAAGTAACTTATCTGGGGTCACACAGTTAGAAAGTACCCGAGACCAGATTTGACCTTAGGTCTTCCTGACTTCAGGCCTGGCACTGTACCCACTGTGCCACCTCGTTACCACTTCATTTATTAGACTCTTTCAATGAATCAAAATCTGTACTAAGCTCTGGGGATACAGATTGGAAAATCAAAATGTCCTCTACTCACACTCTACTAGAGATAGGGAACACATATACAAGAAGGCAGCTGTAGGGAAGATGGTAAATCCCTTGCGCTCAGAAAGATATGAGTAAGGGGGAGTCAAGAAAGAACAGCCCACCTCCCTATAAATTATTTCACAAGATCAGGATGAGCCCATAAGAAACTTGCTAACTTGTAGCTTTTAATTCCTTTCCAAAATCTGCTCTAACTCCTTTGTCTGAGGCCTCTTCTAGTTCTCAACTTTGAATTTCCCTACCCAAAGGCATGGAAGATAAGGCCATACTGGATCAGAACCATGGCTCATACAGCCTAGGTAACAATGGATAATCTGTGAGCCGCCATCTCCTCCCCTCCCCTCCCCTTCATCCTCCTCAACTAACATATCAATCAATACAGGCTTTATGAAGCCCCTACTATGTGCCAGGCACTGTGCTAAGTGCTGGGGATACAGAAAGAGGCCAGAGTCCCTGCCCTCAAGAAGTCCAACATCCACCCGGGAGTTTGGGAACCCCTGATTGTTGTAGAGACCAAAGGTAGAGGGGAAGATGAGTAAGACCTGTGTTGTCCCTCAGCAAGAGATCTGGACCCAAGATTTTATTTTGCATTTCTTGAACAACCTTCTGGAGCCTAAACATTTTTCTCCTGGTGGCCAAACTTCCAGGGCTAAGCCTCCGAAGTTAAACATAACAGACACAGAGGTGTTTGTCTTGGCAGTGCCAGACCCATCAGACATATCCTCTGATAATCCTCTGACAATACTTTCCTCGGAGCCAAGATGAACTCACTCGCAGACTAAAACTGATCATTGAACCTCAGAAAAGAAATGAGGCAGGGGGAAAATGACCATTAGGGGGCACCAGAGAACCACAACCAGGGCTTGAAGGAAAAGAAGCCTGACCTTGGAAAGCCAGGGATGGTAGGGAAAGGACCAGAGCTCCACCAGTCTCCAAGTACTGGCTGGGAAGGGGTGTGTGGAGGGGGGAAGCACTCCCTACCTTTTGACCATTTTGAGGGCTTCTTTCTGAATCTAAGTATTTTAGAAGGTGGTGCCTTCAGCTGTGCTGGCTTCCTGGGATCTGTATCTTTGAGACTAGAAGGTTGGATTGTCTCCTTCATCTCTTTTTCCTTTCTGTGGCTTCCTTCTTCCTCTTCCCACAAATTATTTCAGAATAAAAGTTCAGGCAAACCCTAAACCTGGGGGATCTGTCCTGCAGGTCAGTCCTCTACTCCAAGTTTCTTTACCCCTATGTGCATGGCCAAGGGCAAGTGACACATGTTGTTGAGTGGTTTCATCCATGTCCAACTTTCTTGGCAAAGATCCTGGAGAAGTTTGCCATTTTCCTTCTCTCATTTTACAGATGAGGAAACTGAGGCAAACAGGGTTAAGTGACTTGCCCAGAGTCACACAACTAGTAAGTGTCTGCAGCAGTTTTTTTTAAAGATATCGTCCCATCAAATTCAACTCACATCTAAAAAAAAATTAAGGAGTGACAAAGAAGAATATACTGAGAGAAGATAGCAAAAGGAGAGGTAGAATTGAAGCAGATGGGATCCAAACTCCTAAAAGGAAGAAAATATGTCTTTGGGATCTGGAGCCCAAAAAGGAAAAGCCCCTGAACTTGCCCACAAATTTCAGCAGCTCAGATCCCTGGGATCTGCCTGAGGCATCCGACCCACCAACAGCCTTCCTTGTTTACTTAATTAGCTTACTTGACACTCCTTGATCCCATCCAGATTTTCCCAGTACTTTTCTATATAAAAGTACGAATTTTATCCTCATCAAATGTGAAGATTCTTAGAATCCCACCTGCTTCTATTGGCAACACAATAAAGCTTATCTTGGACTGAGAGAAGGCTTTAGTGGTCAAATTCTTTTAAGGCAGACCCCTGTCCTGTACTCTTGCATTTCAGGGTTCCTAACATCCCTAGACCATATCAGAAAGGGGTAAATTATTTCACATAAAAGAGGCAATAAAGAGCTTTTATAGTGAAGGGGAAGATGGAGAAGGTAGAGGGGAGCACCAGAACCTTACTCTCATCAGAATTGGCTCAAAGAGGGAATAAAATACACACTCAGTTGGATATAGAAATCTATCTTATCCTATAGGGAAATAGGAGGGGAATGGGACAAGAAAGAGGGAGTCATAATAGAAGAGAGGGAGGATAGGGTGTGGTGGTAGAAGCAAAATACTTTGAAGATGGATGGGGTGAAGAAAGAGAGAGAGATGGATGATAAACAGGGATTAAAATAGAACATAGGGAAATACATAGTAATCTTTAACTGTGAAAAATTTTTATAGCAAGTTTCTCTGATAAAGACCTCATTTCTCAAATATGTAGAGATCAGTCAAGTTTACAAAAATAAAAGCCATTTCCCAACTGATAAATTGTCAAAGGATATAAACAGGCAGTTTTCAGACAAAGTAATCAAAGCTATCTATAGTTACATGAAAAAATGCTATAAATCACTATTGATTAGACAAATGCAAATTAAAACAATCCTGAGCTATCACCCCACATCTATCAGATTGGCTAATATGATGGAAAAGAAAAATGATAAATGTTGGAGGGAATGTGGGAAATGTGGGAATGTGGGAAATGTGGGAAAATTGAAGCATTAATGCACTGTCAGTGGAGTTGTGAACTGATTCAACCATTGTGGAGAACAATTTGGAAATATGCCCAAAGGGCAATAAAACTGCATACATTTTGACACAGCAATACCACCACTTGGTCTGTATCACAAAATAGATAAAATACAAAAAGGAAGAGAATCTACATGTACAAAAATATTTATAGTATCTCTTTTATTGGTGGCAAAGAATAGGAAATTGAGGGGATGCCCATCAATTGGGGAATAGCTACACAAATTGTAGTATATGACTGTGATGGAATACTATAAGAAATGATGAGCAGGATGCTCTCAGAAAAACCTGCACTTTCATGAACTGATATAAAGTGAAATAAGCAGAACCAGGATAATATTGTACACAGTAACAATAACATTAAATGGTGATCAAATATGATAGATTTAGCTCTTCTCAGCAATGCAATGATCTAATACAGTTCCAAAGGGCTTATGATGAAAAATGCTATCCATCTCCAGAGAAAGAACTAGAAGGAGATTGAATGCAGATCAAAGCATACATTTTTTACCTTTATTTTTCTTGGGAGTTTTTTTTGGAGGGAGGGAGTTTGTGTTTTCTTTCACAACATGACCAATTTGGAAATATATTTTGCACCACTGTACATGTATAGCCTATATTAAATTGCTACCATTTCAGGGAGGAAGGGAAGGGAAGACGGAAGGGAGAAAATTTCGAACTCAAAATTTTTTTTCAAGTGTTAGAGGGGGCAGAGACAAGATATCAGAGTAGAAGGAGGGACCTACTCTAGCTCTCCTCCTATAACCCATAAAATACCTGTAAAAAATGGTTCTAAACAAATTCTAGAGCAGCCGAAGCCACAAATTGACAGAATGTAACATTTCTAGCCCAAGACAGCCTGGAAGGCCAACAGGAAAGGTTTATTGGACCAGGCTCAGAGCGGAGTGTAGGAATGGAGCAGGCTTCACGGTGCTGAATCATGGGCACCTACTGTGGTTTCCAGATTTCTCAACCCACAAATGCCAAAGACAGTTTCAAAGGTCAGTAAGAAAGCTCTTTCACCTAGGTGAGAGGGGAGCATGGTCCAGCCCAGCATCGGCCTTAGGGCACTGCAGCAGCAGCAGCCACTTTTGGAGCCCTCGGCATAAAAACCCTGGATCTCAGCCCTGAGTGGCAGTTCTGGAGTGAGAAGGAGTGCTGACTGGCATAGTGGAGCTGGTGGTGGCTGTGGAGAAAGAATCCTACTCTGATTTCCAGGGAAGAAAAGAGTTCCAGAGCAAAGGCCAGGAGAGAAGTAAACTCCTTTCCCTTGATTGTGCTACCTTGGAGGAACTGAGAACTTACAGGTCACTAGAATATACCCTCCACTTGACAAAGGACTCAAAAGTCAAGTAATTGGCTAGGAAAATGCCCCAAAAAAGGGAAAAAATAAGACTATAGAAGGTTACTTTCTTGGTGAAAAGGTATTTTTTTCTTTAAATATTTGTAGTTTATTTGTTTTGACAAAGCAGATACATCCCAATGAACAAACACACCAAGTCTTCTCCCCCCAAGAGAGTTTAAAAAAAACAACTAGCTGAAAGAGTGGTTTTGGCTGATAGTGTACATCTCTTTCTTTCTTTCTTTCTTTTTTTTCAAAATTGTCCACTTCATTTTGCATTCTGATTTCTTAGTTCTGTCTCTAGATGTGAATGGCATTTTGTATCATGAGTTCTTTGGAAATGTTTTAGGTCCTTGCATTGCTGTGAAGGGCTAAGTTTATCAGACAGTCCTTATACACTGTGATTGTTAATGTGTATAATATTCTCCTAGTTTTGCTCACTTCACTCAGCATCACTTCAGATAAGTCCTTCCAGGACTCTCTGAAGTCTTCCTGTTCATCATTTCTTTTTTTTCACTCTCAATAATACATTTATCCACTCCAAATGACTTAGCATCCAAATTTGTAAAGGAAATCCAAGCTGCAAGAAGACATATATAGTAACACAATAGTGGTGGGAGCCCACTATCAGTTTTAGATAAGTCTAACAGAAAGATAATCAATCATAAGGGAAAATATGGAACTGAAAAAATTGCTAGAAGAATTTAGAGGGTAAAGAGTTTTGACATCTTCTAAATGGTAATGTAAAAGAATATATAAACTCCCTAGTATCACAAAAAGCTTTTACAAAAATTGATCATGTATAAGGGCATGGTATTAAAAGCCAATACAAAAAGGCAGAAATAACTAATCTATCCCTTATAGACTATAACATAATAAAAATAGTCATTGGTTCAGGGACCACAAACAAAAAATACAAACCACAATGAAGACTTGAAAATGAAATCCTAAACAATTAGTGGATCAAAGAACAAATCCTAAAAGCAATCAGAATCAATGTGAAATAAAATGATCATGATGAAAAAACACATCAAAACTTCCGAGATGCAGCTAAAGCAGTCTTAGGAGAAAAATATCTTTACAAATGTATGTTAAACAAAATAGAAAAATACAAAATAAACTAACTGGATATGTATGTTCAAAAATAATAGAAACCCAACAAATAAAACAAATATAAATAATCACAAAAGAAGAGATATTAAAATTTAGAGGTAAAATAGACAAATTAGAAATAAAAATTTCATAGAAATAACAAATAAAACTAAAAGCTAGGTTTTTTAAAATACTGATAAAATTAATAAACCCTTATCTAATCTAAATTTTTAAAAAGAGATTAGAAAAATGAATCAATGAAATAGAAAATGAACAAGGAAAAACCACAGCAACACCAGAAGAAATAAAGAATAAAAATCAGGACATTATATACAGTTATATGCAGACAAAACTAAAACCACAAAAAAAATATGGAGGAATAACTTAAAAAATATATATAATACCCAAACTATCAGAAGACCAATTGAAAATCTTAAATAACCCAATATCAAAGTAGAAAATAAATTTAGTTGTAAAGGAACTACCAAAGGAAAAAGAATCACTGGTCCTGCTGGATTCACAGGACAATTCTATCAAACTTAAAAAAAACCCAGTATCTATACTCACAAATTATTTTCAAAAATTGAGAAATGTCCCAAATGAATCCTTTTATGATATATTTCCTTGGTCCTTTTCATGCTTCTCTTGATTCTTGTCTTGGAAAGTCAAATTTTCTATACAGATCTGATCTTTACTTCAATATGAATGATTCAAAATCCTTTATGTCATTGAATGACCATTTATTCCCATGAAGTATTATACTCAGATTTGCTGGGTAGGTGATTCTTGGTTTCAATCCCAGTTCCTTTGGCCTCTGGAATATCCCATTCCAATCCCTTCCATCCCTTAATGTTGAAGCTGCCAGATCCTGTGTTATCCTGATTGTATTTCCACAATACTCAAATTGTTTCCTTCTAGATGCTTGTAGTATTTTCTCCTTAGTTTGGGAACTCTGAAATTTGGCCACAATATTCCCAAGAGTTTCTCTGTTCAGGTCTCTTTCAGGAGGTGATCAGTGGATTCTTTCAATATTTATCTTGCCCTCTGGTTCTAGAATATCAGGGAAGTTTTCCTTTATAATTTCATGGAAGATAATGTCTAGGCTCTTTTTTGATCATGATTTTCAGGTAGTCCCATAATTTTTCAGTTGTCTCTCCTGGATCTATTTTCCAGGTCAGTTGTTTTTCCAAAGAGATGTTTCACATTATCTTCTATTTTTTCAAACTTTTAGTTTTGTTTTTTAACTGCTTGGTTTATCTCATCCTTATTCATTTCCCTGAACTCAATTCTCTCTTTCAATGAATTATTTTGTTCAGTGAGCTTTTGAACCTTCTCCTCCATTTGGCTAATTCTGCTTTTTAAAGCCTTCTCCTCATTGGCTTTTTGGACTTCTTCTTCCAATTGAGTTAGCCTCTTTTTAAAGCTGTTATTTTCCTCAGCACTTTTTTGGTTCTCCTTTAGTAAGCTGCCAACTTGTTTTTCAAGTTCTTCTATTGTCTGAGCCCAATGTAAGTTCTCTCTGGAGGCCCTGGAGGCACAGTCCTTGACTTCCTGTGATAGTAAGCCTTGTTTTTCCTCATCCAAGAGGATGGGGTGGGGGGGAGAGACACCTGTTCACCAAGAAAGTAACCTTCTATGATCTTATTTTTTTTCCCTTTTTTGGGCATTTTCCCAGCCAGTTACTTGACTTCTGAGATTCCTCTCCACAACCACCTCAACTCCAGTTCTGCTGAAAAGGTATTTTCTTCCATCCTTTCAGATGAGGAGGAACAAAGCATACCATCAGAGGAAGACATCAAAGTCAATACTTCTACATTCAAAACCTTCAAAAAATATGCAATGATCTCAGGCCATGGAAGAGCTCAAAGAGGATTTTGACAGTCAAGTAAGAGAGGTGGAGGAAAAATTGGAAAGAGAAATGAGAGCGATGCAAGAAAATCACAAGAAGCATGTCAATAGTTTGCTAAAGGAGACCCAGGATTGCACAGCTAGGAAGCATGCCAGGACAGATACGAACTTCAGGAAGATGAATCTTCCTGACTCCAGACCTATGCCATCCACTTGGCTGCCCACATCATACGCGTGTTCAGTAAAATACTGTACTTCCCTATTATCTCCAGGACCCAATAGAACTCCTCTGTTATTCACAGCTTGGTTTCATTGTGCCTTTCCAAAATTCTTATAAACTCCTCCTCTCCACACACTCTAAGCTATACAGGCCCATTCCCTGTTCCTCACACATGATGCTCTACACCTCCACCTGAATATTGGCTTTCTGGCTCTCCTTACATGAAATGATTACCTTTCTTACCTCCTTATGTGCTTAGTTTTCTTGAAGACTCAATTCACACACAGCCTTCTAAAGGAAGTTTCCTTGAGACACACCAGATACTTAAGCTTTCCTAGCTAGGTTACCTTCATTCTATTCTACATGCATCTTTTATGTTTCCTCCATTATTTTGTAAAGCTGATTGAAAGTAGAAAATGTTTTTGCCTTTCTTTCTATTGCCAGGGTTTAGGACAGTGCCTGGCATACAGTAAGCACTCATTAATAAATCCTTATGAATCGACTGGTTTTGAGCCACTCTGATATGGCCTAGAGCTGATGGGGAGAGTGGCTGAACATCATACTTTTTTGATAGCAAAGAGGTACTAGGTGAAGCAATGGATAGAACCCTGGGCCTAGAAGGTAAGGAAGATCTGAGTTCAAATACAGGCTCAAACTCTGTAACCCTGGGCAAGTCACTTAACCCTTATTTGCCTCAGTTCCTCATCTATAAAATGAGAACACACTGGAAAAGGAAATGGCAAAGTACTCCAGTATCTTTCCCAAGTAAACCCCATGGAAATAATCCATGGATTCGTGAAGAGCCAGATAAGAGTGAAAGACCTGATATCATTATAGTGTCCTTTTCATTGGAAGAAAAGAACAATTGAAGGTATGAGTACAGATCAAACTGGGCATATTGGCTCTGAATTCTGCCCGAGTCCTCTGTCATTTGAATGTGTGCCCAAGACATGCTTTTCAAACAGTTCAGGAAGGTTCCCCAATCCTCCACCTACCTTCTCCCAGCATAAACTTAGGGAGAGATCTGGAGGACAGAAGAGGGATTGCAATTAGTGTGTTCAAAGATTTCCCAGCAAGTTATACTGGCTAGCCTGTGTGACCTTATAGCAGTCATATGACCCCACTGAACTTCTATTTCCTCCTAAGCAAAGCAAAGAGATGAGAATGATGACCATTGCTTTACATTCTAAATTCTATGACCCCAGGATCATATTATAGCCTCCCATGGTAACAGAGGACAGACCTATGGAAGGTCCATTCAAATGCACACTCCAGCCTATGTCCTCCAGCTCAATATCTGTTCTCAAAGCTCCCAACCCCATCTAATGTCCTTCACACTCACCTGAGCACTTGACACCAGTATCTTCCTCATGCTTACATTCTGTCCCCATGACCTTGCAGAGCAATCCCACAGAGAGGATTCCCTCTCTCTGCACTGCATATATATATATACATATATATATATATATATATATATATATATATATATATATATATATACACACACACACACACACACACACACACACACACACACATACATACATACATACATAGACAGAGGGCACAGGATGAGCTGAACATGAAAGGAGAATACCTAAAAAAATAAAATTTACTGTTGAATGGAATGTTCTAGGAGTAAGAGAAAGGGAGAGGTAGAATATAGCAAATCATCTCATTTAAAGAGGGAAAGAGCTTTTACAATGGAGGAGAAGAGAGAAGGAGGTGAAAGGAAATAATCGAACCTTACTCTTATGTAATTTGACTTAAGGAGGGAACAGCACACACTCCATTGGATATGGAAATCTGTTTTGCCCTGCAGGAAGGCAAGGGAGAAGGGGATAGGAGAAGGAAGATAAAAGAAGGGACAGTAAATTGGGGAAAGGGATAATCAGAAACAAACACTACTGTGGGAGGACAGGTCAAGGGAGAGAATGGAATAAATGAAGGACAGGAAAGGACAGAGGGAAATGTGTTTAGTTTTTACAAACATAACTATAATGGAAGTGCTTTTCAATGTTACACATGTATGACCTATATTACATTATCTGTTTTCTCAGTGAGGGTGGGTGGGGAAGGAGGGAAAGAATATGGAACTCAAAGATTTAAGAATAAATGCTAAAAATTGTTTTAACATACAACTGAAAATTAAGATATACAGACGATGAAGTATAGAAATCTATTTTGCCCTACAGGAAAATAGAGGGGAAGGGGGATGGAAGAAGGGTGGGTAATAGAAGGGAGGACAGACTGGTGGAAGGCGTGGATGGGACATATGCTGTCCTGGGGTGGGGGGGGGGAGAGATGGGGAGAAAATCTTGAATTCAAATTCTTATGGAAATGAATGTTGAGAACTGAAAAATAAATTATTTTTTAAAAAGAAAAGTGCTAAAAATTGTTTTTATTAAATAAAATAATTAAATATTAGATAAATGAAAAGCAAAAAAGTGGGGGAGGATGTTCTAGCTCTACTGCCTCCACTCTGCAGGACATCTTCCTCTTCCCAGCTGCCATGTTCTGTCCTGAGAAATCAGAGGGATAACAAGTAAAGTAAAGAGGGTTAGGCAGCCAGAATTGTTCACTAGAGGTTAGGCAAGGGTATAATGGTAAACCCTTAACCAGCTCTCTAAAATTTTGTACCCAAGACACACTTTTAAGTTGTATCTTCATTATTGTTTTCTCCATCACTTTCTTAAATCTGGGCAATCAACAAAACAATAAATCAAACCCTAATTTGTAACATTTGTCAATTTCCAAGGTGTAAATACTCAAACCAAAGGTTTAACAATCAGCCTTCAGAAGCTGGTCAGAGCTGGCTCCAGAACATACCTTGTTAGGGCAGCAGGAAAAGAGTGTAGGTCATTACTTAGTGTTGGAGAGAAGAAAAATTTTCAATAGGGAGAGCAGCTGGTAGTAGTGCCTCCAGCCATCTGCCTGTTAGCTTTTGCAATGTCAGCGTATCCTGTACTGGTTTTAGAAAGATGAATCACCACTCACAGTAACTGACGTGGAACTGGAAGGGATTACTCTATACATTAGAACCTTCTCAGTTTAGAGATGAAGAAACTGACACCCAGGGACGTGGCCAGTAAGCTGGTCAGTCTATAAGCATTTATTAAGCACATATGCTGTCCCAGGCACTAAGTGGGGGGATAAAAAGGATGGCAAAAACATGGTTCCTGCCCTCAAGGAGTTTCCATTCTATTGGGGAGACAATATTCCATATTTTCTTGCTTTTCCTGCGAAACTAGGAGAGGCACATTCTTCAATTATGATCTAATTGGCAACAAGTCATATACTTGAAATGCTCATTTTGGAAATTCATTTTTTGGCTCTGTTCCTCTGGCTCTTTGCACTTTACAGAGAGTCAACCACAAGTTTATTAATTACTACTATGTGCCAGGGCATTGTGCCAAGCTCTGGATCTCCATCTGCATGAACCTTGTGCAGGGCTAGGATGGTATAGTAAGGTGGTGGTTGGGGGCTAAGGGAAATTGATCAATGAGGCGGGGAGTCTCAAGAACCCATAGTAACCATATCTTACTTTACCTTACTTCTGCATGTACTCTCCCTCTCTTCCTCCATTTTCCTTCCTCTACCCAGTCCCAAATCATTTCCTTAAATAACCCCAAGCTTTTCCTTTCCCCTTCTGCATCTTCATGACATCCAGCTGGCAAAATGCTCCCCTGGCATAATCTTGGAGAATCCAGAGTCACCTCTATGCCAGGGAGAGGACTGAGTCTTAAGGGGCCCTGGAAAAGATGAAGGGAGATGGTAGCCAACCTCAGAGGGTATTGGAGGATGGGTTCTCTTGACTTTCTTCATCTAAATCTCTTTTTATTACCAAGATCACATTGAATATTCTGGTTTCCAGCTCACTTGAGGTCACTAAAAATTTTTGGTTATGAATTGGGACCCAAGGTCCTTTCATAAGCATGCCCCACTTCAGTTCCTGACATTTCATCAAGGGATTTACAATACAAGCTACTTAAGGACCTTTGGTCTCAGTTTTTTCCTCTAAAATGGGGATTATAATATCAGCTACTTCACAAGATTCTTCTAAAGATCAAATTATATATATGATACACGCATATCACATATAAATATATACATAATGCTTTGTAACCTAAAAACATGATACAAATGTTAGATTATTATTACTCAAAGTCTTTATGGATTACTCAGCACCTATACATTGATTATTCTATGTTTCTCACAACCACTCTTTTCAAGTGGGAAGCTCAGGGGTGATTATTCATACTTTACAAATGAAGACATCAAGGCAGGAAGGGAAAGTGTGGTATAACAAAAAGTAGGTCATATTTGGAGTCAAAGGACATGGGTTCAAATCCAGGCTCTTCACTTTCTATCTGTGTGACTCAGATTCGATCACTTATCCTTCTAAGGCTTCAGTTTGCTGATATGTAAAATGAGGTTAGATAAGAAAACCTCTAAGGTCCCTTCTAACTCCTAAACACGTTTCTTTTAAATGATATTTTATTTTTTCTAATTACAGGTAAAGACAATTTTTAACATTCATTTTTTAAATAAAATTTTGATCTCCAGTTTTCTTCTTCTCTCCTTCCCCTTTCTCCTTCCTAAGATGGTAAGCAATTTGATATATATTCAATCCTGTAAAATATTTCTATATTAGTTATGTTGTGAAAGAAGAAAGAGAATAAAAGGGAATAAACTATGAGCAAAATAAAGTGAAAAGTAGTATGCTTCAATTTGTATTCAGACTCCATTGAGTGCTTGCTCTGGATGTGTATAGCATTTTTCATCATGACTCCTTGTAAATTGTCTTGGATCATTGCATTGCTGAGAAGAGCTAAGTCTATCAAAGTTGGTCATCACACAATGTTGCTGTTTCTGTATACAATGTTCTCTTGGTTCTGCAAACTTTACTTTGCATCAGTTCATGTAAGACTTTCCAGGTTTTTCTGAAATCTGCCTACTTATCATTTCTTATAGTACAATAGTATTCCATCACACCCACATACTACATATCACAACTTGTTCAGCCTTCCTTAATGAATGGGTATCCTGTCAATTTCCAATACTTTGCTACCACAGAAAGAGCTGCTATAAATAGTTTTGTATAAATAGGTCCTTTTCCCTTTTTTATGATTTCTTTGGGATACAGACCTAGTAATGGTATTGTTGGGTCAAAGGGTATGCCCAGCTAAACCCATGTTCCTATGAACATTAGAACTGGAAGAGAACTTGGATGCCTTCTTGTCTTATAGGATAATGAGGTCCAGTGAGGGTGAGGGTTCAAAGATTAGATAGCAGGTTATGGGAGCTGGAATAAGAGCCCAGGTCTCCTGACTCCCAGGCAGGACAAAACTATCTGCGCATACTCAGATTGGGTTCCAATAAATATCCATTGCCTGTGTTCCAGGATCAGCCTCAGGCAAAGTTACAAAGTAAGCAAAGTTCATTTCTGGCATTCCTGCTCTCTCCTCTTGGGCCTGCTTCAGTCCTATGTTCTATTTTCAAGAGAACTTTCAGATTCTCTTTAGTCATTTCAATTGCTTCTATTCTAAGCTGATCCTCCCAGTAGATTAATGATTTTCATCATGTTAATTGCTTCTGGAAGAATGAACAAATTTTAAGAATCAAAGAGTGAATGTCTAATAGTGTATTGCAGGCACCCAGATGGGAATCTTAAAAGGGAGACCTTTTAAGAGATCTTTGGGAGATTAAGGAAAGTGTTCCTGGCATGTCCTCCACATATTGGTAAAGCTTGCTCTTCCTGGTTGACTTCTGGTGCCACAGGTTGGAGCCAGGACACATCCATACACATTCGTGGATGAAAGGGATTTGTTAGTTAATCTTTCCATCCTAACACAAATGAATAAGATTGTTTCATATTTGGGAGTTGTTTTCTATCTGTCCTTTGAAAATACTGATGTATTAGACCCCAAGGATGTCAAAGAGAGAAAGAAAAGCTTCATATATACTGAAATATTTATAGCAGTACTTTTTTGTGGTAGCAAAGAACTGGAAACAAAAGGGGTTCCCAGCATTGGGGAATGACTTGTCAAATCAGTAATGTAATAGACTTGTAAGACAGGCATGTCAAACTCAAATAGAATGGGGGCACTAAATCACCCATAAGGATCCCTGTGATGACATATTGACTTAGAAAACTACATATTAACATTTATGTTTTATTGTATTTTTATTTATTTTGTTAAATATTTTCCAATGACATTTTAATCTGCTTCTGTCTACATTCTGGAGTACTGAAGGCTTCATGGGCCTCAGAGCCTTATGTTTGTGTGACAGTCTAAAATTTCCAAGAGACAGAGTTTCTAGGTAAATTGTAATCAATTTTATTGACTATATCTAGAAAGTAGTCAATAATACAGACTCATTATCCCATATATAAGCAAAGAGACAAAACTTGTAGAATCTTTGACAGTATAGTATTTTGAAAAAGAGGGTGAAAAAAAGAAGAAAAGTGGGGTGAACACGAGGGTGGAAATCAATTGTCATTGGTTAACAAGTAATGAAAGAATGGATGTTACAATGAGAGGTGGGCTTACTCCAATGAGGGTCTTGAGTTATGTGACACCAAGCCCCTAGTCTTGGTCAGATAGACTCATTAATATCCATATCACCCATCTGACAAAAGGGAGAATCCACATTTTCCCAAACCTAAGTAAACACAATGAGCAGAAACCCACCCACTCAGCTAAACTTAGAATTTCTTTACTGTATTTGCCTTGATCCTAATCTTCCTGGTTACCTGGCTGGGTAAATTTTGTCCAAGATTTCCTACACTGGTTGATTTCTTGATAAGGAAGTTGAAAAGGGGAAAAACTTTGGTCCTAATTCAATCATTGATTATTAAACAGTAAAGAGGAAAAAAATCATTTTTCTCATTTGATACCACTACTAGAAGAAAAAGTAAATATAGGGAACTCAGATAAGCAAGGATTGTTGTTGTTCATTCTTGAAGAGGATCATGGCATCAGGAAGGTAATGCCATGACTTGCAATGAATTGTATTTACGTGACGGAGGGTTGTGAGTCACCAACCTCACTTTCTTCTCCAGAGGCATCTGGGTCCAGAGGCAAGATATTAATCAGGGTGACTAGAAATGGCCCCAGTGTAGTGGGAGACTTGAACCTTTTTAAAGTAAGCAGTCTTTCCCAGGTCTCATTTTGACAGAAAAAATATCCATTCAAGGATTAAGGCTAGATAAGAAATGAGACAAAGAATGGCCTCTTTTACCTAGTACAAAAAAAAAATCATTCTGGGAGGGAAAGGATCCTCAGGGTTTCTGTCCAAAAACATGAGAGAACATAGATGAACTCAGCAGTAGAAGCTGAACTCCAAATCCCTTCATTGATGGATTAAAACCATTGTCTGCTAATTGCTTGAACCTTCATGAAGCAATGAATAGAACGCTGAATTCTGAGCAAGGAAGACCTTGGTTCAAATTTTAACTCAGATATTTACAAACTATATGACTCTACGCAAATCATTTAATCTCTCTGGATCTTAGATTCCTTACCTCTAAAATAAGGGGGTTGGATTCAATGATCTTTAAGGTAACTTGGAGCTCTAAATCTAAGATCCTATGATACCACGTGACCCAGAGTGAAGAAAAACAAACTAGAAAAACAATGTACACAATATTACATTGTCAGTGGGAAAAAAAAACAAAAGAAAAAAGAAAGAAAAATGATAAAACTGCAAACTAAATGCTGTGTAATTATAAGAATCAAGTTTGGCTTCAAGAAAAAATAATTTGATCCTTTAACATTTCTTTGCAAAAGTGAGGGATTATGGGTGAGGAGTATTGCATATATTTTTACACAGTTGGCATGCTGGTCAATTCTGTTGAATTGCTATTTTTTTCTTATTTCTTTTTTCTTACAAGGGTTTGGCTCTCTAAGAAGGGGAAGAAAGAGTCATCTACTTGGAAACTGGAATATTTGTAAATGTATTTGGAAGGCAGTGAAAGAAAAGATATCAATAACAACATTTAATTGAAAGTATTCATGCATAAGTTCATAAGATTTAGAGTCAGAGGGACCTAACCTCCATATCTTACTGGTATCCTATCTTGCACTCCTATATTAGACAGGGCAAATGGGCAATACCCTGAGTCCAGAATTGAATAAGAGGTAGAGAGGAGGCTTGGTAACACTTGGGCAACTTTTCATGCTCCCAGACTTCTCCTTGAAACCCAGAACTGTGTCTATACCAATAGAAAAGGCTCTATGGCTGTGAGTCATAGAAAACTACAATATTTGAAAATTTAAAGTTGTGCTGGTAATGGAGAGATAAATGGTGGACATGATCAGAATAATGTAAGTATTATTGCCAGTGAAGAATTCTACACTAAGTGACTTGGAAGATCTCATAAAGGACTAGAAGAGGAGGTGGGCCAGTCATGTAGCAAGAGCAAGGGAGGGGAAAAAAGAGAAAAGGAGAGGATCTAGGGGAAGAGGTTGGTCAAAAATGTCAAATAAAGCAGAGAGGTCAAAGAGGAAGAATACTGAAAAAAGCCATTAGAGCTGGTGGTTAGGAGACTTCTATGAACCAAGATGGTAGAATAAGGTAGGAATGCCAGAACCCTCCCAAACTACCTCCAAACAAATATTAACACCACAAAATAAATTATGGAGTGGCAGAACCAACAAAAATACCAGCTAAAACAAATTTCCAGCCCAAGATAACTTAAAAGGTTGACAGAAAAGATCTGTCTCACTGTGTCTAGGCATGGCAGTGGTATGTTATACCCCAGCAAGCCATCTGAAGGCCCCAAAGCCCAGCTCAGGTCAGTGACCATGACTCTGCAGCTCCAGTACTGCAGCAGGTGAGCAACCAGGCCCAGTAGGCCTGGTTGAGTTCCAGGCTCCCAGTGACCCTGGTTCAGGGACCCCAGCCCCAGCTTGAGGAGTTTTGGATAGTGCCCCCTCCATTCCAGGAGCAAAACTCAACTTTAAATACCACAAAATAGGTTGGAAAAAAATGAGCAAGAAACAAAAAAAGAACCTGACCATAGACAGTTACTCTGGCAACAGGGAAGATCAAAACACAAACTCAGAAGAGGAACACTGTCAAAATTCTTACATGAGAAACTTCAAAGAAAAAGGGTAATTGGTCTGAGACCCGAAAAGAACTCCAGGAGGATCCAGAAGGATTTAAAAAATCAAATAGGAGAGGTAGAATAAAAATTGGGGGAAAAAATGAGAATTATGCTATGACCAAAAAAAGAGACTGGATATCATCTGTCAAGAAATTATCAAAGAATATTGCCCTGATATTTTAGAACCAGAGAGTAAAACAGAAATTGAAAAAAAAATGCATTGATCATGTCCTGAAAGAGATTCTAAAATGAAAACTCCCAAGAATATTATAGACAAATCCCAGTACTTCCAAGATCAAGGAGAAAATATCACAAGCAGCCAGAAGGAAACAATTCAAGTATCATGTTTGGGTTTGGAATAAGATATTCTAGAAGGTAAAGGAGCAAGGATTACAGATAAGAATCATATAATCAGCAAAACTAAGTGTAATCCTTCAGGGGAGAAATTTATATTCAATGAAATAGAGGCCTTGCAAAGCATTCCTGATTAAAAGACCAGAGCTGAACAGAACGTTTGACTTTCAAATAGTAGACTCAAAAGAAGTATAAAAAGGTAAGCAGGAAAGAAAATTTATACGAGATTCCATAAGGTTAAATTGTTTACACTCCTATGTGGGAAGATGATACTTGTAGCTCCTCAGAACATTCTCATTATTAGGGCAGTGAGAAGAAGTATACATACATAGGGAATTGGTGTGGGTTTAATATGATGGGATGATTATGTAAAAAAAAAAAAACAAAATTAAGGAGTGAGAAAAACTAATGCACCACTATCCTTTAAGTCACCCAGGAGGACGACCTCATTGTCTTCTTTGGCTATGTGCTCTCACACCCCATATTCAGCCAGTTCTATCTCTACAACATCTCTCATAGACATCTTCTTCTTTCTATTCACACATCTACCTGTATTTAGTTCATACCCTCATCACTTCTACCCTCTCCTCTAATCTCCAAAAAACCTCAATGGCTCCCTATTGCCTAAAGGAACAAATATAAACTCCTTTATTTGACCCTTATATCTCTTCACCACTTGACCTATTCCTACTTTCTAGTCTTCTTAGACGTCACTTCCTTGCTTGACCTCTGTAATCCAGCCCTGCTGGCCTACTTCTTATTTTATTCACACACACACACACACACAAATACTCCTCTCATTTTTGCTTTAGTTTTAGCCATCTCCTCCTGCCTGGAATGCACTCCCATCTCACCTTTGCTTACTTGTAGACTCAACTCCTGTGCCACCTTCTTCATGAAACCTTTCCTGCTCCACTCATCTGCTAGTGCCCTCCCTAAGCTACTTTATATTTATTTTGTATATAACACACATATCCTTACATGCTTAGATACTGTCCCCTATTTTAGACTATAAGCTCATTAAAGGCAGGGACTATTTCACTTTTATCTTTGTATGCCCTTAGCTTACTTTAATAAATGGTTGTTAAGTCATTTCCCAGTTGATAAATGGTCAAAGGATATGGACAGCCAGTTTTCAGATGATTATCTATAGTCATATGAAAAAATGCTCTAAATCAGTATTGATTGGAAAAATGCAAATTCAAACAACTCTGAGGTACCTATAAGACTAACATGATAGGAAAGAGAGAAAAACAAATTTTGGAGATATGGGAAAATTGGGACACATGCATTATTAGTGGAGTTCTCAACAGATCCAACCATTCTGGAGAGCAATTTGGAACTATGCCCAAAGGGAAATCAAACTGTGCATACCTTTTAATTCAGCAATATCACTACTAGGTCTGTATCCCAAAGAGATTAAAAAAAGGGGTGAGGTAAGGACCTATTTGTACAAAAATATAACAATTTTTTCTGGTGGTAAAGAATTAGAAATTGAGGGTATGTCCATTAATTGGGAAATAACTGGACAAGTTGTGGTATGTGACTGTGATGGAATACTATTGTGCTATACAAAATGATGAGCAGGCTGATTTCAGAAAGACCTGGAAAGACTTACATGAACTGATGCAAAATGAAATGAGCAGAACCAGGAGAACATTGTATACAGTAACAGTAATATTATACAATGATCAACTGTGAAAGACTTAGCTATTCTTAGCAATACAATGCTCCAAGACAATTCACAAAGACACACGATGAAAAATGCTCTCTGCTGCCAGAGAAAGAACTGATAGTAGAAATGCTAATCAAAGCATACTATTTTTCACTTTATTGTTTTCATGTCTTTTTTTCTTTTGGTTTGTGACCTCTTTTGCAACATGACTAATATGAAAATATGTTTTGCATGACTACATAAAACCTATATCAAATTGTTTACTGTCTTAGGAAGGAGGGAGGTAAAAAGAGAGAGAGAAAATTTAGAACTCAGTTTTGTAAAAAAAAAATGAATTTCGAAAGTTGTCGAAAGTTGTATAATTGGGAAAAAGAAAATATTATTTAAAAAAAACAAATGTTTGTTGATTGATTGATCCCACCTCTGCTTGAATACTTCCAGTGATATGGAACCTACCACTATCCCAGGCAGCCAAATCCATTCTAGGATAGTTCTAATTATTAAGAAGTTATTCCTTCTGGCAAACTGAAATCTTCCTATTTGTGACTTCCACACATTACCTCCAGTTTTGCCTTCTAAAGCTAAGCAGAACCACACTTATTCCTCTTCTCTATATGGTTCTCCAAAAACTTAAAGATGGCCATCATTCTCCACCAAATTTTTTCTGCTCTAGGCTATAGCAAAATAATAGTAATCACTAGTATTTATATAATACTTTTAAGTTTTACAAAGTGCTTTACATACATTATCTTATTTGATCCTTACATGACCCTGTGAGGGATAGGTGCTATTATCGCCCCCATTTTATAGAGAAGGAAACTGAGGCTGGGGAGGTTAATTGCCTTGCCTAGGATCACACAGCTTAGGAAGTGTCTAATACAGAATTCAAACTCAGGTCTTCCTGACTCCAAGATTGGCCTTCTATCTACTATGCTACCACTTCCTCCTGTTCTCTATCCACTATGCTACCTGCCTCCTCTTTCACCACAAACTCAACTAAGGTGATGCTGATAATCTAATCTATTTTTCCTCCCAGGAGGACTCTCAGGGTCTTAGGAGTAACCCTGGCGTTGAGGCATACATGTCTACTTCTATACTTAGAGCTGTAACTTCTAAGTCCACTGTGCCTCCTATTTACACAGATCAGTAACAATGCCATCAATAACTCTTCATCCTGAAACATTTACTAAATGAGAAGGTAAACACAAGCATATCATTACATAGCATTTATTCAAAAGAAGGTGAGAGCAGGAATATTCTAAACCTAACAGTCCACCCACAGAAATATATTGCGCTTGCAGCAGGTGAAGGGAGAGTGGGCATAAACTGACAGAAACCCATCAGTGAAAGGGGTTTAATTTTAACAAAGGAGTTTTAGACTTAATCTAAAGGAATGAATCTGTAATGTCAAATTTTCATTTGGGGGTCCGAGCTGTTGGGGAGATACTTTTGAGCCGATGGGTTTTTCTGCCACTGTAATCCTACTATAGATGAAATTGACTGTGTGGATTACCTGGAACATGAGCATGAATGGAGTTCAAAATATCCCATCATCCTTCTGAAACCTGTAATCTATTATTTTTTGTACTATGAGAACCAAATGATAGAGTTTTTTGATCCAAAAGAGGGTTTTTTTGTTTTGTATTTTTAATTTGTTCTGTATTTTTGGTTGACTTTATTCCTTAAAAGTAGGGGTTTTAAAGTGTGTGTGTGTGTGTGTGTGATGGACCCTTCTGCCAGTCTGGGGAAGCCCCTGGATTCTTCAGAATACTGCCTTTAATTGCATAAAATACATTGTATTATAAAAGAGACCAATTATATTAAAATATAGTTACTGACTTTTTATAGAAAACAATTTCACAAACCCCTGGTAAAGAGAATGGTTTAATGCAGATGTCTCAAGAATACTTCCTTTTAGTTCAGGGGAGACTGCTTAGTACAGCTCCTAGCACATAATAGATGATAACCAAATGCTTACTGACATGATTGCCAGGAACCTCCTGCCTCATTCCATAAACAACTGTGAATCTTCATAAGCTTTCAGAGTAACCTTCTTTTGTAGGACTGAGTTCTCTTTAGTAAATCAAGCTAAGGGATGCCTGTTACAAGACTCAAGAATTACTATGCACAGAGATGTACAAACCCAGTCCTCTATTTCCTTTTTGTTGCTTAGTCATACAGGTTGGGGGGATTTGGGTCCCTTACCTGAAGTTCATGCTGTATTAACTCCTAAAGATGAAGGTTTATAGACTGAAAAGGGCCAAATATGGCAACTCCTCTCTCACGTACTCAGCTGACAGGAATGTGGTCACCTCTCTTGGGTTCATGTTATATCATGTTAACATTTTTCTCTTATACCTGTTTGCTTACATTTCAGACCTATTTTACTCCATTACTACTTGACTAAGGCCTGGATCCAATTCAACCTAATCCAATTAAATGGAAGCAGCATAGAACAGTAAAAAGAAAAGAGCCTCTCTTGTGGGGTAACTTGGGTTCAAGTCCTGTTTTTAGAATATTGCTAATGGGCCTAGACCCAAAAGAGGTCCAGGAAAGAAGAAAAGGACTCACATGTTCAGGAATATCTATGGCAGTTCTTTTTGTGGGAATTGGAATTGGAAACTGAGAGACTGCCCATCAATTGAGGAAGAGCCAAAGCAAATTATGTTATATGAATGTGATGGAATACTCCCATGCTTTTAGAAGTGAAGAGACAGTTTCAGAGAAACCTGGGAGGAATTGTATGAACTGATGCAGAGTGAAGGAAGCAGAACCAAAAGAAGAATTTGTATAATAGCAGTAACATTGTCAAGATAAAAATCTTTAAAAAACCTAGGAACTGATAAATGCAATAGAAGACTAATGATGCAGCATGCTCCCACTTTCTGACAGAGATGATGGACTCAGGTTACAGAATCATACACACACACACACACACACACACACACAAACAAACATCCACAACTGTATACATGGGGACATTTATTTTGCTTGATTATGAATATTTGTTACAAAAGTTTTTTCTTTCCTCTTTCAAAGTGGGGAGAGGAAAAATATATTATTAATAGCTAGCATTTACATAGTTCTCAATACGTGCCAGACATTGTTCTAAGTACTTTAGCATTATCATCTCATTTTATCCTTATGATAACTCCACAAGGTAGACTGTTATTACACCCACGTTACAGTTGAGGAAACTGAGGCAAACAGGGTAAGTGATTTGCCTAAGCTCATAAAACTAAGGAAATGTCTGAAACCAGATTTGAATTTGGATCTTCCTGATTCCAGGTCCAGTACTCTGTCTGCAACATAATGAGCTGCCCCTAGATTCTGGAAACTAAAAAAAAAAAAAAAAAAGACTTTTGTAAAATGAGAAAAAAAGTAAAACCCAAATCCTGCCTTTAATGCTAATGCTTTGTGTGGGCTCAAATGTCACTTGACTTCTCTAGGATGCAATTTCTTCAATAGTAAAATACGCTTCCAGCCTTAGATTGGGGATTTTATTTTCTTATCCATGGGCATTTATTAAGTGCCTTCTCTATGCAAGGTATGGTGCCAGAGGTGGGGATACAAAGACAAAATGAAAAGCAGCTCCTTTCCTTGAAGAGCTTATATTTTACTGGGGGGATATAATATGTAAACAGAGAAGTGAAGACTGAATACTTCAGGGAAGGAGTGAGAGCACCATGTATGGAGAGTGTGCTCCAGGCACGAGGGCCAGCTTATGAAAAAGCCAGGAGGTGAGAGATGGAGTGCTAGAAGAGAATGGATAGAGATCAAAATCAAAGGAGAAGTGCAAGTAGTTACAGGAGAAAAATGATAATACAGTTAATAGCTAGCATTTATATAGCATTTTAAGGTTTGTAAAATATTATTACAAATATTATTTTATCCTCACAACAATTCTGGGAGCTAAGTGCTATTACTATCTCCATTTTACAGATAAAGAAACTGAGGCAGAAGATAAGTAGTGTGTCCAGGGTCACACAACTAATAACCCTGAGGCTTACAAATTTGAATGCTGGTCTTGCTGTGTCCAGGTCCAGTACTGTAGCCACTATATCACCTAGATCAGCACTTCTTAAACAGTGGGTCACAACCCTATGTGGGGTGGTGATAAATCTGACAATTGTAAAAGGTTTCCAAATGTGCAATAACCAAAAATTAATTCAAAATCAAACTCATAATCAATCCAAGGTGTTTCTAGCAGCTCTGGTTCATGTTTGCATTGAACATCTTCACCGTGGCCTTGTTCTGAACATGAAGCATACACACTTTGCCCTGCACCTGCCCTCAAGCCATGAAAAGCGAACATATACTGCCAAAACTCAAAAAAGGGTTGAGAGTGGAAAAAGTTTAAGAAACCCTGACTAAATGACTCTAATATGTCATTGGCACTTCTTTTAATTTGGGTACACACCACACATATAATTATTATGTGTATTATATGCATATAATTATTACATATATTGCAAGTATGTCTCACAATGATTAAGCATTCAGGACAACTGACAATGTACTAATCAATGGACACGCTGAAGAACTCAGTGACTACTGGCCATTGAGGGGTGCTGGTCACATTTGCCACCTAATTTATATAAAGTAACATGGAAGAAAGGACTAAAATTTTTTCACCTTGATCATTCCAAGACTCTCACCACAACCTCCAAAGGAGACAAAGTAGTTCAGTGGAGAGTCAACATATCTGGGTTCAAATGCTGGCTTTGCTTTTTCCTACCTGGGTGACCAGGAGCAAATCACTTTAAGCTTCCAGGCTTGGGTTTCCTTGTCTGAGGTGACCCCAATGACCTCTAAGGCTGCTGGTCTTACTCTAAATTTGAAATGTCCACCACAGCACTTGACTCATAGAATGATAGAATGCAGGAGAATGGAGAGGTTAGGGAGTCTAATGCCTTCATTTTATAGATGAAGAAGTTAAGGCTTTGAGAAGGAAGTGTTTCACCCAAGACCACAAGGCTAATTTGTGATACAACATGAAGAAATAACTACAGGTCACATTTCAGTAACATCTTAAGAGAGAATTTCTGCCACAATCATCTGGCCTGATACCATGTAAAGTCTGCCATCTCTGAGGCTTACAACCTGTATGATCTTAGACAATCAATCAATATTAACAGCATTTATTATATGCATGACAAGTGCTCAGGGTACAAGGTCAAAAATGAAACTAGTCCCTGCCCTGGGAAAACTTACGTTCATTTGACTTTAATCCTAGATGTAAAAATTGTAACTCTTAGTATCTCTGGAATGAGGAAACTGAGGTTGAGAAAAGTCAGACACTTTCCCATGGTCACATAGCTTGGAAACGACAGAACCAAAATTCCAGCCTAGGTATCCTGATGCCAGTTCCAATACTCTTGATGCTGTGGAGTCAGAGGATGTGTCAACGTGTCCTGTCAATGTCACTTACCACTTGGTGACCTTGGGCAAGTCGCCTTGAAATCCCTAGCCCTCATTTTCCTCATCTATAAAATGAGGGGACTGGACTGAAGGGTCCTTCTAGCTTTATGCTTTCTTCACTACATAGGCTAGGGAACGTTCTCAGGTGAAAACTCATCATTTGTTGTTTTATGGGGTTTAATGATAGTTCATAGAAGGGAAAGCTCTTTGAAAAAACCAGCTGTGGAGGAAGCAGAAAATGACTGCAAAGGAGCAGGGGTCACACCCGCTTTGTGCAAAGGAGTCTTCCAGGATAAAAAGACCCTTCCTTAGATCTCGTGACAGGGGCTTCACCAGTGCCTCTGGAACTCTTTTAGAATGGCCCCACCCTTCAGTGCCAGCGCAGACAGCCACATCACACCTGCCGCTTAACTAAATATCATTCCAAAGCCAGTAAAAAAAAAATAGGGAGCTCCTGGGGAAGGTAGACAGGTGACCTGAGTGAAATGACATCTTCCTAATGAGGTGGAGCCAGATAGGCACATTGACGAATTTAAGTGAATTAGCCTGGGAAGACACTTGAAGGGCTGTATTAATGTTATTTTGAAAAAAGACTTCCAAGATATAGATGGGGAATAGAGGACAAGAAGAAAATGAAAGGAAAGATGGTGGAATTATCTCCGCCCCATAAGGAAATGATTTTCTGAAAAGGTAGGGGTAGTCAAGCACTGTGACTAAAGGGAGGGCCCCGACTCTGGAGGTCTTCAAGTCAAGGATGCTCCTCTACCTCTGGGAGCTCTGGGGATTGTAGAACGGATGGTGTTCAGGTATGGACAGGACCAGATGGTGCCTGAGGACTCTGCCGACGCTGAGAATTCGGGGAGTCTCGAATAGGAGGCTCCCCCATCAGCGGAAGTATTTAAGCAGAGGCTGGGTGTCTGCAGCAAGGAGATGCTGCGGTGGGGATTTCTGCACAGGAGGTGACCAAGGTCCCTTCCAGCCTTCAGAGTTCTCCTGCCCTTTAGCTCTCCAGGGATAGGGACAGAAACCAGGAGAGGCACTCGTTTAAGGAGGAGCGGAAAAGGGGAGGATTTTACTCTCCTCCCGAGAGTGGGGGAGGAAGAAGAGGAGGATGGATGGAGGAGGAAGGGCTCCGACAAGGGCCGGCGCTCCGGCACGTGGCAGCGGGGATCCCGGCCCAGCCGACCCGGCCCTCCCTCGCGGGGCTGCTGCGGCTCCCTCTGCAGGGCACCAAGGGCGCGGTGCCCCGGAGGGACTGGGCGACTTTAAGAGGAGCTCCGCCTCCCGCGTGACGTCAGGCCCACCCGACTCCGGAATTGGCCGCGGCCCCGGAGGGCGGGCGGGGGCGTGGGGGGGCGGGGGGATCCGGCGGGGCCGGGCCGGAGGGAGGGAGGCCGGAGATCGGCTCCGCTGCTGCCCGCCGTTGCTGCTGCTGCCGCCGCTGAAAATGTGGAGCCGCGGGCGGCGGCCCCTCCTCGCCCAGCCCGGGGGGTCCCGGCTGCTGCTGCTGCTGCCGCCGCTCCTGCTGCTCCTGCTGCCGTACCCGGCGCGCCTGGCGCACATCAAGAAGGCGGGGGCCACGGCCACGGCCACGGCCACGGCCCCCTGGGCCCCCGCCGAGCCCGGCGCGCCGCAGGAGTCCGAGCCCGGCCCGGGGCCCGAGCGCGCCGGCCCCTTCGGGCGCTACTACCACGAGGCGGAGCTGGGCGCGGAGCTGGCGGCGGCCGCGCGGCCCGGCCTGGGCCGCCTCTACAGCCTGGGCCGCTCACTGGAGGGCCGGCCGCTGTGGGTGCTGCGCCTGACGGCGGGCCTGGGGGGCCAGGGCCGCGAGCAGGACCCCGCGGCCGTCGGGCCGGACCCCGGGCCGCGCATCCCCGGGCGGCCGCAGGTCAAGCTCGTGGGCAACATGCACGGCGACGAGACGGTGTCGCGGCAGGTGCTGGTGTACCTGGCGCGGGAGCTGGCGGCGGGCTACGCGCGGGGGGACCCCCGCCTCGTGCGGCTGCTCAACACCACCGACGTCCACCTGCTGCCCAGCCTCAACCCCGACGGCTTCGAGCGTGCCCAAGAGGGCCGCTGCGACCCCGCGCCCGCCGACTCCGGCACGGGCCGTTACAACAGCCGTGGCCACGACCTCAACCGCAGCTTCCCCGACCAGTTCGGCACCGGCGAGCCCCCGGCGCTGGACGAGGTGCCGGAGGTGCGCGCCGTCATGGACTGGATCCGCAGCAACAAGTGAGGACGCGCCCCCGGGGAGCAGGGGACCCTCGCCGGCTCAGTCCCCTCTTCTGTCAAAGGGGAGCCCCGTCCAGGGAGAATGATGGATGGGGCGAGGGGAGGCAGGAATGTTGGGGATGTGCAGGGAAAGGTGCCGTCGGGGTGTCCTGCTGACGGAGGTTGTGGGAGAGCGATGCATGGGGTGGGGGGAGACAAGGTCTGGGTGCCCTGGTGGGGGGCAGCCGTAATAGGGGCTGTGCGGACACCCACTTGTTAGCGAGTGGGAAGGGTAGAGGTGAGGCACCCCTCTCTTGCTGGGCCTCTCCTTGCTTCCTTTGTGCCTTTTCAAACCCAAGTGGCAGGGACCGAAGCAGGGAAACCGCCTGGGGTGGTAGAAAGGTGTTCCAAGGGGCACAGGACTAAAAAGACAGTGTGACATTGATTCAGTCCCTTTATCTCTCCGGACTCTCTCGTCATTTCTCTGTAGAAGGAGAAACTAGATCAAAAATTCCTTCCAGATCTAACATCCTGTGGTTACTCATTACCCATATTCTCCCTTGTCATCTTGGAAGGTGGACAAGCAGAATCTTTTTCTGACCCAACTGTGTCTGGGTAATCCTTCTGCAGCTGAGCCTGATTCTTTAGCCATCTGGGTTATAGGTACAGAAACATGGCACCGTTCAGGGAACTATATATGTGGCTGGTAGGTTGTGAAACTTGTAAAGGTTCCTGGACCTCGATGAGATAAAGAGAGGACAACCACGCTTAGCACAGTGCCTGCCATGTAGCAGGCTCTTAATAAATGTTTATTGATTGACTGGTTGATTAATAAGGTCTTAGACACCTGGAAGGAACTTTGGAGGCTATCTGGGCCTCATTTTACAGATGTGGAAACTGAGGCCCAGATAGGTGAAACTAACTGGTGAACTGGATAAAGTTTTGGGCATGAAGTCAGAGATACAGCCTCAGACACTTACTTAGCAGCGTGAGCCTGGGCAAATCACTTGTTTGTTTCAAGTTTACTGTGCTTCAAAATGGAAATAATAATCCCCCACCTTCCAGGGTTGTTATGAGAAACAAATGAGTGGATAATTGTAAAGTGTTCAGTAAAGTGCTTATATACTTTGGTGTTCCCCTTCCTTCTCTCCTGACTCCAAATCTGGGGCTTCCTCCAATCCCCTTGAACACATACCCATTGGTGCTCAGGGAGACTTTCTGGCAAAGCTCCTGTTTGCCCAGGATTACCTGGATATGGTCTCTAGACCTCTTCATAGGAAATATGACCTTTGTATACATTGTTACAGTCTTTGCAAAGGATAAGCATTATGTCATTGCTAGGAGCAATAACAATAACAGAATTGTAGCACTTAAACAAAAGTATTTGATTCTCTCTCTCTCAGACATGCGCTCACGCACATGCACACACACACACCCCTGAAATAACAGCATTTCTCTTGGTCCAAGTTTACCTTGAGGTCACCCTGCAATCTTCATCTTGGACCTAGAACCCTGATCTGGGACTGGTACCCAGTTATCCCTCCTAATTAGGTGGTGCTTGAACTATCCTGAAGGCAGAGAGGAATTATCTGCCACGTTGCTCAGCCAGGCAGAGAAGACAGCATAGGGCTCAGACAATTAGAAATGACATGCCAAAGGTCATCCAGTTGCAGAATTAGCACTTGATTCTGCCCAGGCAGCTTTGTAAGCCCAGCCCCTTTTTGTACCAGACTTCTGTGTTGTGTCAATGACAAGCAGAGATCTAAAAGATTTTGCCTTCGATATGAGAAGGAAGTGGGATTTGTTGGGGGAAACATCCCATAGGATTAGCAAGCAGCCTATCTTATTGTTTGCTTGCCTGGTATAAATGACACTTTCACCTAATTAGGTTTACTTCTGGGAAAACAGTAGCTATGTTTATTTAAATGGGGTTATGCTTCACTCCATCTTCCTTGTGTATACATTAGTAATATACTTTGAAATAAAAATATATTAAATTAACTTTGAAAAAAATGTGGAAAAATTAGATTTGCTGGATTGTTTATGCCCCTTGACCTTCTGTGGAGAATTAAAGGTTTAGGTTTAGAAGGTATCCCAGAGGCTATCTTGTCTAAGCCTCTCATTTGACAGATGAGGAAAGTGAGTCCCAGTAGGGTGAGGTGATTTGTTTAAAGATACATTGGTCATACGTAAGTGACAGACACAGGCTATGAGCCCAGGTTCCTTAATCTCCAGATTTAGCACACTTTTTCACAATGAATATAGCAAAGCTGATAGAAATGAATTCTTTGTGACAAATACAATTTCTGGCTCTTTTACTTGTTACCTATCTGTGTGAATTTGCCTCAGTTTCTCCTTTGTAAAATAAGGGGGTAGGACTTATTTGACTTTCAGGGTCCCTCCTACTTCTAAAGCTATAGTCCCAGTAACATAAATGACCTTGATCAAGTCACCACCTCCTGCACTTCCATTTTTCCCTCCTGTGAAACAAGGAGGAGACTGAATCATATAACTTCTTCAGTCCCAGCTCCAAATCTGTGTGCCTGTGATGCCAGGTCACTTTATTTAGACCTTGAGCAATCCACCTAAAGTCAGAGCTGCCTTCATCTGTTTTAGCTGCTGTTCTGAAGTAGGTGAGAAACACATTTATAATACTCTAAAGGCATTTTTTTAGGTGTACAAACAGGTATAAATTGATAGCCCATTTCATTTTGGAAAGCCTGATAGAGAGATCACTGGAATATCTAAAGATGGAAGTTATTTGTGGCCAGCCCTGGAACAGTAAAAAGCTGGTGGTGGGATTAAGCAGTCAGAGAGAACCAACATCATGTTAGAGTTATGTCCAGGGGAAGCCAAACTTACTTTATATTAATTTAGTGTATACTTAGACTCTGCCAATAGACCAGAAGCTCTGTGAAGTCTGGAGCTATTTTCTTTTTGTCTTTATAACCTTTGGACCTTTATATACCTAGCATGCTTGCCAGGTACTCATCTGGTACCTAAAACTACTTGCCAGATGCTATCCTAGATGCTAGGTACTAAGTATTTAGGTACAGTACCTTAATAAATACATGCTGATTGATCTTAGTTCTACTGTTACCACTATGACTACTGCCACCACCTAGTTAACATATATGCCTCCTATGTCTCAATAAGTGGTACACTAGAGAGAGCACCAGGCCTGAAGTCAGGAAGACTCATCTTTCTGAATTTAAATTCAGCCTCATATGCTTACTAACTGTGACCCTGGACAAGTCACTTAACCCTGTTTGCCTCAGTTTCTTCCTGTAAAATGAGCTGGAGAAGGAAATGGCAAACTACCACAGTGTCTTTGCCAAGAAAACCCCAAATGAGGTCACACAGAGTCAGACATGACTGAAAAATGACTAAACAACAGTAATTATGCTAAGCACTTTACAAATACTTCATTGGATGCAACAACCTTGGGGGATAGTTGCTGTTATCCCCATTTTAGAAGTGAGGAAGATGAGACAGACAGACTTGCCTAAGGTCACATGCTCTGTGTGTGTGTGTGTGTGTGTGTGTGTGTGTGTGTCTGTGTCTGCATCTGTGTCTGCGTCTGCCTGCATTTGAACTCAGGTCCAGGGCTCTGTTGACTATCATAAACTCTTTAACTTACACCACTTTGTTGCTTAACTGTAGTCAGCATGGTCTAGTGGGGGCTCAGTTTTCTCATCTATAAAATGAGGGGGTTGGGCTAGCTATTCTATCTCAACCCTATAATCTTCTCTTTCCCTCAAAATCGGTCATTCTTAGAATATTCTGTGAAATAGTACCATGATAGACTTAATTATTTTAAAATAAATTTTCTTCTCTGTCCCCAGTGACAGAGAATGTGGCACACATGGGGTCCAGATCATTGCTGATAATTGCAGGAAGGCGAGACTTAGAAAATATATTTTAGCAGAGAGGAGAGGGAAATGTTGTTTAGTGAAAGGCCTGTAGAAGGTGAATCAGAAGGCTCAAACCATGCTTTTGTTTTCAGCCTTTGGTGTTGCTGCATTTGTGAATGAGATGGTTTGCTTAAGTTCCTTAGAAAAGCAGAAATATCCAAGCTATGGGCAGTCGACTCATCTCCCACTGCTTTTTGTGGATGCTGTCGGAAATAACCTTTTATCCAGGTAGCCAATCAGAAAAACAGGGCTTGCCAAGAGAGCAGCTCTGAGAGGGACCCTGTCAAAGTGCAAAGCCTTTGATGTTCACCATTGTCCTTCTTTGTAAGTGGGACCTCCAGTGGGTCTCGGATTTTGGTTGTAAACCTTCTCAACTCTGGCTTCCTTTTTGGAAATGTGACATTGGCCTATGTATGTTTACAGCATAGTGGGGGATTGAGTCAGAACACATCCTGTTTTTAAATGTGTTTCCCCTTGCACAAGCCTGCTTTAATTGTGGCCCTTGATGTCGTTAAAATTCTACATTTCCCTTGGCCGCTACTTTCTTTAAATTGATAATGGTGGTTCGTAATTCCAGGAGTGCAAAGTGAAATTCTTCCCCTTATAAAGAGTCCTCTGTAACCTTAGTTTATGTTAGTTTTCCATTTAAGCATGAGGCTACTGTCTGCCTCCCTCCTCAGTTCATGCTTCGAGATGCCCCTGGGTTACTATTTTTGTCTCATTCACTCCTTTATTTCTTATTTTGTTAATGTATGTTTGTTTGAGGGAAGGTTTTATGGAACTCTTTTGGTTTTTGTACCAGTCATTTCTGGATATATTTCTCAGTTTCATGGAACTTTCTTTTATAATAAAGAACCCTTAAGTCAGACCAACTGAATAAGTAGCTCCATCTAACAGAATATGAAAGATCTTCTACCTCTGGAATGAAAGCAGGGTGGAGGGCTATCGTTTCTTTTCCAAGGTGAGCATTGTCTATCATGATTTCTCAAGGTTATAGCTTGTCCCTGGGTTTTTGTAGGTCAGTTCAGCAGAGTGCAAGCTCTGGTCACTTCCACAAGCTGAATAGGCGAAAGTTTGGAATGCATATCTGTCATCCATGGACCAGCCTTGCAAAGGTTAGGGAGGCAGTATGTGTCATGGAGCAAAGAGCACACTGCTCGCCTCTGGAGTCATGGGACTCTAATAGCATCATTACTTTAGATTTAGAGCTGGAAGAGGTCACCAAGGCCAGTCCACTGTTATTACAGATGAGAAAACTGGGGCCCTGAGGAGTTAAGTGACCAGCCTAGTCATACAGGTCCCCTGCCTCCAAATCCAGAACTCTTTCTACTGTGCTATGCTTCCTCCCAGGATAGGGAAACCTGGGGTCCAATCCTTCCTCCCCTACTTATTGAAGTCTCTTATCCTCATGGTTCTTCAGTTTCCTCACCTAAAAGGGGAGCTTGGATTAAATGACCTCTCAGGTCCCTTCCAGCTCTTATGACACAGGGTTGGCTAGCTGGGTAGGTTTTTGTTTGTTTTTTTTTCTGGTCACAGGAGCTACCAGAATTCTCTCCTGAGTCACTGAGAGGGCCCAAGCTCTGCCTGGAAGCAGGTGGGATAGGGCAGGTTCATGGCTCCATGAAGCATGGAAGCAGGTCTTTGGGTAGTTTTCCATTGTCAAGTGTAAACACAAGTGACTGTGCCATAGGATTTCAACTGCTATTGCTTCCTCTCTTTTTTAACTTTCCTGCTTCATTAATGGTTCCCGTATTTCATCTGGGTTGTGTATTTATAGAGTGTTTAAGCTGTCAGATACTGATCTTGAAAGCGCAGTGACAAAAGGTGCTGTGGCATTTTTCAGTGTTTATTCTTTTTGTTATCCTTATTGCAATTCAGTGCTTGAATGACGGTTTCCTTTCCTTTCCTTTTTTTTTTTTTTCTTGTTTTTGCTTTGAAGTTTTGTGCTTTCGGGAAACCTACATGGTGGCTCTGTGGTGGCCAGCTACCCTTTTGACGACTCTCCTCTGCACAAGACCAGTGGGATCTACAGCAGGACTGATGATGATGAGGTTTTCAAATACTTGGCCAGGTCCTATGCCTCGGAACACCCAGTCATGAAGACTGGCGATCCCCACTGTCCTTCCGACGAAGACGAGACTTTCAAAGATGGGATCACCAATGGAGCCCGGTGGTATGACGTGGAAGGTAGGATGGAGCCACCCTCTACCTTTTGTTTTAGTGGCTTTGGGGGTGGGGTAGAAGGAAGGAGCTTCAAGACCCATGATACCTTGCCTCTAAGAGTTGTTCAGTAGTCTACCTCCCCTCCTCAAATGCTGGGAAGCCTGCAATACCTTCAGCCAAAAATGGTTAATGGCAGGTTTTAAAGACACCAGGGTCATCGTGTTGAAGTATGACTTTTTCTAATGCCTTTCACTCCTGGATTTATCTATGGTGCAGTCCCTGAGGTTTTGACTTAGTTTTTCATTGGGTGAGTTAATTGTGGTCTGCCTTTCACAGCCTCTTCCATTGTTTTCTCCCACTTCTGTCTCCAACCTTTAACTGTGGTTATCATTTAACATTCCCACTTGGCCTGTGGTGTGTCTCCAACCCATTTAGGCAGCTTTCCTTGAGGAGAATAGGATGGTATCTTCTATTTCTCTATAATACTAGGCCACAAAGATGTCCTTGGGCTGAGTGACTATTATTTCATATTAAGATTAACATCTGGAAAAGACTTTAGAGGACAGTGTTAAAAATAATATATAGAATTTGTTTAAAAAAAAAAACCAACACATTTTTAAGGTTAAGGGGCATGAAATGGAGATTCAGTTTCATAGCAAATAATCTTTCTATGTTCTGCTATGTATTTGGGAATGTGCTTTTTTTGTATGTTTAACTTACAAGTAAAAAATAAAATTATTTTAAAAAATATTTATTAATTAGCCATTTTCCCATAGCAATCAGAGATGATTTCTGACCCTTCTATCCTTGTGATGAAGCCATAGACCTTTTCATGTTGTGGAAGCAAACTAGACTTTTATAATAATATTTTTATAGCACCTTCAAGTTATTTTATTTTATCTTCACAGTAACCCTGGGAAGTAGGTGCTTACAAATGAGGAAACTGAGGCAAACAGAGGTTAAATGGCTTACCCAGGGTTGTGTAGCTACTCATTGTCAGAGGCTAGATTCAAACTCAGGTCTTTCAGACTTCCCTTCACTCCCTAGCTACTTCTTTTTTAAGACAAAATAGAATTTTAAAATATTCTCTTTTTAGCCCTTGGCTCATATTTTACAAAAACATAAGTCTTGTCCAAAGAGAGGGGCATCGGAAGTTGTTAGTTGCTTAATTCAGAAGAGAATTGATGTAGCCATCTCACAGTACTGGAATGAAAACTTTTTAAAAAGTTACAAAAGCTTTGGAGATAGTTTCCAGTTGGGTAGTTAGCAATGCATATTTGGGCTTTTACAAGGTTGCAAAGATGCTTTTAAGTTCAACGATGTAGTTTATGACCGTGGTTAAACCATTGGACCTTGATTTCCTCATCTGTAGAATGGGAGCAGCCCCTCCAGTTAGACTAGAAGACCTGTGGTCCCTTCCAGTTCTAGACCTCTGATGCTAACAGTTAGATGATTATAATTTTTTTCTTTTGTAAAAGAAAAAAATCTATTGTTAACCTTTTTAAAAAACTGCTTTTTGTTAATTAGCTTACTTATTCATTAACTATCTACTGAAGAAGTAAAAACTTCAGTCATGTTTATTTTCGTCCCTGATTGTAGCTGTCTCCACATTTTTCCACTCATTTTTCTGGCTTATCATTGGCTTAGCCACCACAGTAACCTTGACCTGATTTCCCTGGTGGTAGAAGTCATGATGGTTTCTTCATGGAAAGTTAGTTCATTGTGTTTATCTTCTGTGGGACCCAGTCTGAGCTGGAGCTTGTGACACTGAGTGACTTCAAACCAGGATATCCTGGAGCTACTGGGACGGGCCACGGTTATGTGATTCAGATACGTAGTCTGCCTTATCACTGTCTAATTCCTTTTGTGGTTCAATGCTTGCCCAAAATTACTACTGAGAAGTTAACTAGTGGCACTAGCTTTTGATTTTCAGGCACTGATTGGTCAGGGTCTTTTGAAAGGCAGAAAAGGGCAGGTTTGATAAAACCCAAGACCACCTGTTACTCAGGGTTATATTTGGATTTTACCAGCATGATGTTTTCTGAAAAGGGAGCTGTAGCCACGGTAGTGGTCATGATGATGAGTTACTGGGTATGTGTGTGGGGGGGGGCAGTTCTGTGATCTCTTTTTTAAAAATAAGTTTTTATTGATGTCATTTTGACATTATCATAATTTGCCCCTTCCCCACATAATAAATAGTATTTTTAAAAACTTTTTAAAAAGAGGACAAAAATCTGCATAACTTCAAAAAGACCTGGAAATAAACTCAGGGCACCATGCCTGTTGTGGGCTTGTCCCACCTCTGCCCAGGGGTGAGAGAGTGGTATCTTTTTAATTTTTACACATTTCCCTTGTGAATTTTTTGATGTACATTCTTTCTGTTCATCCATCCTGTGATTTCTTTAACGTGGCAAGAGTTCCCATTTTGGGAATTCTCTCAACTCAGGCAACCAAGGAAGCTGTTTGCAACTTAGACTTAGTATCTCCTTGCAGGTAACTTGCCTATTATTACATAGTCAATACATGCTGGAGGCAGAGCTCTTAACCCGGTCCTTGAAGCTGCCCCTAAACTAGTGATCAAACTCCTATAGAAATTGGGCCCACTAAATCTCTGTATGTAAGGATCCCTGCAGGGCTGCATGTTGACTTAGAAAACCACACGTTAACATTATCTGTGTTTTATTGTATTTTTATTTATCTTATTAAATATTTCCCAGTTACATTTTAATCCGGTTCGGTCTGTTTGTATTTCAACACTTCTGGTTTATGCAACTCTATTTCTCACTGATATTAATAGGTAAGGTGACATGTTGGGTTATGGTTAAAGTTTGCCAAACACTTTATGATGTGACTTTTATCTCTTCTGAGCCTTACCCCCAGCCTTGGGAGGAAAGTTCTGTAGGTGTTTGTCTGTTCATCTTACAGATGAGGGAAATGAGACTCTGAGTGTAGAGACTCGCCAGTGGTTAGTCACATGGTTTAGTAAATGTTGGAGGTGGGATTTGAATCCAGGTTTCTCTTAATTAAAAGACCAAGGTCAGTTCTGTTTACAGCATCATAGATGTGAGCATCAGTGTCATACTCAACCAGAAATGGATCCCTGCACCTCATATTGACTTAGAAAATCACAAATTAATATTTTATATATTTTATCGCATTTTCGTTTGTTTCATCAAATGTTTCCTAATCATGTTTTAGGGCAGGTTTGGGCAGCATTGGCTGTTTGAACTCTTCTGTGTTCTTTAACTTTTAAACAATGGAAGACCACATCAGAATTTTACTGATGTCAGTTAGGAAGAAGAAAAGAAATTTGTCCCTCATCCTGAAAAAAATAAGTATAAAGGCACCCTCTTTAGGGGGAGGAGGAGGGAGAGAAGAGATGTTGAGGTAGACCTTTAGATGGTGGCTTATTGGGGTGATTAGTTCAGATTTTAAAAAAGAAAAATATGTTTTTCAGTTCTACATGATGGGACTATGATAATCCTATGATAAACCTAGATCAATGTCTTGGGTTTTTCTTGGCCCCTATTTGTTGACTTTACCAGTTCAGATAGATTAGCTTCTTATCTGACCGCTTTACCACATCAGCTTGTGTTTCTCAGTGAGATTATGACTCAGCCCTCCCAGGGGAGGAAATGATTTAAACAATAGCCAGCTCTAGGAATTTGGTTTCAGATAGTTTACTCTGTTGTGGCAATTCTACCAGTACAACTCCCAATCTCTAAAGGTACAAGGATCTAGCTATCTGAAAAATACAATATGCCCAGGAGGATGTGGTCAGTCGGGGCCACTGCCTCCCAGATCTCTTGTCTTTCTGGGTTGCTACAGACTTTTAGCTTATCCGTTATTCTGCTCCATCCTGGGCTCCCCTTTCATTGGTGGGATCACAAAAAAGTACTCTTTAAATTCTGAGCACTTTTGAGGTCAGATTCTTGCTCATGAGCCCCCACCCAATGTGTTTACATTTACTGGCCAGCCAGAGGACATAAAAGTTCAGAGGAAAGATCTTGAAAGAATAATCATCTTGAATTAGATAGACATAGTAGCAGAACTCCAAAACAAACCAAAAACCACCCTGAGTTACTCCTTCATTTCTTCTAAAGAAGAAAATTAAAACATTCCATTAATTGCACATTTTCTCACCTGTTTCGCCTTCTCCAGTGGTGGTAGGGATCCAGAATGTGGCTAGACAGGATATACATAATTCTTGTCAGTTTAACTGTGAAAAGAAATGCCAAGTGGTCTGCTGGGAAGCTGTTTCACGCTTTGAAGGCTGTTAGGTGGAAAAATGCCGTTTATGTTATTCCAGTGAGTTAAGGTGCTGTGATCTGAAATGAATTCATAATTAAGGGAGAGCCTCTTGGGATAGATTAGTAAAATCAACTTGTTTATTGAAAATGCAACTAGTTTGACCGCCAAACAAAAAAAAAATTTCCCCTTCTTCGTTGAGTTATAGAGTAAATGATTAGTCAGGCAGTGGCAGAGAAAAAAGATTTTCCCTTTCCATTTTGATCTCAGAAATGGGTATAGATGATATCTCTTTGACACAGAAGCACTTAAGAATCAGAAATCAATAATAGCTCTGTTAGTTTGAATTATAGAATTTGCAGGGTTTTTTTTTAAAGAAGTTGAATTATAGATGAAATATAATAATAGCTTCTCAGTAATTGTGTACCTTCTAGTGTGACGTTAAATTTCAGGCTTATTAGGTTCATGTAGTGCAAAGAGCACTGACCTCAGAGTTCAAGTCCCACTTCGAGCAACTAGTCCTGATCACACAGACCTGGTCAAACCATAAATGTCTCTGAGCCGCAGTTTCCTTATTTGTGAAATGGGGGTGAAGATAGCACCAATCTCACAGGGTTGTTGTGAAGGTCAGAAGACATTTACAAGGCGTGATATTAATGTGAGCCACTCTCACTATTGTTTCCCACTTTTTTGGGGGGAAATGTTAAATATTTAGGAAGAAATGTTAAATATTGTGAGACAATCCCTATTCTTATTTGTTATTTCTCATTCTCTGAACAATGAGGCAAGAAATTTTCACCGAATATAAATCTTATGGTAAGGTGTCAGCATTTAGGGAGCTCTGTTTTTTGGAGTTGGCTATGAAAAGCAATTTAATAAGTTTGCATCAGGACGTTGACCAGGGTTGCAAGGCCTGTGTCCCTGAGAACTCTCCACAATGGATACAATAGGTCACATTCTCCATTCATTCATGTAACAAATATTTTATTGAGCGCTTACCGTGTCAAAGGCATTTTGTTAGTGGCCATGATGGATATACAGATATACAATTTGTGATTCCCACTGTTAATGGATAGTCTAATTAGGGAGACAGAAGACCTAATTAGAATAGCCTCCTTCCTTTCTTTGCAGAGATGGGGCAGGAGTAGAGAATATTACATATACTTCAGACTTGATTGGTTTTGTTAAACTGTATTATCTCTCTTTTTTTTGGTCACAAGGGTTCCTTGGCTGAGTAGACAGTGAGGAAGGGATGTACTTGAAAATGAAGGTGTTACAGAAACCGAAGATATCAATGATATTTTTATTTTTAACAGACCTAAGCACAGCCTTTTGGGTTCAACCATGGGTTGCAGGAATGCAGAGGGAAGGGAGGGGTTGGAGCTCAGTCCCATCTGAGGCCAATTAGGGAAACTTTCTTGAAAGAGTTTGAATTCGATCAAGACTTTAAAAGAGGGTAGTTTTTGGTAGGTGTGTGATGCCTGACATGTAGGAGGGAGGCACTTGCTTAATAAAGGCTGGTGGATCAATTAATTTGCAAGGTCAACCCCATTGTGTTCCTGGAGATGATGAATAGTTCTATTGGTGAACAAATTAATTGTGGCATAGAGAGTGTGTATGTGTAGGGTAGAGTGGAAAATGAGCCAGAACCTCACTGTAGAAGACTTTTGGATATCTGGTGAAGAAATGGCTGGAATCATAGGAACCTAGACTTCAAGCTGAGAGAGAGAGAGAGAGAAGATCAGTATATAGATCAGTGTGTGTGTATATGTGTAGAGATAGCGTGTGTGTGTGTGTGTGTGTAGAGATAGATAGAACTGTGTGTGTGTGTGTAGAGATAGATAGACCTGTGTGTGTGTGTGTGTGTGTGTGTGTGTGTGACTCCAGCTGTGGACTCTGTTCTGCAGGCTATGAGAGTTCTTGAGCAGGAGAGGGATTTGTCCTAAACTGTTGCCTTAGGCAGACTGGCTGTGTGTGGAATATTTCTGAGTGATGTGAAAGAGGCTGGAGGCAGAAAGGCCAATTAGGAGATACCACAGAAGTCAGGAAGTTCTGATTTCCTGAAAACCCTGCAGGCAAAGTGATCTATATTGTATCAAAACTCTAGAAGAGAAATTCTGGATCTTTTGTGGGTTGTGGACCCCTTGGGCAAATGTTCTGGAGAACCCTATGAACTTCTCTCAGAATCATGTTTTTAAATGTCTCTGATACATAGGATTGCAATTGAAATCAAATATGGCGAATCCTTAGGAAGGTTTTCCCTGGCCTTTTTGTCCCTTCCACTCCATGCTTCTGGTTCTGCCCTCTGAGGTCAAGTAGAACAAGTGTAATCTCTTCTCAATATGGTAATATTTGGATATTTGAAGGCGGAATCCTGTCATCTCCCTGGAGTCTTCTCTTCTCCAGTTCAAACATGTCCAATTCCTTTGGAGATTCATTATGTGCCATGGACTCAAGGGACTTCACCATCGATTGCCTTCCTTTGGACATTGTCCAGCCTATCCATGCCCTTCTTAAACTGTGGCACCTGGAACTGAACATACACTCTTCAGAAGGCAGAGCACAGAAACTTTGCCTCTGTTGACACAGCTCAGAATCTCATTAGCCTTTTTGGTGCCTCCTTCTATGAGCTTGCAGTCCACTAAAGCCATCTGTATCAGAAAAACTGATTATCTATCCATGCCCATCCTGTCTTATGCCTGGGAAGTTGATTTTTTTGAACTCTTGTGCAAAACTTTGCATTTGTCCCTGCTGAATTTCATCTTCCTAGAGTCTGCCCAGTGTGATAGTCTGTTGATACCCTTTTTAAGGCTGGCTGTGTCATCCAGTACATTAGCCACATTTCTCAGCTTTGTGTCTTCCACTGGACAAGGCCTCAGATGGCATCTAGTCCGTCACCCTCATTTTACAGAAGAGGAAATTGAGACCTGTGGAAGTTGCTGTGTCTAATGACTCCCTATCTGGCACCATTTCCCTTCTCATCGCCACAGTGTCCGTGAAAAATAACATTGCTTAGGGTGATACTTTGCTAAACTCCACCCTCTCTGACTCAGAGCAACCTACAGGGTATCCTGGTAGAAACATCCAGCAGCCATCTTGGAAATCAGGCCTGGAGCTCGGGCCACAGGCCCGGGCAGGAGACTGGCCTCCCAGAGGCCTGCAACTCTCTTGGGTTGGTTGAAGTGGCCAGTTTGGGGAAAGTCTATAAAGCGTCCAATAGTATGTATTTTTGAGATTTAATTTTGCAGCTCTTTCTTGGCACAACCTGATTGATTTCAAGCCAGGAACAATTCAAGTCAATTAACATTTTTTTAAAAAATTGAACAGATGGGCATCCCTCCACCTCTCCCTCCTCATCAAACTAAATGTCCTTCTGGTTTGCTCATTCTCTTGTGCTGAGATCTGTTAGCTTTGGGGGAGGAGAACTGTTGCATCTCAATCTCCCATCTTAACACTTTGCTCACATCTAAAAATTCCTTTTATTAATGGCAGCTCCTCAGGAGCTGGCGCTGAAGCTCAGGCTTTGCCATTTGGTCTCAAGAAAGAATAGATGAGTCTATTTTCACTGGAGCAGCTCCCAGCCATGACTTATTACTTTGCCTTTATCTGTTTCTACCTTGGGTCACGAGTTTCCTTTTGTAAACTGAAGTAATGTAATATAAATGCTGACCTTTAGGTTGAATGCAGCCACCTATTTTGTAACTGGAGAGTAGGATTGGCACTCAAGTTATGCGTAAAATATCATTTTGATGACACTTCCCTTCTCCCCCCCACTCCAGATCTGTGGGATCAGATGATGCCAGATTAGTTGCATGTTTGTTTTTTTTTCCCCACTATGAACTTTTCATTTCATTTGGGAATAACGTCAGTAGTCAGTGACCATTGATTAAATGCCTACTATATGCCAGGTACTGTGCTAATTAAGCTCTGGGCATAAAAGAATGGCAAAAGACAGTCCCTGTCCTCAAGGAACTCCTAGTCTAAAGGAGGCAGACAAACAATTATGTACAAACAAAATGTACCGGGATAAATAGGAAGTGACCAATAGGAGGGAGACTACATGGAAGGGGATGGGGAAAAGCTTCCTGTAGAAGGAGGAAATCTTAGCTGAGGGAAGCCATGAGCTAGAAATGAAGAAGGAGAGAATTCTGGGCATGGGGGACAGCCAGGGAAAATGCCCAGAATGTGACTGAGAGAGGAGCAGCCAGGAGGCCAGCATCACTGGATTGTAGAATAAGTCTTAAGAAGACTGGAGAGGGCTTTGCATGCCAAACAGAGCACTGTGAATTTGAATCTGGAGGTGATAGGGAGCCCCTGGAGTTTATTGATTGGGGGGTGACTTAGACTTGCATGTTAGGAAGATCATTTTGACAGCTGGGTGGGGATGGATTAGAAGGGGGAGAGACTTGAGGCAGGGAGACCACCCCCCCCAAATAGACTACTGCAGTAGTTCAGGGTCTGTACCAGGGTGGTAGTAGTGTCATATAAGAGAAGGGGGCAGAGCTAGCTGATTTTATACAGAGATGAGAGATACTGAGGAGTTGGGAACCTGCGTGACAAGGAGGATTGTGGTGCCTTGGATGATAACGGGGGAGTCTGGAAGAGGGGAGGATTTTGGGGGAAAGAGAATGAGTTCAGTTTTGGATGTGTTGAGTTTAAGATGTCTGTGGGACAGGTAGTTGGAGACGAATGTAGATGAACGGATGAGATAAGAAGTTAGCAGAGAGGTTAGATTTGAGAATCATCAGTGTAGAGATGACAATGAAATCCGTGGGGGCTGATGAGACCATCGAGTGAAGAGATACTGAAGACCTAGCACAGGCCCCCGGGGGGCACCTACAGTCTCTGACCCGGGAGTGAGCCGGGTGGGGACCCCGCAGTGGGGACTGGGAAGGAGCAGAGATGGATACCCAGGAGAGGGCTATGGAGAGATCGGGAGAGGTGAGGGCTGAGAAAAAGCCCTTAGAAGCAGGAAAAGGCTGTGGGCTCTACCTTTATGTTGAGTGACATCAACCATCAGACTATAAGATCAGAGACCTAGAGCCAGCTTCTTAGCCTGGGGACCCCAACTGCATATTTGGACAATTTTATTTCCGTACTGTTGATTTCCTTTGTATTCTTTCATATTTTATTTTGTACATTTAAAAACATGATACTGTGAAGGAGTCCTTGGGTCTTACCAGACTTTTGTAGGAGTCCATGATATGGTCTAGCTGCAGAGGAAACCTCAGACCCTCTAATCCAACGTTCCCATTTTATAGATGAGGTGACTAGCCAAAAGTCACGTGGTTCACAAGCATGTATTAAGTACTACTGTATGTCAGGTGATCAATGAGGATATAAAGAAAGGCAAAAAACAATCCTTCTTCAGGAACTCACCTGGCCCTTAAGTGACAAAGTCAATAACTTTGGGGACAAGGGATTTTTTTTTTTATTTGTTTTACACTCAAACTGGTCATAGATCTAGTGCTTGAAGGGACTTTGAAAGCTATCTATCCCATTTTACAGATGTGAAAACTGAGTCCTATAAAAGTGAGATGTCTGACTCAAAGAGGTGAGATTTGAGCCATTGCCAGTCTTCATAGACTCTTCTTAGATCTGGAGCTAGAAATCTCATCTAGACTAACCCTCCCTCATTTTATAGATGAGGAAAGTGAGGTTCCAGAGAAGTAATAGTGACTTTGTCCAGGGTCACCCAGGTGGTAAGTGATGGAGGTGGGGTTTCAACCCAGGACCTCTCCTGACAACTTCCTTGTCCTTGTCTCCTGCACCATCTGCTTGCTTTGCAGTGTGTAATGATTTCATTAGCAAATATACATTCACTGGGAGTGGTGAAGGAAATACCCTTCCCTAAGATAAGAAGCCCAGGGGTGAGTCCACAGGCCAAGTTAAAGTTCCATGTGGGTTAGACAACCACCATTTATTTGGGGGAGGGATTGCCTTTTTGAAGGCTCTCATATTTCTCCTCACCTGTCTTCTAAATAACTCTAGTTCCCCTTTGAATCATTTTGGGAGCTCCTTTAGAACCAACACACATTTATTCTAGGACTAGTGAACGCAGGGCAGGAGGCCATGGGGAGTGGTTAGAGAGATCGCCTCAAGTCAGCAAAACCTGGGGGTACAGTGCTCAGGCTCAGCCTGTTCCCCCACTCCCCATACCAGCAGCCACCAGACTGGCCCAGGAGGGAGAAATCCCCCCAAAGAGTCCAGACACTATGCTGGGTGCTGGACACTGGAGACATCCAAAGAAAAAGCATGCAGTTCTTTATGCTCTGAGAGTTGACACTCCACCAGCCTTTTCAGCTCACACTGACTCATACTCTGTTGGGTTATTTTAGGATGGATGTTGATTTGTTTTAAACCAATCAACAACTTTTTTGAAAGGCCTATTACTACCCGTGCTGTAGTAAAGTGGAAAATAGCCCCAAGTCCTCCAGGAGTTTATATCTCTTTTTGTTTGTGGTGGTTTTGCTGTTTTCAGAATTCAAAACTTAAAATCATTTCTGGTGCTTCTGATTGAAAGTTTGAAAATCTCTCCCTCTTCCTTTGCCTGCTGGAGTACCGCTCCCTTCCCAACAATATGCATTTATTTGTACCTTCTTGCCTTCTTTACAGAAGTGGAGGACTATGGGTAGTCACACTGCATATACTCATATACTTGTTCTGTTGATTACTTGTGTGGAGCTGCCTATTTCCTCCTTGGTGTATTCTTTTTACAAGGGAAATTCTCTGGGTAGAGACAGGGATGAGAATCTGCTCACTAATGGAACTACCATGGAATCCAATGGTATATCCTACATATTTCTTAGAATTTTTTTTCCCAGTAGAGGTAAATGAGAGAGGAGGATAAAAATCAATTTAAAAATAGGCACACCTGCTACTGGGTGAGCTGGACTGAAACTGGAAAACCAATCCAGTGTCCATGCCAGTCTGCATCAATATGGTGAGCTGTCTGGAGCTGAGGACCACCAGGCTGCCTGTGGAGGGGCCACCCTGCCCAGGTGGATCAGATGGAACTGGTTAAAACTTCTACCAGGCATGCTCAACCTTTGGCTTTGAGGCCACATGTGACCTTCTAGGTCCTTGGGTGCGGCCTTTTGACTAAGTCCAAGTTTTACTGAACAAGTCGTTGTATTAAGGGGATTTGTTCTGTGAATTTTGGGTTCAGTTAAAGGGCCGCACTTGAGGACCTAGTCGCAGATTTTCCATTCCTGTTCTAGGCCAACTTGTATTATAATCAGGCCCATAATTCACTGCTGGACTTAACAACACCCATTAAAAAAACAGTAACAACAAAACAAAAACCTACCTGTTAAGTGTGCCAAGAATGACCCGGCCCTCAGGGGAAAAGCAAACACACGAATGAATAAAGACAAAATAATATTTTGAGTTTTTGAAGGGATCACAGCTGCCATGTAGTCCCACCCCTATTCCAAAGGGATCCCTGCTGTAATATCTCTGATGAGTGGTCAGCAGGCTGCCACACTGCCCCAGGTCCTTCCATGAGGGGTCGCTCCCTCCTGAGGCAGTGTGGCCAAAGTTTCAAGATAGACCAGGGAAGGGAGAGACAGCCAAGAAAGGCTTCAAAGAAAACCTGTCTGTCCTTTCGTTTCTGGTCAAGCTTTCCACTTTGTGCTGTTGTCTGAGCTGAAGGCCTTTTCAGCTGCAGCCACCCAGCTGTCTTGTCTGTACCAGCAGATTTCTACTATTGTCCCTACGTCGTGGTACATGGGGAGATGGGAACGTCTCATGTGGGTGGGTCTTCTCTGCTCAAGTGTAGATGGTCCAGATTCTCATCCACAACCTACGTTCTATTCATATTCTACAGAGCAGCTATTCAACTTGGTCAATGATTTAATATTTCACAGGACACTACAATAATACTTCTACAAAATTTTCATTAATTGATAATGTCTGTAAAGATAGAAGAGCTATATTATTTCTGAATATATGTCTTCTCTCAGCTCTGATCAGTGGAGACAGAGCTGACTGAAAAACCAGAAAGAGCTGAGTTTATTAAATCATGATTTTTGACAATACCAGCTCTGATCCTGGATAACTCACTTAACCCCTCTGTGCCATAGACAACTCATCAAAATCAAGATTCTTCGTCAAGGGTCTGTGAACTTTATATATTTTTATATATTATATATTTAAATATAATATATATTTTATATAAATACATGTAATTTTTTATATTTTATATAAATATATATTTATATATTTGATATATATCATATATATATATATTTGATAACCATTTCCACGTAATTGGTTTCCTTTATTTTATTCACTTGAAAACATTGTGAGAAAGGGTCCATCAGCTTCCCTGCATTGCCTGCTTAGTTAAATGGGGTCCAGAACACAGAAAAGAGAACCCTGGCTTTAATTTGTTGAGTCATTAGCAGAGGAGGTGATGTCCTGCATCAGGAGAGCAGCTTTTCCTCATCTGGGAGCTCCCACTCACACCCCAAGTTCAGTCCTTATTCCTTATTCCCCATTGAGCTATTCCTTATCATACAGGTTAAAGGGGGAGATTTCAGCTAAATGTGCCAGTGTTTCCACCAGGTCTGCCAGCACAGGCAGCATCCCACCCCTGTGGCTCCCCTTGACTTCAGAGAAGGGAGTATAGCAGCTCTGAAGGGGAAAAAAATATTCAAATTTAAATACCATTTCTGTAACTCAGAATAAATTTCCGATCTGTAAAACTCCTCATTTATTTCTCAGATAAGGGAAGCCTTGCTGTGTGGTTTTTGATACTTCACAAACATCCTACTGAAACACATCGAACTCTCACCTCTCCCAGAATGGCTGATGGACCCAGATAAAATTATCTTCTAGCCATTTGCATTTCTCACCCTGATATTGCAGGCAGAGCCTTGACAACAGATAACCGGGCCTCAGATGAATGTCTCTTGTTGGCGCCATCTTTATATGTTCCTGTTAAGTGTTCTCTATGTCCCAGCAGAATAGAAGCTTCTTGAGGGCAGGGGCTGTTTCATTTTTCTGTTTGCATCTTCAATACTGGCCCTGGAGTAGGTGCTTAAGAAATGTTTGTGGATTACTTGTTTGATCTCTGTAAGAAGCAATGGCTCCACTTTAAGGTACCACGGAAGAGATGGCTGGATTTGGGAATCTTCCTCGTGACTCTCTCTAATAGTAGTGAGCATCTATGTAGCACTTCTAGGTTTGCAAAGTGTTTCATGACTATTACCTGCTTTGTTCATCCCAGCAGTTCTGGGAGGTAAATTCTATTATTGTCCTCATTTTACAGATGAGGAAGTAGAGGCTTGTTCTGTTATTTCAGTCAAATCCCACTCTTCATGACCCCATTTGGGGTTTTCTTGACAAAGATATTGCACTGGTTTGCCATTTCCTTCTCCAGTTCCTTTTATAGATGAGGAAACTGAGGTCTGAGGCCAGATTTGAACTCAGGTTTCCTTGACTCAAGGGACTACTTTCTCCAGAGATTCCTAAAGTGGGTGATACCATTCCCTAGGGGGGTGGTAGAATGATGCAGGGGGTGGTACCCTTAGATGCAATTGGGGGGGCATTGAATTAAAATGGTGGAAACATAAGGAAAGAAGAAAAGAAAATTTTGAAAAATAGTTTGTTCATGTTTCGTCATTGTATAACAGAGTTAAAGTGATAGTGATTACCTTATTTTCCAAATAAACATATAGAATTCAAGTCATTAGCCATCAGTGGTCAAGTCTGTGACAGGTCTTAACAAACAAGTGTTTGCAGGTGAGCATTTAGCCCATTGTGGGGAAGTCCAAGATTGTGTGCATGTAATGATGTAATAATTCTTTTTGAAAAGGGGGCAGTAGGCCAACTAGGCTTGGGAACTCTGATAGAGATGGAATAGAATTTATCTATTGGGCCAGTTTATACCCACTTATGGTCAAGGTACCTGCACCTCCCTTTCCTCCTCTGTAAAATGAGGGGATTGGACTCAGTGAGCGCTGAGCCTATGCACGGTAGGATGTGTCTCTCATTGGCATCGTTGAGCCATTCTACCTGTGTGTGTGTGTGGGCACAGGCGGAGGGATGTTTTGTATGAGGACAATAATGGCTTACCTCTATATAGTACTTAAGGAGGAGCCAAGTTCTTAATGCAGAGTATTTAATTTGATCCTGGCAGTAAACCTTTGAGGCAGGTAGAGTGTCATTATTAGTTCCCCCTCTCCCCCAGATAAGGAAATGGCCTTAGAGGGATAAAGTGACCTGTCCCCAATCAGGATGGTGCAAAGAGATGCGGTGTGGAATGTGGAGGCAAGAGGACTGGGCTTCCATCCCAGCTCTGCAAAAGTTAGGCTAGATGGCCTCTGATGTTCCTTCCAGCTCTGGAATCCAGGATCCTAGAGTCCCTGTTCTGGTGGTGGAGTTTGGTTTTCTGCGTTGCTGAAAGTCAAAGTTTCAAGGAAGCCTTTCCAGGTAACTGGAGCAAGAGGTGGTTTTCTTCTTTCCCTTCCATTGGATCAGACACTTAGGAGTGATGAGGCCTTCTAAGCCACCTGAACCAGTTCCCTCATTTTATGGAAGAGAAAACGGAGACCCATGGAGGGGAGCAGGCTTACCCATGGTCCTCCAGGGGCCACGTCTTTGACTGCAGAAGGATCTATCTTTTCCTCTACTTCATTGGTACTCACTTGTTTTTATCCTCATCCTCTAAAGGGAAACGGAGAATCTGAGACATCACTGGCAAAGTGATTGACTAGTGCCCTAGTCATTCGATGGGCATTTATTAAGCACTTGATACATTCCAGTACTTGCAGAGCCACAAAGAACAGTCTGCTCTCAAGGGCCTTACATTCTATCAGAGAAGACACCATGTATGTCAATCATCAGCACATTCAGGAAATGGACAGAGTAGATTGGGAAGCAGTCTTGAAGAGGAAGGCAGCTGGGGAGTAGGGAAGACCCCCTGCAGAAGGTGGGGTTTGAGTTTTGTCTAGAAGGGAGCCAGGGAGGATCCTGTATGAGGTACAGCAGAGGGGAGGGTGCATGGAAGGGATGTACAGTATATAAGAAGGGGCCAAGGAGAGTTTCTGTTTGATTTTGGAGGTAGTAGGGGGTCAGTGAGGCTTCTTGAGAAGGAGAGTATGTAATCTGGGCTTATGGACAGTGGTATACTGCAGCCAGCTTAAACCTGCTCACATGAGCCAATTGTGTTGTTAAAATTGGCGAACATTATCGAGGTGGGTTTGATTTATTGTTGATTGTCTAGACTTGAGAAAGTGATGGAGAAAAAATCAATAATGCAGATTAAACTAAAAATGTGCCATATGCTGTTTGTGTATATGTAGAGATATTTCCGTCTGTCTGTCTGTCTCTCTCTCTCTCTCTCTCTCTCTCTCTATATATATATATATATATATATATATATATACACACATATATATGCATATACATGTGTGTATCTATCTATGTCTCTATATATGCATACATCTGTGTGTATCTGTCTGTCTACCTCTCTCTCTATCTATCTATCTATATCCCTCCCCACCTCAGAACCAGTTGTTAAACATTTACCAGCATACTTCTGGCTATAGGAAAAGTCACTTTGGCAGCTATGGGGTGGATGGCTTGGAGAGGGGAGAGACTTGAGGGCCTGACCCAGGGGAGTCAGCTATAAGACTTGTCCTGGACATGAATACTGACCCAAAGGGTGGACTCTGTCCCCATTGCTTGGAGTGGTTAATAGAGGGAAGGAGCAACTTTGGGGCCAGAGGATGCCCCTGCCCCAGGCTGGCATGGTGCTACCTCTGGCCAAGGTACCCCTTGCAAAGGATGTTGCTGAGATGGGCCCTGGCCTTGGGCTTCCCTGTGAGGACAGGCTCGGTCTGGCTTTTTATGCTTGTATTCTCTGTGCTGTGATTGGCACAAGGCTGGTGCTTGATAAAGGCTTCATTCATTCATTCATTCCCTTGAGCTCCAGTCCTGAGACCCAGCCTTCCATTTGGGGGCTCTCTTCTTCTGTTGGAGTATAAGATCCTCCAGGACAAGGACCTTCTCTCTTGTATTTATTTTTGTTCCTAACACTTGGCACAGGAGGTGCTTGATAAATGGTCATTCTCTTCTCCCTTTGCCTCTCATTCCCTTGCTTCCTCTCATCTCTGTCTCTGTCTGTCTCTGTCTCTCTGTGTCTGTTTCTGTCTCTCTGTCTCCCTGCCCCCCCAACACACACACCTCATCTTTCCTCTTCTCTCTGTCTCTTTCTCTTCTCTCCCCTCTCTATACAGACAGTCACACACCCCATCTCCAATTAGAAAAAGGATTTAGCCATTTCCTTGGTAACACCCTGCCTCCCTCCCACTGCTGCCACCCCTTAACTCAGGCAATCATCTCTTCTCAGAGAGATTATTCCGACAGCCCCCTTCCTGGTCAGCCTGCTTCCAGTCTATCCCCTTTCTGATCCACCCACTGCACCCAGTGACTTGAACAATCTTCCTAATATGGGGGTGGGGGTGGGGGAGGAAGAGACAGAGAGAAAGAGAGAGAGAGAGAGAAGAAAAGACGCAAGAGGAAAAGAGAAGGAAAAGGGGGAAGGGGAAGGGACAGGAAAAAAGGAAATTGAGGCAAAGATAATATAAATAGTACTTGGTGATTTCTTAATGCGTGTCACCAAATCCTTGGGATGGTTCTCCTAGAAATGACCTATTTGCTGTTCATTGGTCTCATACGGGGATGTAGAATTTTGGAGGGGAAGGATCAGAGACTTACACAGAAACAGATTAGAGAATTTTTTAGTAAAATGCAAACCCCTGAAAATAGAGAGGTATCTTCGGAATTTATTGGGTCCTGAAGCTTCATGATTTGACCTGGGCAATCCCTTCGCCTCTATTTGCCTCAGTTTCGTCATCTATAAAATGGGGATGATACCTCCTAGGGTTGTTAAAAGGATCAAATGAGATGCTAATTGCAAAGCTCTTAGCACAAAGCCTGGCACAAAGCATAAAGCATTATAAAATGCTTTATAAGTGTTTGTGTGTATACACATATGTATACATACATATGCACACACACACATGTACAAAAGCCTTCCTGAGGTCTATGCATCACTTAGTCAGCAAATATACTAATTACTTGCTATGTGCCTGATATTGCACTAAGATACAGGGAGTCTCTGCTGCCATGGACCTTGTGTTCTAAGTGAGAGAGACCACATGTACATACATTGTTATTTAGTCATCTCTGATTCTTCATGGCCCCATTTGGGGTTTTCTTGGCAAAGACACTGGAGGTTTGCCATTTCCTTCCCCAGTTCATTTTACAGATTAGGAAGCTGAGGCAAACAGGGTGAATTGATTTGTCCAGGGCCACTTTGCTCAGTAAAGTGTCTGAGGCTGAATTTGAACTCAGGTCATCTGGCTCCAGGCTGAGTGCTATATTCCCACTGCATCACTTAGCTAACTTGTAAATAAATAGGTACATTTCATATGCATGCAGAGTGGATGGAGGATAAGGAATATAGCTGTGGGGTGGGGACAGAGGTTAGAATAAGGCCTGCAGCAAGTGAGATTTTCTGTTGAGAAAGGAGAACTTTCCAGGCTTGTGGGTATTTAGCCATGGAGTTGGGAGGTGGAATGGTGGTGCATAGAGAAGAAGACTGGAAAGGTGGGAACGATCCAATTTATACAAAGCTTTGACTGGGAGGGGCTAGGGAGGCTCTGGGGTTTTTGAGTTGGGGTGAGGGATGTCATGATCTGACATTCCATACACTGTAGGAGAAGGTCTTTGGCTTCTTTGGGGAGGATGGAGCAGAGTAGGGAGCCCTGTGGGAGGGAGGCAGAGAGTCTCTGGAGGGACCCAGGTCCCCACAATGAGAAGTCTCAGCTGAAGGGCCCAGGGTCATCCTTATGGGGCCTGGGGATACTTGAACCTCCCTTCTCACTTTCTCCCACAGGTTTGTTTGAAACACTCCTGGCAGGAGGAAGCCTATGCCTGTAGCAAGCTGTTCAGTCTTTTTTTTTTTATATGAATCTCTTTTAGTGTGTGCCATTGGTGAGGGCTGTTAAACCTCTTTTTTCTGCCTTTATTTTTTAAAATTTCACGTTTCAGATATCTAAGTTTTTGTTGTTATCTTTTTTAAAAACACCACTTTCATTTCCAAATATAGCCTTCTCTTCTCTTCTCCCCAATGCAAGGTGCCTTTCGTAGAACAGTAAAAAGTAGTTAGATAGTAAAAAATAGTTCCACCAAATCAGTACATCCACAAAGTCTGACAGTATGTGCCATGTTTCATGCCCCTAGTCTTCTATCCCTGCCAAGAAGGGCAGGGAGCAGGACTTGCCTTTATTAACGGGGCATGTTCCGTTATGTTATTTTTAGAATGGTTTCTCTGAAGAAAGGGAAAGGTGGTCTGAGAACTTAAGCCTGAAGATGAGGGTGTGGTGGGACATAAGAGTTTTATAGTTTTGGAAAGTCATCTTCTGGCTACCTACAGAGACAACATGGAAGCCGGGCAGTTACTAGGGGGTTCATTGCAGTCTGAATTCAGTTGAACAAGTGTGTGACATCATGGGCAGAGGAGGCTGGATCCAGGAGTCGGAAAGACCCTGCCTGAATGCCCCTCCTGACACATCCAGGCCATTGGCCCTTGCTCAGACTCTTGCTGACCTGTACAAGGTGGGGGTGTTCCCTGTATAGATGAAGTCACACATCAGGTGTAAAAGCCAGGCTTTCAGCCTGTGCAAGACAGCTGGCAAATACAGTTTGATAGCAATTTTTCTCTCTATTGGTTCACAGGACTATTTATTTCATGTAGTTAAATTTTGGCTTGCCAATTAGGCCGGAAGCCTTCTGTGGGCAGGAAGTGTACCTTTTCCTTTCTATTTTTTTTTTTTTAGCAGAACCGTTCTTAACCTCAGTTCTATGAACTTTTTTCTTTTTTAACATTTTAATAGCTATATTGCCATATAATTAAGTTCCTTGAGGGCAGTGATTGTCATTGTTTATTATTTGTATCCTCAGAGCTTGGCACAATGCCTGATGCAGAGTAGAGTCGTAATCAATGTTTATTAGATTGGATTGGATATAATTGGCTTCCTTTGTCATCACATATATTTGATCCATTTAAAAACATTATTCTGAGGAATTCACAGGCTTCAGCAGGCTGTCCAAAGGACCCATAAGGCAAAAATCCAGTCAAGTCCATAAATGTCTGTTAATTACCTGCTGTGTACCAGGTTCTGGGATAGGCACTGGGGACAGAGAGAGACAACAAGATTCCCTCTCCTCATGCAGCTCCCAACTTAACTGGGGAGACAATATGCAAATAACTATGTATAGAATAGTTCTAGGTAGGATAAGTTAGAAGTAGGTGGTCTTAGCAGTAAAGTAGACAAAACAGGATTCAAAGTCCCTGATTTAACTCTTCTCTACTATTCAGTCGATCAGCACATACTTACTAAATCTTTACTCTAGGCCTTGTTCTAATGGGAATTCAAAGGGGGAGGAGAGGTAAAACTAGCTCTGCCCTCAGAGAGCTTACATGAATAGACAGCATGTCTTCTTAGGAGAATCCTGTGTAGATTCAGCAGTGGGTGACAGAGGCCACCCTCCCTCATTCCCAGGTTTCTGGACTACTGGGGGATGGGGAGGCGGTATTTTTTTAAGCACCAGGCCAGATCTTTATTACAGCTTTCCTGTTTCCAGAGGCTTTATGGATACCAGCTACATTTGTGTACTTTTTCCTGGCTTGGGGTTTAAAGTTTTGTTTTTTTAGCCAAATTTTTCTTCCTTATTTCCCCATGGTTTCTTTTTTTGGGGAAAAATCAGACAAATCTCCTTTCATTCCTCATTGCACCTTTTTTTTTCTTTTTGCTGCAGAGACAACTCCAGCTAAAGCTGGAGGTAGAGTTCCTTGGTCTGGCTTACAGTTATCCTCCTGAGAGAGAGCTGAGCCCTGCTGGCTCCCCAGCCCTTCGCCACTCATTTACCAGAACCCAGCAGGACCATCTGTTTCTGTTGCCTGGATCTGTATGTGTATGTGTGTGTGTGTAAAAGAAATTGGAGAATTGCTGAGGAAACCTGATAATTCCCACCCATCTTGGCTCCTTCTTCCTGCTTTCCTGGGGTCAGTTCTCATCAGCAGAGGTTAGCTAAATGGCTCCAAAGGGAATAACTCAATTCAACAAACGTGCCTTAAACACCAACTAGACACAGAGGCCTGAGCTAGGAGGCCCAGGGAGGGGTTCCCCTGCCCTTTTAGGGCCTATGGCAGAGCGGTGGTAAAGTGTTTCCAGTTGGCACTTTGTGTCACATTGTGACTTTGGGGAAGGAGAGGAGAGAGAATGAGGGAGTAAAGAGGATGGATAAGAATTCTCAGGGGGAGATACAAGGAACCAGAATAATGACAGTGAAAACAAAAGCATTTGTGCAGGGATTTCAAGTTTGCAAAGCACTTAAACCAAAATCATTTTATCCCTTGTTCATTGTGTGTATGTGTGCACTGTGCATTTTCACTTGTACTTTCCCTGATAGAATATAAGCTTCTTGTGGACAGGGACTTTGGTAAAACATTTATTCCAGGCCTTGTCCATGTCCTAATGGGAAATACAAAGGTGTGGGTTGGGGAGGCAAACCTGTCCCTTCCCTCAGAGAGCTTCCCTTGAAGCAGGGGAGACGACACATACCCGAGATAAATCCTGGGCAGATGGAACATTTGTGTTCTTATCCCCAGCACACAGGAGGGAGCCTGGCACACTTTATGGAGACTAAATGTTGTTGATTGATAGAGCACTCAGTCAATTGATAACTGTCCCTACCAGATCATCTCCATGGTTTGGTGGAAAGAACATTGGTGCCTGTGTCAGAAGACTGCTTACCTACCCTGGGCCTCAGTTTTCTCATCTGAAAATTAAAGGGAGTTCATTAAGGGATTTCAGTTTCATTTTAACACTGAGATACCAAGATCTCTAGATCTGTGCTCGCCAAATGAATGAATGAAAGAAGCAGCATTTTATGTGTCAAACACTATGCTAAGCTCTAGGGAGACAAGTACAAACAAGTACAGTGCCTGCCCTCAGGAAGCCTATATTTTAACAGAGGAACACAGCACATGAAGGACAGCTAGAATTGGAAGGAAGTGGAGAAGCCTTGGTTGGGAAATGATGGGGGAGTGGAACAGTTTGGAAGCGAAGTAAGACCAAAGCTCATCTCTAGAGGCCAGGTCCTGATCAGAGGAGAGGAGGGTGATCAGAGTGCAGAGTGTAAAGGTCAAGAGGAAAAGCCAGAAATGTTTATCCTGGAAGAGGGAAGGCCTGGTGGAGGGCAAGGGGTGAGGGGGAGTGCAGTGGATGTGATAGCAGAGAATGTGGTAACTGACTTCAGAAACAGGAAGGGCATGACAGGGATTCTGCTTGACACCCAAAGGAGCAAAGGGGTCATAGATTCAGAGCTAAAAGGGACAATCAAATTACAACCTTTATATATTTTTTTTTAATAAATGGACAAACAGAGGCCCAGGGAGATTTTTTTTTTTAAATAACCTAAGGCCCAAGATCAGAAAAGTAGTAAGGTTCAGAGGTGAGATTTGCATCCACATCCTCTGTCTCTTTCCACAGTACTATTAATCATTGGATAGCAGATCCAGAGGAAAGTACTTAGATGATATCACAGAGTCCAAATCTCATTTTTTAAATTTTTTTCTTTTTTTAAAATTATTTTTTTTGTTTTCATTGTCTACAATCACTTCCATATATCTTAGATTGTTTTCCCCTTCTTCCCCCTCCTTTCTCCCTCCCTCTGCACTCCCTCCCTGAGATAGCATGTAGTCCTATTTAGGTTCTACACGTATATTCCTATTAAATATATTTTCACCTTAGTTATGTTGCATAGAAAAATTAAAATGAATGGGAGAAACCATAAAACAAAACACAGCATAAAAAAAAATTGTCTGCTTCATTCTGTGATCTAATTCCATAGTTCTTTTTCTAGATGTGGAAGGCGTTTTGCCTCAAGAGTCCATTGGGAATATTTTAGGTCTTTGCGTTGCTATGAAGGACTATTCTACCAGAAAAATTCCTCACACTTTGTGGTTGTTGCTGTGTACAAAGTTCTTCTGGTTCTGCTCTTTTCACTCAGAATCAGTTCATATAAGTCCTTCCAGGCCTCTGTGAAGACTTCCTGTTCATCATTTCTTATAGCACAATAGTATTCCATTACATTCATATACCATAATTTATTAAGCCATTCCCCAATTGATGGGCATCCCTTTGATTTCCAGTTTTTGACCACCACAAAGAGAACTGCTATAAATATTTTTGTACATGTGGGATCCTTTCCTATTTTTATGATCTCTTTTGGATACAGTCCTAGAAACAATATTGCTGGGTCAAGGGATCCCGAATCTCATTTTTACAGATGAGGAAACTGAGGCAGTCAGGTGACTTGCCTAAAGTCACACAGGTAGTAAAGTAGCAGAAGTGCCATGTGAAGCCAAGTCTTCTGACCCACTGCTTCATGGACTGCTTCATGGAGATGCTAAGAAGCGATGTGATGAGTCAGCAAGTATTTGTAATCTCCTACTGTGTGCTAGGCACTCAGACTCAAAGATACAAAGACTCCTTGCCCTGAGGGAGTTTTCATTCTTTTGGAGGGCAACCCCGCCCCCCCCATACACCAATGAGAGGATTCCAGTGATCCTGATGTCCCTGTCAATCAATCAAGAAGCATTTATTAAGAACCTACTATGTGCACTGTGCTACTCACTGGGGACACAGAGAAACGCAAAAGGTAGCCCTAAGATAAGACTTAAGCACTGACCTGAGCATTTTAGGACCTCCTCCCCGGTTTTCTCCCTTCTTGATCCCTCCTTGTGTATATTTAAGGAGTAAAGTTATATTTGTCCAACTTGAATAACACTAGTGGTTTCAAAATGAGTTCCTTTTGAAAACAAATAGGCCTTTGTGAGCCTGGCTCTGGCTGCACCAGTGGGGATTTGCACAAGATGCTTTCATTGTAACCTGATAAAGGTCCCTGGGGTGAAGTCACCAATGCCCAGGCCCTGGGGCAGGAGGGACTTTGTCCTCTCCTCCCTCCAATCTAGAAGCAGGGGAGCTGTAGTACCAGGGGTGGTGTCAGGGGCTTCTTACCTGTGCCACCTTGGGCACCTGACTTTTCCCTTCTGGGCCTCAGTTTTCTCACCTGTAACAAGAGTAACAGCAAATATAGACGGCTTTAGGGTTTACAGATTGTTCAATTTTATATTATTAAGAACTTAATCCTGGGAGGAAGGTGCTATTGTGATTCCCCCTTTGAAAAGGAGGGAACTGAGCTTTAGAGAAGAAAAGCTACTTCCCTAAAGTCTTTCTCACTCCCAAGGTGAGCACTTCTTCCCTCTTCCATCTATGAGATAAGGAGGTCACATTAGATGGCTTCTGAGGCTTCTCACCAGTTTAAATCATATCCTACCTTTCAGTGATTCAGTGAAATGATTTATGACTAAATAACATGGCATGTCTCAGGATTGAACACATCACCATTAATAATAGCCTTTACCAGTAAAGAATGATGCTGAGACTCCTTGGGCAGGGTGGGGTGAAGGAGAGAGAGAGGGAGAGGGAGAGAGAAAGAGAGAGAGAGAGAGAGTGTGTGTGTGTGTGTATGTGTGTGTGTGTGTGTATGTATGTGGGTGTGTGTGTATGTGGGTGTGTGTGTTGGAGGCGATGGAATGGGCTTGAGATCTCTTTGGCAACCTCAAGTTTAATTCAAGAAACCTTTTTTTTGGAGATTGAGATATTTTTCTTTTCATTTCATTATTTATTTATTTATTATTAGTTTTCAACATTCATTTCTATAAAATTTTGAATTCTAAAATTTCTCCCTATCTCTCCCCTCCCCCACCCCAAGACACCATGCATTCTGATTACCCCTCCCCCTGATCTCCCCTCCTTTATATCACCCCTCCTTTCCCTTTTCCCAATCTCTTCTATTTTCTTGTAGGGCAAGATAGATTTCTATACTCCATTATCTGTATTTCTATTTCCCTGTTGCATGGAAAAACAATTTTTTACATTCATTTTTTTTCAAGGTGTTATTTTCTTCAGCATTTTTTTGGGCCTCCTTTATTAAGGTAGTGACCCGTTTCTCATGCTTTTCTTGCATCTCTCTCATTTCTCTTCCCAGTTTTTCCTCCACCTGTCTAACTTGATTTTCAAAATCCTTTTTGAGCTCTTCCATGGCCTGAGCCCATTGGATATCTATTTCAGATGTTTGGGATACAGAGTCCTTGACTCCTATGTCTTTGCCTGATGGTAAGTATTGGTCTTCTTCGTCAGAGAGGAATGGTGGAATCATCTGTTCCCCAAGAAAGTAACCTTCTATGGTCTTATTTTTTTCCCCTTTTCTGGGCATTTTCCCAGCCAGTTACTAGACTGCTGAGATTCCTCTCCATCCCTGCCTAAATCCGCCCAGCTAGTGCTTGGGGTCTGAGATTCAAATGCTGCTCCCCCGCCTCAGGGCTTTCAGTGGCAGGCCTGGCTGCTATTCAATGGGAGCTTAATTTCTGGTGCTCAGGTTGGGGCAGGGCCGCCTCCCAGGCTCAGTTCTCTCAGGGGGTTTATGCAGAGACCTTTTGTAATAGAGCTGCTGCTGAGCTCCTGCCTGCTCTGGGAGCCTCTGGCTGCTGGCTGCCTCTGCTGCTGCCTCCTGAGGGGGCCTGAGTCCCGGAGACACCCGACTCCCCTCTCAGCCCGTCTCTCTCACTGACCTGTGAGTGTGGGTGGAGGGACCTTCGCGGCTGCTGGAGATTCCTTCCCTGAAGCCTGCTCTGATCTGCTTGCTCCTCTGAGTGCCGCGCGGCCAGGGCAGGGGAGGGCTCCACTCTTGTCTGGTGCGCGATGGACCTTTGGGATCGGTTTTTCAGGGCTCTCTGGAACGGAAATCTCCTTCACTGTGTTGCTGTGTGGCTTCCACTGTGCCAGAATTTGTTGGGAGTTCTTTTTAGAGGAAATCCATGGGCTGTGGGTTCGGAGCTAGCATACGTGAGTCTTTCTACTCCACCATCTTGGCTCCGCCCCTACATTCATTTTTTTTCATTTGTATTTTATTTATTTATAAATGTTCTACAATCACTTCCTTAAAATTAAGATTTTATACCCCCACACCTTCCCCCCCTACCCCCTCCCGCCCCATGACAGCATATAATTCTGTATAGGTTCGACATATACTTTCCTATTGAGCATATTTTCACTATAGTGATGTTATGTAGTCACACTG
>CM053770.1:271290070-271370748 GCA_028658325.1 Potorous gilbertii
ATCTCCTTGATTTCCAGTTCTTGGCTACCACAAAGAGTGCCGCTATAAATATTTTTGTACATGTGGGTCCCTTTCCCATTTTTATAATCTCTTGGGGATACAGTCCTAGTAGTGATATTTCTGGGTCAAAGGGTATGCACATTTTTGTAGCCCTTTGGGCATAGTTCCAAACCATTCTCCAGAATGGTTGGATGATCTCCCCTACATTCATTTTTAAAACTTGGAGTTCCAACTTCTCTCTCTTCCTCCCTCCCCACCCATCCCCACTGAGAAAGCAGGCAATTCAATATAGGTTATACATGTGTAGTTATGCAAAAGACTTCCATAATAGTGGAAGACTAACTATATTTCCTTCCATTCTGTCTTGTCCTGCATTTATTCTATTCTCTCTTTTGACTTCATGCCTCCCCAAAAGTGTTTACTTCTAATTACTCCTTCCTCCCATTTGCCCTCCCTTCTGTCATCCCCCCACACCCTACTAATCCCCTTCTCCTCAACTTTCCTGTAGTGTATGATAGATTTTCCTATCAAATTGAGTGTGCATGTTATTCCCTCCTTAAGCCAAATGTGATGAGAGTAAGCTTCACTTTTTCCTTCTCACCTCCTCCCTTTTCCCCTCCATTGAAAAAGCTTTTTCTTGCCTCTTTTATGAGAGAAAATTTTCCCCATTCCATTTTCCATTTCTCCCTTTCTCCTCCTAATACATTCCTCTCTCGTCCCTTAATTTTTTTTAGATATCACCCCTTCCTATTCAACTCACCCTGTGCCCTCTATCTATATGTATATAATGCCTCCAACTACCCAAATACTGAGAAAAATACTGAGTTACAAATATTATCTTTTCATATAGGAATATAAACAATTCAACTTTAGTAAGTTCCTTATGGTTTCTCTTTCCTGTTATTTTTCCATGCTTCTCTTAGTTCTTGTGTTTGAAAGTCAGATTTTCTATTCAGCTCTGGTCTTTTCATCAAGAATTCTTGAAAGTCCTCTATTTCATTTAATGACTATTTTTTCCCCTGAAGTATTATACTCAGTTTTGCTGGGTAGGTGATTCTTGGTTTTAATCCTAGCTCTTTTGATTTCTGGAATATCCTATTCCAAGCCCTTTGATCCCTTAATGTAGAAGATGCTACATCTTGTGCTATCCTGATTGTATTTCCACAATACTTGAATTGTTTTTTTCTGACTGCTTGCAATATTTTCTCCTTGACCTGGGAACTCTGGAATTTGACTACAATATTCCTGGAGTTTTTCTTTTTGGATCTCTTTCAGGAGGTGATTGGTGGATTCTTTCAATATTTATTTTGCCCTCTGATTCTAGAATATCAGGGCAGTTTTTCTTGATAATTTCATGAAAGATGATGTGTAGGCTCTTTTTTGATTGTGGCTTTCAAATAGTCCCATAATTTTTCAATTGTCTCTCCTAGATCTATTTTACAGGTCAGTTGTTTTTCTATTGTCTTCTATTTTTTCATTCTTTTGGTTTTGTGTTATAATTTCTTCATTTTTTCATAAAGTCATTGGTTTCCATCTGCTCCATTCTAATCTTTAAGGAATTATTTTCTTCGGTAAGCTTTTGGATATCCTTTTCCATCTGGCCAATTCTGCTTTTTAGAGCATTTCTTCTACTCACTGGCTTTTTGGATCTCTTTTGCCATTTAGGGTAGTCTATTTTTCAGAGTTATTTTCTTCAGCATTTTTTTGGATCTCCTTTAGCAAGCAGTTGACTTTTTTTTTTGCGTGATTTTGTTGCATCACTCTCATTTCTCTTCCCAGTTTTTGCTCTTCTTCTCTTATTTGATTTTCAAAATCCTTTTTGAACTCTTTCATGGGCTGAGATCAGTTCATATTTTTCTTGGAGGCTTTGAATGGAGGAGCTTTGACCTTGTTTTCTTCTGTTTGCATGCTTTGGTCTTCTTGTCACCAAAGTAAAATTCTATAGTCTGATTCTTTTTTCGGATTTTGCTCATTTCCCCAGCCATTTACTTGACTTTTGAGCTCTTTTTCAAGGTAGTTCTCTGCTTCTAGTGGGAATGGGGGGTGTACTGTTGATACTTCTACAGTCTGTGAGCCCAGAGCTCCAGAAACAGTGACTGCAGCTGCCCCTGCTGCTGCTGTGACTGCCTAGGGTTCCTCCCCCCACTTCCCCCTCTGTTGCCCCGGGGCTGGGGCTGGACCACTCCACTCTCTTGCACTAGTCCTGTAGGCTTTTCCCATTGACCTTCCAATTTATCCTCAGCATTTTGGGGTCATGAAGACTAGAAACCACTACCAGTGTGACAGATTCAGTCTCTCCAAGGCCTGCTCAGGTCCCCTCTGTGCGCTCTTGGCCCACACTTTACTGCACTCTACTCCCAGCGTGGTGCGATAGACACTTCCCAATAACCTTCCAGGCTGTCTTGGTCTCGAGATTTGCTTCACTCTGTCATTCTGTGGGTTCTGCAGCTCCAGAATTTGTTTAGAGCCATTTACGCTCTAGAAAGTTTGCACTGGTACTCCACTATCTTAGCTCCTAAGAAACACATTTTTTTTTAACACTGTGTTCTTGGCAGGGGACCTCAAGTTAAGATCCCCCTAGGCTAAGATAACCTTGAGGTTGTAAAGGTGAATGGGAGGATTTCTGTCTGTGGAAATAGGGATTGTGAAGAAAGACATTGAGACAGGAAAATGAGGAATTCCATCTTGGAATTTTTAAGTGGGAAACAGAGGTGGGACAGCGGGGTGAGGGAAGGGGGGGGGGGGTGACCAGTGGGCAGGACAGGACTGGAGTTCTAGAGAGGACTTGTGAACAGATCTCTAGATTTGCCAGTCTCCTGCCTTGAGCTGATGGAATCCATGGGAGTTGATGAGTTGCCGCTAGGAATTCTCAGTACTCTTTTGGGGCTGGACCTGGGTAATGACCCCATACAAAGGACTAATAGTAAAGAACTAGATAAGAGACCTGGGAGATGTTTCTTGGCAAAAGTGGGGTGCAGGGGGTATGGAAAACCCTGTGTGTAATGGCAGACTTTTTTAATATGACACCTAATGTTGCTGAACCTTTCTCCCCCCTTTTTTATTTTTACCATAAGGGATGGTTCTTTAGAAAGGGTGGGGTAAGGAGGGTGTTGGGAAATTCGAGAATGTAGAAAGATAGCAGTATCAATAAAGGAAAACTGGGAAGAAGCAGTATCAGCCAAGGGAGGAGACAGGGTATCCAGGAAGAGGGGGTTGTCCCTCTGATCAGAAACTAGAGAAAGGAAGGGAGGTTGAGACTAGTCCTCCCACGTGAGCCTGGACTATCTCTTCCCCTGTAAAACAAAGGGGTTGGATGAGATGGCCTTGAGGGGCCTTCCTGCTATAGCCCTGTGATCCTGAGTTAAGACAAGGCTGGCTTAGCAGTTAAGAGTTGGTAGCTAGAGACAGACAGACAGATGGAGTGGAGGAGGGAGAGAATGGAAAGACAGACAGAAACAGAAGGAGAGACAAGAGAGAAACAGAAACAGGGACAGAAAGAGAGAGAGAGATGGAAGGAGAGACAGAGAGGGACAGAAAAGGAGAGAGAGACACACACGAAACAGAAAGAGAGAGAAGAAAAAAAAGACATGAGATGAGTTGAGATGATGGGGCCAGAGATCTATTGTAGGGGATTGGGAAGTGAGCGAATGAAGGTGTAGGCAGTGTGTGTGGATGACTCTCTAGTTCAGCCATGAAAGCAATAGGTGAGAGGTAAGACAGGGACTTATCTTGAGGAAGTAGCTAAGTCAAAGACTGGCTTGGTTTGGTAGTGAGGGGTGAGGGGAAGAAGGGGAGGGAGGGACCTGAGCAGGCTTGCTCGTAGGCCCTGGGGCATATCAAGGGGCCTAGCTAGAGGAGGAGAGTGCTAATTGGCAAGATAGGCTGATAGAATAATAAGGGTAAGAATCATTAACTGTGGTCTGTTTACAGAATACTTTACATCTATTCCTACTCTGCATGAGTAACTCAGTGGATTAGGACTGAGTGTTGATATTAAAGTTAATTAGGAAGACCTGTGTTCACATTCTGGCTGTGACACTTACTAGCTGTGTGACCCTGGGCAAGTCACTTCACCTTTGACTGCCTCGATTTTCCTTAGCTGTGCAAAATGGGTTTTGGTGAGGAATAATGTATGGAAAGTGCTTTGCAAATCTTAAAATTATATATAGATGTTAGTAATACTAATGTTAGGTACTACAAATATTTGGGACAAAGGGGACAAGTAGAAGGGCTAGAGCAAGGAGAAGGGATTTCTCAGAGGTAGGAAAGTGCACAGGGATGGGATACTGTATAGTGTCTGACTTTTTCAATATATTGGTTAGTTTTGCTGAACTTTCCCCCTCCTCTTTTTTTAATTTTTATTATGAGACAATTCTTTGGAGGGTGGAAGAGGAGGTGAGGAGGGATATGTTGGGAAATGTAAGTGATATAAAAGCAAAAGATATAGATAGAAATGTTAATTTTAAAATGAACTGGGAGGGAATAGTGTAATGGAAGCCAATAGAGGAGTGAGTTGGTCATGGCAGGTGGATGAATGGCCAGGGGATGGGAACAGTGCAGAGGGCATTGGTATGCATAAGTGTTCGTCCTTCGTTGGAGAAGACCATGCCATCAGAGAAATAATGACATGACTTGCACTTGACTTTGTTTTGAGTGAGGGAGGGCTGTGCAGGTCACCAGCCTCACTTCTCCTCCAGAGCCATCTGAATCCAATGACCAGATATTCATCAGGATGACTGGAGATGACCCAGGATGAGGCAGTTGGGGTTATGTGACTTACCCAAGGTCACACAACTAGTGAGTGTCAAGTGTCTGAGGAGAGATTTGAACTTAAATGCTCCTGATTCCTACACTGGTGCTCTATCCACTGCACCACCTAGTTGCCCCCTAGCTACATTGGTATGCAACACCGCATGTAAGGCCCCAGTTTTTCAATGTACTGATGGGCCTTGCTGATTTTTTTTCTTTTTAAAAATTTACTTTAAGGGATGACTCTTTGAGAGGGGGGAGGAGAAGGCACATAGGGGGAATCTAGGTTATCTAAAAACAAAAGATATAAATAAACTATTTTAAAAAAGGATGACTTCTTTTTTCAGCAAAGGAAAAGTAGACAGGTGAGAATGTAGTGGGGTCATGAGGTATGAAGCAGGGGAGAAGGCAGGGAGCTTAGGCCTTCATTGTCTCAGTGAAGTTGGAGGTGTAGATGGCTGGTAGACTGGGAGGGTTGGGTCTTTGAGAAGACTGAGGGAGAGAGAGAGAGAGGGAGGGAGGGAGGGAGAGAGAGAGAGAGAGAGAGAGAGAGAGAGAGAGAGAGAGAGAGAGCGCGTCCATCGTGGAAGAATAAAGGATTGTTTCACCATAATGAGAGCAAGCTCGAGAGGGGATTTGTAGGATTTGCTTGTCTGACTTCCTCCAGAATAGAAACAGAGATAGGTGGGCAACAAACAGTGGAAATCCAGACTTTCTGTGTCTTGTGGGCCTGCAGAGGCAGCTGACTGAAGGAATTCCTTTCCCCTTGCAATGATTCTTCCTATCCAATCCCACAGGTGGTATGCAGGATTACAACTACATGTGGTCCAATTGTTTCGAGATCACGTTAGAACTGTCCTGTTGCAAGTACCCGCCTGCTTCTCAGCTTCGTCAAGAGTGGGAGAACAATCGGGAATCCCTGATCACATTTATTGAAAAGGTAAAAATGCACCCTGACCCTCTGGTCTCCTTATGGAAAGAGATTTATCCTAAATGGGTAAAAACAGATCCACTTTATCAGGTACTTCTGGGGACTGGAGCTTTTGGCGGATGTACAGAAACAAGATTCAAGGAGACCTCTCTAAGCCGGGGAGTCTCCAAAGAAGGATGGTGGAGCTGGTGCCATATGGAAGTCCTGTTGATATTGACCTGCTGAAGGGAAGCCTCGGGCACCCGAGGGCATGGGGGGGAGGGCATATCACAGCTGATTGAAATATTTAAAGGGCTACTCTGTAGAAGAGAGAGGAGGCTTATGGTGCTGTGCCCCATCGGGCCGAGCAGGGAGTGAGTGGAGCTGAGGAGAGCAGATTTCAGCTTTATCACAGGGAAACCTTCAAAGACTTACAGTTCTCTGAAGGTCTACAAGCAAATGTTGGAATGGGAATTCTGGTTCGGTCAGTATGCGCTTATTAAGCACCTACTACGTATCAGATGCTGTGACAAGCCCTGAGGATAAAGACAAGAGCAAAGAACTGTCCCTGCCCTCAAGAAGCCCACCCTCTAATGGGAAAGACTGCTCGATGGCAACTGAACACAGACACTCTCTGAGCGTTTTCTCCTCCTGCTGTCCCCCATGCCTGGGGTGCTGTCATCCCTCCACTCTGCCTCCTGACTCAAACTCTGCCTCCAGCAGGAAACCTCAGCCAGCCCCTCTGAATTTTAGGGCTCTTCCTTTTTTAATAAATCCCTGTTTATCCTGTACATATCTTGCTTTCTACATATTTGTTTTCCTGTTGTCTTCCACATTCGTGGAAGCTCCTGAGGGCAGGGACTGTCTTTGGCTTCTTAGGTGGCTAATAAGTGTTTGTTGATTAAATGGGAAGGAATCCACAGAAGAAAGGCACTAGAATTAAGAGGGTTTGGGAAAGGCTTCTTTAGGTGGCATATGGAGGAAGCCTGGGAGGTGGGGATGAGGAGGGACAGCGTTCCAGGCTTGGGGATAGCCAAGGGGAATGTGTGCAGTCCGCAGAGAGAGTGGGCAGGCTGCGTGGGCTTGGCCGGCCATGGAGGCCTCCTTCCTTCAGGCATTCTGTGCATTCATGGTACATGAAATCTAGTGTACCTAGCACACAGTTCCCGGCAGTGTTTATTCAGCAAACTTTTAACCTACTGTTGGAGATAATAAGGGTATGGTAGTGGCCATGAGAAGAACAGAATGCCTCTTGTGCCTTTCTTTCTTTCATTATTTATTTCCCACGCTTCTTTTCGAGACCTTTAAAAATAAATAAATTTGTCTTCCTCACTTTCTGGCAAGGTTGTGGTTTTCTTGTTGTGAATAGCAGGTCTGACCTGAGGTCTTGTTGGACCTTTTACCTTATTTGAAGGACTTGGTCATTAGAGGTGAAATGGGCAGTGACTTAATGAGTTTGTATTTATGTATTTATCTTTTGTATTATATCATTTTTATTTCCAAATATATTCCTCCCACCTCTCCTACCCAGAGAGCCATTTCCTGTAACAAAGACTGAAAAAGAAAGAGGAGGAGAAGAAAAGGAGGAAGAATGTAGTTGGATAAAAATATCCCAAACATGGGATCCCTCATGGAGAACTGAAAGAGACCTCAGAGACTGTCTCATCCCACTCCCTCATTTAACAGATGAGGAAACTGAGGCAAACAGGGTCACACAGCTAGGAAGTCTGAGACCATGTTTGCTCAGGTCTTCCTGACTCTAGGCCCAGTGTTCCGTGTCTTACACCACTTAGGGCCTTTGGGTTAGGGTTATTTACAGCATTTTCAGCTCCTGTCTTACAGAAAGTCAACAGTTTTAGACGTTATTGGTGGGAAAAAAGAAATTTCAGAAAAGCCAACAAACCTGTAGTCTTGCCATTCAGTTTGATTCAGCAGGCATTGATTAAGGGCCCTCTTTGTGCCAGGTACTATGTTGGGGTACAGAAATGAAATCATCTTGACTCTTAAAGAGCTTATTGGGGGGGTGAGGAGAAAACTGGGGTGAACAGAGTAGTCAGAGAGATAGATATGAACCCTGCTGTTCTTGACTTCTGGGCGGAGATTTTATCCACTGTGCCAGATATCTTTGTGACATAAAGGATTGGAGGCAGAAGATTGTAATTTAAATCTAAAGAATTTGAGACATGCATAAGTATACATTTACATTTTATTTTAAATGCTGATACTGACTAGATTTTTGAGGAGACCATGACTCTCTTGTCTCATTTTAGAAACTCATACCCTTCAGACATTAGCTGTGTGACCCTGGGTAAGTCATGTAACCTCAATTGCCTCTCCCCTACCCACTCCTGCCAAAAAAAAAGAAAGAATAAATTCATACCGTTGTGGATAGTAGAAAGGTTGGAGGTTCTCTGGTCCAGTCCTTAATATTTTTCAGATGAGGAAAACAAAGCTCAGATGTGGCAGAGCCAGGACTTGAACCCATCCTCTCTGATGCAGCATCCAGGACCATACACAGCCTAGTGATTAGGGGACATTAGAACAATCCCTCTTCTCCCCTCCTCTTCATCTTCCATGTTCTTTTGTTTTCTCAGGTCCACATTGGAGTGAGAGGGTTTGTGAAAGACTCCACATCTGGTTCTGGCCTGGAAAACGCAACCATCTCGGTGGCTGGCATCAACCATAATATCACAAGTGGCCAAGGTGGTGATTTCTACAGACTGCTTGTTGCTGGGACTTACAACATCACAGCGGTCTCTGTTGGGTAAGGCAACCTTGTTTTGATCAGGAAAAGTGCCCATAAATTGTTGGACTGCCTGGTCTGATCGCCAGGTGCCTGAGCAAATGTTCACCGTGTTGGCTGCATCTGACCCTCTCATGACTTAGTGTCTGATCATTCTGTTCCCCGGGTGAGTGAGGACTTCTTGGCCGGTTGGCCAATAGAAGGGCCAGTTAGAATGTCATCCCTGGCTTTCTTTGGAACATGATTCAGGTGTCACCTTCCAGGGGAGATCTTTCCTAATTCCCCCCACCCCTGGTACCTCAGATGGAGGCACTCTCTCCTCCCCTGGCTTTGGGCAGCATCTGTTTGAGGATGTGCCTGTTTCCTGAGGGCAGGCCCTGTTTTGATTTCTGCCTTTTTATCCTCCAGCACCTAGAGTAGGGCTTGGTCCATTGTTGGCCCTTTTGAACAATGCTAGTTGAATTGAAAGGTTTGTGAGAAAGGATGGCTTTGAAAAGCTTGAAAATAGAGACCGCCGTGTGGAGTCATTCCGTCAGTGGTGGTGGTGCGTGGAGTTGGAGGGTGCAGCAGGCTGCTTGCTAGAGCTGCCATCTGCTTTCTTCTTATGTGAAGTGAAAAAGCTTCCACTTTGCTGGAAAGGCATCTGGAAGCTTCTTTGGGCAGGATTTTCTTAAAAACCCTTAGTTTCTTCTCCTTGGCAACAGTATTGGAGCTGACAGTGGGGTGAGGAGACAGCAAAGCATTGGCAAAAACCTGCCCTCTCTTTGAGTGTCCCAGGGTCCTAAACGTGGTTTAGGAAAGAAAGAAGGAAGGAGGGAAAAAGGGAAGGGTTGGTGGGGGAGAAGGAAGGAAGGAGGGAAGAAAGTGAAAGAAAAACAGGAAGGAAGGAGCATATCAGGCACCTGCCAAATGCTTTCCCTGTCTTATTTCATTTGCTCCTCACAACAAACCTGAGAGGTAGAAGCTGTAATTATCTCCATTTTATAAATAAGGAAACTGAGGTAGAAAGCTAGTATCTGAGGCCAGAATTGAGCTTGGGTCTTCCCGACTCAAGGCCCAGTGCTCTATCCACAGCATCGCCTAATGGCCTCTGGGCAATCCCCAGATTGGTTCAGTGAACTGCAGAATTTGAAGAACTCGTGAGGAGATGTGGATTTGTGGAAGGCAGGCAGTGTTTCAAGGAATAAGTAAGCAGTGATTGCATTCTTTTTGTATCAGAAAACCATAGCTGTAAGCTGGATTTCCGATGTGGAAATGAGGCCAAGGGAGGGGAAGGGATTTGTCCAAAGTTACATTAAGCCTCAGGAGTGAGATTTGAACCCAGATTCTCAGTCTCCAGAGCCAGCCCCCTTTCCACTATGCTGTGCTACTTGTCAGGCATGGTGCTAGTTACTAGGGATACAAAGACAGACACCAAACAGTGCTTGTCCTCAAGGCGCTTACATTCTTGAGATTCTGTTTTTTGCAATTTTTTCTATTGGAAAGGATGCCAGTGGTCACCTTGTGCCCAGATGTTAAAAGCAGAAACTCAAGCCTGTTGCTCCATAGCTGATGTTTTAATAGTTTCTCTAGTAACCAGAAAGGAAAAGACCTATGTGCTTTTCTAGCCTCTAGAATAAGGATCAGAAGTAGAGGGACCCAGCCTCTAGAACAGGGATTCTTAGCCTTTGTTGTATCCTGGGCCCTTTTGGAAATAGGCTGGTGAAGCCTTGGACTCCTTTTCAGAAGATTATTATTAAATGTATAAATAAAATAAATAGAATTGCAAAGGAAGACAATTCAATTGAAATATGGCTCTCAAGATATTTTTTAAAAAGCAAGTTCACAGGCCCCAGAAGGTACCCTGCTCTAGATGCAAGGGTGCCTCGCCTGCTAACTGAAGTGCCATCATCTGTGTTCTCCCATGTCTCTGCAGGTACATGCCGATGACAGTCAGTAATATAGTGGTACAAGAAGGTTCAGCCACGGAGGTAAACTTCCTGCTCCGGCCCACGGTGATCCTCAGTAGGGAGCCTCAGACAGCAGCACCCAGTGCGGCCCCCACGACAGACGCCCCTGAGACCCCCTCCTCCCACCAGCCAATCCAACCCCAGGACTTTCACCACCACCATTTCCCTGACATGGAGATTTTCTTGAGGAGGTTTGCCAACGAGTGCCCCAATATTACCCGTTTGTACTCGTTGGGGAAATCTGTTGAGTCAAGGGAGCTTTATGTGATGGAGATATCAGATAATCCGGGTGTCCATGAACCAGGTAAGAGGCTTGGTTTTGGAAAGTCTAAAAATCTGACACCTGATGCCCAATGGGGAAACTGAGGCTCAAGTGGTTAAGTGACTTAAAGGATCCTAGATCTAGGAGCAGGAAAGGACCTCAGAGGCTGCCTGGCCTGATGCCCTTATTTCACAGATAAGGAAACTGAGGCTTACAGTGGTTAATATCGTTAACCCAAGTTAACGATATTAACCACTGTGATGCTGGAGACAGGATTTGAACCCAGTTTCTCTAACTTCTACAGGCATTGCTGTTCCCACTGCACTACTCAGTCTTTGGAAAAGAGCCCCCCAAAACCAGTTGCTGTGTATTGCACTAATTGGTCCAGAAAGATCTCCTAATTTTCTATATACTACATGAGAGACAGGGTGGCTCAGTGAGGAGCACCAGCCTCAGAGTCAGGACAGCCAGGGTTCAGGTTTGAGGGCTGACATATCCTGGCTTTGTGACCTTGCACAAGTCACTGTACCCCTTTAGTACCCCCAGCAATTCTCTTAAAGTATAAGCAACAGGGAAAATGCTGACCTCCATTGGCAGAGAGGGTCCTTACTGAAAGCTCCATACAAAAGTGGAAGTGTAAAGGGTATATATGTATGTATGTAGGTATGCATGTATCCATCAGTGTATGTGTGTGTCTACCTCTTTCTGTCTATAGATCTATCTCTGTTTGCCTCTGTCTCTGTCTACATTTTATTTGTCTCTATCTATGGATGTCTCTATGTCTTTCTCTGTGGTTCTCCGCATTTCCCTGTCTGTAATGTATACATATGTTTATCTTGTACATATGATACATGTGCTCTGGTCCATATGCCGTGTGTCTCCAGTGTTCTGTTTTAAGGACATATGTTCTGTGTGTGCATACCCAGAATTTCACACCAGCAATGTAGCACATTAGATATTCAATGTGTGTTATTAACTGGTTTCCTTCCAGGGGAAAAAATGGCTGCTTTCTCATTGCTCCAGTTGCATAGCTGCTATCTATAAATACCTGCGTTATGTTTATGTCTATGGAATACACACACATGTAACTGAAGCAGAGAGAAATGATGCAGGCATTCTTTTGACTGGAGAGAAGAAAAGCTCCTTAATGCTCACTTGGAGTCTAATTTAATATGCTCCATGTCTCTAGTGTGAAATTAGATTTTTAGAGCTAAATATGGGTATTTTTGTTCCATGGGAAGTTTGTGAAGAGGTTGCTTTCCACATCTCTGGAAAGACTTTTATAGAGAGAGGAATATTTCTTTTTCTTGGTAAAGAATAAAATTCACAGGATAGCTTCATGTTAAATTGTTACTTTGCCATCCCCCTACCCCTACTCCCCAAGGGTGTTAATATGTTTTTGGACAATAATAGTGTTCATTTTGTTTAACGCTTAGGGTGGCTGTGAGTGTAATCCTCAAGAACTAGTGAAAACAGATTCATATTGCATTTTTGGTGTCCAGGTGAACCGGAATTTAAATACATTGGAAATATGCATGGGAATGAAGTTGTGGGCAGGGAACTGCTGCTGAACCTCATCGAATTCCTCTGCAAGAACTTTGGGACGGACCCGGAGGTGACCGAGCTGGTCCAGCACACCAGGATCCACCTGATGCCCTCCATGAACCCTGATGGCTACGAGAAGTCTCTGGAAGGTAATGGGGATACCTGGGAGTGCTCTAGAGTGCGTGTGCATGTGCCTGTACACTTGTGTTCCTGCCTGTTTCATCCTTCCAGGCGGCCATTGACCGCTTCAGGGGAACAGACTAATGGGTTGTTTATCTTATGGTTGCCTCCAAATGGTCTTTCCCACTCTGCTGAAGTATGCTTAAAGGCACCTGGGGGATATGTTTCTCCCAAAGACTTTTGAACCTGCTCAACTTTTCTGCGGGCCTCTCCCCCCAAAATCTGCATGCACACATATATACACAGTCTGCTGTATATGCACACACACACAAACAGAGGTACACACATGTACACATATTATGTACCTATATTTTTCCTCTCTCACTTTTAACTGTAACTCTTCATTACAGTGTTGTGGTTACTGTATAAATTGTCCACCAGATTGTGCTCATTCCAGTCTCTATTGGGCTAGACAAATCTTCCCAGATTTCTCTGGAGCCCTCCCACTCTTATTTTTTCATAATGTTCTTTTACATGTATTTCCATGATTGGTTCAGCCATTCCTCAATTGGCAGGTGCCCCTTTCATTTCTAGTTCTTTGCTGCCACAAAAAAGAGCTGCTTTCAATATGTTTGTCTACACAAGTGCCCTTTCCCTTTTTTTTTAATGTCTTTGGGGGATAGGGTTGGTCTAACTGGAGTTCTTGCTAGACTGTCTTCAAGTGTGTAGGTCGAGAATGGTTTGTTCCAAATGGTCAGCGGAATGATGAGATGTCGTTTCCAGCCAGTGTTTGTGTGACTATGGCAGTCAGTTTGAATTACTTATAATTAAGCAATAGCTTATTATAACTTGTATAACTGGATTTCTTTGCCCTTTAAAGTGTTTATTGAGAAGATGGGATCATTTGATCATAGACTTAGTGCTGGAAGGGGCCTTAGAGGCAGACTTACTCACACTCACACAGCCAGGGAGTATCTGAGACTAGGTTTGAACTCTCGTCTTTTTGCTTTCTGTCCCCTCTGCCCTACTTCTTCTCTGAGGACAAGAGGGGATAGGGAAGGTGGTCAGTCCTAGTTTAATTCAGGCAATGTGCTCATTATAGACTACTGTACCCCTTGGCATCATACAAGGTGTTGACAACTGGGGCTAGATTGTCACTGAAGACCTGTTTCCAGGTCCAGATGCCCCTGTCTGTGGAAAACACTTACCTGTGTACAGCAAAGCCTCCTCAGTGAAATCTACAGCAGTGCAAAAGCGATTCATCCCAGGGGTTCCCAGAAGCCCATGGTGCACTGGAACGAGGACTGCCTTCCAAGCCTATGGTCCTGGCTTCCAATCCCCCCTCAGCTTCTTCCCTTGGTGTCCTCAGACACATCCCTTTTATACCCTCTAATTTTCCTCTTCCAGAAAATTTGGGGGTTTGGCTGGATGACTTCTTAGATCCCTTTCAGCTCTCAGTCTTTGATCCTTGGAGTCAGGAGAGATTTGGGATCAAATCCCACCACAGACAGGTAATAGCCTGACTTTGAGTTCCTCATCTCTCACACAGGGAATTTGGTAGTTCTAGTATATACCTCATTAAGTTGTGATAAGGATCAGGTGAGTTTTAATTTGCATAAAAGTGCTTCTGTAATCCATAAAACATTCAGCAGTCAGCTGCGAGTATTATTTACTCTAGAAAAGCCAAGTGAATGACAGACACATATTACTTAGCCTGTGACATGGAAGCCCATTAAATGAGTCCATGAGTAGGTATATCTTGGACAGGTGCTACAGATGGACACTGTTCTGGGCCAAGAATTGAGTAGGAGGAAAGAATCAAGGGTAGCAGATGGGCAGAGAAGACTGGAGGGAGCGGGGAGGGTCTGGCTAGATCACATTTGGGAAATTAGTTACATGAGGTTCAAAAATATTTTTTACTAGTGTATCTCTTCTTTTTGCATACCTTTCAATTTCCCATTTCCCTCCCCTTGCCCTCCCCCAAGAGCCATCCCTTATAACGGAGTTATACGTTATAATGGAGTGTGTTTTAACTCAGCTGTGAGTTGTGGTCCCAACCATCCCCATCCCTGACTTTGTCATCCCTAGGAGACTCCACGGGCATAGTTGGCCGAAACAACAGCAACAACTACGATCTGAATCGCAATTTTCCAGACCAGTTCTTCCAGATCACAGACCCTGTGCAGCCTGAGACCACAGCCGTCATGAGCTGGCTGAAGACCTACCCATTTGTGCTGTCTGCCAACTTGCATGGAGGTATGCAGTGAGCAGGAAGGGGCATGATACTGGGCAGGCCCCCCAGTCCCCCTGGACTTCTAGCTTGGCCTCATCTACAATGGGGCCTTTCACTTTTTCTTGTTCTCAAATGTAGAGTATCCAGATATTGATGCTGTGATGGTACCAGTTGTAGAGATTTGACTGTAACTCTCTTGTCCTGCAGACTTTGTACTGGTTAGTCCCCCACTTTTTCCCTCCTCAGTTGTAAATTCCACTAGGGCAGGGCCTTTTTTTTAATCATGGCAGTGTCAATGTCAACATATCCCTTACATGATGCCTTGCCTCCCTCCTCCCCCGTTCAACTGATTTACTCATGAGACCTGGAATCACATGCAACCTTAGTCACAGTGCCTGTTAGTGGGCTTGGTCTAGTCACTTTCTGGGTGTTTGTGAAATGGAGGGATTGGATTAGATGACCTCGAAGGTCCTTTCTTTCCTGTTCTGGAACTGGGATCCTGTGGGTTCATCACAGCTGTGCTCTTGGAAATCTCAGCAGTATTCTTCAGCTTCTTATTACGCGGCAGTAATGTGTGCAGGCATAGATTTATAAATGATAGTATTATTAAGCAATGTTATTATATATTTGTGTTGTTATGTTACTAAGCAGCATTATTCAGCTTAATCCGAATTATCATTAGCCTTTTCTCTGTGGATACTATTATTATATTAATATCTGTCATAATTAATATTGGTATTATTAAGCAGGATTCTTCAGCTTGCTGTTAAACAGTACTATTAGTAGTATCCATATTCTATTTACTATCTTATTAAGCAGTGTTCTATGTTATATATTGTTATATTATTAAGCAGCATTTTTCAGCTTGTTATGCAGTATTATCATTATATTAGTACACATTATATCATTAAGCAATATTATTGCATGTCATATTATTAAGCAGTATTTATCATTATGTTAATATATCAAAAAGTATTATGTTAGTATAAATGATTAGTATCATCATATTATTAAACAGTGGTGTGGTTACTGTTGCCATGTTAGTGTGTATTACATTATGAGCAGTATTATTTTATGTTGTATTATTGTTGAGCAGTATTATCATTATATTAGTACATAAGATATTATCAAGCATTGAGATTATACCGTAATCTGTTATATAGTAAATATCCTATGATATTAGTATGTATCATCATCATATTAGTATTGTATATTAGTTACATATTCCAAGCTTATTCTTAAATCTAAGCAGTGTTCCCTGGCCCCCAGCTAGGACACAGTGTGATGGGAGGAGAAGGAAACGTTCAAAATAAGTTGATAGTGGAAGGCAGGACGTAAGACTCTGGTTAGGGCAAGATCCAGCCTGGTAGGCCCAGGAGACTTAGAAATGTTCAGACTGGTGTGTCCCTCAGGGAGTGGTGAGAATGCCACCAGCAGCCTGAGAATTGCTGCTAGTCATGAAACTCTTGGGCAGCCAGAGAGGGAGAAATCCCTGAGCTCCTGCCATGGAGATGCTGTTTCTAGGGTGGCTCTTAGGAGACCCTTCATATACAGGTGAATGAATGGAAAAGCCATCCGTTGAACATTTACTAGGTGCCAGATGCTGTGCTACGGATTCTGATGTTTTCAAGAACAGACAGTCCGTGCCCTGAGCTTGGATTCTAGGGGGAAAGACCCCATATTAAGGGGAGAGCTGCCCATGAAAGGCAGTTGTGTGCTGCAGAGGGAGTGAGCTGGGAGGGGTGCCAGGCAAGCAAAAGCAGTGAGGAGTGCAGGGGGTATGGAGGGAGCATGTCTTCCTTAACAAGGCCCTGCATTTGGGAGGCTATGGGCTTCTCCTTGATCTTGAGGACAGCACCACCCTCCTCCCAATAGGGATCGGTGAGCCCTTCCAGCTGACTTTTTATTATTGTATGTGGGCATCTCACACCCTGATCCTTTTGCTGTCTTCCAGTGCCAGGCCCTGTGATCAGCCTGGCTAAAGCTTCTCTCCAGTCTTTACTGTATGATCTGAATTGTGGCATGTGTTCATTTCTTTGACCCTGCCAAGTTCAGCAAGCCTGCAAGTGTCCCATTCCTCTGACTTCTCTGGCTCTGAATGAAGGTAGCTCATAGCCTTGACAGGATCTTCACCATGGCCACACAATGGCCTCTGGTGGGAGTGGGCTTTTTACACTAGTGGGGAGTGGTGGTCCATCATGCATCAGATCAGCTGTGCATCAGATCAAGTCCATTTTTTTTTTGTGGTTCCCTGTAGGTTCTTTAGTTGTGAACTATCCGTATGATGATGATGAGCAAGGAGTTACCTCCTACAGCAGATCTCCAGATGATGCTGTGTTCCAACATCTGGCACTTTCTTATTCCAAGGTAGGCTTCCATTGAAGGGGAAGGGTGCTGTAGGATTTAATTCCCAAATTTTAAAAGCCATATCCTTTGTTTAAAAAGTCAAAGGTTGATAAATGTAGAGCTAGAAGGGATCTCAGAGGCCAACTGGGCCAGCCCCTTCATTTTACAGATGAAAAAACTGAAGCTCAGAGAGAGGAGATGACTTCTGAGGTCACACAGGGAAGAAGGGACAGCTCCAGGATTTGAACCCATGAAATTTGACTCAATTCGGTGCTTCCCCTCTCCCTGGGGGACTCTGTTGCCTCTGAGCAAATTAGAAGAAATGCCAAGCCAAAAGCTCCTTTCTGCAGATCACAAGATGTGCTAATCAAATGTTTTTGATTTCTTTCAGGAAAATTCTGAGATGTATCAGGGCAACTCCTGCAAGGACATGTATCCCGATGAGCATTTTTCCCATGGAATAACTAATGGAGCCAACTGGTACAGTGTCCCAGGTATAACCCTCTCTATAATCATCATAATTAATAATTCTTAGTAATCGCTAACAAGCAGAGCTTTTGTAGAGTTTGCAAAGCACTTTAAATTTATTATCTCACTTGACCCTCAACAACCCTGTGTAGTAGGTGCTATTCTCATCCCTATTTTACAGAATTGGATCCATGATAAGAGTCAACACTGGAGGTTTGTGTCCCCATACTAAGGATGCCCTGGAGCTGCTGGGATGGAGGGGCCACCACTTCCCTTCTTTGACAGTGGCGGCTTCTAACATTTCTGACTCTTCTCTAGGTGGTATGCAAGACTGGAACTATCTCAACACAAATTGCTTTGAAGTGACGATTGAATTAAGTTGTGTTAAATATCCTTATGAGAAGGATTTGCCCAAGTATTGGGAACAGAATCGCAGGTCTCTGATCCAGTTCATGAAGCAGGTATTGTATATGAGAGCCCAGTGGGAGACATTTCACCTTCGAGTGTGATGCTTGGGTGTTTTATGGAGGATTGTTAACAGTGTTCCTTTCTTGTTATGAAAATGAGCCTAACTTTTAACTTGCTCTCTCATTGACCAGAATAGTTTTCTTTCCATTTCAATTTAATACAGAACATATTTGTTAAACTCTTTCTCTATTCAAGGCACAATGCCAGATTCTGGGAGAACAAAGGCAAAAACAAAACATTTCCTACTCTCAGGGAACTTAACTTTCAACTTGCATTCTTATATTTGACCATCTGATGGTAACGACTGTTCTAAAAATTCAAAATGAAGATGACAAGAATGATGAAAATAAAGCTGGCCTTTGCAATAAACCATTATAAACAAGCACATTCTCCTCCCAGTAGTGGACAAAAAAGTGTAAAAGCATGTCAGGGTCTGCTATTTTCATTACTATGGTAAGAACCATTGGAGGAACAATGACATTACCATGGGACACCCCTGGAGACCAATGTTAGGCACTACCCTGGCAGGACGGGCCTGAGAGTGCCTGAGGAAAGGCATGGGAAAAGCACAGAGACATCTGGCTGGTGGACTGAAATAGTAGCCTATTGTTTGATTAAAGGCAGTAGCCACAAAAAGAACTGCACGCAGCAGCATCTAGAAAACCAAAGCCTGTCCAGTTCTAGATTCCTTTAAACTTCATGTTGAAAACAGAAGCCAAAAGGTCAAGGCACTAGAGGGAGTCAGAGCAGCACCCAGAACAAATAATTTAGCCTCATTCAGAAACTTAAGAGGCTTGAGAAACACCCCTCATCCCTACACCCCCACACCCCTCTCCTCCCCACAAAAGAGACAGAGGAGAGAAAGACTTGGGAGGAAGAAGATGGATGCACAAGGAAAAGCCATAGGGGATTGAATAAGAAACAGAAAGTTTGTGTGTTGTTTAAAGTGCAGCGAATGACAGAGCAGTTAGATCAAAGGTGGCTAGATCTAGCTTCTCGGAGAATCCTGGACAACAGTGGCATCCATGGAGCTCCATCATCATGGGCTCCAACACTCTCTGATGACTAGATGTTGTAGAATGGGCCACTGATTCTAATTGCTGGGCTTTGTCCAGGTCCATCGTGGAGTCAGAGGATTTGTACTGGACGCCACGGATGGCCGAGGCATCTTAAATGCCACCATCAGTGTGGCTGACATCAACCATCCCGTCACCTCCTACAAAAGTGGAGACTACTGGCGCCTCTTGGTTCCTGGGACTTACAAAATCACAGCTTCAGCCCGAGGGTAAGTGAGTGGTTAGACAGAGAGTACATGGGCATGGGGGTGAGGGTCAGTCGATATGCTAGATTCTGTGTTGGGCACTGAAAATACAAAGGAGTCCCTGACCTCAAGGGGCTTACCTGCTAATGGGGCAGACAGTGCACACACACATGCTTGTGTGTGTGTGTGTATGCATGTGGGTATATGTTCATAATGCAGTGTGCTGAATTTGGGGGGATGACTTATATGAATACTTATACATGGACAAATGCTGTCCACATATGTATGTATGGATTCTCTGCATGAATGTGTATTCATACACAGCTTGTGTGTGCTATCCATCACATTAGAAGGAAGCCCCTTGAGGGCAGATGCTATTTCAGTTTTGCCTGTGTATTCCCAGCTTTAGGGAGCTTTGATAGCTTAATATCACCCTAGGACTTGGGGGATATCCTGTTTATGCAAAATGTATACCCAGTAAATGAAAGGTAATGAGAGAGGAGGGCCTCCATAGGTGGGGGGCAAGGGGATCCTGAAGGACCTCTTGTTGAAGGTAGCATATAAGAGTCTAGGGACTCATAAGAGGTGGGAAATGAGGAGGTAGTGCATTCCAGGCATGAGGAATAGCCTGGGAAAAGGCTCAGAGGTGGGTCACGATTGTTAGCTTTCTTAACCTCTCTTACTGAGGAGTACATCAGGCCCTCCCAGGGAGGTTACAGAGAATCTTCTGATGGAGTCCTAGGAAGCAACTGTACTGTGGACTTGACTCCCCTCTAGTGGCAAAGGGAGTGGAATATCTTCGTTATTTTTTTATTTACAAGTTAATTTATTTTTTTAATGCATTGCTTATTTATTTATTTTTAGCATTCATTTCTTTAAAAAATCACTAACTTTAACAAGTGCTATAAGAACTCTTTCAGCTGAATATATTTCCTATGACTACTCCCCTTTTCATGACCTTGATTTTTTAAAAAATACTTTAATGTCCATTGATACCTTGTATTTGTACTGGACTGGATTTCTGACTCCTCCCCTCCCCAGCCAGCTCTTATAACAAAGCATTAAAAAGAGAAAGTTCATAAAACTAGTCAACAAATCAGCCAAGACTCAATATGGGATGTTGCACACCCATCAGTCCCCATCTCTGGAAGGAAGGGAAGAAGGTGCATTTTCCCTGCTTTGTGACTCAGTAGAGCTTATTCTTGTATTAGAATCACACCGTGCTCGGTTTCCTTTCCTTTCAGTCTCATCCTGTCCCTTAGATGTAGAAGCCTCTTGACCATCTTCGAGTGTTTCCTGTACTAATGTTTATTAGTTATGGGCAAAGAACGCAGATGAGATAGGGGAAAGGGGCATGTTGAGAGATGGCCTGAGGGACATGTTATTGAAATGAAGAATATTAAATGTGACATTACCAAAGAGAGTTCAGTTATTTAGATTAATGTTTAGTGTTGTATCCAGTAAAGTAATGTAGTGATAGGGAGCTAGCCTCAAAGTCAGGAGGTCCTGGGTTCAAGTGTGACCTCTGATGCCTCCTGCCTGCATGATGCCATCCCCTCTCATTGCTCTCCCTATGTCCATTGAGAAGGTGCTGACCTGCATTGGTAGAGGAAATTTCCTCTCCTGGGAGTTCCCTTTGACCCAGTAAAACCATAGATCCTGTCTCATCTCTTAACATCCCTTCTGGTTGGAGAGGAGGTACCTATTAGTAATCCAAACAAAAGACAGGACTATCATTTTATTTCATTCTCCCCATTTTGAAAATCTTTTTCCTCATCATTGGTCATAGATACAATCCTGTCACAAAGAATGTGACCGTGAAGGAAGAAGGGGCGGTCCAGGTCAATTTCACACTCGTGAGATCCTCATCAGATTCCAGGAACAAGTCCAACAAGATGAAAGAGATCATGGTGGAGAGTGGCACAAGCGACCCAACGACCAAGGAATTTGAGACATTGATCAAAGACCTGTCAGCGGAGAATGGCTTGGAGCGCCTCCTGCACAGCTCTTCACCTAATCTGGCCCTGTATCGCTACCACTCCTACAAAGACCTGTCCGAGTTCCTTCGAGGGCTCGTCATGAACTATCCCCACATCACCAATCTCACCAAGTAAGGAGCTCCTTGCACTTGGCTTCTCAGTCCCCTGGAATACCCTCAAGCTGAATAGAACAGTGCTTGGTGGTTCTTTCAGTGATGTTACCCAAGCACTTATTAAGTACCTACTGTGTGCCAGGAGAGGAGAGGGGAGAGGAGGGGAGGGGGGAGAGAGAGTCAGGAAAACCTGAGTCCTAACACAAATTGGGCAACTCTTTTTCCCTCTCAGTTTACCCATCTGTAAGATGGGAAGAATATCTATAATGAAAAGGAGCATGGTGTAGCTCAGGGATCCCAGGAAGTCCCCAAAAGTCTTTTGAGGGTCCATGAGTTCACAACTAATAACACTAAGATGTTTTCATTTCTAATGTGATAAGTAATTTTTAAGAATGTAAAGCGCTGTTGGTCACCTTCTCAATAGATGAAGAAGAAACTGGAAGGAGAGAATTAGCAACTCAATTTTAAAAAAGTTAAAAATAAATAGTAAATTAACTGAGGAGGGCACAGAGGAGAAATATTGTGATGTCATAAGACCTGTATGTTGAAGAACTCCTGGTATAGTAGATAGCAGCCCAACTTCAGACCTGGGAAATCTTAGTTAGTGTAAACTGGACAAGTTGCCATGTCTCAGTGTCCTGGCAGCCAGGGTGCTGGTCTGCACTGCTAGAGAGACTTTCCTCGTGGGGAGCTCCCTATCCCAGGGCAGCCTGGGCACCCCAGATGGTGCCAGCGAGAACAAGACAAGAATGAAGCCGTCTCTGCCCTCAGGGGGCTTCTGTTCTATTTAGCTCATTTCTATACTGTCAGCTTCCTATGATGGTGGAGGTGGGGGGTGGGTTCCTTTTATTTGGCATCTGCTGATAGAATATCATGATCCCAGATGCATTTTGGAGCATTTCGTTGGAAGTGATTCAGTCAGAGGAACGTGCAATGACTGACTTGGTTTTTTCTTCTGGCTTTTGAAAGTTTGGGTCAGAGTGCTGAATTTCGTCAGATCTGGTCCCTTGAAATCTCCAATAAGCCTAACATGTCTGAGCCTGAGGAGCCCAAGATTCGATTCGTGGCCGGAATCCATGGGAATGCCCCCGTTGGAACAGAGCTGCTCCTGGCCCTGGCAGAATTCCTCTGCCTGAACTACAAGAGGAACCCAGCTGTTACCAAAGTAAGAAGTGGGCTCCCTTCAGTTTTCCTGCCCTTCTCTGGGCCTTCTAGTTCCAGAACTAGGATCCTGCATTCCAAGTATAAAATGAAGGATTGGCCTAGATGGCCTCTGAGGTCTGAGCCAGTGATCCCAGTGATCAGTAGACGTGAAGGCATCCATTTTCACATCTTGGAAATGTCATCCTTTGAAAGTAGGCCACCCATTATTTTAAAGGCATTTTATAAATGTAATATTATCAATTTGTGGGAATTTTTAAATGGATTTAATATGTGTGAATATGTCTGCTTCAATAAATTTAATATGTATAAATTATTACATTTAGTAAACTTTCAGTATTATCAATCTTAGTGTGGTTTAAAGCTTTAACAGCTTTAATCACCCAAGCTTTTGATGCCTGAAAATCTCACTAAGACTTTTAGGACCCCTGGCTTTCGAACTCACCATACAGGTTAGAAATGATGAGAGAAGCATAGGTATGAAGGATGCATGAATACATTAGGGGCTGCCTTCTCCATCCTGGGAACTGTGCCCATTCCTGAGCCTCTGAAGACAAAAGCATGATGAGCCCCTCCCCGAGCATACATATATCTACATGGTAGACTTAGAGCTGGGAAGGGAATCCTGGGCCCAGATGGGGAAACTGAGGCCCAAAGAAAGTAAATGGTTTGTGCAAGGTCACATGGGCAGTAAACAGCAGAGGCAGATTTGGAGCTCAGATCCTCTGACTTGACAGCCAGGGCTCTTCCCACTGTACAGTATTCCATGAGTTAAAGAAAAAAGAATCACAAAAATTCTACTTGAAACCAGAAGAAATCACCCCCCACCTCACCTCCCTTGTCTGACTTAGAGCCACCTTTTCTGTGGGAAGGAGCGGGGTGGAGGGGGGATCATGTGTCTGCAGGCCACTCAGAGAACTAACGAACTCCCTGGTATTTGTTTGTGTTTTAGTTGATTGACAGGACTAGAATTGTGATTGTGCCTTCTCTAAATCCAGATGGGCGGGAGAGAGCGCAAGAGAAGGCCTGCACCTCCCTGACAGGGCGCACCAATGCACATGGCAAGGACCTGGATACAGACTTCACAAGTGAGATGGCAGGGGATGGGGGGAGGGGGGCCTGAGCTTCCTGGGTTTTTAGCCAGTGTGGGCCATGATTCTTGTGTTTGGAGAAGGCAGTTATGGTGTAAACCAGCCTTTGAATGATAATGATGAACAATAATGTCCATGTAATTGATATAATTTCAATTTATATAATTCATATAATGTTTAATAATGTACAGCACTTTAAAGATTATGAATATATGTGAACATATCGCCTCATTTGAGGTCCTGCAGGCAGTGTTATTCTCACTTTACAGATGGGGAAACTGAGGCTTTGAGAGGTTCCTAAGATGTCATTTAGAAATGAGAGGGCCTTCCAGGCCCTTCTAGTTGAGCTGTTTCCTTTTAACATTTGAGGAAGCTAAAACCCAGAGTGGTGGAGCAAATTGCTTAAGGGCACAAAGGCAGTCAGGATTTAAACCCAGATTAATTTTTTTTTCTAATGATCCACTTTCTCCCTTCACCTCTCATTGAGAAAGCAGAAAAACCGAAGCCCTCCATGTGTGATTGAGCAAATCCAATGCCCAGTTTGGCCACATCCCAAAAAATATGTCTTCCTTCTTTTCCTTTCCCCCTTATTCTTCTCCTTCCTCCCTTCCCTTCATTTCTCTCTTCCTCCCTCTCTCCATCCTTCCTTTCTTCCTCATTCTTTCTCCCCACCTTACCTTCTTTTCCCCACCAACTTCCCTTTCTTTTTCTCCCTTTCTTCCTTCCCTCCTTACCCACTTTTAATTGATATAGATACTTTCTTTGACTTGCCCCATTTACCACCTGGGCTGGCCCCCTGCTCCCAGAGGCTCACCACTTTGGTGCTGGCCTTGAACACCCAAGCCTCCTATAGCTCAGAACTCCCTAATTCAATCAGTCTCTCCTCCTCAGCCTCCCCGTTAGCAGGAATTACAGGCATGTGTCACCACTAACGTCTCACCTTTCCAGGCTTAGCATACTTAAAAAAATTTTTTTAAATAGTTTTATTTATTTTTAGATTTCAACATTCATTTCCACAAAATTTTGAGTTCCAATTTTTCTCCCTATCTCTCCCCTCCCCCTACCCCATAACACCATACATTCTGATTACCCCTCCCCCAATCTGCCCTCTGCTTCTATCATACTCCACCCTTCCCTTATCTCCATCTTCTCTCTTTTCTTGTAGGGCAAGATAGATATCTATATCCCATTGCCCGTATTTCTTATTTCCCACTTATTTGCAATAAGAATACTCAACATTCGTTTCTAATACTTTGAATTCCAACTTCTCTCCCGGCCTCCCTCCCTACCCATCCCCACTGAGAAGGCAAGCAATTCAGTACAGGCTATATATGTGTCATTTTGCAAAAGACTTCCATAATAGTCATGTGGTGTAAGACTAACTATATTGCCCTCCATCCTACCCTGTGCCCCCCCTTTTTTTTTCTGTTCTCTCATTTGACCTTGTCCCATAATTTTTTTCTCCCCACATGCTCTTTTATGTTCTAGCCAAATTACCTTATTTAGCCTTTTGGGTTCTCTGGAACATCTCCCACCTCCATGTCTTTGCATTGACTCTACCCTCTGCCTGGAATGTCCTCTCTCCTGACCATCACCTCTTAGAATCCCTGCTTTGAGGCTTAGCTCCAACCTGATTCCTCCCAGTTACTAGTGCCCCCCATTTCTTTGTAATTATTTTGTTTTCTCTTTTTATTTATTTGTATAGTTGTTATTTTCCCTGATGGAAGTAAGATCTGTGAGGGCAGAGTCTGTCTTCAGTTTTGTGTGTATGTCCTCAGTCCCTAGCATGATGCCTGGCAGATAGCAGGTGTTTGATAAGTGCTTGGTGAGTGAGTGAATACATGTCCATTCAGCACAGAGTTGGGCAACTCACACTTGACCCTTTTCCTTTCCAGGCAACGCCTCCCAGCCCGAGACCAGAGCCATCATTGAGAACTTGATCCAGAAACAGGACTTCAGTCTGTCCGTGGCTCTGGATGGGGGCTCTGTTCTGGTCACCTACCCCTACGACAAGCCAGTGCAGACAGGTATCTCCATCATGCCCTTTGGACATGATCTCATTGGAATGGGGAGGGCAAGCATGGACCTCATCAGCAATTTGAATCAGGATTAGGTTCAAAGCCAGAGGTTGGAGGCCTCAGGAGCCTTCTGGTCTCACTGGTGCCAGAACAAGGCTGATCTTGTACAAAATTCTGGACATATGGCCTTCCAGCCCCTGCTTGAGGGTGGCCCCATCTACCTTGGACCAGCTCTAAGGTATAGGAAACACATGCTTATGAAGAACTTCCCAACAACAGTTTCTGCTTTTGGCTTCTGGGGCTTCTTCCATGTGACAGCCTTTCCCATGTTCCCCACCTCCCTTCTCTTCTCCAGTTCTTTCCATTGATCTTTATATGGCCTGATCTCACAGCTCTTCTCTTTCCTGGTAGTCCCCCTCACTGCTCTTCTTAACTTCCTTAGATGTGTTCAGAGCCTCCCAAATGTAGTCTGACCAGGGCTGAGGACAGAGGAATTACCATCTTTTTACTCCTGGAAGCCCTCTCTGCTTCCCTTAGTGCAGTCCGTGATCAAATTACCTTTGGGTCTGTGGTCCACTAAGGTACCCAGATCACTTTTTAACCGCTTCTACCTCCCTGCATTTATGAGGTTGAGGATCACAGGTGGCGTTTCTTGTAGGTAAAGTCATTCTTCACTTTTTAAGTCATTCAGGCAATCAGCAAGCTGACAGTTTTACTGCTTGGGAAACAGACTCTGAAGGCTGAGTAGTACCTAAACAGCTTCCTTAGCCACCCAGGGGGAGGGATCAGCTGTGCTAATGATGCAGCCCCTCACATCCCAGTTCATCTTCCAGAAGCCAAACCCTCAGGGCAGGTCTGAAACCAGGTGAGGAGGGAAGGAAGGCCACTGCTGCCAGGAATGAGTGCCCAACTCCCAGGAAGGCAGTAAGACCTGGGCTAGGGCTTGTGTAGAAAGAGAGAGAATCTGTAGGAGTTAAAAATCTCCCAGAAGAACGTTTAGGGGTTAGCTTGGAAGAGAGGAGAGGGGTTGATTTCTGATATCCAACAGGAGACCCTCCATTTCCTGACATTCAGGCAAGAGGTCCCTCTGTCTCACAGAATCTTCATGCTACCCGAAGATCCACTAATTAAAAGTTACTTTGGGTTAATAAACAACCTCTTTTAAAATCCTTTTAAACTCATAGAAGGATCATAGTCATGTGAATTAGTGCTCTCTGCTTTTTTCCTCCCTGAACCTGTGATTTCATTAGTATAAGGAACTCCCAGATGAGGGAATTCTCTCTACTAGTGTTGGTTTGTACGTTCTCTGAAATATCTAGTTTTAAAGAGAACCCTGAGATGATAAATGACTTGCCCAGGGTCACACAGCTATTTTGTATTGGAGGTAATACTTGTACCCTGATCTTCCCTCTCCAGATACCACACTGTGTTCCCTGTGAGGCCTCTTGTAGCTTCTAGATCTGCTCCTGAATCGAACTGCTGCTGACTGCCATTGAATTTGGTGGTGTTGTCTCTGTGCACAGCACAGCCAAGCTTGACTGATTGGTTGCCCAAAGATGTGCTAGTTAATATTAGCTAATATTAACTAGTTAATATTAGGCTTGCATGGCATCTGATCCTTGTCAGCACAGGGAGGACAGAAGACGAAACTGAGACAGACAGGATGAAGTAGCTTGCCCAGGGTCAGACAGCTAGTGAGTGTCTAAGGCCAGATTTGAACTCAAATCTTCCTGAGTTCCAGTCCTATCCTCTATTTTTCATTGTTTATACTGTCCGGTCTGGTCTGTGTGTGGATCAGTTTTGCCAAGTTCCTTTTTCATTCTGATACAATGGATGCTTATTGAGGAAGGGAGGTAAACTGTTCGCAAGACTGAGTCCTAGCTTTAGAGCTCGAACCCCTATCATTTTAGAACCCAAAGGTTCAGAGATTTATAGAACTGAAGCTGAAGAGACTTCAGAGGCCCTTCCCCATGGTCATATGGGTAGTGTCAGAGGCTGGTCTGAACCCTCATGTGAGCCAGTGAAAACCACTGTTATTGGTGGGACCCTAGCCTGTAGTATGTGTGTGTAGACAAGGGTCACTTAGCACAAAAGTCAGGCATTGCCACCCTGGCCCTTCCCTTGCTGTGGCACAGCTGGAGTTAAATTTCCTGGGTCCTCAGAAAATTCTGTGATTTCAGCTCTAGGTTACCCCATGACCTTGCTAGTATATGGTAGGGCAGGCTACTCTTAGTACTGGGCTCACTTTTTATCTAAAATTCTATGTGGTTTGACATCTGAATGTTCCCCAATGTGACTGCCAGCCTGCTATGGCCATAGAGTTGCTTCCCATCCATAAATGAATGGAAATTTAAAATTTAAATTATCTCCTGTTTATATATCCCTTTCCACATGACCACCCTATGACTGAGCCCTAGTTGTGCAAGTATTGTCCCCATTTTACAGATGGTGAAATTCTGGGCCCAGTGACTGAGTTGCCCAAAGTCACCCAGCAAGTTAGTAGAAGAGTAGGTCTAGACCTTGTGACTCCCAGTTCTACGTACCACCTGTCCACTAGTATATTGTCCATAGGAAAATAGCTTTCATATTTAATATGGCAGCCAACATGTGAACCCAGTATTAGCACTTTGTCTTGGGAAAGGGTTGTTCTTTGCTGGTGAACATAAGCTCATCAGCCTCTGGTTGAAAGGGCTAGTTTTATGTCTGGCAGATACGCAGTGCTTAATCAGCATTTGTCTAATTGAGTAATGAGACAGACCCTGATTTCAGTCAGAGATGTCAGCTCGTTTCTTATCTAGTGATGGAAATTGGAAATTCCAAGCTGTCTCCTTGGGGATCTCTCTTTTCACTGACTTGGAAACTTTTAATTTTACAGTGGAAAACAAAGAGACTCTGAAGCACTTGGCATCTCTCTATGCCAACAATCACCCGTCCATGCACATGGGGCAGCCCAGCTGCCCAAATAAATCAGGTATGTATCAGTTGGTATTGCAGTCCCTCCCTCTCTTCAGGAGGTTTTGGTTCTTATAATGTTGTAAAACTTTATAATGTGGGTAATTACTCCCCTGGGGTGTTTGGGCCTCAGCTAGAAGGATCTTTCTGCACCCACCTGCCCACAAAGGGACTGACCAGGTGATGAGGTCTAAGGCCAAATAAATATACAGAGCCTCAGCCCTGGAGAGTGTCTAGTTCTATTTCTCCTTTGAGAATTAGTGCCCCCTGCTGTGCCGACTGCTAAGTGGCTGCCGGCATCTTATGCCTTCTTTTGACTGCCTGGAATCCCCCTTTGTTGGCCCTACCTTTGGGAGGAAGACATAGAGGAAATGAATGTACCATATCTTCCAGCCTTCCTGCCTTAAAGGTCATAGGTGTAAAGCTGGAAAGGACTTTTGATTCTAATCTCCTAATTTTACAGATGAGGAAACTGAGCTTAAGACTTGACCAGGGTCACGGAGCCAGGAAGTGTCCAAAGCTGGATTCAAATCCACATCTCCCTCATTGCTAGTCCTGGCTCTGTATTCATTATACAAGGCTACCTATCAATCAGCTACCCTCTAACTGTAACCATCAGACTGTATCCTCTGCCACTGGATGGTTGAGCTGTTATCGGCAGAGCTACAACTAGGGTTGGACACCTGGAACGTTGTCTCAGGATAACCTGAATTTAGAGCACACACAGATTCAATACATGGCTTCCTTTATTAAGTAGAAACTGCTGAGCGTTAGTTAGCTAAAATATAACTAGCAAATGTAAGTATATGAAAACATAAAATTTATAATATATTACATTATTAAATATATATTCATATTATATGTTAAATTTAAAATTTATATCATGATATATAAAGCAAATGTAAGTAAATTAGAAATTGTAAAATAGTAGCGAAAATATAATGCATAAAATAAATATCCCTAAGAGGATACATCATAGCATAACATGTACCTGTGACCCCTTTAAATTCCTGATGGCACCTGGATTTGTTAATTTAAGGGCATGCGGTAACAGACTAAACGACCAGTTACGGCTCCAAGATCATAGAATTCTTAGGTCTTCTAGGGAGCTTAGAGGTTACTTTACAAAAAAGGAAACTGGGTCCCAGATGGGTCATAGGATTCTTATATCCGAAGCCGGAAGGATCTCACTCATCCAAATCCCTTCATTTTCCATACGACCAAACTGAGGCACAAAGAGGGAAGTGAAGTACTCAGGGCGTCTCACACGTGTAGGAAATTGGAGAGCCAGGAGTTGGACCCAGGGCCTGACTCCAAATTTTGTCCCTTTTCCCCATACCACATTGCCCAATGGCAGGGATTCTGATTGTGACATTGTAGGTAGCCAGTAGCTGAGCCAATCTGTGACATCAGGGTGCCCCGTCACGATGTGTAGGGCTTCAGCAGCGTGGCATGCTTAGCTTCTCTTGGCTTCATATTTCTGGATGTTTTTACAGATGAGAACATTCCAGGAGGAGTGATTCGTGGGGCCGAATGGCATGGACACATGGGCAGCATGAAGGTACTCGCTCCCTCCCTCCTTTCCCTTTCTGCCTCTCTCTCTGTTCCTGACTCTGTGCCTCTCTTTGTTTCTCTGTCTCTTCAACCAGTGAATTTCATTCAAAACTGATTTCTCAACAGACCATCATCCCCTCCTGCCCTACCTGGATAGTTTAAACAGTTTGGATGGCTGGAGGTACAGACAGAGGGCTCATTGGTTTACAAAGCTCCTAATGAGGGAGCTCCCACTTCTGATTCAAGTCAGCACTTGAGAGTCTTAGGGGGCCTCTTAGGAACTGAGAGGTTGATTGCTTTGCCCAAGTCACAGCCAGGATGTCCAGCAGCAGACTTCCCTGAGACTGGATCTCCATCTTCTCTCTCCTGAAGCCTTCCAGTGTTTTCTTGTAATGCAGTAATCTATTACAATCATACACCAGTATGTTTGGCCATTGCCTCAACTACTGGGCACATGATTTGTTCCTGGCATTTTACCATTACAAGCAGTGTTGCTGTGGCTGTTTTGCTACATCTGTGAGATCCATTGAAGCCTCAGACGTATGTTGTTTTATTTTTTAAAAGAATCCTCAACATTTATTTTCTCTCCCTCCCCTCATTAAAAAATAAGAAAAATAAAATGTGTGTAACAAATATGCATCATCATCAAAGCAAATTCCCCCATTGGCCATGTCTAGAAGTAGACTTCTGACTTGTTGTCAGGGTGTGGGTAGTAGGCTTTACCTACCAACCCTCTGGAATTGTACTTTGTCATCACCTTAATTAGAGTCTGCAAGCCATTCAAAACTGTCTTTTCTGCCTTGTTGTTTTTGTCTGAGTATTTCTCCTGACTCTGCTCACTTCACTCTGCAACAGTTCAAGGAAGTCTTCCCAGGTTTTTCTGAAGCTATCTCTGTGGTCATTTCTTATAGCACAATAGTATTCCATCACAAATCATAGGCCACGATTCATTCAGCCTTTCTCCACATGATGGGCGCCCCCTTTTAATTTCCAGTTCTTTGCCACTACAAAAAGAACCACTGTAAATATTTGTGTACACTTGATTCTTTCATCTTTTGCTTTGGGTTGGACCAGTGATTCACAACTCTACCCACAGGGCATCAGCATGCCTGCCTTGCTGCAGCCTCTCCAACGTATGCCAACATAGGTCATTCTTTTCCTTTTGGCCATTTTTGCTAATTTGATGGGTGTGAGGTAGAGCCTTAGATGTGTTTTAATTTAAACTCTCTAGTAGCGACTTGGAACGTTTTTCATAAGGTTGTTCATGGCTTGCATTTCTTCTGTAGAAAATTGCCTACTCATGTGCTTTAACCATTTATCAACTGGGGAATGGCTCCTTTTCTTATAAATTTGGATCCATTCCTTATGTATCTTGAAAATGAGTCCCTTATCAGAAAAGGCTTCTACTTATGAAGGATGCTTCATATTCCCAGAAAGATCTTACAGATCTTCCTGTTTTTCTTACCCAATGGCATCTTCCATCACAAAAACATCATTCTTACTGACTTATTTTTTGGTATTTACTTCTTGACTTTCTTTTCCAGGATTACAGTGTCACGTATGGCCACTGTCCAGAGATCACTGTGTACACCAGCTGCTGTTATTTCCCCAGTGCTGGACAACTCCCTACCTTGTGGGCAGAGAACAAGAAATCCCTTCTCAGCATGCTGGTGGAGGTGAGACTTTCCTCTTGAAATGGACACCATGAGTAGCATGGTGGCTCAGGCAGTTTATTGGCCACCTGGACAGGATCACACTCCCTTTCCATGGCTGTCCAGCCCTTCCTTGGAGATGTGAGTGAATCTTTGGGTGAGGGGCCTAACTTACCCACCCTCTCCACAGGCAGGCCATTCAACTTTGAGGCTGCTGTCATTGTTAGGGAGATTTTTCTTGTGTTAAGCCTGAAACTTAGTCTCTCTGAAGAGCCCTATTGATAGTTCTGCTCAGGAGGAGAGAAGTGGTTCTTCTTTGTCTTCCACTTCCATCCCTCAACCCATGAAGCTCTGGAGACAAGGGCAGATTTCATAGCAAGGATATGATTTACCTTAAGCTCTTTCCCCTAAAACGAATGATATTTTCAAACAGAGGCCTTTCTTTCTTCAGTTCATTGATCTGGAGATCCTTTTAGCAGTCTCCTCCTTGATACTGTTACGGCGTCTCTCTTGTCATCCTTAGTTCTGTTTGCTTCCCTCTGAATCAATTCGTGTTGGTCTTTCCACATTGTTCTGAATTCTTCAAGCTCAGCCTTTCTGGCTGCTTGATAATAACCCTTTAGCAAAAGGGGCCTGAGTTTCAAAGATAAACCAAAAAGGCCGACCACTGACTCAGCTCCTCTCCCCAGGTTCACAAGGGAGTTCATGGAATTGTCCAGGACAAGAGTGGAAAACCAGTGTCCAAGGCAGTCATTGTTCTCAACGAAGGCATCAAGGTGCACACCAAAGAGGGCGGCTATTTCCATGTGCTGGTAGCCCCCGGCTTCCATAACATCAATGCCATAGCCGATGGGTATCAGCAGCAACATTCCCAGGTAAAAGACTTGAGTAACACATAGCCATGGAATCCTAGAGTTAGAGGCAGAAGGGTGACCTTCTAGTCCCCCTCTCTACATATTGTAGATAAGGAAACTAGAAGTGGACCAGAGAAGGGAAATGACTTGCTCAGGGTCATAAAGGTAGAAAATGGGATTCAAATCCAGGTCCTCTGAGTTCAACTCCATCACAAAAGTCTTCCCCTCCTTTTTGGAAGAGATTCTTCACATTCATTATCCTTATGGTGAAAGAATAGATTCTATTACATTAATATTCTCAAATATCAACTGTGTGACCTCATCAATTTGGAAGAGCCTCCCAGTGGTGCGTAGGACATCTTATTTTGCCTCAAGCCAGTCTCCTGTTCAGGCTTGGCATTAGAATGAGATGAGACATATGGGCCACCTGGCATTTAATAAAGAGAGAATTTGCTGAGCTAGACCTGGAAAGAATATTAGCCAGTGATAGGCCATTGGTTCAGTTGGATGCAACTCCCCTGCCTCCCTATTTACTCTGCTGGGATGCCTATCTGAGGACTCCCCATGTACCATGCTTTGGGCTACATCAGTGATATGGGTCTTTGTTCCCTGGGTCAGTTAAGTCTTGGGGATGGTTTCATTACTTTTTAGGGGGACAGAAACAATTGTCCTATCTTCTGTGGCAGGGACCTTATTGGCTGTTGTCCTACCACACCTCCCTGCCTGCCTATCCCATTTGACCCATGATCATTCAGTCAGCTGTCACATGCACCAAGCATCTACATGGGATGCATGCATAGCCCCAGCCGCCAGGAACTTACCCTTTAATGAGGAAGACAACATGCAAGTAAATAGGTATCTTCAAGACCCAGAAGCAATAGAAAGCAGCCTTTAGGGGGCAGACCCCAGCAGCATCTGAGATAGAGAAGAGTCCCTTTCCCACCCTTTCACTTCCATATTTATTCCCATTTTCCCCGTCGTGGGACCCACGATCCACCTACATCTTGTTGCCTCTACAGTCATAAACAGACTTCTTTTAACTTCCTGAACTTTGCTGTTCCAGGTCTTCGTGCACCATGATGCAGCCAGTTCAGTGGTCATCGTCTTTGACACCGACAACCGGATCTTTGGCTTGCCCAGGGAGCTTGTGGTGACCGTAGCAGGTAAAGAGACCTCTTACACCTGTGGCTGGCCTCCCTCCCTTGCAGTCTTCTTCCATGCTGTTGATGCAGTGGGCTGAGCAGGAGCCCTTAGTCTGGAGCAGACACACCTTGCTCCTTTTCCCTTGTTTCATTTTATCTCTAGATTTAAGATTTAGTGACCTTCTGCAGGAGGGAACAAGCATTTATACAGCTCTTACTACACCAGGCATTGTGCTAAGCTCTTTACATTTGTCTCAATTGATCTTCATAACAATCCTGAGAGGTAGGTGCTGTTTTTATCCTTGTTTTACAATTGAGGAAACTGAGGCAAGCAGGAGCTTAAGTGACTTGCCCAAGGTCACACAGCCATTAAGTGTCTGAGACTGGATTTGAACTCAAGTCTTCTGCCCCCTAAAGGCGACTCAGTAAGTAGAATGCTGGAGACACTTATTGGCTTTGTGACCCTAGACAAGTTACTTCGCTTCTGGCCCTCAGTTTCCTCCTCTGTAAAATGATGGAGTTGTGCTCCTTAACCTCTGAGGTCCCTTACAGGTCTAGGTCTGTGCTTGTGTTGACTCCATGGCTCTCATCCAACCAGCATCCTTAGGATAGAGATCTGTTACTGTAGTATTGGGTCCATAATCAGAGTTCAGTGGCTCACATGAAGTCTTTGAATAGCATCTTTAGGGGTGGGGTCTTAACCTGGAGTCTCTGACCTTTTTTTTTGACAAAATATTTTGACAATTACATTTCAATGTCATTGACTTGTATAATTGATTTATAATCCTGTTTATTTTATTGTATGGATTTAAATGGATGCTTCTGAGAAAGAGTCCCTGGGCTTCCCTAGACTGCCCAAGGTAGGGTCCAGGACACAAAAAGGTCAAGAACCCTTGATTTAGATAAAATCCCTTCCAGCTGGTCCGGAAGAAGAACTAGAAAACTCATTTTGAAAGGCGACCTTATATGCCAAGTGCCATTGTACACATGAGCAGTCTGAGGCACAGGGTGACATGGGTAGTTAAGTGAGAGTCAGCTTTTTAACTGGAACCCTCTGACAACACCACCCCTACCCCCACCACCTGCCTTGAGAGTGCTTGGTTGTAGAGGACATTTCAGTGTTTTGTTTCTCCTTGGTAGGTGCCATCATGTCAGCCCTGGTGTTGACAGCCTGCATCATCTGGTGTGTCTGTTCCATCAAGTCCAACAGACACAAGGACGGTTTCCATCGGCTCCGGCAGCATCATGATGACTATGAGGATGAGATTCGATTGATGTCCACGGGCTCCAAGAAGTCCCTCTTAAGCCACGAATTCCAGGATGAAACAGACACAGAAGAGGAGACATTGTATTCCAGCAAACACTGAGCCGCCCGTCTCCCCTACCTATGTCCCAAGCCAGAGGAGGGCTCCCCACTTCCAGGAGATGCCATGTTAGTGCAGGCAGGCAGGAGACCATCTGTCCTGCATCTTCAGAAAGCTATTAGGAAACTGAACTGGCTAAAAAAAAAGTGTGTAACTTCCATGAGTATGGAAGATCTGGTCCTCCTTCAATGTACTCTCATCTTTTTTTTTTTTTTGGATCTCTTTCTATTTATGCATCAGGGGTGGGGCAAGACACTTATCCCTCCTCCTCCCCCTTTTTTTTTCCAACAAAACCCAGTTGTCTGGCTCATTTAATGGCAGTCTTGAGCTGACTGGAAGACGTTGCCTTTGCATTCCGGGTATTTGCTAGTGGCTTTAGCTTCTACCCCTTATTAACAAGCCCCCTACTTCCCTCCACCTGAAACAGAACTGCAGGGATAGCTGTCACTATCAGTGGTATGAAGCTTTAAAGTTCTGGATTTCTTTCAACCTTCTGAGAATTTTTTTTCTTCTTGTTTATAAAGTAGCTGGAGTTTGCTCTTATTATTTGCATGGAATGGAGGCTATATTGAGATTTAAGAGAAAAAAGAAAAGGCTTTCTGGGGCTTCTCTTTCTATCCTAAAACTGATTGGGAGCTGTCATGCTAAACTCACTCACAAAATGGGATCTCACTACCTCTCTCATTAGATTTCGCAAAGCTGAATATTCCTATTTTCAGGGAGAAGCCAGAAGTTCTTAATGAGGCTTTCAGAAGAGAGAGGAGGAGGAGAAGGTTTAACAAATGGATGACTCAGTTTGCCTCTCTTGAACCTAGCTAAAAACATACCCATAGGTGCTCTGCTGCAGTGGTCTGCAGAACTTGGGCTCATCACCGGGAGGAGGCGTGGCTCGTTAATGTTTCCCTAAACTGGGGCCTTTGCTATCTGTGCTAGCCATGTTGTTTCATCTGTCTGTCCAGCTCATTTACTGGCTGGCATCTTATGGATGGCTTCTGGAAGTGTTGAGGAGGGGCCTCCTCTTTTGCACATTTTTAATCTGTTTAAACCCTTAGCACCCACCTACCCACTTACTCGTTTTCTTCAGCCCAAGAAGCATTGAAGGCATCATGCTATGAGCTGCCAAACATTGCTCCTCCTCGTGGAGAGTGACTAATGTCACAGACTCAGGCCCTTGCAGATACGTGAGCTGCTCATCCCAGCAGCTCCCTTGATAGCTTCTCTCTGATTTAACTCATGCAGTTCCAGTTGGGTGATGGGGTCTTTAGATATGACTGTCACCCATCAAGCAAGGGGACTTTTATTTAAGGGATGAAGTTATTTTCTCCACAGCTGGTCAGTTGGGTTATTCAGAAGACAGGAGGAATGGCTTGAATTTGATCATGTCAAATATCACAGTAGTGAATTGGACAAAAGTGTGAGTTACAGTGATGGGTAATGAGAATATCAGATAACCTTTCAGTATCCTAATGGCCTCGTTGCAGATCAAGGGTTCAGAATAACTTGTCTCTTCTGATTTTATTGAGCCATCCATCTATCAGTCCTCCATCCCAGAGCCCTTCTTCTGAATTATTCAGCCCAGCCAGTAACATTTAGCATGACTTGGGTGTATAGAGTAAATCCAGAGACTTGATGAAGTAGGATTTGCCATTGTGCCAATGAAGCTGATGAGGGTCATTTTTAAATTGGGCTGATTCAGAATTAAGTTCCTCTTCTGGTAGGCCTGGGCTCAGAGGCCTCTCAAGAAGGAGGAGTTCATGGGGTGCCAAAGGAATAGTTATTATAAGTTTACTGGTCTTTATCCCTTCCCCTTTAATAATAATTTAACATTTCTTTGGGTACTAGACTCATTTCATGCACATTTTCAAAATGCTTTATCAAGTAATCAACAAAAAAACTTGGATTCAGCTTAAGCATCATTTTAACTTGAGTGGCAGGTTCCACTTGGGACCATGCAGGTGGGAAGGAAATACCATTGGTCTGAGTGGAGAGATGCATCAGTCTTCACTCACCAAGAGCAATGCTTTCTGTCAGAAGGTGGCTTCTTCCTCGAACTCAAACATTTTGATTTTTCAGTTGAATTCACCAAGAATGTGTGGGTTCCCTGCTACATACTAGGAACTATTCAAAGAGATAGTCCAGGTCCGCCCTTTCATCTACCAGCTGTTGGGGCATGTTGAGCATGGATAGGGGCGTGGGAAGAGGGAATCATTGAGTTCTTTGGGTCATTTTTTTTTAAAAGAAAACCAAATTCTGCTCTAGTTTTGAGTTAGGGAGAAAAAATAGAACCATTCTGTCTTAAAATGAGGAGTTTCTAAAAATGCCGCAGTGCTCTAGAACCTTGGTGTCCCCAGCTTATGTCCCCAATTCTTATGAGTGTCCTGGACATGAGACTACTAACCCTAAGGGTTCTCAGCCTTCTTCCATGTCTCTGTTTATGGAACCAAACTAGCCATATTAGGCCCAGCTGCCTGTGTCCTGGGGCCAGAGAGGAGGGAATTAGTCCTCTCTGTGCTTTATCCTGGAGCCTCTCGTCTCCTAAGGAGTCATGGAAGCCCACAAGCATACAGTATTGAGAAATGTTGCCCAGATTCAACTTGTGCCTTGACTCCCAAGGCCTGGCGAGTCAGTTTTGTATCCCTGCTCCTTAATAAAAGGCAATTTGACCTCCTAGGTAACAGTGAAATTGTCCGCTTTTGTGTAAAAATGTTTTTATTGGATCCTTTGGTCCAGTGAGGTAGACTGACTGATTAATTTCAGGGAAGGTGCCACCCTCTTGTTGAATTCTGATGAAGAATGTTAGCAGTACCAGGGTAAGTGTGGGGTGCTTGTTGCTCCTGTTGAAAGAAATTCTGCCTGGGACCTCCTTATCTATCCAGAGGGGAAACATGCGGCCTGTTGAGGGTATTGACCTGGGGGTGGGGGTGGAGGCGCTCAGCCGAAAGGGAGTTTATTAAATGAAGTTGTGACTTGACAAAAATGAATAAAAGATCTTACCTGAATTTCTGTGTTCCTGGGCTGCCATCAGAGAGTCCCAGGTGATCCAGAGAGGGCTGTTAGGAGCTGGCTCAGATAGCTGGCCTCAGCTTTAAAAGGTCCCAGGTTTCCTCTCTCTTCCTATCAGAAATGCACTCCTACCACCAGGTTTGACCCTGCTACGTGATAAAAGACCCTCTTATTTCTACCAGCAGCAGCCAGGCAACTGAAACTTCTTTTTGTGTTAATGTTCTTTACCCAAAATTTGATTTTGGTTTGTTCATAGTAACTTCTATTTTATTAACCTCTCCTTTTATCTTTGGGCCTCCAGTTTCTTTTAGTTGAAGCATCTCTTTGATTTGGTGCTTAGAGTTCTTGATTGATGCCAGCCTGAGGATGGGTGGGGTCCTCTAGTTCCCAGGACCCTGTCCCTCAACACACATTTCCCACCTCCAGCAATAACTAGCCCACTGCCCGACTTTCAGAATGCTGGCTTGGTCATTTCCCACCTTGGCAGAAATAAGAGTTTGAAGCTTGCTAGACATTTAGAAGCAATTGGGTTCCAATCATTTTATGTAAATAGGTGTGATTGACACTTTAAGTCAGCAGCATGAGGCAAGTGCATCCTCTTACCTTCCCTCCTTGTCACCCAAAACTCCTTCTGGGTCATTGGCATGAATGTATTATTTCCTCCTTGACTTCAAATGAAATTCCCACCTGCCCCATTTCCCCAGAATGATGCTATGCTTGGTTTTTGCAGAACAAACTTGTTATTGTAGCTGTTGCTACCAAGGTGCCCAGCACATCCACACTCATCTCAACCACTTCAGGCTTGGGCGTATATCATAACATGCACTGTGCCTTCAAAAAGAAAAAAAAAATTCAAAAGGACTTGACATGGAACTGAATGATAGTATTTTTTTTAAAGAGCCAATCTGTAATTTATGTGAAATCTAAATCTGTTAACGAGGTCCTTTTTTTTTAAACATGTAAACAGATCTAATAATCCTGCATAAAGGTTATTTTATGATGTCTGTCTTTTTCTGTGTTTTGTCTCATCATCCTTTCAATAAGAAAAGACAAAGGTCAATAATTATGAAAGATAGGTAGTATGGCTGGAGAAGGGGTTGACTTGGGGTCAGGAAGACCTGCATTCAAATGTTACCCGATACACAAGCAAGTCCTTGACCCTGGGCAGCTCATTTAAACTCTCAGAACCCCAGTCAGCAGGTGTAGATATGCGTTGGGAGGAGAAGTCTCCTCTTGGGAGATACCACTGAAATCACAGGTATAGTCCACTCCACCCCCTCCCCCCCAAAAAAACCCAACTAGAACCATGACTACAAAATAGTCATTTTAAAGCTCTGACAAGGTTCTTTTCTAAAATACACCAGCCTAATTTTACTGAAGAGGCAGATTTGCCTGCCCATGAGTGCTGTAGCTAAGTTAGTGGGGCTTTCATCCAGGATAAGGGGTAGATCATTCTCCTCCCTCAACCTTTTCCTCTTCCTCTCCAGCCTCTCCCTGTCCCTCTCCCTCTCCATTTCTCCTTCCCTCTCTCTTTTCCCCCTCCCTTCTCTCTCCCTCTTTCTCTCTGTCACACATAATGTTCATGTTCAATTTGTCTTCATTTTTTTTCCCATGGTTTTCACAGTTTTCTTGATGATCACCTCTTTAAGAACTTAGCTTTACTGACAAGTTTGGTGTTGGGTTTGGGTTTTTTTGCTTGCTGCAAGAGTTTAGAGTTTCTGCCCCAAACTTCACATCTCACAGATGAGCAAACTGAAGCCCAGAAAAATGAAGTCACTTCCCCCAGACCATATTGGAGCATGAAGTCAGAGGACTTTGGTCCAAATTCCACCTCTGACACTGCCTGTGACTTTGGCCACATTACTTCACCTGCCTTGCCCTCAGTTTCTTCACCTGAGAAATGAGGAAATGGGAGTAGATGGGCCCTAGGGTCCCTTCCAAGTTAGCTCTGACTCCCAAGTTCAGATCTTTGTTCCTTAAAGTGGGTGATATGTGTGTATGTGTGTGTGTGTGTGACCGTTTTGTCAGGTCTTTATAAAGCATGGTATAGATTTCCATTGTTTATCCACTTTTAGATCTAGAGGGTCGGGTTCTGTGGTAATATTACCGTGGGAGTGGAAGGAAAGATCAAGGGAGAATGGGGTACTTTAAATACCATATAATCTGTAATTACCTGTTATCATAATCATATCTGGGGCCGCTATGTGATGCAGTGGATATAATGCGGGGCCTGGAGTCAGGAAAATTCATTTTCCTGAGTTCAAATCCAGCCTCAGATGTACTAGCCGCATGACCCTGGGCAGGTCCGTTAACCCCATATGCCTCAGTTTCTTCATCTGTAAAATAAGCTAGAGAAGGAAATAGCAAATCGCTCCAGTAGCTTTGTCAAGAAAACCCAAATGGGATCACAAAGAGTTGGATGTGACTGAAAAATGACCGAATAACAAATTATTACACTTAGCCCATATTTCAAATAGGCCTTTAGAGGCTTATTTTAATGCTGCAAGTGTTCCAAGATTCATCTGTGTGGCATCCCACATGCCAATCTCAATCCCTCCATGCCATTTATAAATTGCTGCCAAAAGAGTTTGTCATTCCCTTGCTGGCCAGCCCACCCTCTACATGCTTTTGCTTAAGCTGGTTCTTGAATGACACCATCCATCTCTGGGCCCAGCACTTGCACCTTGTTAGGGGCCTACCAAAGCTGTGCCTACCTTGAGCTCATTTCTGTGCTATGGTGAAGTTTCAGTGACCGTTTACTTGGGATTACAACCTTTTTTTTCAAGAACTATTGGTGTAATAATTCAAGAATTATTACAGCTAACAGAACCACTTTGGGATCTTTTCATTCATTTTCCTATGTCTGAAGCTAGTTGAATCTCCACGAATTCCACTTAAAGTAGGCACTAGAGAAGGGGCCAGATGCTGGGAAGTGGGGGATATAGGAATGGAACTCACCAGAGTTTCATGTGAAAAGGGATACGGAAGATGCCCCTCTCTTAATAGGAGAATGGCTTCAATAACATGATGGTAGCTGTTGATGAAAGAGGTTAAGTAGAAGCAACATCTACTTTAGGGGCCTTAAAGCCAAACACACAAAGCCAGATGACTCAAAAGAAATGAGTGCTTGAAGTCATAATAATGGACAAAGCAGGAGGCAAACCAAAAGTGGTACTTCTAAGGTGGGCATTTCTGAAGGTCATGTAGAAGGTGTAACATATTCATGAGCGATGTTAAGCTAAGGGTGTTTGATCTGAGGGGATGGTAATACAGACTTTAATACCATGGAAGAGCAGCAAAGCCTCCAAAGAGATTTGAGAATGTATCCTCTCTCTTAAAAGATGTGGGGGACTGTAGATGTAAACACGGCATAGAGTGGAGGATTTGGTCAACGAATTAATTAGTTTTGCTGAGCTGTTTTTTTCTTTTTGTATTTTGTTATAAGGGGTGTCTCTCAGAGAAGGATGATGGAGAGATGTTTGGGGAAATGGAGGGGATAGAATCAGAGTTAACTAGCATTTATTAAGTACCTACTGTGTGCCAAGCATTACTAAGTACTAGGGATATAAAGAAAATCAAACCCCACTCCCCAAAACTGAACCAGATCCTGTTCTCAAGGAACTGAGTCAAATGGGGCAAACAACATAAACCTTTTGATGGACTGTGTTTCTGTCACCGGTAGATCAGTCTAGGTAGGCTACCCTGACTCCGAAGACCTGGGAGAGATCATTTAAAACTTAGGTTTCACTCACGAGTGTCCCCTAAAAGACATAGAAAGATATTCAATGTGTGAAGAAAATCAAATATAGGACAGCTATGTGATTCTTCACACAAAAGAATGCTTAAAACATGACTCTGAAGTACACATTGACAAAGACAACACACAATAGCGTAATCTATAACTGCCTCTTACATTCTTCCAGGAAAAAGCTTTAATAAGGGGATGAGTGAGGCTCCTGTAGGTAATTTGGTCTTCACCTTGACTTTGCTCTGTTTAAATGATTTCTTCAAATTTCACCTCTCCTAGCAGTAAGTCTGGGCTTCCATTGCTGGTCATCTCCTAATTAGGAGCACAAAATAAAAGAGAAAGCCAGGGACCTCAGGCTCTAGATGCCATGTTTGCCTGCCAGTATTGGTGCTATTGACAGAAAGGTGTTTCCATTCCTGTTCCTCCCCTGCTCTCTTCCTCTATGCCCACTAGGAGAGAGAGAGAGAGAGAAGATGATAGATGATGATGATGAAAGAGAAGAGGGAAAGGAGAAAGAGAGGGTGGGAGGAGAGGGAGGAAGAGGAAGATGGAGGGATGTTTCACACCACATTTTCTAGTAACAGAAAGAAGAGGACAAGGGTAAAAGGCGTCTCTCCCTGTAGAGTCTAAGTGGGTGCCTCTTCCTGGTTTAGTGACGTTTTGCCATGGTCATGTGGCCCAATGAGTCATACCAAAGTGCCAACTCATTCAAACCCTGATTCAGCACATGTGGCTGACCCAAGGGAAATGATCCAAAGGAGCTTGCTTCAGCTCTAAGCTTGCTCTATGGTCTATTCCTCTAAGCCAAGGTCCTTTGCTGATAGGGATGAGAAAGGAGATGATGTGTAGGACATTAGAGAGGAGAAGAAAAGGTTTGGAATAGTGAGGAGTAATTGTCAATCAGGGAAGAATGAAATGATGTTCATGCAGATAAGATACATTTATAGTGAACAAGTCAGCATGATCATCCCACAGAGTAGAAATGGTGAAGACAGGTGAGGAAGGTAATGCTAGGAGAAATGGATAAATAATTCAAGTTATTGATAGGGTGTGGTTGGACTAGTCAATCATTGGGTTAACACTGTGAAAGGAGAAAAGGATGGGGGAACCTGGATGAGAGATTGGGAGAACATGGAAGAGGTAAAGAGACAGGAGGTTGGCTGTGAAGTTTATGAAAAACAAGATGAAAAGGAATTTCTTAGTTCTGGACCATTCAACAAACATTTATTAAATACCTACTATGTGCCAACAGTTAAGGGAGATAGAGTAAGGGCATGACCATCCTTGCATATGGAGGAGATAGGAGGAAGATGAAGGTCTTGGGAATTTAGTTGGTTGATGAAGTTGGAGGTCAGGAGCATCAACATGTGTTTATGGGGGTGGAGGTGGGAGGGGATTCTTTGATTATGCCTGTTACTCCTGTATGTTGAGGTATCAGAGGAAGGGTTCACCCACATCCCTGCCTTGGATGCTTAGGATATGGGATTGTGGACAGAGAGCTGGAAGGGATCTTGGGGATCATTAAATTCAATGCCCTCATTTATTTACTAGCTATACACCTTTGGATAATTGCTTAATGTCTAGATGCTCCACACAACTCCCTAGGACTTGACAGACTTTGCAAAGGAAAAAAGAGGAAGGGAGTAGCCTGAGAAAATAACATGAGCGCAGGGGTGATGGAACAGGTCTGTGATTTCTTTGCTGCTGGAGGCTCTTGGGGAGGAAGGGTCTCTTTTAAGGCAAGGAGCATCCTAGTCATATGGTGTGAGTGCTGAGACAGCTAGCAGGAGTCAGGTTGGGAAGGGCTCCTTGATTCTGAAGCCAGCTTTCATGAGATCATCGACTTAGAGCTGGAGAGACATCGAGTCTAATCCCCTCCTCTTACAGGTAAGGAAATTGAGGCACTGATAGGTGACTTGCCCAGGGTCACCCGGCTATTAAGGAAGGAGTCAAAACCAGTCTAGCCCTCCTTCTACCAATGACAACATCTGTAGCAAGAACTTGAGGTTCTGGGGAAAGCAAAGGCGTGGGAACAGCGCGGGGTGGGAGCTACAGCCCCAGGCTTCGCGGGATCCAAAGGGCAAAGACCAGTCCCAAGGCTGACCCCGTTCACAGGATGCATTCCCCCACTCCACCGCCAGGTGGCGGTGCCTTCGGAGGTTCGCCTATCCCATCGGCCCCTGCGTGGGAGGCGGGGGCTGAGCCGAGGAGGCCGTGCGGCGGAAGCGACGCTCTGGCCCTCTCCTCTCCTGTGCTCCCCGGCCTCGGCTGACGTTGGACAACAGAGATGGCGGCAGGAACCAGCAACTACTGGGAAGGTGAGAGAGTGAGGACCGGGGCTGGGGGACCAGGGGACCCCTAGAAAGGGAGAGGAGGACGGGGCGGCCGAGAGGAGAACGGGCGGCCCGGAGAACCTGGGCTCCGGGGAAGGCAGGGCGGGGGCCCGGGCCGCCGGGAGGGCGGGAAAGAGGCCTCAGTCCGGACCTGGGGGGGCGGGGCGAGGGCCGGGGGGCGGGGCCGACCGGACCGCGGTGGGGGGATGGGGGCCGGACGAGATGGGACGGGGCGTGGGGAATGGGGGCTGGACGGGACTGGACTGTGGCCGAACCCGCTGCATTTCTTCGTTCCTCCCTCCCTCCTTCCTTCCTCCCTTCTTTCCTCCCCCTTCTCTTCCCTTCCTTCCCTCCCCCTTCCTTCCTCTCTTTCCTTCTTTCCTCCCTCCCTCCTTTCCTTCCTTCTGTCCTCCTTTTTTCTCTTTCCTTCCTTCCATCCTCCTTCCTTCCTCCCTTCCTTCTTTCCTCTCCCATCCACTCTTGCCTTCCTTCCCTCCCCCTTCCTTCCTCTCTTTCCTCCCTTCCTTCCTTCCTCTCTTTCCTCCCTTCCTTCCTCTTCTTTCCTTCCTCCCTTCTTTCCTCCCTTCCTTCTTTTCTCTCCCTTCCTCTCTTTCCTTCCTTCTTTCCTCCCTCCTTTCCTCTCTTCTTTCCTTCCTTCCTCCCTTTTTTCCACCCTCCTTTCCTCTCTCCCTTTCTTCCTTAATTTATTCCTTGTCTTCCTCCCCTTTCCTCTTTTCTTCCATCCAACAATTAGTGGATGCTGTTTTCTGACTTTCTTACCTTCTTCTACCCCCATTATCTAAAGAGTATGTTTTAAATCTCACAGACAGAGTAAGTTACAGCTATAGTATCATCGTATCCCACATATAAAAAGCTGGAAGGGTCCTCAGGTGCCATCTAGTAACTAAACACCTGAATTTTTACAGGTAAAGAAACCAAGTCCTAGAAGGGCTAAGTGACTCTGGCTCCTGAAGGGACCCCAGAGGCCATGTCAGCTTGTTCTTTCATTTAGCAAATGAGGAAATTGAGGAGCATAAATAGGTTGCCCAAGGTAAAACTCATCAGAAGTAAAATTGGAATCCAGGGCCTCTGACTCAAGTCATTGACTTTAAAGCCTTTAGATTGGCAAAAAAATAGGACCTTTGTATGTTTTCCTGTCTAGTGCTTGGAATATAGTGTTTAATAAACCTTTTCTTTCACTCATTCATTTATCTGCCTAATTCTTTGATGAATGTACTCTGGGTTTCCTTTACTTAATTTTTTTTCTGTTGCTTTTCATTGAATCTATGGGAAATGGGTGCATCTCAGCATATTTTCATACCAGTATTGGGTGGAAAAATTAATTTTCACGGATTTATAACTGGATAGGACTCAATTTTTCAACTGTAAAGTGAGGTGGTTGGACTAGGAGGTCTCTTTTAGCTCATGACTGGGGTCTCTTTACCTAGGGTCAGGAAACTTGCTTATTTAGAAATATTTTGATAATTGTATGTCAGTATAATTTGCTTTCTTTGTAACCCTATCTATTTTATTTTATACATTTTTTTCAAAATTATGACTCTGAGAAGGATGGAATCCTTGATCAAAAAAAAAAATGAAGAACCTCTGTTCTAGATGTATGATTTTTGAAACTGAGATCCATAGTGTGGCTTCCCAAGGTTACATAGGGAATAAATGACAGAACCGGGATTGGAACTGAGGACCTCTGACTCCAGACCCAATGCTCTTTCCCCTGTACCACACTGCTGCCTGTGAGGCAGAGAGACACGGTCTTGGAGTCATGAAGATCTGGATTCAAGACCCTCCCAGTGATTCTGCTCTATATCTCCCCCTGGAGGGTTCTATCCAATATGCAAAGTTCCTTCCATTCTTTCCCTAACATCTGGATACCACATTACTCATCGTGGTAGTGCTCAGACTGTCATCCTGTTGTCCCTTGTGCCATATATGACTAGCCCATCTTTTTCCATCAGAACATTTTCCTAGTGATGTCCTTCACTCCTGTTCCTCTTCCAGGTTTCTTAGTTGTTTTATGCTGCTCTCAACTTCCCCCCCAACCCTCTGTGCAATACTTGCTGTCAGTTCTTTGAGGGCATGGATGTTCCCCCTGCCTTCCATGTCTCAAAACTTTGGTGGAATATTGGTATTGAAAAGATGCACCTTTATTTCTGGCAGATTGGGTGATGTTTCTAGTTTCATTGAGTCCTCATTTTACCGCAAACAGGTAAGAAAGGGGTTATAGTGCCAGTAATACTGACTTGAAGGGGCAATTCTGAGGATATGATGAGATGACGAGTGTAAATAGATTTGGAAACCATGAAGCACTGTGTACATGTTACTGTTAATTAGTCGTTTTTGAAATTGCACTGGTTTGTAATTTCATCTAATTCAGATTCCACTAATACAGATTAGCAACCACTTGTAATTTAGAGCCTTGGAGAGTTCCCTGTGGCCCTGAGGGGAACATTTGGCCTTGAGGCCATATGTGTCCCTCTAGGACCTCACAGAACTTCACAGTTTACTTCCCCTTAATAAAAGGATTTGTTCTATAAAACTTGGACTCAGTCAAAAGGCAGCACCCAAGGACCTAGAGGGACGCCTTGAGGCCACAGGTTCTCCACCCCTGCGTTAGGATTTGTCTGCTCACAGCCAGCCAGCTAAAGTGTGACAGAGAGGGTTTGAGCCCAGGTCTTCATGACTCCAAGCCTGGCCTTGGGCCTGCTGCCTCTCATTATGATAATGAGTGGGAGTACTTTCTGGGGTCATCTTCATGAATTCTGGTTTGCGGCATCTTGTACTCCATTTTCTATCAAGAAGAAGCTGCTTCTTAAGCTTTAATGAAATATTTTTCAAAAGCTACTTTCCTTCCTTTTTGAAGACTGTACTAGTCAAGAAACACTTTTAACTGATGAACACATCAGTTTAGTGTCACTTATGAGGCGATCTTTTTTAAAAGTTTTGGTGCATTGTGCTATTGCTTTGGCCATTGGGGATGATTCATATATTACTAACACAGATTAAAATTTACTGAAATATGTCTTTGGGCATTTTTCTTTTTAATTTTGACATGTCTATGTGTTCACTTCCTAAACAGTACAGAGAAGCAGAAGCCCCACGTAGAGAGTTTCCAGGAGCTTGTTTTACTCATTCACTCATTTATTCAGAGAAAATCTATAGATTTCTCTTATTTCAGTATTTGTTTCTTCTTTGTGTATATATGTTCCTCATAATGTAATGTGTTGTGTGGTATATCTGTACCCAATTTCATCAGAACATTCAGGGGAAAAAAGTTTCAGTCTCCTCCAAAAATTACTTGACACCCAGTACGCTCTTAAGGAATGATTTCTTTCTCTGCAAATGAACAGGGTCATTTTTTTAAAAAACAAAAACAGCTCAGTCAACAAGTCACTAAGTAAAGAATATGCACTTACATTGGTTTGGGACTTGAGAAAGGATTATGATATGTACCTTCTCAAATCAAAGATTTTATTTCTTAATCTTCTGTTGAAAACCGTGTCATGCTTGTCAGACTGAGACATTCCTGTTGGAGTGTTGTTAGGTGCAAAGCATTGGCTATTGTTGGATTCTGAGGGGAAATGAGCCATTTTCACAGATCTTGTGTTACTCTGGGTACCTTTTTCTTTCACCTCTCTTATCCTAGACAGCATTCTTTGGTTTTTTTGGTTTGTTCAGACACCTAATGTTCTACCGGTTGTAAGGACCAGCTCAGCTCAGTCTAGCAGGACTTGTGATGCCCAACCAAAAAAAGGACTTGTTCCTTCATCACTCTTCCTCTTTGGCACTAAAGTGAGGTCTTACGAAAGAATATGAGAAGCAGTGTGTCATACTTAGTCTCAGAGTCAGGAAAACCTAGGTCGGCTCTAAGTCACAGCCTTTCAGCACTTGAGGTAATTCTCTTCAGTTGTAGCAACAGTGCTGACCTGCATGGGAAGAGGGTGTTTCCTCTACCGGTAAAACTGTCCTCCTCTCTGAAGGCACCTAATGTTTGAGTGGGGTTGGTTTTAGGTTGATGATTAAACCTAGTTGGATTTCATGTTCAGATCTGTCTCAGGTATAAGTGGTGCTTAAGTATCTACTGTATGCATTGCTTCTATTTGGAGGGATAATCATTCTGTAAGAGCAACTGCTCAATTGTTCTGTCAAAGGGAATTAGAGCAGTGACTTTATTGTAAGAGAGCTTTGCTATTTGTTTATTATAGTAGTATGTCAGAGCTGCTTTGAGACAGTACTGAGATTGCAAGTTTTTGAAGTACTCAAATTGAAACAACTTCGAACTTGAAATAGTTTGTCCTCTTTTTCTCTTCTGGGCTTCCTCTCTATCTGACCTCTCCTGAGCTGGATTCAGCTCATAACTGCTGACCAAAGATATCCTGGAGGGCTCTGTCCCACCCTTTCCCTTCTCCCTCTGTACTGTTTTGTTTACTGATCTCATTGGCTCCCATGGATTTAGTTATGTCTAGCCAGCCCATATCTTTCTGCTGACCTTCAGTCTCACATCTCCAACTACCTATTAAACATCATGCATCAGAGGCTGCTCGTTAGCCATTTAAACTTAGCCTGTTCAAAACTGAGCTCATTGTCTTTTCCCCTGAAACCCTTTCCTCTTCCTAACTTCCCTGCTGCTGTCAAGGTACCAGTGATCCCTCCAGTTGTCCAGGCTCGTAACCTAGCTGTCATCCTAGCTCACTTTCTTCCCCGATATCCCCCTTCCTGCCGTCTAGTCTGTTTAAATTAAAAGGGCTTTTGATTTAATCTTTGTGCCATCTTTCCCTCTCTGCTAACACTGTCATCACCTTGGTGCAGGCTCTCACCTCTCACTCATGGACACTTGCAGTAGCTTGCTGATTGTTCTATCTGCTACTCAGCTGTCAAAGTGATCTTCCTGAGGTGCAGGTCTGTAAAGTCAAGTGACTTTCTGTCACTTCCAGGATCAAATGTAAAGTCTTAATTTGGTATTCAAAGCCCTTTATTACCAGACCAAAACCTTTCCAGTTTTCTCACACTTTATGCCCCACTGTAACCTGCAAACCAGTGACACTGGCTTCCATTGCCGTTCCTTGAACGTGAAACTCCATTTTCCATCTTGGCATTTTACTCCTTAATGCTGCTGTCTTAACTCTGCAGTGATCTCCAAGTCATCCTGTACATATCTTGTATGTACATAGTTGTTAGCATGTTGTGTCTCCCATTAGGCTTGTGAGCTCCTTGAGAGCAGGGAGCCTGTCTTTGTAGACCCAACACTTCTAACTCACTTCTGACACATAGTAGGTGTTTAATAATTTTTTATTGACTGACTTTTCAGAATAGAAACTTTGTGCTCTGTTTTTAGATGGGATACAACAAATAAAATTTTTTAAATGAATTGTGGAATATTTACCAAGTGTGTAAATATATTTTACTAAGTTTTTTGTATATATAATTTTAAATATTTTTTACAGTACCTGGCACATAGCAGGTGTTTTTAAATATTTGATTAATTGGTTATAAACTCTATTCAGTGTAATTATGGATGTTTAGAATATTTCTTAATAAGGATTTGCTGGATACATTGATCTATAAGGATTTATTATATGCCTATTATGTGCTAGAAGTTATTTGGGATGTTTCTTCCTCTCAAGGGACCTACAGTTTATTTGGGGAGAAAAGTCTAAAGCTTATTTTAAAATTTAATTTTTTTAATTTAAAAATGACTAATATAAGGGCAATATTTGCTAAATTGTGTAATATAGACTCTTAAGTTCTTTTGAGATTAATTTCAGAGATGCTAATTAGTGATTAATCTAGAATATAGAAGATAAAGTGACTATAGAAGAGGACTAATTTAGCAGTTGTCTAAAATGTAGACAATTAGTCCATTGTTTCCTTAATCACATTTTAAATGAAAAAAAAGATTGACTTTATTATCTTAGTTTCTTCATTTGAATTTTTTTTTTCTGGAAGAAAGAAAGGACACAAGCATTTTTAGGCACATATTATGTGCTGGGAATTGTGCTTAGTGCTTTACATTTGATCCTCATAATAACACTGTAAAAGTAGGTGTTCTTATAATTCCCATTTTACAGTTGAGGAAACTGAGGCAGACAAAATTTATATGAGTTGCCTAGGGTCACACAGCTAGTCCATGTCAAGGCCAGATTTAAATTTGAGTCTTTCTGACTCCAAGCCAAGCACTGTATGGTGGAAAGTCATCATCTGACTGGTGGAAAGAATGGCAATTTCAATCCTATGTTTTCATAGCTTGAACGTAGATTGAGAGTGTCAGTTCTCCAAAAACCCAAATCATTTTGTACTTTTACTAATAACCCTCCATTATTGATTATTTGTTTTTCACATTCCATTAAAGATCTTCGGAAACAGGCCCGACAGCTTGAGAATGAACTTGATCTGAAGCTGGTGTCCTTCAGTAAACTGTGTACAAGTCACAGTCACAGCAGCGGCCGAGATGGGCGGCGGGACAGGCTCAGGTATGTTGGGGTCTTTCTTGTGCCTTCCATTGTATGATATATGTTTTAAGTTTTTACTTTAAGCAGAAATGAATAGTTACTTCTTTATAGTTTAGATTTTATTAGTTCACATTTAATCCGACCTTGTATTTATTTTGTTTTAGTAATTCATTAAGATTATTTCTTTGAATCCTCGAAGGTGTTGCATCATGAAGATCTATGTGCAAGGCTTCTAACAGTGTAGGTAGAGAAATGCCAGTGCTTAAGAGTACGGGATTTGGTTATGTGTCAGTCTGTTCCGTTGATTTCCTTTCCTTTTCCCCTAGAAATGTTTTAGTGATACTTTTTTTAAACATTGTTATTTCCATGGATAACCCTCTTATCCTCGACCCTGATAGAGCTCTCCTCTGATGCCGTGGTTCTCTTCAAGAACAAAAGACTACAACTTTAATGATGTGATCTGGAATTTTATCAGAAATTGAGATGCAAGCTTACTGGTCTAGAGTTTTCAGGCTTTGTACTCAACCTTTTCTTGAAAATTGTGACATTTGCCCTTCTTAGATTTTGTGGGACCTTTCCTGCTTTCTCTGATCTTTCAGATGTCACCATCTTTAACTCAGCTATGCACTCAAATGGGGATCCTGAAAAATAGGCTCAGTGACTTAGATTCAGGGGCAGCTGAGAGTTTTCTCCTTATCTCCTTACTTATCTTCAACATCAGCTCTAGCTCAGTCACTTCTAGAGTAAAGGTCATTCTTCTTTGCAGAGAAAACAGAGGAGTTGGACAGATCTGCTGCCTCTCTGTTGCCAGCCTTCCTTCTCCTGTCCACCCTGAGCCGAAACTCTCTCCCTTCTTGAAACCATTTCCTTCTCCTTGGGTAGCCAAAGAAAAGGTACCTTTGTGCTGTCTTACATTTGGCCTAACCTGCTGTTGTCCAGCTTCTTGAAATACTTTCACTTTTCTGTGGCTGAGCCATTCCCCTGTTGACTTTGGGAACCAGTTTGGTTTGGGTGTTAAACACTTGACTAAAGTGTTTTTTGGAGATTTTAGTCAGTGCTCCATTTTGCCTTTACAGCCTAAGTAATCATTTTTGGTAGGTCCCTGTAGGGTATATTGGTATATTGCAAACAGCATTCTTTTGCATTGTTGTTAAAACATAACCAAATTCAGAAATTTGTTTCTTACACAGTTATCAGAAATATGATAGGTATACTTTTGGAAAGTGAATTCCAAATAATGCTCAGGTTTATTGTCCTTTACCTAGTTTCTTTCTTGGGATAGATTATATGTCAGAGTAATGTTCAGTAATATGAAGAAACTGCCCCTGTAACATCATTTGATCAATCAGTTGTTCCATGGAATTAACAGACCCCCTGAAACACTGTTCCAACCAAGATTGTCATTTTCATGCAACTTGGAATAATCTGATGTAGGTAGCAGTCTTGAAGTAATAACTTGAGGGGCCCTAAAGTAACTTAGCACACTATAGACCTCACTCAGGCTCATTGTTCTGTGTTCTTCCTCATGGGCACTTAACCAGAATGGACCTAGTGAAAAGACGGTGATGTGTTCCTTTCTTATAGGGAGCTCTAGTTATGCCAGAAAATAAGGTATTCCTGAATCAGTTCTTATATTTGACTTTGTAGAACTATAAGCAAAATTTCTTTTACATTTTTTATCTCTTAATTATCAGATGATGCTCTACAACAGCACTTTATTAAGTTTTTCTGAACTTTAAAAGGATTAGTTCTCTTAAGACATTTGGGAAAAACAGGAGTAATTGCCTTGAAAGCATCCTCATGTAAAGATTTAAAATAGAATGCAAATTATTTTGTGGAGTTAGCAGAAAATGATTTTTTTTTTTAAAGCCAAGGCTTTGGTCCAAATTGGAAGTCAAGTCTGAAGCATTTGTTTGCTCTGCATATTGAAGGCTGGCTCTGAATACTGCTACTGTGACAAAATTTGGAATGACCATTTTTTTTTCCTCCAGGAATATTTTTCCATGTTGGCTGGCACCTCAGTGTATGGGGCTCTTGGCACATCTCTGGCTTATAAGTTGGTTCTTGTTTCCCATTATTGAGGTCTTGTGTGCCCTGCTTAGTATGGTTGGGGAGTTTTTAGAGTAAAGGTCATTCTTCTGTCACCTGTCAGTTGCTATTGGCAGTTTTCTAATCCTCATAGTATGTTGATTTTTTCCTACATTTTAGGGCTCCTGGGCACTCTGCTGAGCTCTAGGGATACAAAGAAAGGTAACACTCCTTAACCCTCTAGGAGCTCCTGTGCTGTTGGGGGCCATCAAGGAGTTAGGGAGGAGCTGTGGCGCAAAGATGTATGGGGGGGCTATGGCTTCCTGTAAGAAGATGGGGTTTGAGCTGACACTTGAAGGAAGCCTGGGAGCCCTTGGAGAGTCCAAGAGAAGAGGTTTGTGTGAGGGGGACAGATGTTCTGTTTGAGGAGCAGCCAGAAAGCCAGGATCTCTGCATGGAGGAAAGTCATGTGTGAGAAGTCTGGAAAGGAAGGAAAGGGCCCTGTCATGGAGGACTTTAAATAGCAAACGGAGAGTTTTAGATTTGCTCCAAAGGAACCCCTGGACTTTATTGACTGGTGGAGGTGGAGATGGAGTGGGGTATGATTGCTACTACAAAAACCTTGAGGCAGGAAGACCAACTATTTTGTCTAAACCTGTGAATTCTTTGGGTTAGAGAACTCCTGATATAGAAGCTCATTCTGCCAGTGCAAAAGAGACTTGCCCAGATTCACTCAGCTAGTTTATAGTGGAGGTGGGCTCGACCTTTGTCTTTCTGCCTGTGATGACCTCTTGCCTATTTTATACTAAAAAACAGTTCTCTGGACCTCTTTGTGAATCATGTAAGACTCTTGTCACCCTTCATCTCTCTTGGCATCAACTTTATTTATTTCACATCTTGTTGGTAACTTGTCAGATGTTATGCGGGCCATGGAAAGAAAGGACACTTGAGAATAAACTGTTAAAAAGTTTACAAAAACTTTAGGTTTTACATCTCCAACTTTTGATCTTTTTAATTGTCTTTTATTCTGAACTTAATCATCTCAATATGCAAAGAACAGGAAAGCAAATTGTTTAAGAAACTATGAAGTTTTCCTTAGGCTACATGGGATATTTAACCGGTAGTGACAAAATTGCTTTATTTGTGTCCTTGTGCACTTTATTGGTTTTTTCTGTGCATTTTCATTACCTACTGCCCACCCTGTATGTTACGCCGGTTTTTTAATATGGTCCTGCTTCTTCCTTTCCCAGACAGTCAAAAACAGTTTTTAAAAAATGAACAGAAAACCCGGTTGAGGGAAACTTAACACAGTGATCAAGTCTCCTTACGGGTAGTGTTCTGTTCTGCTAGTGCCCCACATCTGCACAAAAGTGGAGGATTCTCTTTTGGGGGGCCAATCTTGGTTATTATAATTTCCACAGAATTCTCTCTTTAGATCACCATTCTTTCCTTGCGTAAATAACAAGAAGAAAAAAAGTTCTGGCAGACTAACCAACATACCAAAAATGTCTGGCATTATATGCAGTGTTCCATACCTGGCGTGCTCCCCTACCCCCCCAGCCCAGTCTACAAAGAAATGGAGGAGGTTTCTTGTCATAACTCTTCTTTGGAGCCAAGTTTAGTTGTTCTGATGTTGTGGCATTCAGCTTTGATTGTTTTGTTGTCATTTCCATTTCATTTGTTGGAAGCAGATTTGCAGTGTTTATATTGTTTTCCTAGTCCTGCTTACTTTACATCAGTTCATGTAAAACTTGATGCTTCTTTGTATTCATCATATTCATGGTTTTTTACCATATAGTAATTACATTAACAGTTATTGTTACTATTTATAGTTATGGTAGTAATTACAGTAACAGTTATTGTTACTATTTATAGTTATGGTAGTAATTACAGTTAACAGTACATTGTATTTATGTACCTCAAGGGCACATTCCTCAGTCAGCGGACACTTCTTTGCTACTACAGAAAGTGCTTCTATGAATAGTTGGGTGTATTTGAGATCTTTATTTTTATCATTGGCCTCCTTGGACGTATATTCACTGCAAAAGATATGGACAGAAAATAGTAATTTAATTATAGCTTCTGGAAGAAAGTCTGAAGAAGGAGGAACAGTTACAGTAAGTTTAAAGAAGTCCTGCCTTTAAGCTGGGCACCTCAGGGCAGAGTTGCCAGAGGTTGTTTTGGCTAACACCGTAAATCCCCTATATTTATGAAATTACAAGTTTGAACCTTCCCTCTTTTCTTCTATACCTCCCTCCTTCCTAAAAATTAAAATTGGAAAAGATCTTAGAGATTTTTTTAAAGGAGGAAACAGACTCAGAAATGGAGACTGATTGCCTAAGGGCATACCACTAGCCGATTGATGGCAGGGCTCGGTACAAAACCTGGGTCACCAGATCTCTCTGGTTTTGTGTTCTCCCTGTCACTCTGTGTTTATTCTTAAATCGTGGAAATTTGTCTTTTGCAAATTATTTTAGGAATAGGGAAGTGATTTCCTATTTATTGTGCTCAGATTCACTGTAACTTTCATTTGTTTCTTTATTGATATAGAACATGTGTCAGATTAAATGCATTAAAGGGGTCATTATTGCTATTTGTTTTGGGGTAATAACAATTTATTCTTTTATAAATCTGTAAGACATTGCTTTTATGAGTACTTGATTTACTTCTTATTTCCATAGTTTTAATTATATTGAAGTTTTCGCTTCTTTGAAGCCAGAGTTTGGCCTAGACATTGCCATGGCTTTAGTTACTTCCTGGCTTTGGAAATGGTAAAGGTTTTAAGTTTTTATTTTAGATGGTTTTATAATACATATCAACTGTTGACAAATGGGTAAGAATCTCTTTAGAATATGGCTAAAATTTGCTTAGATTTGTGTTGACTTATTCAAGGTTCAGAAATTAAAATATTTATGGTTTAAGTTAGGTATGAGTTATAGAAAAAGCTAATTTAGGCATTTTAACTCAAGACAGAGCATTTGCAGGAATAGTACTTGAATTATTTGTAAACTATTATTATGTAACTTGGCTGGTACCTGAAGTAATGGGTTCCCTTTAATTTAATATTGCTTTAGTTCTGACACAACACCCCTTTTAAATGGATCAAGTCAAGACAGAATGTTTGAAACAATGGCTGTGGAGATTGAACAGCTCTTGGCAAGGGTGAGTGCTTTTTAAAATCATATACATACGTTGTTTTTTTTCTGATAGCAAGTTAACCATTTAGAATAAAACTTCATTATATTACTTCAGATATGCTGATTGAATTCTCCCAGTCACCTAAAGAGATGAGTCATCATATTTCCCCCACCTGTCCCCAGGACAGGTGACATTTGCTGCAATTGTTGCCGGATTTCTCATTGACATGTTAGCTTTTTTTGTTAACATGTTAGCCTTGATGACAGTGACTGAGCCCCATTTGCCTCCCTCTCAAACAGATGAGCAGTTTGACTTTGGTGGAATGGGTCTGTTCATGTATTCTTAAATGCCGTGTTTAATGCCCTCTCCTTTTGTGTAGCTTACAGGAGTAAATGACAAAATGGCAGAGTATACCAACAGTGCTGGTGTCCCCTCGCTCAATGCAGCACTCATGCACACGCTGCAGCGACACCGAGACATCTTGCAGGTAACTTGGTGCTTCACGCTTTCCTATTAAATATTCTTCACAAGAGTTTAAAACAGTTTAGGCAGGGGAACTTCCCAGTGATTCACTTTTTTTTTAAAAGAAGAAAGAACTTTCAAAGTACGTTCTGAAAATGGTTTTTGACCATTGTAATTGTCTTGTAAAACTGAGGATCAGTTAATTAGAGACATAAGCTAGGTCTGAATCAAGGGAAGTAATTAACTACAACTACCTAGTGTTTTCTCATTGGCTTACAGTTGTGATCTAGGAGTAATGGTTAGTGGGAGAAGGATGCTCAGGAGACAGAAGAGACCTGCATAGTGTGTTGGACCACTTTCTTTTGAGCCAGTCTGACGGAATTCTAGATTTTTGAAGAAAGATAAATTAGGAAAAAGTTACTTACTATTGAAAAGAATTCTTTCCTTGAGCTATAAACTACTCTCTCTCTACACTCTTTTGTGACCTCATCGACTCACATGAGGTCAATTATCATCTTTAAACTGATGATCCATTTCTAGGCTCTCCCTGAGTTTCAGGCCTGCAGGGCCACTTCCCTTTTGGATATTTCAAGCTGAGTGTCCCATAGACATATCCAGCTCAGCATGTTCAAAATTGAACCTGCAATTGTTCCCCCACACCTAACACTTCTGAATTTCCCTGTTTCTTTTGAGAGTGTCAGTTGACAAGCAGGTACAGTGTTGGATACTGGGCATATAAAGACAAAAGAAAAACTGTTACTGCTCTTTAGTTAGCTTCTAGTTTAGCCATGGGAGGGGTGTGTGTGGACGCAGAGAGAAAAGGGATTTAGAAAACAGACACAGAGTGATTTAGGGGATGAGGGGTAAGGCATGAGCAACTGTGGGAGAACCAGGAAGCAGTTCTCACAGAAGAAGGCATCTGAGCTCAGATTCAAAGGAAACAAGGGATTCTAAGAGGTGATGTGAGGGACACAGCCAAGGCAAAAGGCCCAAGGGAGAGAGATGGGGAGACAAAAAAATACTGGTTTGACTGAATTCTAGTGACTGTGAAGGGTCATTAGACTGAAAGGGCAATCTGGGCCAGTCTGTGAAGAACTTTAAATGGCAGATGGAAGACAAGTGGCATGGTCATGTATATGGTCATATATTTGCTTAAGGAAGATCTCTCACCACTATGTGATAGCTGTGCTAGAATGGAGAGAGACTTGAGGCAGAAATACTAATTAAGACGTTGCTGTAGTAGTCCAAAGTGGAGATGGCATGGGTCTAAACAACATTAGTGGTTGTTAGGTAGAGAAGTGAATGTCGTAGTGATATGTAGTCCCTTCAGCCCCTGACCTGAATATTTTTGTACATCCTTTACCCGTTGATCTCTTTGACACATGAAACTGATGGTGTCATTGTTGGGTCCAAAGGCATACATAGTTTAGTGATTTTTTGGGTATACTTCCAAATTGCTTCCCAAATAACTGGACTGACGCTCAAGCCTACCAAAAATACATTATTTTATGTCTGTCCTCTCCATATTCCCTTCAGCAACTGTCATTTTTCATTTTTGTCATCTTTGCTACCTTTAAGAGTATGAGGTAAAAATCTCAGGATTATTTTAATTTGTTTTTCTCTTATTATAAGTGACTTAGAGCATTTTTATATGATTGTGTTAACAGGATTTTCCTGAGCCAATCTCTAATCTGGAAATATTTGGAACCACACAATGCAGGCCTAGAGACAGGAGTACCAGTAATCAAATGGGGTTTTAATCATTTTCAGAGTGAGGAAATCTCTCCAAGCTGGAGTAAAAGCACAGCTTATATGCATAAATCACAAGTGGAGAGGAAAAGGGGGAAGGTAGATTACAAATAATCATTTTCTAGGGCCTGTGGTTTACCATTATAAGCTCACAAGTCCACGATACAATCATTCTTTGAGTCTTTCAAATTTTGGGCAGTCATTAGTCATAGAACCAGAGATCTGTGATGGGAATAGGTTCTACAGTCTTGATACACTTCACTTAATGTATAGTGGCACAAAAATGCCACAAATATGAGAGTGCTGTTATAGGTTTGATTGATCATTTCCAGCTGCATTGTAAATCTCTGATTCCAAAGCCAGAATCTCCTGAGAAATTTAAATTGTTAGTATATCATTATACATATCATATCAATTAATATAAAAATCATAGTTCCCTTCACAATTGATAGTTTGAGTTTCTTCTTTGTGTGCTACTTGTTCATATCCTTTGATCATTTATCTATTGGAGAATGACTCTTATTCTTCAATATTTGAATCAGATCTCTGTATGTTTTTAATACAGACCTTTATCTGAGAAACTTGCTATGAAAATTTTTTTTCTCTAGCTAACTCTTTCACTTTTAACTGCATTGATTTTGTTTGTGTAAAGTCTTTTCAGTTTATATAATAAAAATTGGCTTTCCATCCACTCTTCTTTGTTAGGCTAAGAGCTTTTCTTTTCCGTAATTGCTAAGGTATCTCTCTTTCTCTGCTGCCCTGTTGTTCATCATTAACCTTTGAGAGGGCAGTTTCAGTTAAGTGATACAGTTGGCAGCAAAGGAAGTGATTGAGAAGTGAGTAAAAACAGAGAAATTGGAGGCAGTGATTATTAACTGCTTTTTCCAGGAGTTTGACTGAGCAAGGGAAGAGTGATATAGGATGATAGCTTGTGAGGAATGATAGGGTCTAGTGAAGGTTTGTAGACAATAGTGGAAGAACCACTTGAAATAGGGAGAGAATAAATATTGAGGAAATGATGGTTGAGTAATCACTCGAGGGGATAGGGCTGCACGTAGGGAGGAGGCGAACCATCTCATTATCAGATAGTGGAGGCAAGAATAGAAAGTAAAGTCATGGGGTTGTGAAATGTAGGGAAAAGGAGAAGAGCAAGCTTGTGATGAATTTTCTCAGTAAAGTATCGTGTTTTGTTCCTTAGCTTATACAGCTCTGGGAAAAGGGAGGTAGAGGAGTCTGGAGGGAAGAGAAGATTTGAAAGAGTCTCTTTGGGGGAGGAGGGTGAAGAATCACTGAGGGCCTGAAAAGGTGATTTTGCTGAAGGATTGAGATTAGGTAGCACAGACAGATAGAGCCTGCTCTTCTATGGGACTTCAGGAGCAGAGGGTGTGGACAGTAGGAGTGATATTGGGGGGAGGTTTGGCAAGATGCAGTGTTGACAGGACACAAGGCAGCAAGGGAGCTGGCAGTAGAGGAGGCAGGTATTTTAAACTGGGTAACTGAAGGGTAGTACCAGATTTGAAAAGGAGGAAAGTGAAGAGGGCACAGGAGCGGTGATGTGGGTGAGTAAAGAGTTATCTAGTAGTTGTAGATCTTGGTAAGGGGGAATCTAGTTGTCCTGGTACACAACCTTAGTGAACTCCTCAGTTGATTGCTCTTACACTGTGTATCCATCTCGTCCTCTACAACATTTCTGAGATCCACCCTCCTCTTTTACCACACACAGCTGTTACCCTTGTGAAAGCGCTCATTACTGCTTTCCTGGATTTTTTCAGTAGCCTCCTGATTGGGCCTCCTGCCTCAGGGCTTTTCCCCACTCCAATCTATCTTCCATATAGCAGCTAAAGTAATTTTTCCTTAAGTTAATGTTTGACTGTATCACTCCTTTATTCCATAAACCCCAGTGACTATCTTACTTCAAAGATCAAATATATATACCTCTTGTTTGACATTTACAGCTCTTCACAATATGACCCCCATCTCCCTTTTCAGCTTTATTATGCACTACTTATTATGATTCAGCTGTATTATACAGTACTTCTCTGTACCATCTTCCCCCTCTCCTTGTTTTACAATCATAGCGTTATTTTCTGTTCTGTGCTTCCCCTCTCCCTCACTCCCAGTTCCTATAGGTTCACAAACCTTGCTGCCATTTCTGTTTGTACATGTCTTGAAATTGCTTCCTCTCCACGCACACAGCCTTCATCATAGTTTAGTCTGTCATCACTTATTGCCTAGGTTATTGTGGCAGCCTCCCAATGGCTCTCCATGTCTCAAGTCTTTCCCCATTTCATTCCATCCTGCCCACTGCCACCAGTGTGGTACAGGTGTGACCATGTCACTTGGTTCCATTCCACTCCAGGGGATTGCTATTAAAATCCTTAGCAGTCCTGTCTCAGCCTGTGATCCAAACTCATTGTTTCCTTCCCACATTACCTCCCCCTCTGGTACTGAGACCAGCCAAACTCTGTTGCTTAATTTCTTCTCACTGTGCTTTTGTACTGTCCATCCCATACACATGCATGCCTTTGTTAGACCTACCTTGAGCACCACTTTTGACATGCTTTTCCTGATTCCCTCTGCCAAGCTGCTTTGTATTTCTTTGTCTTTAATTTCTTAAGATTTCTTCTGCATATGCTTCTGTACACACTTGTCTTCCCCATTAGGTCAGTTCCTTGTGATTAAAAATTGTTTTGTTCATTGAATTTCTTTGCATAGCATCTAGCATCTTCAGGCCTGCACCACAGTATGTGCTTAGTAAAAGTTTGTTGTTTGCTTGATTAAAGTCATTTAAATTCTGGGCTTTAGTACCCTCATCTAAAATGAGTTGGTTACATTTAGATGATCTCCAACATTACTTCAAGATTTAATATAAAAAATTATTGATCTTAGGCTTCCTTTACATTGCTATTGATAATGAATCTTTAAATGAATGGCTTTTCAAAAGTTCAGTTTACACACGACTTTTCAGGTATTCCATCCATTAAATAAAATGAGGCAGCCATTGAGGGAGGTAATTCTATTTAGTCTGTTTGACTGCTACAGTCATTTAACGCATTGTAAACTGTGTATGAGCAGAGATTGGGCTAGGGAGGTAGTTTTCTTTGTATAGTACCAGGCACCAAAGGACTGCCATAGTGATCCTAACTTTTAAAAGATGATGGTAACAACATGAGAAGATTCATTCGTATGGTTGGCAGTTTTTTTTTTTTTGCAAAAACTACTAAAGATTCATCAGAAATACAAAAAAAAATCATATTTTTCTATAAAAGATACCCAAGAATGTTAATTCTTTGGGATAGATGATTTTGAACTCTAAAGAAGCCCACACATGAAGGGGAATGGTTTAATGTAGATGACTTTGTTTCTTAGTTTTATGGTAAGTTTGAGTTGCATAAGCATTTCATGTGAGCTAAATTTCTATGAGTGGTTTCTCTTATGGAATGAAATACATTCATGAAGGTGCTGAATTTGAAAATAAACCCCATCAGCTAACCTAATAATGAGCACATAAATGAAGGTGGTAAAAGTCCCAATAGTTGTTCTAAAACGTATAAGAAAGGTTCTTTTATCTTGGGAAAAAATTGTTTGGATAATTCCAAATGTGTCTATTAATTTTTCCCCAAATGACTTATATTTTAATTACACATAAAGTAAGCAGTTTTTTAGTAAACTTGGCATAACGCTTCCCTCCCAACTTTGTTGCTTGTTATTCCACACTTTAACCAGTGATAATTGTTTCCTGTTGTGTTCTTCATAACTGGGAAAGTGAAAACTTAATGCACTGAGTGTGGCTGACAAAGGACTAGCAAGTCTACCGATACTGTCCCTTGCCCCTGTAATCTTACTTTCTAAAATTATGCTTGTTTAAAATTAATATCAAACTTTTCAAATGTGAAGGATTTAGGAACTATTCATCTATGCAATTCATTTTTTAAATTAACATTTTTTAAAAATCTTCCTTATAAACAAATATACATTTTAAGGGTTTGTCTTCTGATCACCTATTGTTAAAGGGTATTAATTATGTTCTCTCAAAATAAGTAATATTTTAAAAATCATAATGTTATCTTATTGATAGCTCCAAATGGAGCTGCCCCAAAGTGGGAATGAATTGCTTTGGCAGTTTAGTGATTTTTCCCCCCTCCTTTGCAGGTCTTCAGGCAAAAAGTGGGTGACTGCTTGTTGAATGTGTTGGAAAGGGTGTTCCTTTCCATATGATGGGACTGGATGGCTGTGGAAATCCTGCCCAGCTCTGCAATTGTGCAGTTCTGTGATTCTTGAAATTAGATGATGATTACAGTAATTTTTATAGGACAAAGCTCTTCTATGTTTGTCCCTTCTCTTGGAGACCACCATAACAGTGCAGTCCTGGTTTGTAGAGCTTTGAAAGCAGCTTGTACATTTTACATTTAATGAAATCATTTTGCAAGTGTTACTTAACTGGATGATTCTTGCTTTTTGGAATATTTTTCAGCCTTGTTATTTAAATAGTTTCTTTGAAAGAAACTCAGTTGGATTGAGGCACAGAAACTGTTTTATGTGGGAATATTATGTTGCTCTATTACAGGATTACACACATGAATTTCATAAAACCAAAGCAAATTTTTTGGCAATACGGGAAAGAGAAAACCTCATGGGATCAGTACGAAAGGATATTGAGTAAGTCATTATGCACATTTATATGGATATTTGTCAAGTTTATCAAGTTATATAATGAAAACTCAAGCAACCTTTAATCATATTTAGAAATTAAAAAAGAACTTTCAGGTGAATTTTGTATTTGACATGTTAGTAAAGTACACATTATGATAATATAGCAATATGTCTTTGGCATATAAATTGGGGAGACTTAATTCCATTAGTGGGGATGTTTTTTGGCAAGGAGTTTAAACAGGGAATAAGTAGATGACCAGATAGGAGACTGAACCTTCATTAACCTTGTTCTTTTGTCACACAATTTCAGATTAAGACAAATTGCTTCCCATTACCTTTTATCTTGTCCATTCCTAGTATTAGTAAGGACAGCTGTTTTCAGCAGCGGTCCTTCTGGAGAGCAGAGAAGACGTCTGATCATCTTTTCTCCAACAGGCATTGACAGATGTATGCGATCATTTTGAGTAAGCTGTAGATCAGGTCATTTTAGTTAAAACAGTGTCTTATAGGAAACCCTTCTCATATGATCAACGTGTTGTAGCTATTTGGTAGGATAGAATAGGATCTTTGGCAAAAGGCATTGCCATATTGTTCTGTAGATTAAGATTTGCTGATGCATAACTTAGGCCCAAAGTCCCATTCCCTGCTTGTGACTTACTCGTTTGATAGCAGTTGATTAGCCAGAACACCAGCTCAAAGTCTCAATGAATACTGTTTTTCTTTTGTTCTTTTCTAATAATGGGCCAAAACTAGGAAAAACAGACACATGAGAAATGACTTATGGGCAAAATTACACCCAAGTAGAATGTTTCGTTAGTACTTTCATGGCGTTATCTAAAGAAAGGAAGTGCAAAGTGAATAAAAGGCTAATTACTGGCACATGGTATTACCCTAGAAAGCCATTTCCTCTGCCCTCTCTCTGGTTCAGCAGCATCCAGGCCCTAATATAATAACTCCTCAGTTATTACCATTATTAGCTACAAATATTTGAATGCTGAAAGAAAGAGAGGTGTGTGTGTGTGTGTGTGTGTGTGTGTGTGTCTGTGTCTGTGTGGGTCTGTGTGTGTGTGCATCTATATATGTGTAGGTACACCTTAAATAAGTACATAAATGTGTGTGAGCCTTTGAAATGGTAAGTACCATAGGTGTTCAGAGGAAGGAGCCTGTCTGTCACCAAGGAGTGACCGAGGCCTGAGACAGAAGAAGGAGTTGTAGGTGGGTGGGAGTCAGCTGGAGGAATTTAGGAATTTGGGGAATGTAGAATAGACTGCTTAGACTAAAGTAGAGAGCTTACATAAGGGCATAGTATGAGTAGCAACATGAGAACAGAGTGGAGACAGTTCTAAGAGTAATTTGTTTTCACTGAGTGAATTTTCCAGGTAACTAAAGTAAACTATGATAACATTAAGCTTTTCAAAGAAAAATCAAAGATTTAGGTGAGCATTTTTGTACAATTAGTATTTTTAAAATGGTTGCTTCTGTATTTAGGTTATTTCCACATCCTATTTCCAGTTTCTAAAGTAGCATTGCCCTCCTTCTAATGGACTATCCCCCACTTGGAGGACCTGTTAGCCCCTCAAATGCAATAGATTAAAACCTAGCTTTGCCATAATACATATTTCTCCTTTGACATCCCAGTTTCTGTTCTAATACTACCATTGTTTTCCTAGTCATCCTAGCTCAAAGTCTGATTGTTTCCTTGACTCTGCTTCTTCACCCCCTGTATCCATTGAGTTGTCAGAGCTAATTGATTTTCTCTCTAAAGTCTTCCTTGCTCGTCTCCTTTCCTTCTCACTACCACTCCCAGCCCCTCCCACATCCTAGTTCAGGTCAGGCCTTTGTTCCAGTAGCCTCCCCTAGCCTTCCTTTTAGTCGTTTCTCTCTTTAAACTATCCTATAATAGTTTAAAAACTTCAGTTTCAACAAATGCTTGTTAAGAATGCTCAGGATACAGAGAACTGGGGCTGAGCCCTGCAGGAAATAGGACCCAAATGCATCTGTGATGTCATTGATGTGAGTGGCTCCCCTTCTAATGATGATTCTTGCTCACCCATGCTTTCTTATTCTGTGCAACTCTTATTCACGTCGATCAGCCCAATGTGCTGAGGAGCACTCTTTATGTTGAGACATGTGAGGTGCCCATATGGGACATCCAGCTAGAGGGGAGTGCGAGAGAAAGGTCAGGGCAAGAGACACAGCTTTAGGAGCTGTCTGTATGGTGATGGTGATTGCTTTTGTGGGTAGGATTAGATCACCGAAGTGGAGAGTATAGAATGAAAAGAGAGAGGATGCAACCTTGGGGAAATAACCAGCAAGTCAGCAGGGAAGATTTAAGGTTGTTTATAGGAATGTTGTGCTTTAGTTTTTAAATACACATACTTCCACCCAAAAATCTTTGAATAGAAAACTTTTTTAAAAAAAGATTTTTATTGATATCTTTTGTTCTTATGTCATCTAGATTTTCCTTGCATTCCCCCTCTCCTCTCCCAAAGAGCTGTCCCTTCTAATAAAGAATTTTTTAAAGAAATAGAGGAATAAAAAATTATGCAAAACTATTCTACATATTTTTAAAAATCTGATTTTTATATACACGGTCCAGAGCAAGACTGGCAAGGGGAAGGAGGGAATACAACTGAGGGTTGTATTCAGGTCCTGGTGGACCTGGGTTTGTGTTTCCAGGTAGCCCCCTAAGTGTAGGGATTATGGCAGCTCTTCCGTTGGAACAGTTCAGATATTTTATAGGGAAGGATGGAATAGATGGTCTCCTCATCTGTGGGAAATGCCCTCCCCAAAGGAATAGAGGAAGATGTCCTCATATTTTTTCTTTGAGGCCAAGATTATAATTTCTCATCATTCAAGTTCGCTGATTTTGTGGAGCCTGATCTAGTCATTATGTCTGTTTTCTAGGTTCTGCTTATTTCACCCTGCAGCAGTTCATGTGGGCTGAGGATTCATCATGTTCCTTGTTTCTTACGTAACAGTCATTCCATTCCATGCAATTTATTTAGTCATTCCCTAGTTGATGGGCATCAACTTTGTTTCCAGTTCATTGTTACCACAAAAAGTGCTACTGTCACTATTTTGGTCTATGTTGAAACTTCCTTTTTATTAATGACCTTTTCAGAGTTTATTATACCTTATGTTGGGTCTCAGTCAAAATGTCATGATCTTTATTAGCATCATTCCAAATTGCTTTCCATAACAAATGTTCTCATTCGTAGCTTTAGCAATGTTAGTATGTTTGTCTTCCCAAAACTCCTCTGCCATGGACTACTTTTGTCTTTTGTTGTTTTTACCAGTTTGCAGCATGTGAGATGAAACCTGTTTTTAATTTCTGTGAAGAATTCTTACACATAATTATTAATAGTTTACAGTTTTTAAAAATAATATTTTCCCCCAATTATATATAAAAACAATTGTTAACATATGTTTTTCTCTCCCTTCCTTCTCTTTCCCCTTCCCTGAGATGGTAAGCAATTAGATTCAGATTATACGTGTGCAATCATGCAAAACATATTTCCATATTAGTCATGTTAAAAAATGAAATAGACATAAAACTTCAAAAAAACCAACCCACAAAAAACAAAAAAAGTGAAAAGTCATAACTTTGGTCTGCATTAAGTGTCCATCAGTTTTCTCTCCGGAGGTGGATAGCATTTTTCATCCTAAGTCCTTTGGAACTGTCTTGGATCATTGCATTGCTAAGAAAAGCTAAGTCTGTCACAGGTGATCATTGTGATAGTAGTGTGCAACGGTAGGAGTTCTTTAGAAGTTGTTTGTCCTTATCCTTTGACCACTTGTCTCTTAAAGGATGGCCTTTTGTTTAACAAATGTACATTTCTCTTAGTTGGCGCTATGTCTTGGATACTAAAAACTCCTATCAGAGATATTCAGTACAAATATTTTTTCCTTATTTGATTACTCCTGTTGTTTTAGATGCATTAAGATAAGAACTTCTAAGGTTTCAAGGGGGTTGTGGTGGTAGTGTTGGTGGAAGGGGATTGTTTTTGCTATAACTTCTGTTCTCAACACTGGAATTATTGGATCAAAAGATTTCATTCTTTTTCACTGTAACTTCCCGTGTGTTTGGCCGCTCCTCTCCAAAAAAGGCTCTGAGTTGGTGCGTTCATCAGCCTGTTTCTGCTTTTGCAGACATGAGCTTTGTTGGTTTGAATGATTTTTGCCATTTTGACGTGGGAGTTCTTCACGTTGTTTCGGTTTGTATCTGTTAGAGGTTGAGCCTCTTTTTTAAAGTTATTTTTAACAGTTTGTGTTTTCTCTGGAAAATTGTTCCTATCCCCCAACCATTGACACATCATGTCCTCATCCAGCATTCATTGCACTACACCAAGCTACCTTCGTGGTACGATTGCCCTCTGCCTCAGACGGATTTCTCTTCCCTGAACATACTCCTTCCTTTCTGCCTTTGCTTTGGCCATTCTTGCACCTTGGAGTTGGGAATACCTGGACTGAAGTCTCAGCTCAGACGGGCACCAGCCGTAGGGTCTGGGAACTCTTGTAGCACCTGGTGAGTGATCTATGTTGGCAGAGGACAGTCTGATAGAGAAAAAACAAGTCTGTCTTAGCCCTCTGAAATGTGGTGTCCAGAGCTGAGGATAGCCCTGGCTCTTTCACAGTTTTGAGGGACTTTCCTGGCCTCAAGTGGTCTCTTTCTTTTTCGATTTCCCATTGCACTTGTTGTTCCTATTTGGCTTGTAAAGGCCTTCTCAGTATGGCTCAGACCCATCCCCATCCTGATTTCCCAGCCCGCCCCTCATCTCATCTGTGTTTAGCCACACTGGCCTGCTTACCATTCTGTATGCGGGACATTGTTCCCTCTGTGCCTACTCATGAATGTTCTCTGTTCTCATCTCCATCTTTGGAAATCTCTGACTTATTTCAAGGCTCAGCTCTAATGCCACTTCCAGTTGTCGGTGCTTCTCCTCACCCCTGTCTGAAATTGTTTGTATTGACTTATTCACATAGAGAAGGGAAGCTAGAGTGTTTGTATTGACTTATGTACGTAGAGAAGGGAAGCTATAGGTCAAGGGCTGCTTTCATTCTTGCTTTTATGTCAGCACCTCCCATGGTGCTTGAGAGGCCTGATGCTGAGGCCTGATGCTGAGGACTGAGGAGCTTCTCAGACACATTAAGTTAGCCAGTCAGTGCTAAAGGCAGTCTTAAGGACCATGTGACTTGACATTTGACTCTTTAAGGGAGCAGGGAAGGGACAGTTGGACTGATATTCCCCATCCTTTCTTCTTACACTGGGCTGATACCTCTAACAAGGGTAACCTGCTCACCCTGAGGCCAGGGTTACGTGAGTCTAGAGCAAGACTGGCAAGGGGAAGGAGGAATATATCCAAGGGTGGTACTCAGAGCCTTAAGACATTTTGGTCTTCAGGTCCTGGTGGTCCTGGGTCCTGGGTTTCAGGGTAACCCCCTTAGTGTAGGGGTTGCTGCAGCTCTCCCATCAGAGCAGTTCAGGTGTTTTATAAGAGAGGGGTGTCTCATTCTGGTCTGATTGGTTTCCCACCTGTGAAATCACAGTCAAGGAGATAGCAACCATTTAGGAAACTGGAGGTTTATAGTCTAGAAGAGAAGATCACATATTTTGGGGGAAACAAATGTTGTTCAGAAAAGGAACTCCCAAAGAGGAAGATACCCTGGGAAGCAGCTGCTCTAGAAGAGCCTGCCCTCCCCACCAGGGTCACTCCCAGCAGGGGCGGGGGGGGGGGGTGGCTGGCCAGCTTAGTTGAAGCAGCCAGGGCTCTAGGGGAGAGGTAGGAGTGGACTGGGCAAGTCAGACCACCACCACCATGATGAGCACCATTCCCCTTACCCTGATGAACACAGCCTAGGACCTAAACCCAAGAGCCTTAAGAATAGCTCTGCTTCCAGCTCATGTCCTCAGACATCCTCCTGGGAGCCATCCCCTGTGGTCATATAGCCTGATATCTGCCTCTATAGATGCTGCAGCTCCAGCTGTGAAAAACCTAGAAAAGAAAGTTGTAGTTACCAGTCCTTGGCCCTGCCGTTTAGCTCATCCTCAGAAACTGATAGAACTTCAGTCAGTGGAAATGATATGGCCTTGCTGTCTGCTTTCTGGCTGCACCCAAAGGACCATAAGCCTTTCCCATCCGCCTTGCAGTGGAAACCTTCCATATGCATTATCTCCCCTTTTAGAATATGAACTCTTGGAGAGTAATGCTATCTTACCTTTCAAGTGTTGCACATAGTAAGTGCTTAATAAATGCTTTGAGGATAGAGAGAGGAACCAGAGGGTGTTCAGCTTGCAGCATTGCAGTGACTGTGGCTCAGTCATTGCCTCTCCTATTTGTCTCGTCTCAGCATCTGGGGGCAGCCTAATAGCAACAATTTACCTTTATTTATGATGCAGGGTTGTTATGAAGATTGTCTTTGAGATATATTGATGCTCACAGGGCCTTCTGAAGTCAGGCTGTTCAATGAGCCCGCTCTTTTATGTTTTAATAGTTGGTCTTCTGTTTTCTCCTCTCCCACCATTTCCCCTGTCAGTTTTTGTTTTTATTGAATGAATGGTGAGAGAGAGCTTGCCAATCAAGATGGCAAAATTAAACAAAATAAAACAAACCAGCAATATTAATAAATTGTTAAGCTTGGGTCTGAGAGCTTGAGGATAGTACTACTCCTTTCCCTAAGAGAAAAGCATTCAGGCTTCATGACAGTTAAATTCCTCATGTTTAGAGGCCTTTCTCCACTCCCATGCCCACCCTAGATTTGTGCCTGTTTTCCCAGTAGCTCAGCTGTCATTGTCAGAAGTCCTATAGCTAGGTATAATATAGTGCTTTCTGTATTATATTCCTCTGACTAAATTTCAGGAAAACTTAGGACAATTTTCTTTGCCACTCATTTTGACTCTCTTTATCTTTCTCTCCCTTTTTTTGTTGTATGCTTGATAATATAAATTGTTGCTTCCATTTGGGAGAGATAGAGGTACAGAACCTCTTAACAACATTTATAAACAGAGGTTAAAGACTGCCTAGGCCTCCAGTCTAATAGTGGAATATAACATAACCAGAATATCATGTAGGACAGATAAATGAGAGGTCTGAGCCAAGGCCTGGGAGTCAGGGTTAAGGAAAGCTTCCTGGAAGAAGCGGTTTTTGAGTTGAGCTTTAGAGTATGAGCAGAAATAAAACAGGGATAGAGAACAGCATAGGAAAAGGCAGGGAGGTGGTCAGCTGTGGGGCACGTGCAGATGGGGAGTGGTGAATAGTCCTTTTGAGCTGCAGCATCAAGTATATGCTAAGAAGTAATATAAAACAAACCCAGAAGAGTCGGCTGAGGTTGACTTAGGTTTTGAATGCCAGGCAGAGGCCTTTGGATGTAACTTAGTAGTGCAGGCTGAGCTATTGAGGGCTTATAAGCAGAGAAGTAGCATCAGTAGATCTATAAGGAAGAAGACTTTGGACACAGTGTGTGCAGGTGGGCTGAAGAACTAGGAGAGACAGGAGCAGCAGGGATGGTCTGTTAAAAGTCTTTTATAATAGTCCAGCTAGGTGTTAACTAAGACTTGTGGTATAGTGGTGATGGTAAGGAGAGAGAAAAGGGAACAGAAGTAAGGAATGTGACAGATAAGAGCCTGTAAACTTAGACCCTAATTGGGTATGAACAGTAAGAGAGGAAGAGAAGTGCAGATGATAGGTTTCAGTGTGGAAGTTGGGTAAATGATGGTCCTGTTGACAGGGATATGGAAATCAGAGAGGAGCAGATTAGGAGGGACATGGCCTAGATTCTGGACACGTTGAGTCTGAGTTGGGTCTGGCACTAGAGACAAGGGTATAGTAGTGGGGAGGTGTGGGAATGAATGAGGGAGAGAGTATGAGAAGGAAAGGAGCATTGAAGGTAGACTGCACTTTGAGGGGCAGACTTTAAAGGATCAGGAAGAGGAATGAAGAGAGAAGACACAGGAGAACAGTAACCTGGAAGCTGAGCAGGGCGAGTTTCCAGGAGAAGGAGGTGGTCAGCAGTGCGGCACACTGCCAAGAAGCCAGCAAGGTTAAGTAATGAAAAGAGGCGATTGGTTTGGATGACTTGAAGGTTATTGATTATTTTTGAGATCAGTTTTGGTGGAATGATGGGATCAGGAGTCCGATTGTAAAGACCAGGGAGATAGAATAAAAAGGGATTGGGTGTAGTCAGTTTTTTCAAGGAGTTTGGCTAGTAGCAAGAAACAAAAGGTAATGTTTTGGGGACAGGAAAATAAGGCATAAGAAGATATTTTTCACTTCCCTCAAAGTGTTAGAAGCAAACATTTATATTTATGTAAAAACTCATTGCTGTTTTGAAGAGGGAATTATAAATTTTAAAATACTAATTGTTCATTTAACTTCATGTTTATTCGCTTGACTAAACAATACTAGTGTGAATTACCATAATGACCTATTATAGGTTGCTGCCAAGTGTAGTGTAGCCTGCGCCACCAAAATGATCTCTTTGAAAAAAAATTCACACACACACACTCTCTCTCTGTCTGTCTCTCTCTGTCTCTGTCTCTCTCTTTGTCTCTCTCTCCCCCCCTTCTCTCTCTCTCTCCCGCTCCCTCTCCCTCTCACATACACCTTTTCCTACATTCACAAAAACAAAGTGTCCCAAAAGTCTTAGTGTATGTTAAGGCTTTCATAGCTCTAAATTGCACTAAGACTTTTGGGACAGCCTATGTAGTCACACACATTTATTCAGTGAAAAAAACAATTTATAGGCATCACTCAGATTTTATGCAAATTATATTTAGGGGGAAAGTGTAGTCTACATTCTGACCAGTAATAACACTCAGCTTTTAAGTATGCCTGCTGAAATGTATTTACTCTTTTTTTTCTCTCTCCCAGGTCATATAAAAGTGGTTCTGGAGTGAACAATAGAAGGACTGAATTATTTTTGAAAGAACATGACCACCTGCGAAAGTAAGTATTATTAAATGAGCCAGCACAGTGTAGTTCATAGAGTACTAAATTGGAGTCTGGAAGACCCAAGTGCAAATCCTACCTTTGCCACAGATTGATTGCCTGTATAACCCTGAACAAATCACTTAGCCTCTCTGGTTTCAGTTGCCCCCTCTATAATATGACAGATTTGGGCTAGATGGCCTATAAGATCCACTTAATTCTAGATCCAGGTTCCTATAACTGTAAATGGACATTCTGCATAGCTTTCTTTCAATTTGTAAATATCCTACTTGTTCAGAACATAAGAAAAGATGCTATCTAAAATCGTCACTTACCCCACCTATTTCTTTTACTGCCTTAGGACTTTCTCATTATATGGAAGAAGAGGAGGAATTAGTGTTAATGTAGCTTCCTTGGTGATCTAAGTCACCAGTACCTTATTTGGATATTTAGTTTCATATGTAACTTTTTAAAAAAGTTATAACATCAATTCCTAACAATTAGCAAAATGAGGTGACCTGCCTTATGTTAGGCTGTGAGCCTCCTGTCACTGGAGGTCTATAAGCAGCCCCCTTGCCTGGGATGCTGTCCAGAAAATCCATCTCTCAGGTAGTCTTTGTGACTGCTAGGCTTCTTCCAACTCCAAAGATTTGATTCCCATCTCTCTGTGCTGCTGGCTCCATAGCGATTTATTCTTTGTTTCCTGAATTGAAGTGTTGTTATAGGCAAATATGGATCTAGTTGTAGATCCTTAAGATGAAATTTCATTTTGTTTATAAAAATTCTAAACTAAAGGTTAGCATCATATGTGCATTACATATAAGGAACCTTGAGCGTACTAAGTATTTAATGTTTAAATGCAATTGAATATGAAAACTCACTATTAAGGTTATATAGAATGTTGTTGAAAAGAAAACTTGTGGTAAATATGTACAATTCAGAAATCCATTGGTTCCAGGGAGTTGCTGAATTTTGGATATTCTGTTACTGAACATTGCTAGAGAGAAATGCCCAGATAACTGAATTGATGACATTACTAGAATAATGATTCGTATTGTAACAAAATGGGAGTAATTGGGGGGAGGATAAAGGAAGGAGGTTGGCGTCTTCTTCAAAATTTGAGTTTTACTAAGTGTAGTGTAAATGAGTCATTCACGTGTACAAAAACATGAACCTTAAATTTCTCTAGGGGAAGATGAAAATATCATTTACACCTTACCTGCCTTATAGGACTATGGGCCAGACTCTCAAGAGAGACTCCCTTAAAGTGTCTTCTTCCAAGAAGAAAGTAGTGTAAAATCACTCTCTTGATCTGATCCTGGGTTTCTCTCCTCTGAAGCACCTGGGGACGTTAGGTGGGTTCTTAGGATCATAAGTTTAAATCAGGAAGAGACCTTGTAGTTTATCTTCTTATTTTTGAGGTGAGGAAACTGAGCCCCAGAGAAGCCTAAGGGCCTTGCTTGAGGCCACATGGGTATTAAATGATGGCAGCTGAGCTGGGTTTGGAAACCCTCTGATTCGAGATACAGAGGCACTTTCTTCTGCATTGTGGTTGCTCTCCATGAACGTGGGGGAAGAAAAGAGAATCTTGCCATTCCGGGAAATCATTCTGGAAAGTGAAAGTGTTAAGCAGTGGTTCTAATTTTGACAATTTCCAAGGGTAGATGATCCCTTATTAGTGACTTTTCATCACAGATTTTGAGAATGATTGATTTATTTTGAGTAATGAGATTTTTATTATGGAAATAAAAGGTTTCACTTTATAGAAAAGAGAACTAGAAGAACTCTGTGTGTACAGTGAAAATCTCTTGGCAGAGAGGGAGGTAAATTCTCCAACTTTATCCCTTTGAAGATAACTTTAGACATATACTAATGATATCTTTATCCAACCTTATGCTTAGGTCAACCTGTTGTACCTAAATATAATCCTTAAAACAAATCCCATAATGAGCATTGGATGAAGAAATTAAAATGGAATTAAAGAAGGCCAATGGCAGTTTTGTTTGAAAAATTATTTCCTTTTGCCTTGCATTTGAATCTTAGAGTTGAATCATGCTAGAAAATGATAATAGTTATTTTATTTGGGGTTGGGGTTACGTTCCCCAAGGAACCCACAACAGCTAGAAATCCACATTTAGCTATTTTTTTGTACTAGATTGTAAACAGTATCCAAGTGCTAAATAAAAGTTAGTTTTTATTGGTAGTCCCTGAATTAAAAATAAAAATTCCTGGATTTTTAGTATGGTGCTTCAAAGTACATAGTGTGTGTATGTACGTGTGTGTGTGTGTGTGTGTGTGTGTGTGTGTGTGTGTGTGTGTATTTTCTCTATCTGCTATAAATAGAACCAGTTTCTGCTTTGTCATAGTGTTTGGAAATCTCTTTTTCTAGAATATAGAAGAATATGCTAAAACAAGAGAAATTTGTTTTCTTAAAAACTCTTAAAAAGGAAATACTGAGGAGGGCGTTCTCAACAAGTTAACTTGTCTTTCTTACCGAGCTCTGTTTTTTGCAAAGCAGGTTTGTACTTGAAATCAAATTTGATTTTGAATAGTGCCTCAGGTCATAACTGACTGTGAGCATCATTTCACCTCAGTGCCTGTAAAATGATATCATGATATGTGTACTTTGTGGAAAGGATTGTGGCTTAATAGAATTTTTTTACATATCAGTAGTAGTCAAGCATTGTAGAACTGTGCTAGTATTTGTCTTTGTCTTAAATTATAGTTTTGTCTTTGTGTCTTTGTGAGTATAGTGTGACCACTTTGTTTTTCTTTAAAAGTCATCACTTCAAATGTAAGAACTGTGGAAAGTCAGAACAGAAACAATACTTTTTGAGAGACTTGAGTGTTTCAGATGTAGGGAGAGAGATCTTAGCATTCCTTCCCACTTCAGAATTCTAAAAGAGGTTTGATTTCACCAATGTGAACACAACCCTTCTACCATAGTAAGTGGTTTCACCAGTTGCTGTGGCCAGCCTTGTGATAAGCCTTTCCGAATTCAGATAGACTGATCTTAGGCAGAACACACAAAGTGCACTACCTATCACTCCTGAAACCTTCCCAACTTAATGGGGTTTGCCATAGTGTACTCTTTGGGAATACTTCCCAGTACTTTTGTTAAGGGCTTCTTCACTGAGATGTTGATTTTTACTTATTGACACAAGGGGGCAGTGTTTCCCAGAGTATGTGTAATCTCCAGATGTGGTTCTAATTTTGGTGGTATTCCCCACTAAAGAGCATTTGATGTTGTGACCAGGACTTCAAAATCCAGTGTTTACTGGAAATGAAATAGTGATTTAAGGGAGGTAGTGTTGGCCCACAGTTCCTCACATACAGCAGCAATCAGTAAGAATTTGAATGAACAGAAGATGATAGAGATTTTATTTACGTTAGTATTTCCCAAATCAAATCATTGAGCCTCCAGTAAAATTGCGTATGTTACTAGAATCTTAAAACACCACACATGTCCTGTGAGCATTGAGCAGCCTGGTGCAAGCCCCACCTCTGACACTACTGACACTGCTTTTGTGACGGTGGGCAAGGCTTGGAACCTCTGGGGTCTCAGCTCGCTGTTTAAGCTGGCCATCTGCGCCAGGAAAAGGAAACGCTTCTGTTTTGTTTGAGACTGGTTAGTGAGTGGGGAGGTAGCTTTTCCCATTCTGTGTGAAGGTCAGACAAGGTAAGGTGTGTAGTGTGCTACATGCACCAGAGCCTGCGCTGTTACAGAAGTGCAGTGTCTGAAACCACTCAGGGAAAACAGAGCGTCTGATGGTAGGCACAGCGTGTAGGGGAGAGAGTTCCTTCCTTGAGAGATTGTGTGCACTTAACAGCTTTCAATTCATGACTTCAAGACACATTATTTATTAACAGACATGCATTTTAAAAAACTGCTTTGCGATCATTTCTGTTGTTCCTGAAAACAAAATCTGTAAGTAGCTTAATATTGTTCATCTGTAAGGTTCAGAAAAAGTGACAGGATGAGGATGAAGGCTTCTTAGCTCAAGTTTTAGTGTCTAATGTAGTTTATCGAATTGCACACCGCCTCGGAAATAATATCCCACATGTCTTTGGTACTCAGCTCACAATGGCCCAGCAAGAGAAGTGCTCTCATTTTTCTAGGAGAGAAAGTGAAGTTTTCTGAGGCACAAGAATTTCTGGGGAGCAGCTAGAAACCAAGGGCTTAGTAACACTTCTCCTCAAAATAGATCAGATTGGTTTGGGGTATAATTAATGAGGACATTTGTTTGCCGATAACAGAAATATATTAACATTTTTTCCTTCGTTCCTTAAATGTTGCCTTTGTATTTCCTGTAAAATGCTAAGTGCTTGACACTGGCGTTTTAGATTAGTATAAAATCGAAAAGCAAGGGCAGTGCCTAGAATGTGGTTGTTTCAACAGACCATTTGTAATTAATTGGATATATTTCTTTCCAAAGTACTTATCACTCTCATCTTTCATGAGGAAAGGGTTTACTGTAACAAGTTGGGTAACTGAATAGTTGTTGATAGTAGAATAGGATGATTTTATGTTTTCATTCATAGAGAGATTTTTTCATTTCTTAGTTTAATATTTTTCTTAAGATTTTGTTGTTACATGGAGATGAACAATTTCCAGGTATTTTAAAACCATATTTTTGCACTGAAAAACAGTAATAATGTATTTTTATTAATTGATGATGATTTCTAAAAAACAAAAAACCTATTTTTTAGTGGTTATGTAGGCTTATGTCCTTAATAACGTTTTGTTAAATGACTTTTATGATCTTGTTACTATTCTTATGAATATAGTTATTTTTTCCAGTTTGATAAAATCCAGGTTGCTTGCTTACTTGACTCGATGTCACAATCAGTCAAAGGAGGTTGGTGACATGAATGAATATCAGATGGTTGGTGGTGGTTTTCCCATAGACAGGAGCTACACATTTTTTGGAGTTATTTGTTGTGCAAAGTTAAAATATTAATTTGCTTCCTTTTCAGTTGAAGTCTTTTACCAAAAATCCTAATAGGCATTTTGGAGGAAGTGGCTAAAGTGCTTAGTAATATCTTCACAGTTTTATGGCCTTTTATGAAAAGTTTGCCTTTATATACTCTCATTTTGACCTCTGCTCTGTGACCTGAGAAGGCAGATGAGGGTATATGTTGCCATTTTATAGATGGGCAAATTGGAAAAAGAGAGGTTTGCTGGAAAGACTTATATAAACTGACGCATAGTGAAGTGACAGAACCAGGAGAACATTGTACACAGTAGCAGCAATATTATATGATGAAGAATTTGTAAATGACTTAGCTATTCTCAGTAATGTAGCGATCCAGGACAATCCTGAAGGACTAATGATGAAGCTTACTATTCTCCTGCAGAGAAAGAACTAATATTGAATGTAGACTGTAGCATACTATTTTTTACTTTCTTTTAAATTTTTTTCTTTTATTTGTACAAAATGACTAACATGGAAGTGTTTTACATAATTGTACTTGCATATATATATATTTATCTGTATATCTATATTTGATTGCTTACTGTCTCATGGAGGGGCAAGGAAGGGAGGAAAGGAGGGATGGAATTTGGAACTTTGAACTTTAAAAATTTTAAATTAGTGGTGGGATTGGTATTGGGTTCCTTATCTTGTATTCTTTTTTTTTTTTTATCAAAACACTCTGCCTCTCCTTTTTTTTGAATGTATCATTTTTGTATAAAAATATCTTCCTCATTTTGTCAGAATGTGCTTAATTTTTTAATTTTTCAAAGTCTCAGAAATAGGAAAAAACTTGGATTGCAAAATAGCGGGGGAAGGGAAGAATATTCGTGGAAAATTAATAGAAGAAAACATTAAAAGAAGCTAAAGAAAAACTGACATGCCACCACACAATGGATCCTACTGGAAAAAAAAAGTGAAGGGTCTTAGAAAAAGCAATGAGTGAGATTCTATTGCTAAGGTAGAGTGAAAATCTGAGAGCCAGAGGAAGCCCCTGTTGACAGTGGCTGAGAGTTGATTCTCTTACCATGTCACCATGAGCCCTGTACTTGTTTGTAAAAGTCCCCTGCCTCCACTCTGCCATGCTCTCCTAATGGTACTGGCCAGCGGGAGTGCAGCTGTTTTAGAAAGCCATCTGAGGACAAGCATGTCAGGATTGTTACAACATGTGAGTCAGCCATGTCAGATTAACGAGGCATCCAAAAACATTTTAAACTTTAGGTAGTAGTCTAAAAAAGAGAATAATATGGTCATTTGTCATTTTCATCTTTCCTGAGTATCAACACACATGAGAAGTCTGCCCAAGACATGAGTGTTTTTTATTCAATGAGCTGATAGTCCTAGAGGCTCTACCTTCCCAAAGGCCTCCTTTAATAGAAACCTTCTCAGTCTCCTGGACATTCTCTTATCACTTGGCTTTCATAGACTGAAGCCTTCTTTTGTTTTTCCTTCTTTGTTACTCAGAATATTGCCCTGTCTCTCCCCACTTCCACCCCTTTAGACTTTGCTTCTCAACCTTTTATTTTCTTATTGCATTTACTGCCATAGAGAGCTCATCCACTTGCATTGTTTCAGTCCTATAATACCAAAAAATAAATAAACATCTTATGCCTGCATCTCATCTTTACTGCAGTCTTATAGTTGCAAGGGCAAAGGTGAGCCCCCTTAGCAGAAGTGGACAGGTGTAGAGATATATTTAGATTACAAATAGCAGCCTATCTAAGGAAAAGTTAGTCCAGAGTTGGGGGAAATGGGAGGTTATGTTAGAAGTCATAGTGTTCAGGGGGTGAGAGGGATTTGACCAAATTGTTTGCCAGAAGAACTGAGCAGGGATCTAGGAAGCATGAGTGGTAATTCTGGGACTGGTGGAACCATAGGAAAACTGAAAATTATAACCAAGTCTGCTTGGCTCACAACTTGGATATATCCAACTTTGAAGATTTCTCAATAGACATTTATATCTGAGATTCCTACGTAGTACAATTGACCTGACAACAAACAGGGACTTAACGTGCAGAGTATTGTGCTTGAGTTTGGTGCTATGAAGTTGTCCCTGCCACAAGAAATCTTATATTCCTTGTTTAGGCACATGTTAGGTACCTATAAAAACAGTCTATCTAAGGAATACAATCTTCCAAAATTATTTGAGGAGGAAGAAAATACCAACAGACTTGGGGAATGAGGGAAGACATAATAGAAGATGATGATACCCTAAGCTGAACTTAGAGAGAAGATGGATTACAAGGGGCAGAAATGAATAGGGCATGCATTACAGGGTTCGTGGGGTCAGCTTGAATAGGGTGTCAGCAATGCCAGAAACGGGAATGTAGTACCATCTCAGCGATACTTCCAAGTGAAACTGTAAAACAAGTGGACCTTTCCTGACTTTCTTCTGCTGGTTACCTGCCACAGCTTGGCCAGGTGTGGATTCTCATCAGTGCTTTAATGTACTTCAGATGCTGCACCACCATCTTCTCTCCTGTGGCCTCAAACTGTCTTCCCATGGACCTTGTTCATTCCCAGCTCATTGTTTTTACTTGTGTTGTCTTCCATGTCTACACTGTTTTCTGCTAAGCTGAATGGGTCCCTGCTCCTCCCTGAGTCCCTCTATCTACTCGTCACTTGAACATCTCCCAGCACCTCAGTTTTCTTATATGTCAAATGAGGTTTGGATTGGATGACCCCAGCCCTGAGTCTGCCTATGGTCCTATGATCCAGCCTTCTTCTATCACTTTTCTTGGGCTCTCAAGGGACCTCGAGACTCAGGCAGAAGTACTGGAGCAAAATGATCACAGGGAATGAAGAGCTCAATGCAGTGATGTCATTTAATGCAGATTACATAAATATGGAAACAAGATACTTTCTTTTTAGGATTTGAAATATTATCTATTCTGGAAATGTCTCTTGTTCTTTATTAGAATTTGTTTTAAAAACTGAAGCTTATTAACTTTTTGTAGATGCATATTAACTTTTTGGCCTAGCACTAGTATGGAATTATGATGAATTCAAATCACTATTGACTTAATTTGCTTGATCCTGTGCATAGAAATGAATTACAAGTAAGAAAGTTCAGAAATATTTCCCCATCACAGATCCACTCCCAGCTCTCTTTTTTATTTCTGTTTTTGACTCCAGGATAAAAGTTCTGTTCACATTTGCATAGCTTTGAATGATGTAAATATGACTTACTCTTGATTTGAGGGGTCTGAACTTCAGTGTCTTCTTTTTTAGGGCAGTTTGGACAAAGGTTTGTTGATACAGAAACTTTGTTGATACAGAAAAATTGGATTTGCATTGTATCTGTTAAAGGCAGAGGCTAAAGGGAAGTATTCGTTATTAAGTGCCTGCTGTGTGCTAAGCGCTTTACAGAAAGTATCTCATATGTTCGTCACAACAACCCTGGGACATAAGGGCTCTTGTATTCCCTGTTTTGTAGTGGAGGAAACTGAGGCAAACCACCCAGGTGGCTTGCCCAGGGCTACATAGCAAGGAAATGTCTGAGACAGATTTTTTTTAAATTTATTTATTTTTTAAATTTTTTTTTAGTGTTCTACAATCACTTCCTTAAAATTAAGATTTTATCCCCCGCCCATTTTTCCCCCACTACCCCCCTCCCTCCCCGCGACAGCATACAATTCTGTATAGGTTCTCCATATACTTTCCTATTGAGTACATTTTCACAATAGTCATGCTATGTAGTCGAACTAAAATAAATGGAAGAAATCATAAAACAAATCAAAACATAATACACTAAAACCCACACACATACAAACATTATCTGCTACATTCTGCGAATGACTTCCATATTTCTTTCTCTTGAGTGTGGAAGACATTTTGCCTTAGAATACCACCATTGGGATTTTTTTTTTTTTAGTAAGTTCTTGCATTATTACGAAGTTCCAAGTCTACCAGAAAAAATTCTTGCACACTGTGGTCGTTGCTGAGGACAGAGTTCTCCTGATTCTGCTCCTTTCACTCAGCATCAGATCATATAAGTCCTTCCAGGCCTCCCTGAAGTCTTCTTGTTCATCATTTCTTATGGCGCAGTAGTACTCCATTACATTCATATACCATAATTTATTCAGCCATTCCCCAATTGATGAGCATCTCCTTGTCCAGTTCTTGGCTACCACAAAGAGTGCTGCTATAAATATTTTTGTACATGTGGGTCCCTTTCCCATTTTTATAATCTCTTGGGGATACAGTCCTAGTAGCGATATTGCTGGGTCAAAGGGTATGCACATTTTTGTAGCCCTTTGGGCATAG
>CM053770.1:271371248-271400865 GCA_028658325.1 Potorous gilbertii
GATAGTTTAATTGGTATGGTACTAAATAAGTAAATTAATTTAGGTAGAATTGTCATTTTGATTATATAGCTCGGCCTACCCATGAACAACTGATGTTTTTCCACTTACTTAAATCTGACTTTATTTGTGCAAAAAGTGTGTTGTAATTGTGTTCATATAATCCCTGGGTTTGTTTTGGCACGTAACTGAGGCAGATTTTAATGTGCTCCACCAGTCTGTACCATCTAACTGCCTTTTTGGAACTCTGTTTAGGCTCTGTCTTATCTGCAGAATTCAAAATACAAAATAAGGTTTATATTGACCCTTCCTGAAAGTATAGCAAATGATGCCCTGAGCATTTCCCACTTTATTTAGAAATTGCTTTGGCTGCAGATGAAATGGATGGGTTTGTATGTAGTGGCCTTTGTTTCCCTTTAGGCTTTTTAGTGATTTTTGACTAGGATTTGAAAAATGTTCTAGTAAATTTAAGGTTTTATGGTGAACACAATGAACTTACGTGGTCTGACCAAGGAAGAACACAGCAGGACAATAAAAAAAGAATTAATTGTGGTTTTTATGTCGTATGTGAGAACTATTGGCAGGGGGACTTTACCAGAATATTTTTTTATTTATACTTTGCCAAAGAGTTTCAATTAAGTGAAAGAGTTTCCTAGGTATTAGAGGCAAACTTTTTTTTTAACAGCTTGAAAAAACCTTTGTTCCAGTGTTTGTATTAGTTTGTTGGTTCTCTTAATAAAGAATTTATACTTCATTTATTTTAATTCTTTCAGTCCCCCCAAAAGTAGGCTGATCAGTAAAGATGAGAGTATTTTGTAATATAGAATTTTGTGAAAATTGCTGCTCTAAGAGAAAAATCATGTCAACTCAGCATTTACTTTTCGAAAACAGAACTGAATCTGTATTCTAAACAAGCTCCAGTTAAAAACTGAGAAGTACTCTGGGTCTCAATTGCATGGAGCAGGAGAAAACACCATTACATGGAGCCACAGAGAGTTGTGGGTTTTCGCAGCAGAACACCACATGGCCCTGAGCTAGCCTGTCTGCTTTATTTCCCACCATTCAGGCTGAACGGGGCCAGGTGGGTTCAGCTTCTCCTGACCACCTCGGCCTTGTGCAGGTAGCAGCAGGCCATGTGTTGATGCTTTCAGAAGTGTTCAAAGATCTTGTAGTTAAGCAAGGCCTAGGACACTATTCTGTTGTAGCTGAGAAAGCACTTACGTTTATTGATAGTGCAGTTGAAAGAATGTTGCAATGTACACCAACCTAACATTTTTAAAGGAGCAACTTTGAAAGCCTGAACTTCTGGGATCAACATGAGGACCAACAAGGGCTTCCAGAATGCTGGTTGTGAAGAACCTGTCCACTCCTAGCCACAGCGGAGCACAGGGCTCAGAAGGGCACATAGCTAAGTGGACAGGCCTGTAGGAATTTTGCCTTGCCTGTGCGTTTTTGTAACAAGGGGTTTAGTTGGGTTTTTTCCCCAGTAAAGGTGGGAAATGGGAGAGAGAGAAAATAAAAGCTTAATTATTGAAAAAACATATCTAATTTCTCAAAAGATAAAAAAAAACCCTGTATTTTCTCACTTTGCCACTTACCTTAAGCCTGTGCTGCCCTTGGGCAAACAATTGAGTTTGTTTGGAGACATATGTTGGTACAACTTTAACCGTGTAAACAAAATTAATTATGAAGCAACACTATTGAAAACTAAAAAGTGAATTTTTGTGATTGTGAATGCATTTTAAAACATGGTACTTAAAAATCAGATGAAGGATTCATACTAAATGTTCTCCTGGCTTTCCTTAAATTATGATTATGAACCAAGAAAACCTCTTCCCGTATGTAAGGGGAATTTTAATATGCTTAAGTGAATTTTTTGTTACTATTTCTGAGTTCCGTTTCCCAGGATCCATAACCGTAACAATCTTCACTTCCCAGATACTATCTATGAGTTCCCACGGTTATGGTTCAAAACCTCACCACCAAGCTTGTGCATAGTTATATGGTAAATAACATAGACATCCACTGCGGCTGCACGGCGAGATACAGGAATGGGGTGATGTAAACTGGTGAGGCTCTTGCTGGCAATGTGCCTTCTTTGTCTGTTGGTCTATAAAGCAGGTGGGCACTAGGCAGTGAATGGGGAGTCTTTAGGATTGAGTACAGAAATGCTGTGTGTGCCTCAACTGGTGCCCACTGGGGCTTGGGGAACTAGATCACAAGTTGTGCCTGTCTTGATTGACCACATTGCCCCCGCCCCCCTTCTCACCAACCCCTGTGAGAAGGGTGATTAGGGAATGCTGTAAGAGTTTGTGTTCTCACTATCAGCAGCCTTTTCTGAGAGAGCTAGACTAGAATAAAATAAGATTATTAATCCCTTCTTAGTGTGTTTCCTGTCTGACCACCTCAAGAGTGAACCCGTGCTAGCAGCCCTTAAGTGTGTTATGTTTTATCTGTCTTACACCATATCTTTAATGAAATTAGAATAAGAAATACTGGCTCAGTTTATAAGGCTTTAACTAAAGAAAACTTTTAACTACTATCACCCTTGACCCTTTTTTTTAAAAGATGTACATTATGGTCATCTAGGTTTTTTTGACAATGTTTCCATAAAAGTTAAGCTTCAGAATATGACTAATGTGGAAATATATTTAATGTGATTGCACAAGTATAGCCTGTATCAGATTGCAGGGCATCAGGGGGAGGGGGAGTGGAAGGGGGGTGGAAAATTTGGAACTCAATCTTAAAAGTGAGCATAGAAAACTAAACATTAATTAAGAAAAATAAAGAGAATCACGTTGACAATTCTTTCAGAATTGCTTCATGGGTAATAGTAGGTACTTAATAAATATTAGAATAGCTTAATGCATTAATGGTCTGTGCTTCAGGGAAAATGTGTCACATTGCCCCAATCATTCTAGTCAGTGAACCTGAGCGAATGATCATATTATCTTGGCACATAGAAAAGATCCATAAGCTAACTATTTCTTTCACCTGTGGCCCTTGTTTCTGTTCTTTCTTTGCTGTCTTTGCCCCATTCTGTTCTTTGTTCCTTCTGGTTTCTTTATCATCTGTGAGCATTAGTTGTGGGCATGATGAACAAGAGCAAATTTTAGTGGTCAGTGTAGTAATGGAAGTAATGAGGTCAGGTAATGTTTATTAAGAACCCATGGTACAGAGTGCTGCACTAGAGTTATTTAAAATAGCCTTTTATGAGCTTAATATTTAAAGGAGGGACAGGATATATACAGTCAGAGAGAATTAGAATTGCATATGATAGTGGTTTATATGGAGTTCGTTGAATTCTAGTTTGACAAGAGCTCTAAATTTCCTTCCAACTTGAAAACTATGATTCATGGAATAATCCCTGAAAATTATAGCTGTATTCAAGCATATTATGAGGCTGTTGGATTGAATGTGAGTGGATAGAATCAAGAGAGGAATTGGTTCAAGTTGGAAATTAATTTTGAAAGAGAGAAGAAGCTTGTTACTAGCAAGGTAGGGAAAATACGTAAAGCCTCCAAGGCCAGAGTGAGCCAGGGCAGATGTGTAAGAGAGAAAAGCAAATATAATGAGGAAAAAAAGGCAAGTCAAATAATTGGAGAGTGTTTGGTGAAAGGTTTTACTAAGCAATGGAGCATTGAATGAGAGTGTGTAGCTGGACTTTGATAAGGTTTTATAGAGACATAAAAAAAATGTTGTTTGTGAGATTATTAAAAATTGGACAGTATCTAACCACCCATCTAAAACACAACTCTGTGATCATTTGACCCATACTTTGTTCTTGCACAAAGTAAAGCATTTTTTACAATGTAAAATGCAGTTCATAGTTATGAGTGAATTTCCTAATACACCTTTGAGCTAAGCAAGTGCTTTTCACAAATAAGTAATATTTTCCTTGTGGGTTTACGAATTTACCTCTCTGTTCCATGGTATCCAAGAGAATTAAAAAAAAAAGTTAGCCTGTGGGATTTCAAATTCTGTTGTTTTGGAATGAAGTTTGGGTAGTTCTCTATAATTTATCAACAGTCATGAGTACAGCATCCAAGAAAGAGCTCTGGGTTCTATAGTTGAGGATCTGTGACCTTAGACAAGTCACTTCATTTGCCTAGGCTCCAGTTTTCACATCTTTAAAGTGAGGGTATTGGGCTAAATTCACTTGCCTCTAAAGTTCCCTTCCAACTCTATAACTGCGAGTAGCATTTAACTTTGAAAGTCTGTTCCTTATTCAACAGGAAAAGAATAGAAAAGAATTTAAAAGGGATGGGCTGTTTGGAGTGTGAGGGTTTTTTCCAATTTTTTTTTTATTATGAACTGAACAAATATGAACATTTCCATGTTTTTGTTTTTGTTTTTTTTAAAAAGAGAATCTCTGTCATATACAGATTTTTTTTCTCTAAAAAATAGTCATTACTGTTGCTGGTATACACAGTATTGATTTTCAGAAGGGTAACATTGATTCCCAGCTCCACCAAGAGGGCATCGGTGTATCTGACCTCCCACAGCCTTTCCAACAATTGTCATTTAGAGCTTTATTTTAATTTTCATTTCTGTTAACAGTAATTTAGAGCATTTTTTCACATGGTAGTTTGCTATTGGAGAACTACCTGTTCATTTTTTTTTCTTTTTGCTATTTATCTAAATGTTTATGTTATATATATCTAAAATCAATTCCCTCTATATCTTCTGTATCAGTCTTTTACTAGGGAAACTTGCTGCAAAGATTTTGTCCCAGTTCACTGTTTCCATTCCCTTTTTTTACTATGAGTTTGATAGACAATAAAGAACTTGTTTATTTTGATATGCAAAGAACAGAAAAAAAGTATAGCTTTTCAAAAGCACATAATACATTTAACATGATAATTCTAGTGCTGTCCTGCTTTTACACTGGGTCTCTTTCCAAACTTCATTTTCTTTTCTGTGTTGTTTCATTGATACTTCTTTCCCTTTTTGGCATCACCATTACTTCTCTTACTCTAATCTGTTTATGATATGACCTTTTATAGAACAGCATTGTATATTAAGAAAGATTTATTCATATAATAAAATCCAGAACCTTGAGGCTAGAAACGTAGTAAGGATTTTGGTAAAGGTAGAACTAGAAGTCATATTGTTGTAGAAATCTGCTATGTATGACCTGAGCAGAAGAAGGAATTGGATGAGGATTTGGGGATACTGATCACCATCCAGGATGGTGGTAGTAGAAGAACTCAACTATCTGGACATTGGCTGACACTCCTGCTTTCTCAGTGCCATCAGTACAGTACGTTTGTGACTTGAAGCACTACCCACTAAGTGCTTCATCAAGATAAGACATCATTTGGAGAAGATAACCAGAGTAGCAGGTAATAATAAGTACAAGGCTGCTCACATGGAGTTCTTAGGTTTCAGTAAAGCATTGACAAAAGCTAATGGATGAGAAAAACGACAGGTGGCTAAGTCCACACTAGTTGGAGTGACTAGAGCCGCAGATTGTTGACTGTTGTTAGCAAGTCTCCAGTGGAGTGCCCTAGGATCCATTGTTGTTCTGCATTGTTATCAAGATCTTAAATGGAGGGAGAGATCTCAAGCTTGACAGATGTGTAAATGACCTGAAGCTGATTATTTTCTTGGATTTACTTTAGTTTGTCATTGTCCTAGGTAAAATGTGTCACTGAGATAGAACTGAACAAATATAATGTTCTGATAGAATCGAGCACATTTAGAATCGCTGATTGAGGTAGAATACCATATGAATGCTTCACTTCTTTCTAGGTAGGCTTTGATTAATGTAGTCTAAGATCACATTAGCTTTTTAATGACCTTGTCATAGTGTTGACTCATTGAGTGAGCAATATGAGGTATTTTTCACTTGAACTCTTACCTTCTTGTAGCTCCCTCATCTGATTTTTGTTTAATTATATTTTTTAAAAAGTGTTAAGACTTTGTGTTTTTTCATTAAATGTCATCATATTAGATTCAGCCATTATTCCTGTCTGTCATAGTCTTTTTGAAACCACTTCAGTGCTGTCATCTATCATATTAAGTGCCCTCCTTTCCCAGTTTCGTATAAGTTGCAAATTTGATGAGCATGTCATCTATGTCTTTTTTTAAAATTATTTTTACTTGTTTTCAGTGTTCTACAATCACTTCCATATATCTTGAATTTTTTTCCCCTCCCTCCCCCTCCTTCCCTCCTACTTCCCCACTCCCTGCCTGAGATGGCATAAATTTTATATAGGTCCTACACATATATTCCTATTAAATACATTTTCACCTTAGTCATGTTGCATAGAAGAATTAAAACGAATGGGAGAAATCATAAAACAAAGCAAAACATAATACAGAAGAAAATGTCTGCTTCATTCTGTGATTGAATTCCATAGTTCTTTTCTCTGGATGTGGAAAGCATTTAGCCTCAGGAGACCATTGGGAATTTTTTAAGTCCTTGCATTGCAATGAAGTACAAAGTCTACGAGAAAAATTTCTCACACGCTGTGGTTGTTGCTACGTACAAAGTTCTCCTGGTTTTGCTCCTTCCACTCAGCATCAGTTCATGTAAGTCTTTCCAGGCCTCTCTGAAGACTTCCTGTTCATCATTTCTTATAACACAATAGATAGTATTCCATTACATTCATATAACACAATTTATTCAACCATTCCTCTATTGATGGGCATCCCCTTGATTTTGAGTTTTTGGCCACCACAAAGAGAGTTGCTATAAATATTTTTGTACATATGGGGCCCTTTCCCATTTCTATGATCTCTTGGTGATACAGTCCCAGAGGCAATATTGCTGGGTGAAAGGGCATGCACATTTTTGTAGCCCTATGGGTATAGTTCTAAATTACTCTCCAGAATGGCTGGATCAGCTCACAACTCCACCAACAATAAATTAGTGTTCCAGTTCTCCCACATCTCCAACATTTATCATCTTCCTACTTTGTCATGTTAGCCAATCCGATAGGTGTGATGTGGTATCTTGGAGTTGTTTTGATTTGCATCTCTCTAATCTAATTTGCATCTCTAAGATTTAGAGCATTTTTTCATATGACTATAAATATATGACTATATATTTATGAATATATATATATATGAAAATATATATATATAATTCCCAATGGTTTCATATGACTATAAATAACTTTAATTTCTTCCTCTGAAAATTACCTGTTTGTATCCTTTGACCCTTTATCAATTGAGGAATGACTTGTATTCTTGTACATTTGACTCAGTTCTCATTTTAGAAATGAGGCCTTTATCACAGACACTAGTTGCAAAAATTCTTTCCCAGCTTTCTGCTTCCCTCCTAATCTTGGTTGCATTGATTTTGGTTGTGCAGAAACTTTTAAGTTTAATGTAATCATAAATTATCCATTTTTCACTTCATAATGTTTTCTGTCTCTTGTTTAGTCAAAAATTTTTCCATTCTCCATAAATCTGATAAATACACTATTCGTTGCTCCACTAATTTGTATATAGTATCAATCTTTATACCTCAATCATGTACCCATTCAGACTTTCTTCTTGTGTATGTGTCAGGCATTGGCCTATACCCAGTTTCTGCCACACTGTCATTCAGTTTTCCCAGCATTTTTTATCAGTGAGTTCTTATCCCAGAAACTGATATCTTTGGGTTTATCAAACAGTAGATTGTTATATTCATTGACTACTGTGTTTTGAGTACCTAACCTATTCCACTGGTCTACTCCTCTGTTTCTTAGCCAGTACCAGGTGGTTTTGATGATTGCTGCTTTATAATACAATATGATATCTGGAAGGGCTAGGCCACCTTCCCTAGCATTTCTTGTCATTAGTTTCCTTGATATTCTGGACCTTTTGTTCTTCCAGATAAATTTTGATATTATTTTTTCTAGCTCTAGAAAATAATTATCTGATAATTTGGTTGGTATGGCACTGAATAAGTAATTTAGGTAGAATCGCCATTTTTTATTGGCTCAGCCTACCCACAAGCATCTGATGTTTTTCCACTTACTTAAAGTAAGTGGAAAAACATCAGATGCTTGTGACTTTATTTGTGCAAAAAGTGTTTTGTAATTGTGTTCATATAGTCCCTGGGTTTGTTTGGCAAGTAGACTGCCAAATATTTTATAGTGTCTACCCTAGCTTTAAATGGGATTTCTCTTTCTATCTCTTGCTATTGGGCTTTATTAGTAATGTATAGAAATGCAGATTTGTGTAAGTGTGTCATCTATGTCATGTATCTAAGTCAGGACTGTTGAACAGAACAAGACCAAGGACAGAGCTCTTTCAAATTGATATGAATGTACTTATTTGCTGTTCACCAAGTTCCAGCTATACCCACACCATAATGGCTGTCTGTCCATATTTTTCTCTAGGTTTTTCTCTGACTAACCATTTGTTGTGGGTCTAGCTATTGTGGGATAACAGATTTAGTCTGATCTTTACAAAAGTTTAGCAGTGAAGGGAAGGAGAGAGAAGATGGTAATTCAAGAGAGTAACTAGGTCTAGAAAAGTATTTTTTAGGATAAAGGAGACCTAAGTATCCTTGTAGGCAGAGAGGAAAGAGCCCAGGTGTCTAATTCCTGCCTTCTGAAAAAAAGAATACATTTGGCTTACTCTTTAAAAAAAAACCATGCAGATGCACTATGTGCAGCAGTCTGTCTCCCTTCCCAGAGACTATCCCAAGCTCTTATAATGGAATGTTCCTCTTGACCCCACTCCTGGCTGCTCATTTAATACTTTCAGTAAGGTATTGATATTCTTGACATTTCCATTCTGGCTGGTCCTTTGGCTTGGAGAGTTTCAGTCAGTTAATCAGCAAACGTTGAGCACCTTCTGTGTGCCAGGCACTATGCTAAGCAGAGACGATTCAAAAAGAGGCAAAAGACAGTCCTTCTCCTAAAGGAGCTTATGATAGAAGAGTTTCTGCAGTAACTGAGTTTCAATTTTGGCTTGGTACTTTGGTTTTCATTTCATCTGTTCTCCTGGTTCTGGTGTACTGGCTAGCTTTGTGTGCCCGTGAGATAGTAGCTACCGCTTCTAACTGTGCCCGAGGCTGGGCTGGGACTATTGTGACACCAGTGTTGAAAGGAAGAAACTGAGGGGATGAGAGAGAGAAGCTACAAGGACTCAAAGGAAGGGAGAGGCGATGAGATCTGGCATGGAAACTGGGTTGGGAGCCTAGACTTGGGACAGGAGGGGGCCTCGGAGCCCAGCTTTGTACAACTTTCTCCTACAGAGGAGGAAACTGAGACTCAGAGAGGTTGGACTTCATGAAGTTCACACAAGTAGAAGTAAGAGGTGAATCCAAATTTTGTGATTCCCAAGTCAGTACTTTTTCCATTGTATTATGGGGTGAGTTATCTTGGGAAATGTAGAAAGATTGTTTTTCCTCTGACATAATGCGAAAGGGAGGATAAGGGCAGGTGAAGAAGACAGAAGGCTGAAGGAGCCTTCATTTCATGAATGCTTAATGCTCATTGTAATTATTAATATTCATTTCATTATTGTAAATCTTTCAGAAGTGCTTCTAGCACGCTAGATAATCCACTTGGGAATTCAGAGATTTCTCACTGACTCAATTAACAGAATGGTTACTGTCACACATGGCAGTCATCTTCTGTTCAGTTTTTCTGGGCATGTAAATCAGGTTAAATTGCCTGGAGTTCCTAGCCACAGACAGTAGAGGTAAGCTGTGGTACTAAGCAGAACTGCTTACCAGAACTAGTGTAGATCATCACCCATAGTTCTGTTATAGGCATTTGGTTGTAGAGTCGTTCTTTGGAACTTGAAATGTCTGTTTTCAGTAGAACTAATGCTTTGTAAATGAGGTAGATGAATCAGGCAGCCTTACCTTGGAATCTTGCCCATTCAGTACAGTAAGTATTCAGATTCTGCTCTGTTCAAAGCCTAGTACTAAAAGCTGGGGATCCCAAGAATAAAATAAATCCTGTATCTGCCTTATATTCGAGAGGGGAACCTGAATGCTTATGAGTCCCTACAGAATACACACCATGTAACTGAGAAGGGGGAGAACATGGATGGAATGCTGGGTGCTAAGGAATCTACAGATTTCTCTGAAAGCTTCAGAAATTTTCTCCCATACCGCACACCCCCCCCCCCCCCAAGAGGTAAAGAGTGGGCTGCAAAGACAGGGGCGGTAATGCTTCTGCGGAGAGATAGTGCCTCAGAAGCCTTCACTTTAAGTGGAAGAAGGACGGGAATAAGCATTTGTGTAGCTAAGCACTTTACAAATATTATTTTATTTGATCCTTGACAACAAACCTGGAGGTAGGTGCTCTTATTAACCTTATTTTACAATTGAGGAAACTGAGGCAAACAGGTTAAATGATCTGTCCTAGATCACACAGCTTTGAGGCCAGATTTGAATTCAGATCTTGACTCCATCCAGGTCCAGGGATCTTTTGCAAATTGGTTGTTTTTACAGTTAAATGTCTTTCTTTAAAAATAAATTTATTATGTATTTTCAGCAGTCTTCTTTAAAAAATTTTTTTCATTCCGAATTCTCTTTCTTCCCCAGTCCTTCCCCCACCCATGGAGAAGGCAGTCATTATGATATCAATTACATGTGTGAAATTATGCAAAATATTTCCATAAGTTTGAGTTTTACTTTTAGAGTATCTTCAGTTATGAAGATGAAAAGAATCAGCTCAAGACAGTAGAGAACTTTATAAGAACTTGGGTTTGATAAAATCATTTTGGGCCTATTTATTTTGCAAAGTTTGCTGTAGGAGTTTTATTTTTCATAATCAGTTATTCCATCTATATCACATAGGCCAGATATAGGGGTGCTATGAAATTGCTTTATTTCTTAACACACTTTTTAAATAAAGTTTTTAATTCTTAGTGGTATCTTTTGTTTTTACATCACCTTTATTTCTTAATCATTTTTGGCCTTTATCAATTAATGGATTCTATCTGACCCTTTGGTTTAGAGTGGTCCAAATGCAGGCTATCTAAAACAATCTAAATGACTCACTCTTTAACCCTCAAGTTACAGGTATTGCTTTTGAAACAGAATGACCAGGCAGATGGTTTCCTTATTAACGTTCTGACAGATCCTAACAGGAAGCCCCACACCATGAATCCGTGATTCATGACATAAAACAGATTGTGAGTGCAGGAAAAGTAGGGCACAGTCCGATTTCCTATTAAGTTTTATGAATGTTATTAGATTAAGTTGTTTATATTTTGAAATAACGTTTAAACATCTTTGGTTATTGATATTCACTTAGCTTCAAATCTGTTGTATCTTAATGTCCCAAGATTTGGGGGCTTCATTATTCAGAAGTAGGTAGCTTTCTTCATTGTGCTCATTAAGTCTGTGGGACCTTCCTCTCTAAATTCACACAGTTGCATTTCTCTTCAGATGGGTGCTGTAGGAAGAGAGCAATGCAGATAACTACCTGCTGGTAGAATAGGATCTAGAGCATGAGCAGCGCTTACGGGTAAGGGTTAACTTCATGATCATCAGGCACTGAAGGATACCGTCTTGGGACGAAGTGGGTGTAAATTGCATCAGGATAACTAGAGAATTGATTCTGATTTAGAGACTTTTTGAATTGTGAATGTTAGTTGTTGTTTTAAAGCAAAGCTGGAAAGTTTACAAGGCTGGGGAGGAACATGGTAAGATAGTCATTTGTTCTATTATAAGTATAATTCTTCCTGGAGACAGAAGGATGGATTGGAAACTCTTTGTGATCAGTTCTAGCAGGGTTTTGTGCAAAGTGCTAAGTATCTTAGAAGTTTATAGTTGAAAATTTTGATAATGATAACATTTTCCAGCCCTTTGATGCTGCAGCTCCAATTCTTCTTCAGTGTAGTGTTAAAGTGTAAACCTAGTATTTTACATAATACTTGGCAGAATTTTGAGATGTCCTTCTGTGACTAGATTATGTAATGAAGTTGAGCATTTGGGTAGATGTGGATTTTTGGATTGAGGCCATCTTAGTGCAGAGATTTATAAAACAACAATATAGAATTCCTATAGTATTTAGTTGTCAGCTCCAAGGAAAGGGAATACCCCTTGGACAGTGGTAAAAGTTAGTGACTAGGAGTTGAGGGGCACCTGGTGCCTAATGCTGGTATCTTAGAAGTAAGGAAGAGTTGAGATTGGGTACTCCATTGCAACCATCCAGTTTCCCACACAAAGAGTCTTTCTTCCAGTTAAAAACAAACAAAAACTTCACCCATTATACCACTCCTGAAGTGTGTTCAGTTCTAAGTGTTCCATTTTGTTGTCATTGTTCAGTTTTGTCCAATCTGTGACCCATTTAGGGTTTTCTTGGAGGAGTTGCTGGAGTGGTTGGTTATTTCCTTTTCCAAGTCATTTTACAGATGAAAAAACAGGCAGACACGGTTAAGGGACTTGACCAGAGTCACATAGCTAATAAGTGCCTGCGGCCAGATTTGATCTCAGGTGTGTCTGACTCCTGGCCAGATATTATCTACGACACCACCAACTGCCCTTCAGTATTATACAATTGTTAGTCTGTAATGAATAATGATAGAAGGTTTCTAAGAGTGGAGGACAAAGTAGTGTGTTTTCTGCTTCTCTGTACACTGCCCCCCCCCCATATTATGTATAGAATATTTATGGTATTTGAGAGAGAACATCTTTTGTTACAGAAATCATATAACCACCTGTATTTTTAGCTTAATGCTGGATATCACTAGATTTGTGCCCTTTTAAAAATAGCATTTGTTGGTTTCAGCATGTTTTTGACATTTTTTTCCTCCATGGGTATTTTTAGATTATTTTGTCAAATAATCTGTCTCTCCATCTGTCTCACCTGATGAAAATACATGCCGCACTGAGACAGAAGGCAAAACAGATGAGGCATGCTTCAAACAATACTTTGCTTACTTATTCCTGTGTTCTTGTCCAGCCAGTCATCAGAAAAGTCAGGAGGTTTAATGCAGCGCTATTCTTTGTTAGGAACTTGTCAGTTAAACAGTGAACGCGCATGCCCATTTCTTTTATTCTGTTAGAATGACTTTATTAAACCGTGAATCCTCCACCACTCGGGGCAGCACTTCTCCACTCCTCAGCACTCTCTGCAGAAAGCCCTTCAGAAAACTCCCCATGGGAAGTGTTGATGAACCTGGGGGCAAGCAGTATTGACTTAGTATCCCTGGCAGGAATATTAAGAAGAACCAGAGAGTCATAGAAGAAAAAAATCAAGGATTAGTGAATGATTTCCTGCTTGAACTCGACCAGATGTCAACTGTGAACATTTGGCTGATTGAAACTCTTCTGCTTTGTCAGTTATTGGAGGTCCCTTAGACATCTTAAGTGCAACATGCTTAGAGCTGAACTCATCTCTCCCCGCAAACTCTGCCCTCTTACTATTGAGCGCACCGCCTTCCTTCCAGTCACCCAGGCTTGCAGCCTTGATGTCATCCTCAATTCCTCACCCACTGTCTCCCTCCATATCCGATCTGTCAGCAGGTCTTGACGATTATTCCTTTGTAAGTGTCCGCTTTGGTCTTCTGCCACTCCCACTCTCCTTGTGCAAACCTTCATCACCTCCTTCCTGGACTTTTGCAACAGCCTGCCACTTAGTGGTCCTGCCTCAAGTCTCTCTTTACTGCAGTTCATCTTCCTACATCACAGATCAGATCATGTCACTCCCCTGGTCAATAAACTATCCCTCTTGGGTCCTTCAGTCCTATCCAGCCTTCCCAGTTCTTGTACTTTATTTCCCCCATATACTCTGAGCCAGGACCACCAGCCTCTTTGCTGTTCCTCAAGTGAGACGATTTTCCTGGGCTCTCCCATGCCTGTAATGATCCTCCTAGGAGCTCCACTCCTCCCTGCTTCCTTCAAGACTCAGTTTAAAATCCCACCTTCTGCAAAAACCCTTTCCAAGTCAGTGCCTTCCCTGTGAGATTATTTCCCATTTATCTTATTTGTATCCTGTTTGGACGTAGATGTTTTGCTTATTTTTTCTTGCCCTTTGAAAATGTTTATACTTACACTTTTTGTATCCTCAGTGCTTAGCATAGTGCCTGGCATGTGGTGGGCATTTAATAAAAGTTTCTTGACTTTACTTGATTGAATTTTATAAGCATATTTGTGCATGCTTTACCTTTTCTAACAGGGATGCTTTTTGTATTACATCTCACTGACCATCCTTAATGAAAATAATGCTGTTTTGTTGAAACAGTTTGGAGGTATGAATTTGCCCCTTTTTATTCCTCATTGCTGGCACTAATTTACATTAGAATATAACAGCAGTGTTTGGTGGCCTGTGTGCTGCAGTATGTAACTTTTCCCAAAATTTCCCCTCTGTGCACCTCACATTTTTCCTTTCTAAAAAGCCAGGGGGTTGACTAGAATTCACAGCTTCTTCAGCTTTTTCCACTCAGGACTCCTTTTCTCTTTTTGACAGTGGGCTTTGTATTCAGAACCAAAAATGCAGTGAAGTTACACCATGCAACACAAGCAGGCACTTCCAGATTGAATGCATCCAGATTGGATATATTACGTTTGATTTTGAATCAGTTTTTGGTGGTTGTGTATTCAGAAATCTTTTGCCATTGCCAAATTTTTTTCAATTCCATATGGGGTCTCGATCCACAGTTTAAGGAGCATTGGCCTAGATGATCCTAACCTTACTTTTACCTCTTAGTGGCAGCTGACTCATGAATAGGACAGCCTTATGTGGGCAGGTAGAGTGAGGGGAGTGAATAGAAAACCCTGCTCATACGACATTGGAATTTAAATTTCAAGTTGCAAGGGGCCTTAATGATTATCTAGTTCTAAGTGCTAGCTCCATTTTCATAGGACCAAGCTGGTCCTTGAGAAAGAAGGTGACCTGTCAACGGTCATGGCATCAGTGGTAGAGTAAGGATTCCAGTCCAGGTCTTCTGCCCTTTAAGTGTTACGCTCTTACCCACACTACGCTGCCTCTCAAGGGAGTACTAGAACATGATTCTGCCATTCCATTCATTGTAGTGACTATCCATGGGAGTTTAAGTACTAATTAGACTAAAACTTTCTGTTTCAGCAAAGAATGTTAGGTATTCATACTACTTTAAAATTTCTTAAAATGGAAAGGAAGAAGTTAGCCATATGTTTCTGCAAACTATCTTTGTTTACTATATTGGTAATCTTTGTGACCAAGACATAAATTGATTTTCCTTCTAGAATATATGCTGTATTTTGGAACAGTGACTTGCTTTCATATTTTTAGTTTCCTTTTGGAACTGTAGCAGAAAATTGAATTACAATGTTGTGTTTATTTCACAAAACTAACTGATGCAAATTTTTCTACAAACACATAGAACTGAAGTTTTTAAGGGATGAATTACCTGCTTTTCAAAATATTAATAACAGATAGTTGGGTAATTTTTTTTTCTATGCTGTAGGATAGAAGCCATCTCCCAAAATACTTCCAGGGATCTATTATTGCACTCTCTCCAACAGTTCAGATTGCGACTCATCCACATTTTTTTCATCCTGTGCTACTCTTGTCTTTGTTCTCTTATAAATTGTCTGGAGAGTTTCCACTCAACATGCTAGGAAAATTCCTTTTGATTTCTTGATGTGTTGTGGGTACCTTTGGGACACACAATGCCTATTAAGCTCATCTGTTATCCTGGCCACCTTTTTGGCTATGTGTTTCTTTCTTTAAAAATATAAAATTTTATTGCTACCTTTTTTTATTAGCTTAATTTCCCAATTGATCCCTTCCTCTTTCCCTATACAGAGAGCTATTCCTCATAACAAAGAATAAAGATTGTTCTATATCCATGTTCCCTCCCTTTTGTAAATGCTTCTCTATATTAATATGGCTGTTGTTATTATTAACTCCTCGGGGTATGTGCCTGGTGTGGGATATCTTGATTAAAGGGTATGAGCATTTTAATAACTTTCTTTGCATTCTTCCCAATTGCTTTCCTGAATGGTTAGATCATTTCACAGCTCCATCAGTGTGTGCCTGCATTCCATAACCCCCCTAGCATTGACTTCCCATATTGTGTCGTCTTTATTCCCCCAGTTGGTGATGTACTATAACCTGCTTACGCTTACTCTCCACAGTATTAAGAGAGGACCAGCATCTCTGGCGGGAGGGCATGGGGAGCCCTTTGTGGAAACACCTTTGGTGTCTGCCTTTACTCACCTGTGGTTCTAAGAAGCTCTAGTGTGTGCAGTGGCCACACTGCTGGTAAACCATCTGAGCAGATGGGCTAAACCTGGTTGAGGGTGAACGGGAGGCTTTAAGTCCATTGGTGAGTTAGAGGGTGTCTGCCCCAAGCATATGAAGACTCCCTCCTCCCCTTTGTAATGGGCAGACAAGAACAGTCTGCTCCAGTAGTCAGGAAGGCAGCTGAGGCAGGCTGGAGTCAGGCCTCAGAGATGCCAAGGTCAACTGCTGCATCCCAGGCCATCTCCAGTCAGGCTGACAACTGTGCAAGTCTGCCTCACTTAAATCTGGTTCACAAACAAGGTGATGTCACTCACGATGGCCTCAGTCCTTTTCAAAAACAGGACAAGCATCAGTACCTTTTGGATGCATCTTGACCTCCTTTCTTCAACTTTGTTGATTTTTTGTTTGTTTGTTTTTATATCACCTTCATTTCTAAATATATTTTCCCTCTGTCTTTCAAAAATTGATCCCTCTGAATGAAAAAATAAAAGGAGGGAAAAAGCAGTTGGGCAAAGCTTCCATATTCCACCACCAAGCCCAGTATATGCAATTTTCCATACCCACCTCTTCAAAAAAGGGGACGTAGATTTTCATGTGTCTTTGGGACAAAGTCATTATAATTTCTCAGCATTCATTTTGGTGAGTGGAGTTGGTCCTTTTTCTGTGTGTTATCGTAGTTATGGTATGTATTGTTTTCCTTGTTCTGCCATGACCATAGACTGTGGTCCTTTTTGCTTGGAGTCATACAGCATCACCAGGAGAATGTGTCCCAAAAGAGGAGCCTTTGGTTCAGAGAGAAATAAGGGGTCACGAAGAGCACTGTGCTTCTCTCCAGATGCAGCGGGCTCTCCTCTGTTTCTCCTTTTCAGTTCTGGGCCCAGTTCATCGCCTCCTTTACTCCCCACTCCTCCTTCACTGGTACCCTCAGAATCCTTATGGAAAGCTTTTCCTGACCTTTTATTTCAGGACAATCATTTTTTTAAAACCTTTTCAGTATAATTGATTTCCTTTGTTCTTACGTCTTATTTTGCATTTAGAATGTTATTCCAGGAAGAAGTCACAGACTTTACCAGACTTCCAGAACTGTCTGTGACTCCTTAGTTGTTAGTGCTCCCTCTTCACATTGCCTTGTGTTTTCTGGTCCATGTCAACTTGGAATTCCCTGAGGGTAGGAACTGTTCTTTCTTTTCTTTTTTATTCACAGTATCTAGCACTGTACCTCATCCATAATATGACCTAAAGCTTGTTGTATAAAATTGAATGCACATACTGTAGTATGCACGAGCGAGTGCACACACACTCACCAGTCCTATGGGCTATTCAGCCTGCTGCATATAATGTCCAACCCCAGGGGATGTGTGATCAGAGGGTGGGAATTTGGGTTGTAGCCCACCCTCCCTGCAGATAGCCAACTGGGGACCTTGCCTGCCTTTATTACCCAACACTCCTCCTACTCTATCCCTTCACATCCTTGGGGAAACTTCCAGTTCCGCCCCTTGATCTGGGACCAGCCTTCTCAGGACAATTATAACCTCTCTATCTTCGTGCCATTGAGGAAATACTCTTCCCTCAGCCATTTTTCCCAACCACATCACTTGGTGCGTCGGGCTTGCTAGACTCCCTTCTCTTCCCCCAGGTGAACAGCTGCTTGATATGATATGAATCACAGACTTCATCACATTATCTTTTCCCCGCCGACTTAGCCCTGTAGGTAATCTATTGGCAAGTCTAATCATTTCTACCTGTAAAACGTTTCTCTCATCCGGTCCCTTCATTGCCAATTCATTGTTCCTGGTTCTCCCCTCTGCAGCCAAACAGAACAAGCCTAACCCTGCTTCCACAAGACCACCCTTCAGATGTTTGGAGACAGCTGCATTGTCCTTTCCCCCTCTACCTAGGCCTCTGTCACCACCTTTGAGTCTGTCCTGATTCTGGCCAGCTCAGAGCTCCTCCCAATGTATTGTCATGTAGCCTCCATCTCTCCATCTTCTCAACAAGAATAATATGAGAAACTTGATTAAATGTGGTATGTGCAGCAATATCACTGTGTGACTGGCAGTAATTCTGTCCCGAAGAGAAATGAGGTGAATTGGGCATGACCTGTTCTTGACAAAGCCAAAGAATAAGTACATGGAGTCCTTGCCCCCCTTTCAGTAACTAAAGTAAGGATTCTGAGTATCAGTTGTTCATATTTTGCTGAGGAGGACACTGAATCCAAGAGAAATGCACTAACCCATGCTCACAGAGTTAAGGAAGTGGGAGCTAGGATTCAGACCTCGATTTCTTGGCTCATTGTGTTATTTTGTGCTACCTCTCAGGAACATCCATTATTTTTTTCCAAGCATATGGAAGGTCGACCTTTGCGCTCTTTTGAAAACATCCTGTAACGATTTCAGAATCATGTTGGCTCTGTTCCATGCCTCCTCCTTCACACATGGTTCTGTCCAGCTGTTTTTCCTGCACTTGTTTTCTTTAGTGCTTCTTGTACTTCCTCCTGTAGTATAAGGGCAGTTGTGAGGATGGGTTGAAGGGGTTGTTTTGAAAAGGTGGCTAACTCATCTCATTGTGGGGAATCATCATGTAAAATACTCAGAATAGTTTTTAAAAGTTTATTTCTGAAGCCAAAACCCTTAATCAGATAACTATCATAGATAGGAGAGACCAGTATCTGAAAGTTGGCAGCTGATTTTTTCCCTCTGTTTGAATATTCTTAATGTTATATCTACATTAGTTAACCCCTCTTATTTTTAGAACTTAATTTAGAACTTAATTGTTCTTGGGATGATCTTGCTAAGCATTCTGCGAGTTTCTCCTCTCCTTCTGTTCTTCTTCTCTAGATGAGACAGTTACATTATTTCATTCAACAAAAACAACAAGGTCAGGTCTTTGAAGTATTTTTTCCAACAACATTCAAGTAATTCAAGTAGCTGTTTGAATTTTTTAAATAAAAATTTTAAATAAAATATGTCTAGTTTTTATTCATTGAAAATGCTCATTATGGGGGGGGTGTATGAAAGTTCAAAGATAATGAAAAGTGCTAACATTTATAGTTTGTCAAATAGAGCAAAGTTACTTCAAACAGAAGGCTGAAGTTTTGTTATAAAAGGTTTGAAACAAACTTATAAAGTGCTTCCTTAGTACCTCATATGATGACTCTTTGCTGTTAGCCCCTTTTCAGAACAATCCTTTCAAACCATTCTGCTTAAAAACAGCAAATATAAATTATGATTATCTACGTTTCGTAGCTTATTTTTTTCTTAGCTCATGCCCGATAAATTTGCTCAATTACAGCAAAAATGTAAGCCTAACAGTGCTTTGTGCTTGAGAGATATTACATGAAGTAGAAAGTGCACTTATACAGTCCCATGGGAGATCAAATTTTGTCTTGAGTTTCACCTCAGGGAAAAAATAAGAGGGGTTAACTAATGTAGATATAACATTAAGAATATTCAAGTATTAATGGCATCAGATGATATAACATAGTTTGTAAAGTAATTTGCAAACCTTAAAGTGCTGTGTAAATGTTAGGCATTATTTAAGTATCTCCTGACAAACTTAATTTTTTCCAAAATTAAGATAATAGACATGACATGTATTTAGGGTTTGGCAGGAAATTATGGTATCAAATATGCTGATAAATATGAAGAACCTAATAAATACCATAAATGTGAGAAGGAAATCTAGTAGTGGCTTTACTCTGAGCCAGGTTACCATTCAAATAAAGTAGAATGCAATATTCTTCCTGTGGAGGCTGGGAGAGAGACAACAGCATAGACTGGGACAGTGGGTAGGATTGAAAAAGACTTGAATAATGTGTTTAAGAACTGATTTCAGGATATCATATTGTCCAGGTGCCACGGTAGATGTAGCATGTAGAGCCTGGACTTAGAGAGACTTGAGTTCATATCTGCATCTGACACTGGCTGTGTGTGCGTCTGAATAAGTCACCTGATTCCTTTTTGCCTCAGTTTCCTCATCTGTAAAATGGGAATAATCACAGCACCTGCTTTCCAGGGTTGTTGTGAGGACCAAATGAGATAACCGTTGTAAAATCCGGAGCATCTAGTGAGCACTCTACCTGCTCGTAGCTATCACTGTTGTTCTGGGCTTCATTGTCCTCATGTGTGAAGTGAAAGGGTTGGACCCAATGATCTTTGTAGTCTCTTCCAGCCCTGAGTCTCTGATTCTGAAAACCTGTCTAATCGCCCCCAGATTACCCAGAGAGTGTTGTGTGCTCATTATTCTGACCTGCCTTCTTCTTTCCTGTTCCCTAACCTGACACTCTCTATGTGGGTCTTATATTTATCTTCCTTATACAGTGCTCAAATAGATACTTACAATTATCAAAATAAACTTGAAAACATTTCTTCTAAATAGTTTATGTACCATAGTAACAGCCTGGGTCAGGGGTGAGGAACCTGCCCTAGGTTATTACATTGAGACTATGAAATACATTTTTTGTTGAAGTTGTTCTCCAGTGAAATAGAAATCTGTATGCATTACCTAAACATTTTCTAATGATTTTAAAGGAGAAAAACAGTTGACAACTTACCAGCCAAATTGACAGGACCAGCTTTCCTTTAAAGGTTATATGTCAATTAAAGTACTGTGTTAAGTTTGAGCCATTCACCTATTTTACTTGCAGATAATAAATAACTTTTAACAATGTTATCTAAAATTAAATATGGATAAATTAGTCCCCCAAAATCTTAAAATAATTTTCCTTTGCAGAGATACTAAAAACAAATTTGAAAGTGGAACTGGATCCATGTAGTCATTTATGGGGGTTGCTAGAATGATTTCATAAATAATTGAACTGGGGAACCTAGAAATCATATGGTAATAACAGTGCAAAACCAATTCGCTTGTTAATATCACTAGGAGATGTGCCTCATCAAAGTACATTATAGTAGGAGCTGGCTGTAGGCATAAGTAGTTGTTTGAGACTTGAAACGTGGTTTTCCATGGGAGCAATGTTGTGATTCCCAGGTTTGCCAACCAGAAAACCTTAACCCACAGTGTCTCTGAAATCCTTTACTTGGTTATGAAAAGTACACAGATAATCATGCTCTCTTGTATCCTGGAGGCAACTCTGGATTCTTAATGGGTATGCCAATAGAGAACATGCTTGGGTAGGTCTTTTCTATGAAGCTGGAAAGATTTCAAGGGGCCCTGTAGTGTAGTACAAAGAACCCTGAGCTTCACATTGGAGTGCAGGGCTGTACTTCCACCTGTGATGCTTCACCTTTGTCACATGGCAGTCATCATCTCCGTAGTACTTACCTCCCAGGTTGTTGGGGAAATTAAAAGGAGTGATGTATGTGAAGTACTCAGCAAACATGATCCAGATGTTGGTCAGCTGTTGAGGAGGATACCTGTGGGTTATTGGCCCCGGGAAGCTCATTCCCAGAAACTGGACCTCAGGAAAACTCACATATCTAGTAGAACAAAGATATGGGTACCAAAGTGTGTAATTACGGTGGAACATAAGGTGGTATCTATCTTTGGACCTGGAAAACATCTTTTCTTCTGAGATGCAAACTACAACATAACTTTAGGCTACATCTGTAGTAACAGTAGAGTTTTGTGGAGTTGCCACACCTAGAGCAATGATTGAATAAAAGTAGAGTAGAATAATTAATAATTATTTCATTTCCATGATAAGCCAAAGTGAATGTATGGAAATACAGGTTTACTGAAGTACTCTGTCTGCTTTTACTATTTGAGGGACTTGACTTTTTTTTTGGTTTATGAAAACATTAAGGAATACAGTAACATCTTTTGCTTTTTGAAACTTCTTGGCATAGTATTTTGTCATAATATGGAAGAGATTTTTTTAAACCAAAATGTAGTTTAAACACAAAAATAGTCATCCCTGAGCAAAATACCTGACAAAGGAACGTAACTCCTTATTTCAGTGGTGTTTAATTGGTCTAGAGAGAATCATGAACTTGTTTCTTACAGTTTGTATATGGGTTTATGAAGTGCTTATTGAGTATCCAAATTTCCAGTTGTCCTAATGAGAAGTATTAGGCCAGTACTTTCTGAAGTACTTTCAGCACAACTGAAATTACCAAAACCACCCCAAACTCATTTTACTATCCCCTAAAGGGTTAAGCGTAAATGAATAGATTCCCTTTTCTGGGCCAAAAAAATACCTTAGTTTCCAGTACCATTAAATAAGTTGTACTTGAATGATGCTTAGTTGACCTTCTTGGTCATATTATATAATTTTTAAAAATAGCAAAACCACTATGGCCATGTCATAGAGTGCATGTGATATTTCATACTTGTAATCCCCCACCAATATGAGAAGAGAGAGGGATCTTCTGTTGTCCATTCTCCAGGTTATGTTTATTCGCAGTTCAGTTTTGATTCCCATTTTATTACAATGGTAATTTTTCCTTAGTGATTTAACTGCTGTGGTAGGAAAAGATGAGATGAAGGAGAAATGTATGAGAGGGTTTAATTCAGGCAGAAAAGACCTGAAACTTGTTGATTACACTGAAGCTTGTACTTTTATATCCTCAATATCATTAACTTTTCCAGAAAAGAAATGATTGCTGCTGGCCATGAGCACTAAATAGCATCACAAAAATAATTTAAATAGAGAATAATTTAACAGGTAGGAAAAGACTTGCAGTTATCTCTCAGAATTAGGGTCGCTGTTTGTATACAGTCAGAGACCATCAGCTTTTCAGAGCTAAGATGAGAAGGGAGGAAACAAGCATCTCAAACCTTTACTATATGCCACCGTGCTAAATTCTAGGGATACAAATAACCCAAAAGGAAAGATAGGCTCTGCCCTCAGGGAGCTCATATTGTAATGGGAGATAATACACAATTAAGGTCAGGAATGGGAGTGAAAGTATTGGGCTATGAGTGTGGTATTGGGGGCAGCTAGGTGGCACAATGGATAGAGTGCCAGATCTAGAGTCAGGAAGATTTACCTTCCTGAATACAAATCTAGCCTCAGACACTTACAGCTGTTGACCCTGGGCAAGTCATTTAACTGAGTTTACCTCAGTTCCTCCCTCATCTGTAAACTTGAGCTGGAGAAGGAAATGGCAAACCACTGCAGTATCTTTGCCAAGAAAGCTCCAAATGAGGTCACAGAGTCAGACATGACTGAACACAAATGAACACACACACAATGAAGCCTAGCCATCCAAGGCCTCTCCAAAAACTGGATGACCTAGAAGGAACTTACCAATGGGAGAAGGGTTCCTCTTGGTAGAGAGATAGTCCAAGGTGAGTAGATCTTAGGGATGATTAGATGTTCTAGGACCAGAAGGAAGTAACCCATGTGTAGAAGTAAACTGGTTCCAGGTTCCAAAATCTTTTCTACATGCTTTCCTGAAGGTCTTACTCAGTGAAAAGAAATTGTTTTTCAAATGTAATAAAAATTTTCAATTCATTTACAGAAAAGTATAGGATTTGTGTTTTTAAATATCTTTATAAATAAAACTGACTCCAGCATTTCTTTTATTTGCAGCTCAGATCGACTGATTGAAGAAACAATAAGGTAGGAAAATTTTTTACAGTGTTAATATGCAGATCAGAATGAAATGTCTATAAACTTTATAATTCTCTTTCCTAGAACTTGAAATAATTTGATTTCATCTTCTCAGAGAGGGGGAATGACCAAAGCCTCAGGTGCTTATGACTTATTAGTGTTATTATTTCCTATGAAAAGAAAAGAGCTTTTCAAATTTCTGGTTTTGGAGAGTACATGTCTCTTAAAATCTAATTTCTCTTGTGTCATCAAATGGGGTGTTTTTATATAACTGAACTTGGTTCATTTCTGTAGCTTGCCTGATAAGCTTTTTTTAATCCTTTTGACGAAAATATTTTAAAATATATTGCATAGTTTTCTGCCTTACAACATGAAATATAGTGAACATTATGTAAACTTTTTTGGTGATTACAGGACAGCATTATAAGCGTCTTAAGTTATGTTGTGTAGTCATTCAAGGATCTAATAGGGACAAGCGACTACTTTTCTAGTAATTGGTGAGTCTTCTCTTCATTTTTCATTGGCTTTTGGGTGTTGGGTTTTAGTTCTTTCTGCTCCTAAGCTAAAGTCTACAAAGGGTTGAGGAAGTGTACAGAATCATCAGCTTTCTATAAACCGATAGAAGTGAGGAGATGCAGGAAAACATACAGACAGCATTGTGAACAGAAGGGACAGCACACTGAACCTGAACTGATACACAGTTATAACAACCAGATTTGATCCTGGAGAACATTTTGTGTGAGATGAGGGGCTCTGGATATGATATAGAGTCAAGTAAATTCGGTGTGAACTTCCTTTTCCCCTCCTTTTTTAATCTTTAGAACACTTTACACTGTGTAAGGGAGAAAGAGGAAATATATTCAGAAATGAAGCAATGCTGTGAATAAAAAAGAGCTCACCGTCTAATGACAAACATACAAGCAAGCTCTATACAGGTAAACAGGAAATAATTAGGGAAGGCACTTGAATTAAGAAGAGTTGAGGAAGGCTTCCTGTAGAAGATGTGACTTCAGGTTTAAAGGAAGCCAGGGAGTTCCCTAGGTGGAACAGAGGAGAAAGCATCCCAGACTTGGGGGGGTTGGGGAGGCAGCCAGAAAAATGCTGAAGCCAAGAGATGCAGGGTCTTGTTTGTGGGACTGAAAGGAAGCTAGTGCCGCTGAAATCAGTGAGCTGTGGAAGGGAGCAAGATGTGAGACGAGGAGGGGGCTAGGTTAAAAAGAGCTTTGAATGTCAGGCAGGATTTTGTATTGGATCGTGGTGGCCACAGGGAGCCCAGGAGTGACATGATCAGCCCTGTGAAATCACTTTGGTAGCTGGGAAGAAAGTTGGGGCAAGCAGACCCAGCAGTTGTGTGAGCAAAGAGGACCTGCGTCAGGGTCGGGCAGCATTAGAGGAGAGAAGGGCATGTAGATGAGAGATACTGTGACAGTGACATCGACGGGCCTTGGCAACAGCTCGGACATGGAGTGTGAGAGAGAGAGTGAGGCATCCAGAATGACTCCTAGGTTGCAAGTCTCAGAGACTGGCAGATTTAGAGATGTTGCCCTCTGCAGTAATAGGGAAGGTAGGGGGAAGAAAGATAATGAGTCCTGTTATGGATATGATGAGTTTATGACGTCCACTGAATGTGGAGTTCTAGATGTTCAGAAGGCGTTCGAAGGTGAAAGATTTGGGTTAACAAAGAGGTCGGGGCAGGAAAGCTGGATTTGGCAGTCAGCAGCAGAGAGGTGATAATTCGATCCGTGGGAGCTGATGACATCACTAAGGGAGAAGAGAAGGGGACCAGGATGGAACCCAGAGAGACACCTGTAGTTAGAGCGCACCATCTTGAGGAAGATCCAGCAAAGAAGACTGAGCAGTGGTCTGCGAAAAGAGGGTGTCCAAGGCTGCCCAGAGAGGTCAAGGAGAATGGGAACATCTGTCTTCACCCACTATTTGGGTATGACTGAGAAAGTCACATAGTTGTTGACAACAAAGAATTATTAGCAGTCAGCCAGGATAGAAATTGCCAAAGGTCGCAGGGTTAAGGAAAGAGGATAGTGTTCCTTCTGCATGTTTTCTTCGCAAAGCCCCCCAGTACAGTTTGCATGAAATCGTATCTGCCTCTTGAGTAAATTTTAGCCCAGATTCTAATTCTTTCTCTTGCTCTGTCACTTTTTCTCTCTTTCTCCCTCTCCTTTTCTCTTTGTTTCTTTTTGTTTTATCTCTTCTCTCTCGCCTTCCCTCCTTCCTTCGCTCTCTTATAAATAGTGATGAAACACTAGCAGAGTAGTCTGGAAAGTTTAGTCACAAGAGAGCATTTCTCATCTAGTAACCATCATTTAGTGGACAGACATGAATTCAGATTTTGATTGCCTCTTTTCTGCTCTCTACCTCGGTTTCTTCATTAGTAAAATGGTGATAACATCATACTCTTCTCCCTCCCTTCCCAAATTGCAGTGTAACACATTCCATCTGTGCAAAATTCCCTTTTCCGAGCATTAAGCTTCACTCTGTGTCCCCTCTTCCTTTCCTCCCTGCCTGATTTTTGAAGTTAAGCTGCCTCAAGCTCTTGCTCCCAACCTTTCTAGATGGAGGTGGGCAGTGTGACATAAAGGGCTGAAGGGGAGAGCCTTGGGACTTGACTTTCCTGCCTTCTAGTTTAGCTCTGCACCACCTTCGGTTCTCCAGTCCGCCTTTGTCTTTTGCTCGTCCCAGGCCAAACAGCAGCCCTGGATTCCTTGCATCATCCACCTTCTCCGCTTTCCCTCGTGCTGCTGGATGGAGCCACGCAAGCATGCCCATTATGTCCAGCATACATTTGCCTTCTCCAGCCTAAGGCCTTCCTTCTCTGCAAGAGAGCAGCCCTTTTATTCCTCACTAACTGGGCCCCTATCTCAGAGTCTTTCAACGTTGGCTTCCACTTTCTTCCCCTTCACCCCTGTCTCAAATGAAATGGCTCTTCTTGCCCCTGCCAACAACCCCTCCACGTGTTCCCTTCCGTCCTTTCCTGGCTTCTCCAGCAGATTGTCCCTGAGTTATCTCCTCTTCAGAGTTTAATTTCTTACTATGTGCTGATCCCTTTACTACTTCTCCAAAACACGTCGAAGAATTAGAAAATCCTACCTTCTCTGCTGTTATTTTTTATACCCTTCCTTTTTTAGCTAAACTCAAAAAAGTCTACACCTATTGCCTCTTCTTCACTCATTCCTCAGCCCTTTGCAGCTGGCTTCCAGTTTCATCACTTGTTTGCCCCAGTTGGTGGTCTTTCCTCAGTCCACATCTTATCTGATCTCTGTTGATTGATTTGACACTGTTAACCTCTTTCAGTTTTGTGACAACACTCTCCGTTTGTTTCACCCATCTTAATAAATACTTGTTGATCAATGGATTGAGCTCTAAGTGGGAAGAACACTGGACTGGGAATCAGAGGGACTGAGCTCACACTACGTCTAGGGTGTTAGGCAAATGATTTTATCTTTCTGGGCCTCTGGTTCTCCATCTGTAAAAGGATAGGGACAGTTTAAGTGGCCTCTAAGGCCTTTATACTCTTAGGATGCTGTGAAAATGTGGGAACCCTTGATGTTATTTTTTTCTGATTTTTTTGGTAATTAAAAACAAATTTATTTTGCACAGTTTTAAAAATTTTTCTCCTGTCAGCAAGGTAATTGCAATGTGAACCTAAATAGGAGTGCAGGTAGAGGCGGTTGTGTGTGTGTGTGTGTGTGTGTGTGTGTGTGTGTGTGTGTGTGTGTGTGTGTGTGTGTGTGATATGTAGAATTTAACTGACTATCACATGATAAAAATTCCTAAAACATAGAGTACAATTTTGTGTTTCTTTATCTTATCTGTTTACTTTAAAACCTTCTGTTGTGCTAAAGCTGAATTCCAGGATCATTGAGTTAGAAAGAGCTGCTAACACTTAACATTGAACTTGATTATCAGCTCTAACCACAGAATCCTCCAGGGATAAAGCCATAAATGATAACTATCATTATTTAGCTCGAGTTGAAAGTAAAAACGAATGACAGGGTAGCACGTAAGAAAGTAGGAATTCTTGTAAGCACATCAATGATTTAGTTTTTAAAAGCATCATGCACTATTGAGAGTTTATATTTTGTGTCTGCTTCTCTGACCTTTGAAATAACAATAGCAGTGTAGATTTGACTCAGCTTGACTCCAGATGATGGAATGAGAAGGAAAAAGGCATTGGAATATACTTTATGAACTCCTGGAAGCCATGCATATTCAACAGAATGACATAATATAGGAGGATAGTGTTCTCTGATGAATTCAAACTGAGAATTTTTTTAAAAATCTTTGCCTTATCCACTTGAGATAGTGAAGGTATGCATATCCTCATTTTACACATAGACACTTTTAAAAGGAAATTTGTGTGTTTGACACTTAAATTTGTCAGCCAGGTATTGTTTTACAATAGATTACATTACTTATTTGAAAGACATTATAAAAAAAATCCCATTTAAAAGCACATTTTTAATTGTATCAAATTGTGACATAGAAACAAACGCCTAATGGGATTTTAACTAAGAAAGAAGCTATACATTTATAACTCTCTCATATCTTATTTTCTTTGTTTCTGTCTCTCTTAGTAAAGAAAAATATCTCATCTAAACCAGTGTGTTTATATATAGAGTCTTTTTGTTGTTTAGTCATTTCTCAGTCGTGTCCAACACTTCATGACACCATTTGGGATTTTTGTGACTAAGGTACCAGAGTGGTTTACCCATTTCCTTCTTCAGCTCATTTTATAGATGAACAAACTGAAGTAAACAGGGTTAAGTGACTTGCCCAGGGTCACACAACTAGGAAGTATTTGAGTCCAGATTGGAACTCGGGAAGAGGAGTCACTCTGGGCTCGGCCCTCTATCTGCTGCGCCACCCAGCTACCCTATTTATAGAGAATGCTAGATTCCATTTAAATTCTTGGGAATAAGGTCCTTCAGATTTACAAATTCTGTCACCTGGTGCCACTGAGATTAATTGTGGTATATGCTGTGATCTTAGGTTGCTGCTGCTCCCAATGCCCTTTCCGTCCCCTTCCTTCCATTAAGCAAACATTACTTAAAAATACTTGCCAACACAACTGAGGGGGCGGAGTCAAGATGGCAGAGTAGAAAGACTCACATATGCTAGCTCCAAACCCACAGCCCATGGATTTCCTCTAAAAAGAACTCCCAACAAATTCTGGAACAGTGGAAGCCACGCAGCAACACAGTGAAGGAGATTTCCGTTCCAGAGAACCCTAAAAAACCGACCCCAAAGATCTATCGCACACCAGTCGGGAGCAGAGCCCTGGCCTGCCCTGGCCGCGCAGCACTGAGAGGAACGAGCAGATCTGAACAGGCTTCAGGGACGGAATCTCCAGCGGCCGCAAAGGTCCCTCCACCCACAGATGTACAGGTCAGTGAAAGAGACGTCTGGATGGGCTGAGAGGGGAGTGGGGTGTCTCCATGACTCGGGCCCCCTCAGGAGGCAGCAGCAGAGGCAGCCAGCAGCCAGAGGCTCCCAGACAGGAGCTCGGCAGCAGCTTCATTACAGAAGTTCTCTGCATAAACCCCCTGAGGGAACTGAGCCTGGGAGGCGGCCCTGCCCCCACCTGAGAACCTGATTTAATCTTACCCTGAATAGCAGCCAGGCCTGCCACCAAAAGCCCTGAGGCTGGAGAGCAGCATTTGAATCTCAGACCCCAAGCACTAGCTGGGCAGACCTAGGCAGGGGTGGAGAGGACTCTCAGAAGTCAAGTAACTGGCTGGGAAAATGCCCAAAAAAGGGGAAAAAAATAAGAAGACCATAGAAGGTTACTTTCATGGGGACCAGATGATTCCACCATTCCTTTCTGATGAAGAAGACCAATGCTTACCATCAGGTAAAGACATAGGAGTCAAGGCCTCTGTATCCCAAACATCTGAAATCGATATCCAATGGGCTCAGGCCTTGGAAGAGCTCAAAAAGAATTTTGAAA
>CM053770.1:271401365-271419730 GCA_028658325.1 Potorous gilbertii
TGATAGAAGAGAGGGCAGATTGGTGATAGGGGAAATTAGAATGCTCAGTGTACTGGGGTGGGGGAGGGGGCAAATGGGGAGAAAATTTTGGAACCCAAAATCTTGTGAAAATGAATGTAAAAAGTTAAATAAATTAAATTTATATTAAAAAAAAATAAAGAAAACGCAACTGAAATAAATAAATAAATAATGAATGAATAAATAAAATGCTTGCCAAGCATGACGTGGTAGGAGGCAGGGTAGGCATGATCTCTGCCTCAGGTTATTATCTGTAGTCCAAGGACCAAATTCAGTCAGCCTGCAAGCCAACAATGATTTTTATATTTTTAAATACAATAAAACCTGATTTTAAAATAGGAGCAGGCTGAATTTGCATACCCAGATCTAGAGAAAAGAGAATATGGAGAATGAACAGCTTTGAAAATGGTTACAAAGAGATGTGAACGCCAATACTCAAAGGGTAACCTTTGTAAGAGAGTATTGAAGAATTTCTATAGGGATACTGTTCTCTCTTAAAGAGAAATCATTCCATCTTTCTCCCCTCTAGTCATGTTGGCTTAGTTAGGGGCCTTTTGGGAATCAGATAAGAACATGCAGTTGCCATGACTCATGTTTTTGTCAGGAAGTCAGATCTAGGTTTTGAAATTAGCCCAGTGCCTGACACCCAGCAGCTTGGTGTGGAACCTTTGGGATTTCAGTACTCCCTTTACCAGTGCAGAAACATGTTGCTGTGGCCCCAAAAATCCATGTCTTGGTGGCCAGCTCTCTAGTGATAAGCCTTCCTGAACTTAGCTCATCACTGGGTCTAGATTTGAAGTCTTTCCAGCTTGCTATAGGATAGAGAAGAGCTTGACTTGTATTGGCCTGGCCTTTCTGAGCTCAGGGTGACTGCCAGGTTGGGGGCATGGTTCAGAAGAGGAGGGAGAACAGTTACATCTAAACTAGAAGATGTCTAGGGGCTGTGCTCGTAATAAGTGCTCTGCACAAGCAAACCAGTCCCTGATTTCTGACCTGATTGTGTTCTAGCAGGTCATCTGTAAGTCTGTATATTTGGTAATATGTCTGAAATGCAGTCCTGTTCTCATGATGTTCAACTTTACCACCAGGTGTAGTGGTGCTCTTAAGGGAGAGTGGTTTGGGCATTCCATTTTGGGATGCCAGGAACACATATTCCTCCACCTCTGTGGGCCAAGTAGACTGGGGTCAGAGAAAAGGACTTATAGAGCCTGGGACCTGTGCCTCTCAATCTTTGGTAAAACATTAGTGCAGGCTGAGAGGGAAAACCACATCTCCATAAACTCCCTAGGTCCCCCTCCTCTCCTCCTTTGGCCTCCATGGGCTGTTGACCCACTCCTTCCAGGAGCTGCCTCTGAGTCTCAGGCTTACTGTCTGGTGATACTGTTGAAGAGAGAGATGGGAGAGCTGGTTCCAAATGTGAGTGAATTCACTTATACCTTCTCTGTAGCCATTGGGAACTTTATTGATGCAAAAGCAGCAGGCCTGAGATTTAGCCAGGAGCTAAACAAAGGCAGCGATGTAGGAAAAGGACCACACTTATGTAGGATGTCTTTAGGGTTTCCTTATGGAGGATTGGAGACAAAGAAATTTGCAAGATAAAAGTTCAGAGTGAGGACTATGAATGACACAGGGTAAGGAAATCCCATTCCCCAGGATGAGGAGGAAGGGAATTTTATAGTTCAGGATAAGGGGAAGGTTTGTGGTAAGGGGAGACTTTGGGGGACCTTCAGGTTAGGAAACAAACCAAGGGCTTCACAAAGTCAATCCTTAGTATTATTTTTAACTCTTAAGGCACTGTTTCCATCCACATCATGTACGCTTGCAGATCTGTTGTTTGTTAGTTGTAGGATCATTGTACTCAAGTTTTATGTTTCCATGGGGAAAATGTTATGACTGTTTTCAGTGAATTGGCCTAGAAACTGCTAAAGCCTAGACCTGAACTCAGGTTTTTTGACTCTAAACCCAGAGCTCTTAAGGTCATGTTAACATTCGTTTTATATTATGAGTGAGGGTTTAGATGTTTTTACTCAGAATTTAACAAACCCCCACAAACAATTTTATGTCCAAAGAGAGGACATATGTGAAACCACAAATCCTTGTTACAGAATTTGCTTTTTTAAAGTATGTAATAAACTCAGCATGTTACTACCATGGTTGTCCTGCTTGTCTGTTTCCTTTTGAGCTTTCCTTTTGTTCTCTGCTGGATGTTTACAAGATGCTTCAGTGACTCCCTTTCCTTGACACTGATTTGACTAGCTTCCCTTCCTCCCCTGTTAAAAAAAAAAAAGAAGAAAAAACTGATTTTTTTTAAAAAAGGAAAATTTAATAAGTTTGATTTGAGGTAAAATTACTTCAGCATGTTTACTTTGTAATATGTAGCAATTTCAGTTAGTTTGATGTTTTCTCCTTGTTATTTTATATTGGGAGATGTTATTTTAATAATACATTTTTATATTGTGCTTTAAAGTTTGAAAAGTACTTTATGTCCATCATCTGATTGGAGCCTTACAACAGCCTGTAAAGCGGTCATTCCAGGGATTGTTATCACTATTTTGTAACGGAAGAAACTGAGGCTGAGAGAGGTTAGGTGCCTGCCCAGAGTGTCATACACTATAGGAAGTGTCAGAGGGAAGTCCAGAATGCAGAATTACAAACAGCATCTGTTTTGACTGACATTGCTACTTGCCTTAAGCAAATTTATGCACAAAACCAAACCATAAAACCACTTTCCAAAGGACTCAAAAGGCCATGTGTAATTTTTCTTGAGCAGTTTAGTTCACCTTGCTTCATATTACTGACCGGTCATACTGTGTTACCTTTTCCTTCTCTCCTTGGAATTCTTCCTGGACTGCTTTCTTCGCAGATAGCGATCACCTCTCCAGTCCACATCAGTCTCTTTTAGGGGCATCTTTAATGGCACACTGGCAGCTAGATGCATCTCATAGGCTTCCCCTGTTAAAACCAGGATCTTTTCACAGTAAATTTGTGAGATGTTACTGTAATGCCATTCAGCCAGTTATCCCCATTACAACCTTTACAGCATTGTTCCTGTGGAACTCACTGCCCCTATCTCTGTCATGTTTTCATGGAACCATTTCAGAATCTGAAGTAGGGCACAGCCATATCCAAAAAACACTGATGACCTATTTACACAGGTGACATTACAGCCTGCCCCACCTTCTGTTTGCACTCCCAGGCATTAGGTCTACTCAGATGTCTGTAGCCACCTTGCATGTTTCTACTTCATATTTGAGCCCATAAAACATTTAAGATGAGTGAATTTGTTAGACCTATACTATATGAAAGGCACTGCACTATGTACTGAGAAAATACTGAGGTAAATGGAACCCATTCCCAGCTGAGGGAACTTAAGGAGAATACAAGTATAGAAAAGCCCAAATTGGAATGGATGTACATAAGAGAGGAAGCTGCTAGTGAGCCAATGGCATCCTCCCATAACACAGGCACAGCTCATTGTTATAGTTGCCCAAAGATCTTGGTATGCTCTGAGGTGGTGGGGTATATGTAGTGAGATGCTTTGTGGAGAGAATTCTTAATGGTGCAAAACCCATACAAAGAAGAAAGCTTTGGGTGTTGCAAGAAGAGATCTCCCAGCTGCCCACTCCCACCCACCTCCTAGGAAGAAGGCAATTATCAGAGAAAGCTGACTCCCTTCCATGGTAGAATGTCAGGGTTCAGGATTTGCCTGATTTTCACTTAACAGGTATAACTTTCTCCCAACACATGGATGCTCCTCATATTGTTGAAGGGAAATAACATGTATTGGAACTGCTCAGTAAGAAAAAGAACCTCACCTGCATTTTGAAAAAGCAAATCCCAACACTCCTCTTTTTGGACTTGACCTGTGATTTTTATTGGCATAGATAATTTTCTCTGAGGGAACACCTTCCACCAATGCAGCTGGACAGTGCTTTGCAACCTAGATCCTTAGAGAGTTGCCAGGGGCACAGAGAGGATTATCAGTCTAGAGCGGAAAGGAACCTTGTAAGCCATGAAATCTAACCCTCTTACTTTAAAGATGAACAACCTGAGGCCTAGGGCGCAGGGTCCTATAGCTATTAAGTGTCTGAATCAGGATTAGAACCCAGATCTTCCCTACTCTACTATTCCTACACCATGCCATATGGCCTCTCCCGAAATATTTTGAAACTTTGCAGTTTGTCTGATTTTATTGTTTGTTTTGAGTCTTCATTTTTCATGTTAGATATTCTTTTTATGTAGCAAGATGTGAAAGGAGATTGGTAAGAACAGAAAGATTGTTAAGGATAAGCAGAGAAAAGAACAGCAGGAACATAGTTTGACAAGTCAGTTTTTGCCTTCCTCTCAGCCATTTCTTCCCAAAGCAGTACGTACTGTGATAATCAGTTTGTCTTCCTTTTGCAGCTAATCGAATTGAATGTCCTTAATAGTGATTTAATTTTCTTCTCTCTCCCACACTCTTTTCAGCATTGCAATGGCAACGAAAGAAAACATGACATCCCAGAGAGGAATGTTGAAGTCTATACAGAGCAGGATGAACACATTGGCCAGTATCCTTTGGGACAGTTTGACATCTGTGTTTATTTATGCTTTCTAGCATGGCCATATCCATCAGTAGCACTGAAGACTTTTGGCAGTCACATTTTATAAATATAAACTGCATTCCTACTTTGTGAGATGCTAATCTCTCTCATCTCCAAAAGATGAATTGCACAAGTGATTGAGCATTGTGCTGTAGGATGAGTGGGCTTAGGGGAAAGAAAGTAGTATAGATTTGAAAATTATTCACTAGTTTACATTTATTTTCCATTTTTAAAGCTTCAGAATTGTAAGTATGCCCCTCTCTGCCATGCTTATCCACATTGTGTGCTGCGTACTTCTTTGTCCCTTACAAAACAAATCACTGGCAGGGAATTAAGAGAAAAACAGCTGTGCATATTGGCTTGTTTGTGGCTAGCAAGGAAAACTCTTCTGCCTTGTTGTAAATTCACCATGGTGGATGGTTCTGGTCTCCAGTTCCACTGCTGATTGGTTGTGACTCTTAACTTTTGTATCCCTCTTTTTTCTAATCTTAATTAGAGTGAAGTACATGCAGAGATTGAAAACTTAAGTGCTAAATGGAGGCAGATTAGTATGCTTTCTTCTCCCCAGTATCCAAGTTACTCTCCTGAGTAACTTAGAAAGTGAGACACTCAGAGAAGATCATTAACTCTTGCTGACCACCAGGGCAGTCATGAGCACTTCTTTGAGAAAAAAGCACACTGTTTCCTAGACCTGTAGATCCCAACATCTCACCTAATTCATGTTACTTTGAATTTAACCTTATGTTTAATTTCTTGTTTAAAAGTCAGAGTTATGCTATTCCTTCTGTTTCCAAAAGCAATATCAGAAATATTATATTTATTAAATTACTTTCATTAAAGGTCTTCTCTATAGCATTGGAGGGGAGGGAGATACAAGGATAAGACCCCCTCCTCTTACCCTTATCTGGCTTTTTAGTCTAAGAAGAGAAAACAGATAGAGGGACATGCCAGCTGCCTCCTGCCCTCCTGCCAAGGTAGGACCAGCAGCACAAGAGATAACCTGGAATATCCTTCTCCCTGATCCACAAATCAGAGGGAGGAGTGGAAGCATTGCCCCGGTCATGTGGAACATATATTTCATAGGGCTTGTTCATCAGGGTTGTGGAGCAGTCTCTGCTCTTTGTGATTCTCTTTGCTTTAGCTGTGTTTCTGACCATCTGCTGATCCTTCTGTGCTAGTCAGTGCCTCCCTGACTTTTCCCAAAGAGGTCTCCCTTGTCATGTGACCTTAACAGGTGCCTTCCCACAGATCGCTTTCCTGCAGTAAACAGCTTAATCCAGCGGATCAACCTGCGCAAACGTCGAGACTCCCTCATCCTGGGTGGTGTTGTTGGTGTCTGCACTATCCTTTTGCTACTGTATGCTTTCCACTAATGGACATTCTCTAGAGACTCTTGACAACCACCACTTCCTTGAGTTAATTCCAGTTACAGAGCAGTGGGAAGGAGACATGGACAGACCTGGGGAACTGTTGACCGTCATCATGTCATTTAGGGCCTGTGAGAAGCTATGGTGCTGATCCAGGTTGGGGCTGAAGCTGCAGTGTATGTCTTCTTTTCACCAAAATTTATCTCCCCCTTTTTGTTTCAAAACCAAACTAAACCAAGAAAAGTTTTCAATCCTTCATGTCTCTATGAGGTAAGTAAGCAAGCATGTTAAGGGGAAAAAATGGCTTCATGATGGAAACTGGCAGTGGTTCACTAAAAGAAAAGTCCATCTGAAGCTTGAGTGTCTTCAGTAGGTCAGTAGCCCCTGAAGGCCAGATTCTAGATTCTTGGCCTGTGACCAGTGTATTGCAGCTTTAAGCCATCAGGGGTACTTTGTGAATGGATACAGCGTTTTTCTTTCTTTTTTTAAATTTGTGGTAAACAGTCACAGGTCATTCATTCTATGTCATCTGTGCTATAGATTTCTACTCCATGTTCTCAGCTTTTTTTATATATGTATGTTCAAAGATAACTCAATTTGCACAGAAACTAACCCAACTCTTTTGTTGAGCACGTGTGTAGGTTGGAGGACTTTCAGGAGACAGTTTTATTTTAACATAAGGAAGATTGAGACTGTTCCTGTAATTGAAATGCAGTAGAATATTTGTTCTAACCATGACCAAACTGCAGTGAGAGAAGCATTCTTGGTTTGTGTGCTTCGCTGGGCTGCTGGTCATCGAAAAATCTTTGAAAGAAAGTGATATTTTAAAAGGTTGTTTTTCATTGTTTTGACTTTGGTTTCTTTTTTTAAAGATTGAATTAATGTTTTCTACTTTGAAAGTAGAAAATAAAATATAAAGTCTACTATGAAATGAGAAACTTGAGTTATCTCAGCCAGCTTTCAAAAGTCCCCCAAACTGTTACATGGCCCAAACTCTCCTGAGTCAGAACTGATGTCCATTTGTCGCTGAGGAAGGGTATGGTTCAGTTTGCAGTCAGGCATACTCCACCATGGGTAACTGTCATGTGTAAACAAAAATGATCAAAGAGCCCCCACGCCATCCTCTGCAGCATTATTTACCCCATCTTTTTGCTCCTGCTGTGTGAGGGAACCAGGTCACTCTGTGTCTGTCTTAATGTAGAAGATCTCATCTGGTCAAGGTTTCAGAACCTTCAGAATGTTTTTTTGCTGTTCAACCTACATAGTGCAGAATCTTCTTTTCATCTGCTCCTGTCTTCTGTCCATCACTGACAAATTATAAGCTCTTCATTAGAGGTCTCTTAAAGTTCAATTGCTTGATCAGTCCTCCTGGCAATTCCCCATCTTGGTAATGATTAACGATCATATGCAATGTGAAGACTTGCCCAATATTTCTGTTCCTTTCCTGGAAAAAAAGGCTGCTTTAAACCATTGGAATTTCTGATTCATAGTCCAAGCTCCACTGGAAGGACTAAATGCGCTTTGGATTTAGTGACAGAACCACCTCATGGTATATAGATTATATTGTTCATGTGACTTGGATAGAGGCTTATGTCTAGAATGATATTCTGGTGTGATATAATACAGAGACTGCAGAGATTTTTCTTTTGGATGTCAAAGTTCTATTGCCTTTTGGATTAGAAGGGAATGTGATGATAATATTTTTAAATTAATGGGTTTATTTTTCTATGTATGGGTTGATCACTTCATTGATTGGGGATGCCCTTGATTTGCAAGAAGATTAGTTTTCCCTACGTGAAGCTTAAAGGATCAGGGAAGTAAATTGATTAATTAAATTCTCTCTGTTGGGAGATCAGAGCTCCCCTGACTCTTACTTACTATCTTTGATTTTTTTCAAAGGGCCTCAATTGGTGGTTATGTCTCAGCTAGAGTTTCTAGAACTTTTGGTTACTCTACAGTTGGCATTTATAAACTCTGCAGTGTCATAAAATAAAGTTATTTATTTAATTATATAACCAGACTTTTTACTGGTCTGATTATTTGGTGCATTCATTAAATCTGATTGTATGAGAATCAAACTCTTACAGAAAACTAATTTTACTTACTACAACTAAATAAATAAATCAGTTTTGTTGGTTGGTTAACTTTTAAGTCAGGGTCGTGCACATATGAAGGAATAGAAATTCTGTCAGGTATCATTTGTTTCTTTAGTGGTTATTGCTAATGAATTTTACTTTGTAATCCCACCCACAACCACTTTCCACCCCCAGAACCCATATGATACATTATTGCTGTTGTCTCTCTCACTAACACTAGATACCAGTGGCCAAGACATACTCATTATCATCAGGGTTTCTGTAGTGGCTTTGTTTAATGTATTCCTAAATTCTCCAGAAAGACCCCCACCCCAAAAAAAACCCACCACCAGCCCTATAATGTAATATAGTGTGAGGTTTGAAAGGGACCTTACTCATTTAAGGCAGTTATTTGCTTGAAATTCCCCAAGGGGTCAATGGCAGGACTGGCTCTGGATTTCAGGTCCCTTGACTCCTCATAGTTTCATGTGCTTTCTCCCACCTTATATCAGAGCAAGGGAGGGGTGCTGTTTTTGCTCCCATGTGGCATTTGGCCCACAGTAGCGTAGTCCTTTTGAGCTCTGATTTTCACACTGATCCCTGCATCCTGTGCCCTTGTCTTTAAATTCATGTCTTTTGCCTGGTAGTATATTCTGGTTGAGAAGAGAAGGGTCAATTCTGAAATCTTACTTCTTTACCCAAAAGTTCTTATCACTTAAAAAAATAAGCTGCTTGATGCTTTGGGGAAGAAACATTCAGTCCCATGAATTACGAGTTTTACTCTTTTCTTTCTTATTAACAGCTAGACACTCAGAACTTTCTAATTCACCGTCAGGATTAGAAAGCATGGTGACAAAAATGGTAGTGGAGGCAGGAAATTCCAAAAGATATATTTTTTCTTTGGGTTTATTGATATCTTAGTAAAATGTTTAATTAAAAACTCCTTGGTTCTTTCCCAATTCAAGCCATCAGCTCTAGGTGCTTTTAGGCTTTTGTCCTGGTAATTTTCCATTCATATATGAATGAGGTGAAGTGCTCCCTATAAAATACATTACTTTACTTTCCATAGGATAAGAGTTTGGAGATTTAGATTGGAAAGAGACCTCAGAGGTAATTTAGTCTGACTCTTTCATTTTAGAGAGAGAAGGTGCTAGAGGCCAGAGAGACAAAGTGATTGCCCAGGATCACACAGGCAGAAAGGGGTCAAGCTTGAATCCAAACCCTTCTCCCACGCCAGTGCTATCCGCTCTACAACTTGACCATCTTGTATTTGCATTATCTGGAAAAGGGCTTTTCTGCCCCCTGTTCTTCTCTCCTTCCTGCCTGTTCACTTGTAGGTGTGGGTATAAGGAAAACTTTCCCAGTAAAGAAAGTTGATCCATGGCACTTTATAGCTGTGTTTATGGTGGAGAAACCCTGAGATTGGAGACAGCATGGCAAGAAAAGCTCGGTGAGGTTACTCGCTTTCTCTGTGTGCGGGATCAGATACATTCACCACTTTCTCTTTAGTATTGGATTCTAGTAAATGCATCTTATTGAAAGATTGTGTTTGTGGCAGTATGAATCGAGTACTTGTTTCTGATATGACAAGGAAGAGGCTTAATGTTGTTATATTTTCATACTCTGCAGCATACTAAAAATTGAAGGACCTCAGGCATTAACTTGTAGTTCTCTTTAGCTAGATTTTGTTGTTGTGACAATTGGCAATGGAAAGGAATAGAACATCCAGCCTAGACTGGGCTTATTTATTTGTTATGCCTCAAGTTTAGATTATTAACAAATAATTAGAGTCCACCAAGAAATTGACAACCACCAAGAATTCTCATTTAACCTTTTCCTGAGGACATTGACGCTCATGTTACTCTGGCTAGACCTAAAGTAACAGCAACTTTATAGCAAGTGTAACTGATGTGAGAGCTGTAGGAATTGTGTTCCATACTCTGGGACAGGAGTCGTTCTGCCTCCTTGCACTCATTAAAGAGGGGCACAACTTTGTTCATAGGCCAGTCCTGTTGAATGCACCACCAAAGGAAGGGCCAGATATGTACCAAGATTGTTTGTGGAATAAGAATTTCAGGCAAAGCTGAGCCATATTTGGGGTCTTTGGTGACTTTCTCTGTACCTTGGATTCATTTCACCAGGTATTGGGGCCTTTGCATTTGCTTTCATTCTTTCCACTCTTAAAAGGGAAGAGAGAATCAGTTAACATCATACATCACCAGGATGAAAGTTGTTTCCTCATGAAAAATGCCAATACAAAACTTTTGTCTATTCTTTTCCAGTTGCACTTTCTATTTTTTCTTTTAAAATAGCTTATTGGAACCTATTTTATTGTATTTGTAATTAATTTTTATTCTCATCTAATGTCTGTCTGTATAGAAAAAACTTTGTTATGTAATTTAATAATAAACTAGAATTCTAAATGGTTGTACTGTGAGTTTTTTAATTTTAGGACCCTGGAGCATCAACTAATGAAGAAATTTGCCAATGGCCATTACATAATTGATGATGAGCGTTTCTCAAAAGGTCCCAAAACCTTGAATGAAAGATTACCAACAAAGTTATGACTGCCAGTAGTGATGTCTGACATCTGCATAACACTTGAAGGTGTACATTTCGTCACTTGCACCTCACAACAACCCTTCCAGGTAAGTCCCACAAGGATTTTATAAACCCCTTCTACAGATGAGGAAAGAGAAGCATGGACAGATTAAGCAACTTGCCAAGGGTGATAAAGTGGCTGAATCAGAATTCCCTGATTCTCAAGATTAACCCTCCTATCCACTACTCTACTCTGCCTCCAGAAAGGTAACCACACATAGTCAAAGACTCTTCATTAACCTTCCATTTGTGTTTTGGTGCTAGAAGTAAAGAAGAACTCCCTGTCAACTTGAAAACTCATAAATGTTGGGACCCCTCAATGTTAGGTTTTGGCAAGGGTGCAGTCGTCTTCCTTTTGCCAAGACTTTGCTGGAAGTCCTCAAAATTTCACTGAGGTCCCGCTTCCTTAATTTTCTGTGTTTCCAACCGACTTTTCCTGCCTATTCTCTCTACTTAGACCTTTTAACTGTTCATCTTGCTATAAAATGCTCTTTGTCACCCAGCTAGCCAACTTCCTTACCTTTGTTTGCTTTGGTCACCTCCTTAAAGGAACATTCCTGGATGAGTTGTAGAAAAGTAGTGTTTCCTTCTGGACTTCAACTTACAAGATTCCTTCTTCCATCCCATCTTGCTAATAAGCAAACTTGAATTCGGATTTTAATGTCTTAGTTGTTTTAAACATATCTATTTCTAGCTACTTTTTGTGATCTCTCAATTTGAAGCTTTTTAGAGGGTAGGAAATGTCTTTGCATGTCATAGATTAGATTAGTGTTTAATCAAACTAATGATGATGATACTTAAAAGTTCCTTAAAATAGCTGTGTAACGGAGGAACTAATATAAAGTTAGCCTTTGTAACTGAATTACCATAATCCAGTAGACATCACAAGTAATCATAAAGTTCTGTGAATGAAAGGATTCTTGGGAGGAAATGTAGACCATCCCCCTACAGGTAGGTACTTAGACATTACTGGACAATATGTTTTTAAATTGTTTTAATTAATTTATATTTATTTTAAGTGTTCTTTTGAAAAGGTGCCCAGTGTCAAGGTCAGTGGTCTGGGAATCCGGAGCCTTGGATTCTAGGTCTCTCTCTGCTACTGACTCATTCTTTGCTCTTCACTTCCCCTTTGTGCCCTTCAATTGGATCATCTTTAAAAGGAAGGGCTGTTGGACACTTCTGTCATTTTATGACAACTGTGTTCTCCCTTGGGAACTTCCTGGTCTTTCTGAATCCTCAAGAACTTGGGACTTGAGCTGGGCCTTCAAAAGATGGGTAGGAATTGGAAAGTGAATCCCACAAAAATGGAAATTTGATTTCCTGAATGATTTACAGTGTGGTCTTCTATTCTTCCCAAAAGTCTTCCTGTTAACATTGGCATGTGAAGACTTCTCTTGATTCTTCTCTGGCTGATACTCCACTTTACTACCCCAAATTACCATGTATTTATTTTGTAGCTGTGTGTGTAAACATGCATACATACAATGTATTCCAAAAGTCTCATATAATTTTAAGCTATTAAAGTTTGTTAATCTGTTAAAAGACTTTTGGGACACCCAGTATTTGTACAGACTTTCTCCCCAATTGAATATAAATTTCTTGTGGGCAGGGACTTTTGTCTTGGCTTCTCCAGCATCTGGCACACAGCAATTAATCATTTAATAAATGATTGTTGATTGATGAATCCAAGAAAATAACAGGTGGAGTAATATCTGTTTGAATGAGGTAAAACTTTTGAGATTGGTTTCTCACTATACAGGACCTTGAATAACTCATCCAATTTTAAAATGTTTCAAATGAAATTGAAACAGATTATTTTGTTTCTTAAAGGCCAAAATGGCTTGTGACACCTCAGGCTTCAATTTGAAGTCCACCTTCCAACCCAACCACCTTAGTTCTCTCAGCCAGTCATGGGGGAAAAAAACCTGATTTAGTCTTGTGGGCAGATTTTAGCAAAATTTTAGAGCAGGTTGTGATGTGGTCAGCATAAGGCTGCCAGCGTACCAATGGTCAACTTAATAAGCTTCTGACCTAAATCAGAAGCTGTTTCACCCCTCAGGGGAGAATACATCATGTGACAGGAGAATTTCTCTGCTCCTGCTGTCATTGATCACACACAACTCTTAAGATCTTGAGTATGTCTCACCATATAATTGGTGCACCAGCACCAATTTAGTACTAGACCATTTGGGGAGTCAGGTGGAACTCCAACCATCCATATCATTTGTGAAAACTTCATTAAGTTTCATGTTGACATTTATGTAATACTGGCCTGGAAACTACTTAGGTGGATGACTCCCCTCCCACTTCATTCACCCTATTTGGCATTTAGTATTCTCAAGTGCTGTCTCAGCTTCCACTTTTCCCAAGCTTCCATCCTGCCATCCAATGACAGCTGCCCTCCTAATCAAGCAAAACCATCTTCATGGTCTTCTGCTCCTCTAGAGCCCTAAGTAGAGATAAGCCTGCAATTATGCAAGCCAGTTCCTAATGAAGAGGAAGGGTAACAGTGTCTTTGTGCCATCATTTTATACTACAGGAGTGGCTATTAAGTGGGCCCACCTCAGTAGAGGCCTTCTGACTTTCTGAACTTAAGGCCTCTGACCCTTTTAAATACATAGCCATGGAGTTAGCCCCTGTGTTCTCTTCGAGAGGAAAGTTTGAGCTCCCACTCCCATTAAAAGAGAAATCACTTTTCACATTTGGAAATTTTGAAGCTGAATGAATGAAAACATAATTTATTAACCCCTTACTATGTGCTTATCACAGATTTAAAGTTGGAAGGGTCCTTAAGTGGTATTTAGTCAAGCGGTATCAAACATGCATGTAGCCCACAACACAACCAAGTGTGGCTAAACCAGATTAAAATGTAAAATTTTAAAAAATAAAAATACAACAAAATAAAGATAACATTAATAGATGATTTTCTAAGTCAATATGTGGCCTGTAGTGATCCTTATCTGTAGTTTAATGACCCCCATTTTGATTTGAATTTGACACCATTGATCTGGTCCAGTCCCTTCGTTTTATAGACAAAGAAACAGATATGGGTGAGGGGAATTACCAGGGTTACATGGCTAACAAGTGACAGAACTGAATTTTGAACACAGGTTGTGCATCCAGATCCTAAACTCTTCCCATGGTAATACATTGATTACTAGATGATTGATTATTTGACTTGAGTATCTACATATTAGAGTCAAGGGGAACCTTAGAGACAATTTAGTAGAATTTCAACCCTACCTCCCATTCTAAAGAGGATGAAACCAAGGCCCACACAAGGGAAATGACTTGGAATCTTACAATTTTTTTATAATAGGCAGTGAGGAAATTTCATGCTGATAAAACATTTTAGAGTAAATTATTGATAAAACTGAATTCACTTTCCATTTCACTCTCTGTTCAATCATTTATGGTAGCTTTTGACTAATGATGTTATCTGTAGGCTCAGCTTTAAGATTGTTTTCCTGTAAGATGCCATCAAGCATAGTTATCACTGTTTTTTATGAAGGCGGTTCTTGCTCTTTTAATCTTTGTTGCAAGAGACAACTCACTGATAGGAGAGTATCTGAGATTTGGGTGTGGGGAGGAGTAATAGAGGAGGACTCTTTCCAACCATCAGAGACATTTGGAAAAACTCAGAAGGTGTTCAGTTGAACAAGCCAGAATGAGAAGGGATATATATTCAGAAATGAAAGTGATATGAAAACAAATGGAATGAACTCAGTACACTATACCTAAGTGGAGGTATACCAGGAGAACCACACTCCAGGAATATGACAATCACTGTTTAAATTCTAGCATTTCTGGAGTATTAAAATTGCAAATCACCCAGAGGGCAGTGGAGGCACATGTTGGGTGTTAGCAAGCGTCAACATATTTCCTGTAAAGGATTGTGTGGGAGAAGCTTCATAAAAGAGGTTATTGAAATGTGTATCCAAAAAAAGAAGGTTGTCTGCACATGTAGTGAGAACAAGGGAAAATGGATGAACAGCATACATATGTGCTCCCCAATACCCACATAATGTTGAGATGTCTAGGGAAAGGATTCTGAATTAGTTTTGGTCATTGACCCCTTTGGCAATCTAGAGAAGCATATGGACCTCTTCTCAGATTAATGTTTTTAAATGCATAAAATAAAATAAACAATTACAAAGGAAACCAATTATATTGAAATAAAGATGAGATTTTCCCACCATATAAGTTCATGGCCTCCCTGAACGGACTCCCTGAAATCCATGTCCGTAGACCTAAGAAACTTTGCTCTAGAGGAAGGCACCTAGCATATTGAGGAGACCCTTTCTGGAGAATTTATTGGAGAGCATGGTCAAGAGCCAGAATGGTCATTGCTGAATGACCATTTGTTGGGGATGTTTCAAGGGGTATTCTGAGTTGGGTTATAGTTAGACTATATATGACTGCAGAGGTCTTTTACTTCGAATTGTATAGGATGGGAAGGTATGAATGGGTTGCAGTCTATACTCTGGGAGGGAATCCCCACATTAAAGAAATCACAAATCATTTGAACTATTGAAGAGAAATCCAGCCACATTCCTTTCAAAAAGTGATGGATAATTGAAAAAGATTTAATCCCTGAGATCTAATGATGACTTGATTCTGGTTCTGGCTTTGGTCTCATTGTTAATTCTTCATGAGAATTTCTTATGAGCTGAAATTAATTTCTTGGTTCTGCTCAGTTAATATTGGCTATCAGGGAAGCTAGAACATCCCTCATGGTTGAAAAACTTTGCAGCAAAATAGGGTCTATTCATCGGGATTTGAATCTCCTTGTGATCATGATGAGAGCTTGTGTTGTGTTCATTTCAGTTTTGAAGTCTTCTGCTATCCTGACTTGTTTAAAATACCAGCTTTTCATCAGTTTCTGTCTTGACACTCAGTTTAAAAGAGAGAATCCCTTGCAAGCAAGGACACTTATGCTTTACCCATCTTTTCACCTCTAAAATGTTTCAGTTTTCTATCATGCACTCCTTCTACAGAAACCTTTTTTGATTGACCCCCCCCAACTCATAGTGCCCCCCATAACTTTATTTATTTCACATATACCTTTATGTGCTCCTCTTTTTTCCCCTAAAAGAATGTAAGCCCCCCCCAAAGGGGGGCATGTTGAGATGTCTAGGGAAAGGATTCTGAATTAGTTTTTGGTCATTGACCCCTTTGACAATCTAGAGAATATCCTATTCCATGCCCTTCAATACCTTAATGTAGAAGATGCTAGATCTTGTGTTATCCTGATTGTATTTCCACAGTACTTGAATTGTTTCTTTCTGGATACTTGCAATATTTTCTCCTTGATCTGGGAACTCTAGAATTTGACTACAATATTCCTAGGAGTTTTTCTTTTCAGATCTTTAGTGACCTTTTGAACCTCCTTTTCCATTTGGCTAATTTTGCTTTTTAAAACATTATTCTCCTCATTGGCTTTTTGGACTTCTTTTACCATTTGAGTTTAGTCTATTTTTAAAGATGTTACTCAGCATTTTTTTGGCTCTCCTTTAGCAAGCTGTTGACTCGCTTTTCATGCTTTTCTTGCACTGCTCTCATCTCTCTTCCCAGTTTTTCCTCCACCTCTCTTACTTGATTTTCAGAATCCTTTCTGAGCTCTTCCATGGCTTGAGATCGTTACATATTTATTTTGGAGGTTTTAGATGCAGAAGCCTTGACTTTTAAGTCTTCCTCTGATGGTAAGCCTTGTTCTTCCTCATCCAAAAGGATTGAAGAAAATACCTGTTCACCAAGAAAGTAACCTTCTATAGTCTTATATTTTTTTCCCTTTTTTGAGGCATTTTCCCAGCCAGTTACTTGACTTTTGAGTCTTTTGTCGAGGGGGATATATTCTGGAGACCTGTAAGCTCTCAGTTCCTCCAGGGTGGCACAATCAAGGAAGAGGAGTTTATTCCTCTCCTGGCCTGTGCTCTGATCTGGGAGCTACCAAAGCTTTTCTGCCTAGGATCTGCAAGTAGAGTTCCCTTTCCAGAGCCTCCACCAGCTCTACCATACCAGCCAGAGCTCTTCCTTATCCCAGGGCTGCCGCTCAGGGTTGAGACCCAGATCAGTGGTTCAATTCTGCCAGGGACTTTTAGCCAAAGATTCCAAAAATGGATACTGCTGGTGCCACCACTGCCATGAAGGGCTCTGCTCCTTTCTCACTGACCTTTGAAATTGTCTTCGGTGTTTGTAGGTTGAGGGATCTTAAGAACTGTAGCTGCAACTGGGGATTCCACCCTCAAGGCACCCTGTGGCCAAAGCTGGGTTAGGCTCTGCGGGTTGCCCTCCACTCTGCACTCCATGCAATAGACCTTTCCTGTTCGCCTTCCAGGCTGCTTTGGGCTGGAAATCTCTTTCACTCTGTTGTTTTGTAACTTCTCTTACTCTAGAATTTGTAGAGTCATTTTTTACAGGTATTTCATGGACTGTGGAGGAAGAGCCAGAGTAGGTACATCTTTCCACTCTATCTTGGCTCCACCCTGAGCCTGAAATTTTTTGTCCCTTCACTGCCCTTGTTAAGGAATTTTGACTAGTGACTCATTACCTGGCAAGGTCTTGGTTTCTTGTGCCTGCCCTGGGAAGCATTTCATGACAAACAAGGGTGTGTTTTGTGACTACCTTTGAGTATTGGTGAACTGTGAGGTTAATAATCCTTCATATTTCCATCTCATTTACCGAGACAGTGAGAAACAGGGGATAGTCTAAGAGAATCATAATGAGGGAAATAGACCTTTCCTGAACACATAAAGGTTTTGGGAAAACTTTCTTCTTATCAGCCCAGTGAGAGAGAGAATGAAGTATTTTAAATCTTCATTTTGTAGAGGAGGAAACAAAGGGCCACAGAAGGTATATGCCTTTTCTACCTTTGCTAGCCAGTCAGCGTAAGAACCAGTGTAGGAGCTAAGCTTCCAAATCCAAATTTTCTTTTTAATACACCAAACTATTCATTTTGCCTTTGCATTATTTTTTCCTTGCTTTTTTTTTTATAGAGATTTTTCTTTCAAGGAAAAATGTGCTTAAACTTCCCAGCAATGGCACCATACTTCCCACCCCAGCTACCACATACCCTCCTACTCCTTTTCTTCTATCCAGAATTTCTACACACAAGCTGCAGATTCCCTGGGAAGGGTTGATTGAAGCAGTATTTATAAGGCAAAGAAACTCTAACTTCAAACAACTATCTCTAAATTTTTTTCTTTTCTTTTTTTAATTTATTTTTTTTAAATGTTCTACAATCACTTCCTTAAAATTAAGATTTTATCCCCCTCACACCTTCCCCCCACTACCCCCCACCCTCTCCATGACAGCATACAATTTTGTATAGGTTCTACATATACTTTCCTGTTGAGCACATTTTCACTATAGTCATGCTATGTAGTAGCACTAAAATAAATCGAAGAAATCATATAACAAATCAAAACACAATACACTAAAACACACACACACACAAACATGATCTGCTACATTCTGCAAATGACTTCCTTATTTCTTTCTCTGAGTGTGGAAGGCATTTTGCCTTAGAAAATCGTCATTGGGATTTTTTTTTTCAGTAAGTTCTTGTGTTATTACAAAGTTCCAAGTCTACCAGAAAAAACTCTCGCACATTGTGGTCGTTACTGTGCACAAAGTTCTCCTGGTTCTGCTCCTTTCGCTCAGCATCAGATCACATAAGTCCTTCCAGGCCTCCCTGAAGTCTTCTTGTTCATCATTTCTTA